>OW240918.1:111869334-111919334 GCA_933207985.1 Pelobates cultripes
CCAGATGTATTTGGTGGCACTGACTGGGGAAATGGGCACAGTATGCACCGTGAGCCTGACACAGAAGCTGGCAGCAGTGGCAGACAACTGACTGCTATTCAATCTATAACAGTGAAAAAAGTTTTTTGTTTTTAAATCCAAGCTATTGTGACACCAGATGTAATTGGTGGCACTGACTGGGGAAATGGCACTGTGAGCCTGACACAGAAGCTGGCAGCAGTGGCAGACAACTAAGTGCATTTACATTAGATAGAAAAAAAAAATCCAAAAAAAGCATCCCCTTATCCCTAACCTAGCTATGCTTTTCCCTATCTTATGAACAGCAGCTACACTTTCCCTCCTCTTACTAAGCATGCAGCTTGAGAATGAATCTAAAATGGATGCCGTCCAGGAGGTGGGAGGGTCTGCTAGGGAGGGTGTGCTGCTAATTGGCTGGAATGTGTCTGCTGACTGTGAGGTACAGGGTCAAAGTTTACTCAATGATGACGAATAGGGGGCGGGTCGAACCGCGCATATGTTCGCACGCCGTGGCGAACGCGAACATGCTATGTTCGCCAGGAACCGTTCGCCGGCGAACCGTTCGGTACATCACTAATTACCACAAAGGTTGACAGACATTTTATAATAAAATAGTTCCATGATTTAAATTGCACTACCGGTCTTACAAATTTATACTTTTTGTGGGCTGTTTTTGAATTATTTTGCTTATAATTCCTGTATAATAAATTTTGAAAACATTTAAGGTTGTGACCATAAGTCTTTTGTATTATGTGACCTATAATTGCCACAAAAACAAACAAAAATGTCCAAAGCCGATTAGCTGTATAATGTCATTAAAAAAAATTACTCTGTGTGTGTTTATTGAGGAACTCTAATCATGTATAAACTGCTGAAGGCTAATCTGGGTTATTATTCATACAGTGTAATTATATGTTTCCACGTGATATAAAAATACATACACTCTTATTGCTTCTTTAGGTTAAATGTACAATATTTGGACAAATACGACATACAGTAAAATATGGCAGAATGCTCAAATTTGACCTAACATCCAGTTGCAGAAAAAAATTGCGAAATTGCGCTCAAAGGTTTAAGTGGATGAATAGTCTTCTTTGAATAAAGATGTGTTTTTTACTTCAACTTTTCACCCTTTAAAAATATGTGGATATAGTTGCAGTTCTGCCTGAAAACCTTTCATTTTTATTTTTTGTTTTGTAGTGCCAGATTCGATTTGGAGGACGCAAAGAAATAGCTTCAGACTCTGATAGCAGGTAAAACTGGTTATAGCTAGTATTTGAAATTGACAATGTTTTCTTCAGCATTACCACATCTGTTATAAGAAATGTATCTACATTAAAAAACTGCAAAGGATCAGTGCTGAGTAACCAAACGGGAACCGAAAAAGGCAGCTCACCTAAAATAATGGGCCTCCCTCAAATGGCACTAAAGAAACAGGCATGTGCAAAGGATTAAAAAAAAAAAAAATAGAGAACGTACCGCTTATATTATTGGGAAATATAAGAACACAATAAAAACCAATAAAATGCAATAGTGGAAAACCAAGTCCAATAAAAAGTCTAGTATAAATATATCACTTGTAAGGATACAGCAAAATCCCATAAGAGAGTCTCTTCTTGTTTAAAATATCAGGTCAAGAGCTGCTTTGCATCCGTGGACGTACGAAAACAGAAAAAATCCAATTGGGTAGAATGTAACAGCAATACAAAGCTCTAATAATTTGGAGTTCTTATGTAGTCTTACTCACATTTCTTAGAGCTAATACAAGCTCTAGTGTAGTTGGCTTGCAGTGGAATCAATCCCCTTTTTCTGGGATATGTGAGAAGATAAATACAGCAGATGTCTCAGCAACGTGATAACTGCTGGACTCAAATAAATAGAGGAAAAAAACAATAATGCTCTTAGTGTAAACTGAACCTGGAGTAATATAAGAGTAAAGATTTTCCTCCGCTCCCAGCAGCTTAGTCAGCTCTGCATGGCACACACAGATGTCACTGAGACCCAGGCCTACTACATTAGTAAGCACATGGCATTGAGAAGTGTAATTATATATAGCTTACAGACAGTTGTGTATTACCGAAAAAATCATTTCATCTGAACAGATTTGTTGGGGGGAAAAAAAGGTTTTCTGGTCTTTTGGAAAGTTGTGACTTTTGCTTCAACTGAAGGACCTTGTACCTGACACATTGGAACAATACTTTTATTCATAAGTTCATTGTTCATTATTTATTCAGAAATGACATGGGCTTGGTGAATAGGGCAGGGGTTAAACAGGTCAAGGATGTTTCCAATCATCTGGTCCTACCATGCCCTGGATGCTATTCCTTACCATACTTCTCTCCTGGTTTGGGGCAGATGTGCCTGGCGTATTAATGAATCCCTCATAGAAGATTCCTCTATATTCTAAGAGATATGCAAGTTACTACTGAACTTTTTTAAGGTTAACTCTGCAGAGGTTTCTGTGTTTGTTTAATGGCTTGCCACAAGACAGTAGTTATAGGGCACCTTCTTAAGGCAGGGTTTTCAAGAAAAAAGGCTAATGGAGAGAAACCGGATAGTCTCCTAAAACAATAGGCTACACTAAAGACGACTAACAAGCGGAACCATATCTGTGCAAACAAGGGTAGAATTGTTAAGTTGAGGAGACTGGAAAGAAATGTAAATAAAATGGAACACGGGAGGCATTTACAAAACTTGAAACAGTTATACTATTGTCAGGGTAATAGATCAGGGAAGTTAAAATGAAATAGCCTATCAATCTCAATAACCTTACTTGTATTCTCTAGAGCGGTTGAAGTTTACTAACCCTGACACATGCAATGAACTGGCCTCATTCTACATGCTTCTATAGCCTTGATTTTAAAAATGTTTTAATACATTTTTAAATTGATTTAATATTCTGGAAAATATATAGATATTTAAAGGACCACTATAGTTCCCTGAGGGTGCCCCCACCCTCAGGGTTCCCCTCCCGCCCGGCTCTGGAAGGGGGAAAGGGGTAAAAACGTACCTTTTTCCAGCGCTGAGCGGAGAGCTCTCATCCTCCTCCTCTCCTCCCCGTCGGCTGAATGCGCACGCGCGGCAAGAGCTGCACGCGCATTCAGCCGGTCACATAGGAAAGCATTTACAATGCTTTCCTATGGACGCTGGCGTGCTCTCACTGTGAAAATCACGGTGAGAAGCCCCATTCATTCTCTGAAACTGCTATGTTTATAAAAAAAATGGGTTAACCCTAGCTGGACCTGGCACCCAGACCACTTCATTAAGCTGAAGTGGTCTGGGTGCCTAGAGTGGTCCTTTAATATATGATATATCATTTTTTATATATTATATATATATATTTTAATATATATTTTTAAAAGTTTATCAAAAATATGTAATCAATACCATAATTTGAGAGCAGGTCCCAATGTTACTCAACCTAGCGCAGCGCAAATTCTGGACTTTTTTAACCCCATATTCCTACCAGCCATTTCTGTTTAGCCAGGCCTCACTCTTAGATGCTCCTTTTTATGGAGGATGTAGTCTGCCTGAAACACTTATTTTATTTAATATTCTGATATCTTAGTCCTGTATCTAACAAGACATTTCAGTAATTTCTTAATGTCAGAAAACTTAACCCAAGAGATGTTGGCTGTACAACCAACGACATGACAAATTGAATTCTTTCCTCCTTCGCCGCCATGTTATTTTATTTCCCTGACCAGTTAATTTTAAATTGAATTGAATGTAGATCCTTGATTCATCACCATGATGCATGTTTGCAAACTAAAACAGTGTGTGTATCTATGTTTTAAAGTGTGTGTATCTGTGTTTGTTTGTGCTGGTGTGTGTCAAGGTGTGGATATCTGTGTTTTTATGCCCCTGTGTGTGTGTGTGTATCTCTGTGTCAGTGTGTATCTGTGTATATGTATCTGACACACATACAGGCACATAGTGGCACACAGATGCACATTGACACACAGATACACACTGACACACACATCTTGACTCACAAATACACACTTGCACCCACAGACACTTGGATCTTAGATCTTTGAGTTCAGCTCATGAAAAATGGGGGCAATAACAAAAGTGTTGCATTTATAATTTTGTTCAGTGTGTGTGTATTTATTTTTTTCCCTAGCAACATTTTTTTTTCTTTCTTTTTTTGCTTTCTATTTTGCTTTTTAAACAGTGATGCATTATGTATTTACTACATTCACACTAAAGTGACAGACACAACAAAATCCTAAAGGTTTTTCCCACCAACGTCTGAGAATGTTTAGACTGCCAGCAATACATTTGTTATCCACATTAACAGAACAAGTTGCATTAATGTTGACTCCCGTTTATTTATTGCCTAGAGGTGGATAGTGTGGTACGTCAAACATCCTATGCCTTTGGGTGCGTTATTTGCATATCATGTTTTTTTTTTTTTGCATTCATTGAGACTTGTTTGCAGTCACTGCACTGTATGCGTCTCCAACAGTGATGAAGTTACCCTAGTTATTGCAGGGAAATCATTCATTCAGCATCACCTTAATGGATCCAATACAGAAGCCACGTGTGTGTGCTGGAACACTATAAGAAACGTTCCTGCCCCCTCTTCACCCTTTCATCTTCGCAGAAGACGTGTTTTATTATTTTCCTGTGCAGATCTCTAATTAAGTGTTTGTTTCGTTGCAGAGTTATTTGCCTGTGCGCTCAGTTTGAAGCTGTGTTACAGCATGGCTTGAAAAGGAGCAGAGGATTAGCATTAACAGCAGCAGCAATCAAACAGGCAGCGGGATTCGCAAGTAAAACAGAGACAGGTAACCAACTATTATCACCAGTCTGCCTAATTATGTTTTGACAGTTCTCCTGTGTAGAGATTGTTGCAGTAGAGTTTTATTTAGTGGTTTGTGTAATGTACCAAACAGAACTTGAATGTATTTAACAGCTTTTCAACAACCTGCTCCACCTGTTTTGATGAATACTTAACTTTTCTATGGTATTAGCCTATGTAGGCTAACCTTCGCTTTATGGGTGTTTTAAACTAAATTTCCCATAATGCTCTCACAGTCGAGGTTATACATTACTGCTATTAACCATACCTGGCATTCACTGCTAAAGTTAACGGTTTAGATAACTTTCATTTATGACCTTTTTTTACGTTTATTTTTTTATTTATAGCTGTGGTATGGTACTATTTAGGCCCGGGATTTAACATTCATATATGCTCTAAACTTCTTATAGGTCTAACAAATGAAAAGATTACATTTTCTTGTTTGCTCATGTTTACCTGCCTCCTGTTGAACTGATCGCGCATGCATATGTGCTTACACACCCATCACTTGTCATCCTCCTTCAATGTAGGTTGTGCGATGCCGAACATTGTCATTTGGGGTCATACATTGGTTAATGGGTTCTAAGCCAGCGTATCCCAATTGGTGTTCTAAAAACAAAATGGCCGTGGGCACTGATTTCCCTGCTCAGCTCCCTCGCATGCACAGCAGTGATGCCGGAGCCAGAATATAACCTAGTTCAGGCATCACTAAGAGGCGCGAGAGGATGTAGGACAGGGAGATCACTGCTCCCTCGCCGTCTGTAAGTCAGCCACCAAGCACCCCCACTGGACCGCATGCTCAGCCCAGCAGCCCCACTGGACCACAGGGACATAGACTCCATGCCAGCACTCCCAAAGGTAGGGATGCTGGGTGGAGTAACTTTTTTTTTTTTTTTAATAATAAATTGTATGTGTGTCTTTTAGGGAGTTTGTATGTCATAGAGTCTATGTGTGTTTGTCAGTGAGGGTGTATGTGTGTCTGTCAAAGAGTGTGTGTGTCTCTGTGTGTCAAGGTTTGTGTATGACAAAGACCGTATAGGTCGAAACGTTAGGAGTGGCAGTGGGTTCAATAAATTTGCCATTTTGTATCCTGGAGTACCTGGACTTTTCTTCTATGTTTTCTACTAAGGTTTGTGTATGTGTCACTGTGTGTGCCTGTGTATGTGCCAGTGTATATCAGTTTGTGTGTGTGTGTGTGTGTGTGTGTGTATCTGAGTGTCAGTGTGTGTATATGACTCTGTGTGTATTTGTGAGTCAAGATGTGTGTATGTCACTGTGTGCATCTGTGTGCCACTATGTGACTGTGTGTGTGTGTGTGTGTGTTTGTATCTGTGTGTCAGATTCATACACACTGGCACATACAAACACAGATACACACACTTTGATACACAGACACATTCAAACCCAGATACACACACTTTGACACATAGATACATACACACACACAAAGATACACATTATGTGTCATGGTGTGTGTCAAGGTGTGTGTGTGTGTGTGTGTGTGTGTGTGTGTGTGTAACAAGGAAAATAAAAAGACAGCGCTAAATAACTTATAAGCAGCAACCTTTAAAAAGGGATCCCTCAGACCCTTTTAAGTTAGATAAGATAAAAACAAAATAAAAAAAGGCTGCGCACACAAATAAAATTAAATTATTAAAAAATAAAGTCCAATTACAAGGAAAAGTCCAATTGTATTGTCCTTACAGATAATCTTTGCTGGTGACGTCTTCTACTTTGTAATGAGTCCACTTATATGAAAAATAAAAAGAGAGAGGAGGACAACCAATAGTGTAGTATGTAGAGTTCTAATATGGATGTGAAGAAATAATAGTATAAAACTCACATTTATCAGAGCTAATGTCCTAGCTCTGGAATAAGGCGCATACGGCGGTTTAATCCCCGCTTATAGGATATAGATGGGTTCCTCTCTGTGATAGGTGTCCAATTTCTCGAAATAAAAGAAAACAGCCAATAGTGCTCACTGTATAGCAATATTGATAAAATAATAAAAGAATGTACTTACAAAACCAGAGCAGACCAACTGCTCCGTGATGACAGCTTGGGTGGATTGATCCCCACCTAGGATTTCTTTAAGTGCAGGAAACTTCCAGGGATTTTGAGGGTTTTTTTAAAACCAAATAAAAATAAAATAATTAAAAAGCCAGGGTAAAAGGGTTAATTTTAAAAATACTGGCAACATTAATACAATGGAAATAGTTATATAAAAAAAAAGAATTGTATACATAAGAGGAATATATAAAAGCCACTCATATTATAAACAACAATAAAGAATTCAAGTATTATTTTACATACATGATCATAAAAAAATTATAAAAAATTGTGTAGATCAAAGTCTGCATTAAGACCATGGGGTATAAGAGTCTGAAGTTTATACACCCATTCCATCTCAGTTTTTCCAAGCAGTTTTTTTATGTCACCTCCACGCCAAGAGGTGAAACATTTTTTTATACCAATGCATTTTAATAGGCGTGGATCTTTATTGTGCATAATGAAATGTTTGGATACTGTATGATTTAAGTATCCATTTTTAATATTTCTGCAATGTTCGCTTAGCCTTATCTTTAAGCACCTTGTGGTCATCCCCACATATTGGAGGCCACATGGGCACTCAAGCAGATAAATAACATTTTTCGTATTGCAGCATATAAAATCATAAATATTATACACTTTTTTTGTCCGATTGGACATAAAACTTGAGACTTTAGATGAAATAGAATGATCAGTGGTTTTGCATACAATACATTGTTTACATCTATAGAAACCTTTTGTCTGGGGAAAAAAGGATAAATTTTTGGGAGGAGATTTTTTAGTAAAATTAGTAGTTAGAATAGATTTAAAATTGGGTGCTCCTCTAAAAACAATATTTGGATGAACAGGTATAATAGAGCTAAGTATCTCATCGTGTTTGAGTATATGCCAGTGTTTTCTTATTATTCTTTTAACATCTTTGCTTTTATTATTAAAAATAACTGGGAGTACTATTGGTTCATTATTTTCTTTGTTTTTATATGTTAGAAGTTCTTTTCGTTCTTTTTGTTTGACTATATTTATTGTAGTGTTTAAATCTGATTCTAGATATTTTTTTTCCATAAATTTATTTTTTAAGAAATCCGCTTGTTCATTAAAATCTGTAAGTTCTGAACAGTTTCTCCGGAGGCGTAAAAACTGGCTTTTTGGAGCACTCTCAAGCCAGGGCTTATAATGGTAACTGGATCTATCTATAGCCGTGTTTACACATACTTTTTTGAAAAAAGTTTTTGTTTGGACTTGTCCCTTGTTGATAAAAATATTAAGGTCTAAAAAATTAATAGATTCTTTACTAAATTCATGTGTAAGAATAATACCCCTATTATTGGTATTTAAATGATTAAGAAAATCAATAAGATGGTTCTCTTGTCCATCCCAAATAAAAAAGAGGTCGTCTATGTATCTAAAATAAGAGACTAGGTTTGCCCGCCATTGGTGGTTACCCCAGATGGCTTCAGATTCCCAGTTAGCCATAAACAAATTGGCATACTTGGAAAAATAGTTTTATATTAGTTACATGTGACGTACAGTCTCTTTATACTATTATCCCTCATGACATTGGCTGTCAAGCTATAAAAGAAATTTTAATTCACGAAGCTAGGATTCCCGATATCCAAATAGATTTTATAATAGAAGGTATAAATATTATTTTAAAAAACAATTATTTCTGGTTTTTAGATTCATTTTATTTGCAAAAAAGGGGTACTGCTATGGGGACTAGGTTTGCCCCCAGTTATGCCAATTTGTTTATGGCTAACTGGGAATCTGAAGCCATCTGGGGTAACCACCAATGGCGGGCAAACCTAGTCTCTTATTTTAGATACATAGACAACCTCTTTTTTATTTGGGATGGACAAGAGAACCATCTTATTGATATTATTAATCATTTAAATACCAATAATAGGGGTATTATTCTTACACATGAATTTCGTAAAGAATCTATTAATTTTTTAGACCTTAATATTTTTATCAACAAGGGACAAGTCCAAACAAAAACTTTTTTCAAAAAAGTATGTGTAAACACGGCTATAGATAGATCCAGTTGCCATTATAAGCCCTGGCTTGAGAGTGCTCCAAAAGCCAGTTTTTACGCCTCCGGAGAAACTGTTCAGAACTTACAGATTTTAATGAACAAGCGGATTTCTTAAAAAATAAATTTATGGAAAAAAAATATCTAGAAATCAGATTTAAACACTACAATAAATATAGTCAAACAAAAAGAACGAAAAGAACTTCTAACATATAAAAACAAAGAAAATAATGAACCAATAGTACTCCCAGTTATTTTTAATTTTAATAATAAAAGCAAAGATGTTAAAAGAATAATAAGAAAACACTGGCATATACTCAAACACGATGAGATACTTAGCTCTATTATACCTGTTCATCCAAATATTGTTTTTAGAGGAGCACCCAATTTTAAATCTATTCTAACTACTAATTTTACTAAAAAATCTCCTCCCAAAAATTTATCCTTTTTTCCCCAGACAAAAGGTTTCTATAGATGTAAACAATGTATTGTATGCAAAACCACTGATCATTCTATTTCATCTAAAGTCTCAAGTTTTATGTCCAATCGGACAAAAAAAGTGTATAATATTTATGATTTTATATGCTGCAATACGAAAAATGTTATTTATCTGCTTGAGTGCCCATGTGGCCTCCAATATGTGGGGATGACCACAAGGTGCTTAAAGATAAGGCTAAGCGAACATTGCAGAAATATTAAAAATGGATACTTAAATCATACAGTATCCAAACATTTCATTATGCACAATAAAGATCCACGCCTATTAAAATGCATTGGTATAAAAAAATGTTTCACCTCTTGGCGTGGAGGTGACATAAAAAAACTGCTTGGAAAAACTGAGATGGAATGGGTGTATAAACTTCAGACTCTTATACCCCATGGTCTTAATGCAGACTTTGATCTACACAATTTTTTATAATTTTTTTATGATCATGTATGTAAAATAATACTTGAATTCTTTATTGTTGTTTATAATATGAGTGGCTTTTATATATTCCTCTTATGTATACAATTCTTTTTTTTTATATAACTATTTCCATTGTATTAATGTTGCCAGTATTTTTAAAATTAACCCTTTTACCCTGGCTTTTTAATTATTTTATTTTTATTTGGTTTTAAAAAAACCCTCAAAATCCCTGGAAGTTTCCTGCACTTAAAGAAATCCTAGGTGGGGATCAATCCACCCAAGCTGTCATCACGGAGCAGTTGGTCTGCTCTGGTTTTGTAAGTACATTCTTTTATTATTTTATCAATATTGCTATACAGTGAGCACTATTGGCTGTTTTCTTTTATTTCGAGAAATTGGACACCTATCACAGAGAGGAACCCATCTATATCCTATAAGCGGGGATTAAACCGCCGTATGCGCCTTATTCCAGAGCTAGGACATTAGCTCTGATAAATGTGAGTTTTATACTATTATTTCTTCACATCCATATTAGAACTCTACATACTACACTATTGGTTGTCCTCCTCTCTCTTTTTATTTTTCATATAAGTGGACTCATTACAAAGTAGAAGACGTCACCAGCAAAGATTATCTGTAAGGACAATACAATTGGACTTTTCCTTGTAATTGGACTTTATTTTTTAATAATTTAATTTTTTAATTTTATTTGTGTGCGCAGCCTTTTTTTATTTTGTGTGTGTTTGTGTATCTGTGTGTCAGATACATACACACACAGATACACATTGACACACACACTGGCACATACAAACACAGATACACACACCGACACATACAAAAAATGGCGCATATCTTTTTGGGGTGAGGGTGGGGGAGGGGAGAGAGATTTCGGGGTTCAACGATGTTGATACACTATGTCAAAGGGTTCCACAGGAACAATTATTTGGGAACCCCTGCTCACAAGCTGTCAATTGAGAGAAATGGTATGTGCTGCGATGTCCCGTGATAGGCGGATAGCTTCAGTTGACACTCTACGCCGTTAACACAGCCCCCAAGCGATACTTCCTCATATTGCCCATGCCGAGAGGAAGGAAGTCAGGGGGCAGCAGTGTCGGGTGCTGGGTGACCAACGTTTGGGTGTAAACAACTGGCAAATAGTTTAACCCCTGTTGGATACTCTGGTGGGTATGTTCCTTTTAATAAAAGTCTAATTACAAATAAAAACCTGTCGCCTGCATTACAGACTGTGTTGTGTATTTTCAGAGAGCGGCATAAACATTTACTGTGAATGTGTACAAATGTATTTTAATGCCATGGCAAGACTGCTTCTTTATTTTCCTTATTTCAAATTAAATGTCGACCTATATTCCTTGATCTGTTTCCCTATTATTTTCTGAATTATTGCTTGGAGTGTATACTTTAATTTAAAGACCCTCTCAACCCTCTTGAACACCCACACAAGTTGCTGGAGATGAAAGACCTCGGTGATGATCACAAGAATTTATTTATTTTTAGATCCATGGATGGGAAAGAAATGGTGATTATAGGAAACAGCAGGTGTAAAAATCCAATACAACTCTATATGAACATCCATTCTTTTCTGATCACAGTACTGCTCCTTTGATTTATTCAAACAAAGGTTAACCTATTTGGGATGGGCCCAGCATTAGTATTCAGTTTGATTTTTCTAACCTAGTGCTCTCTGGATTTGCTCACTTAACTCCAAATTGTAACTATTTAAACTCTGAATGGCATGATTGAGACATGACCTTGGCACTTTGAGGGGTAATTTAACTTCAGCAAAATAAAGTTGTTATGATGTCAGGAGGTCTCTGGTGCTTTCTTAGCTGAAGGGGTTAAACTGTTCTTGAACACCAAAGGTTGGCTCCAGTTCGTGGTCTACCCCTCCCCAGAGGCATCTGACTTCTTCATTTCAGTTTCAGGAAGTAGGGAGTTCCGCCACGGATTGGCTAAAGCAGTCAGCTGATGCTTAAAGCCAATCACTAGCTCCCCATTGATAAAAATGGTACATTCTAGCCAGGTGAAAAAGTTGCTCGCTGTTCATTATCTCCTCCTGTAATGTAACTCCATATTCATAGTCTCAATGCTAATGATCTAAACATAGGAGCAGCCGCAGGAATAATATTTCACAACAAGCTATGTGGTAGTGTCTGCGTAGGTGGGAGAAGAGGAAGCAGGAGGGATGATGCTTAAGGGCCATAAGCTCATTACCTAATCTGGAAAAAAAAAATTCTGATGGCCACACGAGTCCACCATGTGGCCACTGTTACAATACCCTGCAGCTTTCGAACGGCAGTAAATGAAGAGGGATATTCCATTCAATCGCTAATGCCTAGTGGGCAAGTGGATATTTCAAACCCTGAGAAAAAGCATTTATTAATATTCATGTAATTTATGAACAGCTTAGATGAATGAGGATTTCAGAGTTATGATTGCAACGTAACATTTTAGCATAGCACTTCCAACGCATGCAAAGACAATTTCTCATTCTTTTCAGAAGTAAAATCATGAAAGAGGTTCTCAAAGAGACAGGAAAAACTGTGTCCCATCTGACTTTTATCATATACAGTTGCAAGAAAAAGTATGTGAACCCTTTGGAATGATATTGATTTCTGCACAAATTGGTCATAAAATGTGATCTGATCATCATTTAAGTCACAACAATAGACAATCACAGTCTGCTTAAACTAATAACACACAAAGAATGAAATGTTGCCATGTTTTTATGGAACACATCATGTAACATTCACAGTGCAGGTGGAAAAAGTATGTGAACCCTTGGATTTAATAACTGGTTGAACCTCCTTTGGCAGCAATAACTTCAACCAAACGTTTCCTGTAGTTGCAGATCAGACGTGCACAACGTTCAGGAGTAATTTTTGATCATTCCTCTTTACAGAACTGTTTCAGTTCAGCAATATTCTTGGGATGTCTGGTGTGAATCGCTTTCTTGAGGTCATGCCACAGCATCTCAATTGGGTTGAGGTCAGGACTCTTACTGGGCCAATTCAGAAGGTGTATTTTCTTCTGTTTAAGCCATTCTGTTGTTGATTTATTTCTATGCTTTGGGTCATTGTCGTGTTGCAACACCCATCTTCTGTTGAGCTTCAGCTGGTAGACAGATGGCCTTAAGTTCTCCTGCAAAATGTCTTGATAAACTTGGGAATTAATTTTTCCTTCGATGATAGCAATCCATCCAGGCCCTGATGCAGGAAAGCAGCCCCAAACCATGATGCTCCACCTCCATACTTCACAGTTGGGATGAGGTTTTGATGTTGGTGTGCTGTGCCTTTATTTCGCCACACATAGTGTTGTGTGTTTCTTCCAAACAACTCAACTTTGGTTTCATCTGTCCACAGAATATTTTGCCAGTACTGCTGTGGAACATCCAGGTGCTCTTGTGCAGACTGTAAACGTGCAGCAATGTTTTGTCTGAACAGCAGTGGCTTCCTCTGTGGTATCCTCCCATGAAATCCAGTCTTGTTTAGTGTTTTACGTATTGTAGATTCGCTAACAGGAATGTTAGCATTTGCCAGTGACTTTTGTAAGTCTTTAGCTGACACTCTAGGATTCTTCTTCACCTCATTGAGCAGTCTGCGCTGTGCTCTTGCAGACATCTTTACAGGACGGCCACTCCTAGGGAGAGTAGCAGCAGTGCTGAACTTTCTCCATTTATAGACAATTTGTCTTACCGTGGACTGATGAACAGCAAGGCTTTTGGAGATACTTTTATAACCCTTTCCAGCTTTATGCAAGTCAACAATTCTTAATCGTAGGTCTTCTGAGAGCTCTTTTGTGCGAGGCATCATTCACATCAGGCAATGCTTCTTGTGAAAAGCAAACCCAGAACTGGTGTGTGTTTTTATAGGGCAGGGCAGCTGTAACCAACACCTCCAATCTCATCTCATTGATTGGACTCCAGTTGGCTGACATCTCACTCCAATTAGCTCTTGGAGATGTCATTAGTCTAGGGGTTCACATACTTTTTCCACCTGCACTGTGAATGTTTACATGGTGTGTTCAATAAAAACATGGCAACATTTCATTCTTTGTGTGTTATTAGTTTAAGCAGACTGTGATTGTCTATTGTTGTGACTTAGATGATGATCAGATCACATTTTATGACCAATTTGTGCAGAAATCTATATCATTCCAAAGGGTTCACATACTTTTTCTTGCAACTGTAAGTATAGTCGTTTATAAAAATAGTTGTTTCTATAAGCCCTTCACTTCCTATCAAATGGAGAAGCTTTACTTCCTCTTGCCTATATGACTGCTTGTATGGCATGTGTCAGCTTTAGGGGGAATGCTGCCAAACAACCTTTCTGAGAAACCTGTCAAGGGTTGTGCTGGTTACTGAAGCCTTGTCTATTGCTCTATTCATGAATACCTGGATGGAACTTCATGGTTTGCTAGGCAGAATTTTATGCACTTTGTTCTGCAATCCCATTAAATATAATTGGATGACTAGATGTGACTGACAAGTTTCAGCTCTTTCATTTGGACAGAGCCCACTACATCAACTTCATATGTGAGTATCTTTTATTTGTTCATTTCACATTTCCAACTTGTGTACTGTGACAGACCCATCCATATGAACTAAGATTGCAGGGTTCGTCTGTTTGCTTGTTTCACGAACTCACCCATTCGTATGCCTGGATTTAAGTGAATTGACTTTTTTACCGAACAAAACTGTCGAACGGACGGACACCCAGAAGAGAAGTGTGCTGCTGGTTAACCTATTGATCCCAATTAGAACGTTGTGGTTAACCACAGACACTTCTAAATTAAAACCGAATACAGGGTGGTCGTCGTTCGTATGTCGACCACGAGGCAGCGGCCATTTTACACCATGCGAAAGACCAGCGGTGTTCGGTACTAAATTCATGGAACTGAAAACGGACACTTTTTCAACCCGAACACCGCTGATGCCGTCGACCTCCCTTCTCCAATCGACAGAAGTTTGCGAACACCGGCCGTTCGGGAGATTTAAAGGCACGAATGGGCTTACCCCAGATAGCCTTCCCATGGAGTCAATCGCATACCGAAGAACTGTAATAGACTTTGACTTCATGGCGATTAGACTATGCGTATGGGATCTGAGCGCTATTCGCCAATAATATGCACTCAGATCCAGGCTATCTGGGGATGTGTTACATGAATGAGAAACGTTCGGTAGTTATAAAGTTATATATTTGTGTTTTTGTGATTTGTATTTAAAATGGCGATTTGCCTCTGCTCTGGAAGATAATTGAATTACTTCTCAATTATCTCCCGGGCAGAGGGGAGGAAACTGTGATGTATGCTGGGAATATTGTGTGACTGTATGTCCTGAAATGCCATATGTCCATCTGCTATTCCAGTCTCCCATTTGGTCCCCTAGGGGAGTGTCCACCAAGTGCATAAATACGGGCTGGTAGCCCACAGTAAACTCAGTTAGTGTTTTACCCTCAATGCAGAGCTTGGTCTCGTTATTGGGGGGGGGATTTTATTACCGGCGACTAGAGACTGCTATTTGGAATTATCAGCCGCTTGGGAGATACCAGCGTTCGGCTGATATTGGCGGTTCATGAGCTTGCAGCTCGTGGAGGGAAGGGACCTTACGGATACCGTTCGGGAGTTTGGAGTGTTCCCTTGCTGGCGGTTCGCATGGTTGTATTGGATACGCTTACAGCCAGCATTATTGCGAATGGGGAGCATTCACTAAATGGCGATTTGTACATTTTATTCTGAAGGTACCGTAACATGTACAAATACAGTTGAATATCTGTAGTACTTTAAAATGTGAGTTCAGTCCATCTATTTCACCTAAAAGGGCCCTTTAAGAGCCATAGTCAGTACAGCGTGTTATAGTGGTTATGGTGTGTTGAGTCTATGGGTGCCATTACCTGTATTTATTCCTTTTTATTTTATTTAATTTTTTTGTCAAACTTCTTTGGAACCGTTTGATAAAAACTGTTTTTGTCTCTCTGAGCACCCACAGCTCTTCCTCTTTAACGACACACTGAAAATGCAGGCATTAAATAGAATCTGTTAAAAAAAAAAAAATAAATAAATAAATAAATCACCAAACATTGGTACTTTGTTGCCTCTGTAGGTCTCATGTAAAAAAATTGCTATATTAGAACATTCCACTAAAATGTAAACTTTTTACCCAGTGGAGAGAAAGGGGAACACCAACAAGTGAAAGAGGATCTGTACATACTGACACAACAAGTCTCTCTTTTTACTTAAAAATAAGTATATAAATATGTATGTGTGTGTGTGTGTGTGTGTGTGTCCCTTTTTAGAAGTTTAACTTTACTTTGAATATAAAACATGGCTTTTCTTTTATGCCTACCATGCTTTTACTCTGGGGTATATTCACTTAATCCAGTTTTTCTAAGTAGTGGAGAATTAAATGGTGGGGTAACATTTTTTTTCGGAGTCTTTTGGCTGAACCTCTTGGAGAGGAAGGAGTGCTGTGCTACATGCAACATAACTGTTTCGTCCTTGCTCCTTTGTATGACATATACATAGGGCTTAGCTTATAGTGTTGTTTTTCTTGGTCCAATACACAAGGTGAAAACCAAGAACTATCTGAAACAGAGCTCCACCGTTCCTGATCTAGAATATAGTTTGTTACATTCTCCCTTAGTTTTGACATATTTGTTTTGGAGCTGTTTGAACTGAGCTTATGCTAAGACCCCATGAAATTTAGCTCTAGATGCTTGTTGTGTTTTTTGTTTGTTTGTGTTTTTTGTTTTGTTTTTTTCACTGCCATCTATTTAGTGAATAAGTACTTCTTGGATTCCAAATACTCAGCAGGACCTCTCTCAACACCAACATTGCATCACAATGAGTGGTTTCAATTCACAAAAAGTTATACTTAACACAGAAGAAATGTTTCGATTGTTTACTCCTTGGTTTGTGTATTAGCATGTCTGTGTTCAGTGTTTATGGAAAGCATTAGATAGTGGAGCTCTGTGCCAACAGGAATAAAATATATCCATCCATCCATCCATCCATCCCTCCCTCCCTCCCTCCCTCGTTTTGCATCTTATCCTAAATTGTGTTCCAAGCAGTTGTATACTGCAAACACAGATTAAAAGGAATCCATGTTTAAAATGGAATGAGGCAAAAATGTGATTCTTTGTTAAACTAATTTGCATATGCCCACCCAGAATCCTTTGCGGTTGTAACATCACTGCTGATTTGGGATTTCTGTGGGAAAAGTAAGTCTTATGGCTTGACTGGTGTGCAGATTTTTGTTTAGCATTGTATTAACTATATATATATATATATATATATATATATATATATATATATATATATATATATATATATATATATATATATTATGGCATATTGCAACTAAAAAAATTGTGAAAAATGTGGCTAGCATATTATATAGATTTCATTGCACACAGTGTGCCACCATTTCATTTTACACTACGCGTGCCCTCTAAATGCAAGCAAAATGTATATACATGCTAAGGGTACCACTAATGAGCAAATTGTTTTCTGTTTTGCAGAACCAGCATTTTGGGTGTACGTGAAAGAAATTCTCAATAAACATGAACTTCAGAGGTTTTACGCTTTAAAAAACATCACTACAGACATTGGGAGAGGACGTGCCTGGCTGCGCTGTGCCTTGAATGAACATTCCCTAGAGCGTTATATACATATGCTACTTGGAGATCCAAATAGGCTTAGGTAACACTAATCCGAATAGTTCTGAAATAACATGTTCATTGTTTTATTCCCCTTTGATCCAACAGTGCAGTCATGCTTCTCGCCTGTAGGGTGTGAAGGGGCAAGAGTAAGAATATTCATAGTCCTCCTTAAAGTTAATGATGCATGGCTAAAAAAAAATATATGCTCTTGAATCTTCAGTGTCTGTTGGTCTTTGTATTGATTACATTAGAAGTGTGCTCTTGGCTTCAGATTTTCTTAAGTCATCTCTGATTCGGTAACATGATCCTGACAACAGCATTAAGATTGCACTTTGTATTTAAATAGTTTAGCTTGTACACTGCCTGCAAAGTACAGGAATATAGGTTAATGTTTAATATTATACCAAACATGTAGTTACAGCTAGATACAGGTTCAACGTCCTTATTTTCTCTTATTAAGATGTTGCTGCATGAATCCACAATTTTCATTATATTTTTGTTTCTTCTATATATTGCCAGGCAATATTTTAATTTATAAACAAAAGAAAAAGTTTGAAAATGAAGGAAGTCTGAAAATCCATGATCAGAATTTTGGAGTGTTAGGCATTCACTTACATTGTGGTTTACGGCATTTTAATTTTTGTATTCAAATTTCTATTTGAAAAGCAAGTCTGCCATACTGTGAGGATGCAGCAATGCTCAGCTCCTGAAAAATCTTATGGTTTTAACGTTTCTCGGAATATACCCATGCAAATCAGCAATACCCTGCCATTGATATCGCAGACTGGCACCTTCTGAGTGGCAAAGGCGCATCATTGGGTCGGACTACTGTCGAGATGTGAGTGCTGTGTTCTCCAACCAGCTGAGGCCTGGTATGTTTTTCCGGCTAGGGAAGCGGCCGATCTCTTGTCCGGGACTGCCTGGCCTAACCTCCCAACCAACAAGCCCTTACTCCCTCCCCCGCCCCCCCTTCTGGGTCGACGGGGGTTATCCCGGTCCACACCAAGCAGTGCATACTCGCCTTCCAAGCAGCTCCAGGGTGACACCGGTGCAGAAGGCTCCCACGCGGCCTGAATAAAATGGCCGCTCCTGCCCAGCATGCCACACAGTCTTCAATGCAAAGCTGGGAAGAGAGGTTCCATGCAGCGTTTGATGCCATATGTCGGAGGTTTTGGCGGAACCTACGGAGGAGGCACTCCATAATGACAGTTGCTGGGGCTCAGCCTGTTGGCAAAGCCCCTGTTCAGAAGCCTGCTCATAACACTCCTGCTCAGAATCCCCACTCCAAAAGGGATAGCGAACTGCATCCCTGGACCACTCGCCGACCAGGCTTGCACAAAGCTACAGGCTCCTCGGGCGCTGGATGACTAGATCTGATGGTGGAGAAGGGGGCTCACAGCTGTCGGAACTAGTTAGAGGCGGCAATTTGTGGAATCATTTGTCGATCTTTATGCCCAATACACCTTGCAACATGCCTGCTAGCCAAGGCATCGGATGAGTGGACCACGGCTCTGGAGTTGAGGGACATCTCCATAGTGCCCAAGTGCACCTCTGCCTTTCTTCCACCTCCTGTCTTTCACTCCCTCTTCTCCCTCATGTTGGGTGGCCTTTAATAGTTACCATAGCTGTCACCTTGGGCCCAGTTGAAAAATGTTGGTGGCTTTACACTCTTCTGCGCAATCCTTGTGCAGTCAGTTCATGTATTATAAGCATTGCTTAACATATTTCTACACTAGCTCATGCACACTTTACTTTATGTTTTACTTATAAAATTTGCAGTGGTTCTGACATTTAATGTTATACCTGATCTCCAACTGCTGGAATATACCCTTGCTTAAATGTCTATATGTGCTTGTATGTTTCTCTATGCACACAAAAATAAAGAATATAAAAAAAAAAAAGAAAAGCATGGTTTTTTTTGTTGTGTTTTTTTTTTTTTTTTATAAGAATGCTGCATCATTCACATATGATAAAACAACATTGGTGAAATTAATCATCCATATATTCAAAGACGACATGTCACATTCCTACCTTTTATAATTTACTCATTCTAGTACACAATGTTGCATTTTCTTTGCTGCACAAGTATAATTGTACTTGGAATTATCCTCTTGTGGATCCATCACATCTCTTGTGACCATGCACATCATCAACTTTCCAAACTTGACCCCCAAATAGTAATAACTTTGTGTTCATACATACTATTCTTGTTAAATGCTGTTACCACATTTTGAATAGAGGGGATAGGGAGGACTCAAACACTTACAATATGTTGTTGGGCTGTCATTATTTTATTCAAAATTAGTTTATTTTGAAGGCTGAGAAGGGTCCTCATTAAAGAGCAGTAAAAAGTAGGTAAAAGGGATGAAAATGATATCTGCTCCAGTTGCTTTATCCACAACAGAGTGTACATCTGCCAAGATAGGGTAAATTAGCTGACAAAATTCACATGTGATACATGGTATCTATATATCGCTTTTTGCATTGCCAGCACATATTGGAGGTAGCAGGAAACCTCAAATCGCATGGGTATCATATACCACCTATATATGATCTTCCTATATTGTATCAAATGTAGAATTTAACAGGTAAGTCCTTTATAGAAAATTAAATCTGTTACAATTGATTTGAATGTACAGAGACCTTTATATTGAATTCCCACGCATGAGCTATTCTAGTATGAGAGAAAGATTTAGGCTGAGACCAGAGTTTATAACCCTAAGATCGGTTAACCTCCTTTTCTTTGTAGTATCGGAAATACATAATTGCTCTAGTGAAGTACATTTAGTCAACGGCACATAAAATGTACATTTTCTCTTTAACGTTTTGGATAAAAGAACAACGTTGTAAATAAGAGTAGTGTGCTTGGACTGTATGATTGTATTTAACTTTTTAATACCGAAGATTTCTGAACCGTGTCCTGCTACAATACATGATAAATATGGGATAAGAGTATTGCTCCAAGACTTAGAGCTAATATACGGTAAGGACATTAAATAAGTCCATAAGGTTAACTTTTCTACTGTACAGCTTTGATGTCTAAAGTTATTCCATGTTTTAAAGGACCACTCTAGGCACCCAGACCACTTCAGCTTAATGAAGTGGTCTGGGTGCCAGGTCCAGCTAGGGTTAACCCATTTTTTCATAAACATAGCAGTTTCAGAGAATGGGTTAAGGGTTAAGCCTTCCCCCTAATCCTCTAGTGGCTGTCTTATTGACAGCCACTAGAGGCGCTTGCGTGCTTCTCACTGTGATTTTCATTATTAATGCTTTCCTATGTGACCGGCTGAATGCGCGCGCAGCTCTTGCCGCGCATGCCCATTCAGCCCAGGAGGAGGATCGGAGGAGGATCGGAGGAGGAGAGCTCCCCGCCCAGCGCTGGAAAAAGGTAAGTTTAACCCCTTTTCTCCTTTCCAGAGCCGGGCGGGAGGGGGTCCCTGAGGGTGAGGGCACCCTCAGGGCACTATAGTGGTCCTTTAAGAGCTAGACTCATGTGAAGACAGTATTCATAGGCCACGAAAATGATGTGTTTTTATGGGTTGATGCTCTAAATTAACCCATTGAAGTTTCTCATCAGAATGAAAAAAGGGTGATGTAGAAGCAATTATTATTTCTTTAAAGTAAGTGTTTTTAACATCTTAAACACAGCCCTCCGTGGTTGACTCTTTTTTGCAACTGTATTAAAAATGTCCGTGGTCTTATAGCGGCCTAAATACATTTAGTCAACACAGATTGAATCTCTGAGAAATAAGATGCTGGGATATCTATTGGGATTAATACCGAAGTTTAAATAAGATACACATCGTAAAAGCAGCTATTCCACCTGTTAAAGATATATGCAGATTTGACAAATGTGTAGAAAATAGTGACATGACCTCCATACTTGTTACCGAGGTAATTAGCCTTAAAAGTGTTAGTACATTTTAACAATTGTCAAATCCAAATACTTACTGGAGTCCTGTCACCATTCAAATAAAAGGTTGAATGTTAAATATATCTAGGCAGTAGGAGGAATCTGTATTTAGTGATTTAATAAGAGAACAGAACGTAAATTAGGAACAGTATTTTTTGACCGTTTCCTTTCCTTTTAAATAGTACACTGATATCACAATCTAACCTTGTCCCCAGTGTTTATATGTGTAAAAATTCTTAGGGAAAAAGCATTTTAAATATGTCCCGTTACTTCCTCTGGGGAAAAAAATTATTTATTTATTTTTTCCTGTATAATTAGTTTCTTCTATGAAGACTGGTCGTTTTTATTGGATGAAGAACGTTCCAGCATGCTCCCAAACATGGCAGCTGGTAAGTCCCAACAATTATTCTACATGATTTATGTGCTTTCTTGTACTGTTACAGGAAAACTTTATACTGGAGATGAACCCCTTAAAGACAGTGGGCATTCTATGCCGTCCTTTTTAGGGTGGCTCTAAACTCTGGAGGGCGGCATAGAATGTCCCGCCGATTCCACGCCTGTGATCCTGGGGTCTGCCTGGGAGCTCAGGCAGACCCCCACTGCTTGATCCGGCCCTCCCAGGCCATATGACTGCGGGGTCTTCACAATACCATGGCCGGATTAGCTGGCTTATGCAGTGCCTGCAGGGGGACTGCTTGAGCTCTCAGGCTGTCCCCCTAATGCCTGCAAAAATGTTTATTAAACTTTTTAACAACTTTTATTAACTTTCTAAAGTAAATCAAAGTACTTGTTGGAATATATATATATATATATATATATATATATATATATATATATATATATATATATACTTTTATATACAAATACTAAAACCATTATTCTAAGTGCATCTTAATTAATATTAAAATACTTAGAATTACGTTGTGTGTGTGTATGTATATATATGATCCATGTACTTTTATATACAAATGCTAAAACCATTATTCTAAGTGCATTTTAATTAATATTAAAATACTTAGAATTACGGTGTGTGTGTGTGTGTGTGTGTGTATATGTATATATATATATATGTGTGTGTGTGTGTGTATATATATTAAAAATAATCAATACATTTTTTACAAAA
This sequence comes from Pelobates cultripes, assembly GCA_933207985.1. NCBI lineage: Eukaryota > Metazoa > Chordata > Amphibia > Anura > Pelobatidae > Pelobates > Pelobates cultripes. The sequence goes on from OW240918.1 coordinate 111,891,857, forward strand.
TTTATATACAAGTTTAAAATTGTTCTAACTGTATTTTGATATTAATATACATATATTTTAAATTCAAAATACATTTAGAATGACGTTCTAAATATATAAATTCTACAAATATATTTATATAATATTTTTACATAATTAAGTCATTTTATTAATTACAATCTGAGGGACCTGCCCGAAACCCAGGCAGAAAGTCCAGAGAATTTGGCTCACAAGCCCTATATTTAATCCTGTAACTTTCCAGGACACCATGAAACCTGTACATAGGGGGTATTTTTTTCTCAGGGGACTTCGCTGAACACAAATATTGGTGTTTAAAAGCAGTAAAATATATCACAACGATGATATCGTCAGTGAAAATACATTTTTTTTGCATTTTTCACACATAAACTACTTTCACTGACGATATAATTGTTGTGATATGTTTTACTATTTTCAAACTGTAATATTTGTGTTCAGTGAAGTCTCCCCAGTATAACAGTACCCCTCATGTACAGGTTTTATGGTGTTTTCAAAAGTTACTGAGTCAAATATGGCTTGACTTTCCTTTTTTTCCACATTGAAATTTGCCTGGTTATGTTGCCTTTGCGAGCATATGGTAACCCAGGAATGATAATTACCCCTATGATGGCATACCTTTTGCAAAAGTAGACAACCCAAGGTATTGCAAATGGGGTATATCCAGTCTTTTTTAGTAGTAACTTAGACACAAACACTGGCCAAAGTTAGCTTTCAAATTTATTTTTTTGTATTTTTCACTCACAAATATGAATGCTAACTTTAGCCAGTGTTTGTGACTAAGTGGCTACTAAAAAAGACTGGGCATACCCCATTTGTAATACCTTGGGTTGTCTACTTTTGCAAATGGTATGCTACCATACTGTCTCAAAGGCAACATAACCAGTCTGGCAAATTTCAATATGTATAAACCGAAAAATTTGATGTATTGTATTTGGCCCTGTATCTTTCCAAAACACCATAAAACCTATACCTGGAGGGTACTGTTTTACTCATGAGATATTGCTGAATATAAATGTGTACTTTATTCCAGTTACAGCTGGAAAAAACATTTTATTCATGTTAAATTATGTTTAATATATAAATATTTGATGTGACATGAAAGCCCTGTTTCTCCGGAACAAACTGGTATATACTATGTGTAGGTGCATTTAATATGAAAGAGGTGAATTATGCTTGAACAGACATATAGCGCAAATTCCATGTCTTGTTTTTATTTTTTATCACAACTTATACATTTGGCTCAGTCCTTAAGGGGTTAAGGGAGGAAAAAAAACACTGTGGATCAGCAGCAGTAGAGACACCCTCCCTGATGAGGTAGAGGCTCCACCAATTTGGGAGTGTCTCATCATGGTCTATATAGAGTCTAGACATCTGCAATGTCTCCAGTAGAAGTTTTATTAATGCTGTCTGATGAATGGAATTGATGAATAATCTGGTAGCAGCCTGTAGACTGCTCTATTTACAGGTTGTTTTCTTTTGTGTTTTGTTTTTTATGGGGCCATGCACAACGTTTTCTGAGTCCCTGCTGCTTATCGAGCACACTTTATGGTGCTTGGTGTGTCCCTTTATTTTCCATATCCTGTTTGTAGATGAATTTCTCTGTTCAGTATACAGGGTAGTCAATGGATGTACTGACCTTACAGTAATAAGACACCTGCGGCAGAAATTGATGCTTACCCTCAAAAATATAGTCAGAATTTCAAATATATAAGAAATAGTTTTTTGGATAGGGATGCACTTGGCTAAGCAAGCATATACTAATGGGGTGTTGTTGAAATTACTAAATGTTTTACTAATTGCCTTTCAGTCCGTATCATGTAGCCCCAGAGAAATGGTTTACTCCTTTTGAGGTTAAATGTATTGTCCGACTCTGGGACTTTTTTTGGGGGGGGAGAAAGTAGACTTCTTGCACAACTCCATCTTGCTCCCAGGTTCCGATCTCTCTGCTCATTTACAGCAATGAGACTGAATACCACCATCGTCTAATGTTGCAGAAATCTTGTTTGCATTGGTGAGCCTGGTTTCTGAGATTTTGAAAGTGCCTTGTTATGGGATAATTGCCTTGTCTGGTTAACATGTAAAAATCTTCTATGCTGGTGTGGTGGACTTTTTGCTAAGACAGCACATATCAATTGAGAAAGGGAATCTGTGCCTGCTGCAGTGGCTATAATGTGTCAAAGCACAATGTATAGCATACTTCTTCCATTAGGTAAAAATAATAGGGTTATAGTTACTGGAGTGTATATAATCATTACTGTGGTGTATATAAGTTTATAGTTCTGCCAATATATATATATATATATATATATATACACACACCACCACCACCACCACCCCGGAAGGCTGCCCTAGACTAAACATGCATACTTTATAAGGGTGCTGCTGGGACCAATTGTATGTGATATGTGTATATTAATTTAATATTATTAATTGTAATGTAATATAATCTATATAGTGCAGGCACTTTTCACTCAACGTTTCCTCACCGATTCTCGTCTGGGTTTATTTTCTGGCCTGGAATTCAAAGAAATAATAAAGAGAACACTCCAGTCTTCCATTGGTTTTGAAAACCTTTTACCAGTTTATTACTTTAACAGCAACAGTTCAAACATAGAATTCCATTTGGCCGGAATCTCTGGTGGAAAATGATTGTTTTTTTTTTCCTGAAATTGTATCCAGAAAGTGAAAGTAAATTTAACGTACTTCTTTTCTAGTGAGGACAAACAAGTATGAATGAAACTTGTTTGTGATAAAATCATTAAGCTTGTTTGATTACATGATCACTTTTATTTTCTGTCAGAAGTTTTAATGCATTTTTATGTTTTTTTGCATCTTTTTGTGAATGGAAACCTGCATAATTGTATATTCTTTATGTATACTTAGGTTTAAACTCAATCCTTTTTGCAATTAACATTGATAACAAGGATCTGAACGGACAGGCTAAAAGTGCTCCTACAGTCTCTGATCTACTGAAAGAATCAACCCAGAACGTTACATCTTTGCTCAAGGAGTCTACACAAGGAGTCAGCAGTCTCTTAAGAGAAATAACTGCGTCTTCTGCTGTATCTATTCTGATCAAACCAGAGCAGGGCTCTGACCCACTTCCGGTGCTTTCTAAAAGTGTTACTTCAGGTGCGGTATTGTAGCTTTGCGTTAAAAATATTATTATTAAAAAAATGCAAACTATAGAAATTGTTTATTTAATATTTGTTAGACAATATGTAAGTTTATTTCCCTTTTTAGTTCTGGGAAATACAGTCAATATTCACAATTTTCCATTTTTTTTTTCTGTAATAGACCAATTTTACATTGTACAGTATATATATATATATATATATGATCAGGGATTATTTTGGGATAGATAGTTTAACTCTGAGAGACACGGGGGTGGGGGTGACAGAGACACAGGGAGGGGATGGGGGGACAGAGACATGTGGAGGGAGGGGGAGGGGAGCCAGACACTAAACTTTTCCTGTATATGAAATACATCCTACCCTTTCTCTTTGTGTCACTTTACCCCACTCCCTCAATAATATAAGCTTGTTTGAGTAGGGATCTACTCGACTTGCTGCAAATACTTGTCTGTTAGTGCACCTATTGTACAGCTCTGTGTCATTTGTTGACACTTTTTATAAATAAACGTCAGTATTGAAAGGCATTTCTTGTAGATTAAGGATACACTCCATGCCTAGGAGTCTGATATTCATAAATATGATAGACAATGGTTTTTTTTTATAAATATAATTTAAAACAGCTAGGGTCCATGATATTTTTAAGGTCTAGATTGAAATCCTACCTTTTTATAGTGTCTTTACTAAAAATTACTGAAACATTAAGTATCTATGTAGTGTCATATCGAAGTGAAAAGATATTGCACATATTAATATATTTTATGTTGCAAGTGTAGGTGTGATTATTTGGTGCCGTGATTCGGTCACTCAGCATGCTTACAGCAGAATTTTCCTAATCTGAAATATATTAAAGTTTAAATTTTTGTTGCATTAGTGCAGTGATACAGAATACATCTTATTTTATGGTATTTTGTTGTGAAATGTTTTAGGCTTGACAGGGGGGCGGGGGGGTTTACTGAAAGATTGCCTTCCTGACATTGTTCGTTAAATTAAAAAAGGTGTTATAATAAACTATGATTATTTATCTATTATTTTACATTAAATTTTTTTTCTTTTTACGTCTCTAAAAAAATTGGTGTTCTCTGTACCTTCTAGATAGCAAAACTAAAAAAGACCGGAAAAAAAAGAAGAAAGTGTCAAATATCATCTCATTTGATGATGATGGGGCAGAAGAAAATTTAAATTGTGTGGATGTTTCAAAGAAGCTTGTGAGTAGCAGGGAGAGTTCAGAATTCTCTGACAGATCCTCAGCTACCTTAACTCACTTTGAAGCTCAATTTGATTTGAACTTGCATGAAAAGGACAGTGTTAGCGCTTCATGGAATAACGATTCTCTGTGTGTTAATGGAGATATTGGTTTTGAAAAGCTGGACGTGAAAAGCATTGATGATGAAGACACAGATGATTATGATGTCTACAATGCACAAACTATCAACAGAGGTAGAAAAGCTCAAAATGCAACTTCCAAACAGTAAGTTGCAATCACGCATCTATTGTGTTCTTTTTTTCATTCCTGCTTCGTCTGTTATTGCGTTTAGTATTTTATTTATTTTTAATGAAACTTTAAAATTCCCTTTCTGGTCTTCCTTATACAGTTCAAATCCGTTTGAATGCAAAATGTACCATATTTTTTCAGTAGTCTTATCTGTCTTGTAACACCTGTGAACACTATAGAGAATATATGACAGGTTTAAAATTCACCACAGTGTTCTCACTTGAATTTTAATTAAATATTGGGTATTAATAATATTTTAAATGTCACGTTCCATACAAAGAAATATAATTTTATGTGTGTGTATTGTCAGATATTCCCGACTCTGTATGGGTGGATATGTATGTAGATATATTGGTGTGTGTGTATTTAGTAATGCACAGGCCTTAAACACTTAAAAATAACAACATTTTATTAGAAAAAGGATTTTAAAAATACAAAGTTAGTCTTGTAGATCTTCTGGTGCCAGTCATGACAAATGCTGATATTGACCTGTCATAAGTCGTAGAGGGCAGTAAAATTTATGGGGCAGACCTGGCACTGTGGCCGTTTTAGGAACAGAACATAACTGGTGATTCTTGTTCCCTAGTAACTCAGATCAGACTGATAATGTAAGATCAAATGAACGACTAGAAAAGAGGAGGTTTGCATTTTAAAAGAATCAATGTACAGCTCAAATTATGATATTTAAAGTTTAGTTTGTAATTTAATTTTATAGCATACTTGTTTTTTTTTGTTTTGTTTTTTTTTTGTTTGTTTTTTACATTTATTTATTTTTATTATTACAAATAATTAAATGAAAACTATAGTGTTAAGAATACCTAACATTTATTCTTAACCTATAGTGTTTCCCTACTAATTTGGATCTGGTGCCTATAGCATCCCTTTAACTATTTCATTGAATTCTGTTGACCTGGTATATAATCAAATAACATTCTTATTTGGTCTATTCAGTATCTCTTTACACAGTGCTAATTATTTAGTCACACTTGCCCTTTTCTAAATACAAATATCTGGAATACCAAATCAAGCAATGTACAAAAGTAAAAATGGATGGAATCAATCAAGTGAAGGACTATATAACTTTATAGCTTTATATTCTAAACACTTTGTCTTTTATTCAATAAAGATGGTGTTTTAAGGTGCAAATTCCTTTCAAAACTCACTGCTTTGTAAAGAGAAAGCACTTGTACTTTCCAGTCTGTTGGCAAATGTATAGATTACATGGTCAATTTGTAGAGATCCTTTAAAGCGTTCGCTACTGGACAAACACTTAGTCTGTTGTGTTATTTTTTTTTTTTTTCTTCTCTAATTAAAATTAAATTGGTTATTTACTATGCTGTAGAATTTGTTGGTGCCATATTAATAAGTGATAATAATGCTTTTATTTTGCACTTAGAAAAAAGGGGAATGGGGGCACACCCGGAATACGCATTTCTTAGTAGTGGTACTGCCGTAAAGACCAAAATATATACAAAACACAGATTAGGGAACAGGGCATGCACACAAAATGTTTTAAATATTACAAGGCTACTTAAAATCACCCATCTTGGCAAACAAATATGGGGATTCCGTTACACTACTGTATTTTTGCTTTTTTTGTATTTGTGACCATGCTAAAGAAGATGTTGCAGTTTCCTCTAAACCTTATGCTGATAATACTTTTATTCTGCATATTACTTTTTTTCTGTCATATGGTGGCAGTAACTGAAGGGTTATACTTCTCCCTGTGGACAAGACATCTAAGCAATTAATTAAAAAAAGGACGCTCCCCCTTTACCTATAAAGTGCTGTACCTCCAAACATACCCCAGTCTTCTTTCTTGTCCCGAGAGGGAAGGAAAGGACATCAGATGGTGAGACACACGGGTTGTTTTGTCTGGGGTACCCGGTCCGAGAGCTGCTCGGGCAGTAGGCTGAGTGACCATGCTCCTAACCGGCAAGGTTACGGAGCAAGTGGAGGAAGAGTCTGTTTATGCCGAGAACGGTTCCAGCACTGCTTCCTGGAGGTGGAGCTCAGGCCGAGCATGCGCACAGCGGTGGAACGCACGCCCGGGTGGTGTTGCATTCCACCTAGGCTTCCGGGTGTGCTAACACGCAAGCGCATACCGGAACCTTAAAGGCATATACATATACAAAAATAAATAAAGCGAAAAGCTGTGCAGTACCTATTGACTACATGGATGCAGGTCAGAAGAAGTACACCGTGTCACCTGCCCCCCACACGGCTCAGAGGTATTTTGAGGTGAGATTTAAATTAATCTTTACTTTAAAATATTCTCTGGAAATATTCTTTCAAATCAAAGCTAAAAACCTCCTTTCATATATTCTTCACAGATATGTCTAGCCCAGCTTATCCTGACATGGACAAAGAAAAGCTGGCTGCCGCTATGCCTAGAAAGGCTACGGTAAAATCTAAGCATCTAGTTTGCAGTGAATGTGCAATGCCTCTTCCAGATGGATCAAGGAAAAAGATGTGCAGTCAGTGTACCGCAAATTCTTTGGAAACAGATAAGCAAAAAGATACGCAGTCTTTCCTAACCTGGTTCCAAGAAAATCTGGCCAAGACCTTGTTTTGAATATTTTTATTGTTAGCATGTCATATACTTATACATCAAACATATTTACGTTAAAGCATGTAGCCGCCTACGCATAGGCACGGATATCTGTATACGAAAACAAATGCGGATGGTCGCCTGCGCAGAGGCGGGTAGATCAAATCATTGAAACGTGCATTAACGTTGCGAGGATTCATATGTCTAGGCTTAAAACAAACTTGTGATAGTGGCATTCTGATGTTGTGTTCATTACAATATGAAAGGTATTTAATTGTATGTAAAAATTTTATAAAATATCCAGGAGTGATCTGTAGCTTTAAACTAATAGTGCTCCAAAAACTTGATAAAAGAAAAAGAAAAATGGAACATTAGCATCCAATTGTGGCTTCTTCAATAAAAGAAACTTGAATTAGTAAATTCCAATGTATAACAGTCTATGATTTAAAATCAAGTTGGTAACAGTCTGTTGTTTCTCTGTATGTGTAAGCTAATTCAGTTAACTCCAGTTATAGGTAAACTGGTTTTTGAATACTGAATTAGTTCATTAATATAATACAATATGTACAGTATATATGGTCCTTATAACTGAAATATTGTATCTATTGCCACACTGTTATTGTAGTGATAGCTAACAAACTGTATTATGTGACTTACAGTTTAAATAACACTTTATTCCTAGTGATAGGAAATAAAGTTAAAAGTCCAAGTGCTAATGAAAATAATTTATTAATGAATAAAATTGTTTAAAAGAAGAATAAGAACGATGCACTCACATTATGTCAAATACATACTGGATACTTTTGCAGGGGAATAAAATGAGCAGCTGAAGAAAAATAGATGTGTTGTCCGATCGCCACTTGATGAATGGATCGGCAATGTTCTTAGCCGCGTGCGTGTCACCCGGTTTCCCTCCTGCGTTCCAGCTAGAAGTCGGCAGTATTTCGGTGAATGCCGGAAAGCAATGTGGTGTCGCTCTAGGTGTCGTCCTAACGCGTTTCGTGAGTCTTCTCTCACTTCATCAGAGGATGCTTGATAGGACCATCTCGTGGATTTAAATAGCTAGCAAATTGGCTGGCTTAGATTAACTCTTAATAGTTCATAGCACTGGATTCATTTATATAAATCATACATAATTACAAATAATTGACAATAAAATTAGCCATACAGATAATGAATTCACAATATATATTGGACCTATATATATTGTTAAAAATGTAAAATAATGGATGTATTCAACAGTAATAGATATAAAAATATTGAATAATAAACAAATATTACACATTATACAAATGTGAGTAAACAGTTAAAAAGTAGTAATTTATTAAAATATGTTTACTATCATTTTAATTATAGATTTCATTATTGCAAAATCAGATGTTATATTGTACATATATTGATCAATTGATGAGACTCATAATATGAAATACATAATAAAAAATCTACATAATAAAAACTCAATAAAAAATGTAGCAAAAAGATGTCAATATAAAATTCCACTCAAATGTGATATGTATCATAAAAAAAAAATTAAAAAAAAATAAAACCTTTATAAAAAAGCCCTTAATTCAAAATCCACATTTAGACCTTTAGGTTCTAACGAATCTAGCTGAAATATCCATTTAGCCTCTGCTTTGTCTAGTTCTTTCTCTAGATCTCCTCCTCTCCAGGGAATATTTACTTTTTGGATTGCCATAAAACTAAGTCCCTTAGGATCACTTGCATGTACAAGATTAAAATGTCTCGAAAGGTTGTGTGAATGGATTCCATTTTTAATATTTCTAATATGTTCTCCCATTCTAGTTTTAAAAGCTCTTTTAGTACGTCCTATATATATTTTATTGCATGGGCATTTTAATAAATAAATTACACCAGTAGTATTACAATTTAGGTGTGATTTTATTTTGAAAATTTCTTTTGTTTGTGGGTGAGTAAATTCTGTAATATTTGAAGATTGATTTGGATTGTTTATACACGCCTGACATTTTTTACATTTCCAAAACCCTTTTATTGTTTTAAAGGTGGTGGTTTTATTTTCTCTTGGTTTTTCTTGTTTTGTTGTTGGTGCTAATAATAGACTTAAATTAGGAGCTTTGGAATGTATTATTCGAGGTTTATTACCTAATATTCGTTCTAATTGAGGGTCTCCTTTTAAAATATTCCAATTTTTTTGTAGAATTTTTCTAATTTGATGAGTTTGGCTATTATACCTTGTTATGAAAGTGGGCGCTTCTAGATTAGATAGGTCTTTTTGTGGTTTAGTTTCTAAGATTTGATTTCTAGATAAAAGAGAAGTTTTGGTTAAGGCCTGGTCTAAAATTTTGTTTGAATAGCCTTTTTCTTTAAATTGTGCTGTCATCATTTTAGTTTGTTCAACACAAATATTTGGTTCGGAACAATTTCTTTTTATTCTCCTAAACTGGCTAAAAGGGATATTATTAAGCCATGTTTTTTTATGGAAGCTGTTGTGAGGAATAAAGCTATTACATGCCACTGATTTTTTAAAGGTTTTAGTCTCCAGTTTGTTGTTTTGAATATAGATGTCAAGGTCTAGGAACTCGAGTCTTTCTGTAGACTGATTAAAAGTAAATTTTAAATTATAAGGGTTAAAATTTAGGTATTGTTTAAAATCTTCTAACATAATGATATCTCCCTTCCAGATAAAAATACAGTCATCTATGTAGCGATGCCATGAGACCAGATTTGCGCCAAATGGGTTGTTTGCGCCAATTTTTTTTTTATTATGTATTTCACACTATGAGTCTTATTATAATATACCAATTGATCAATATATGTATAACATAACATCTGATTTTGAAATCTATAATTAAAATGATAGTAAACAGATTTTTAAATACCATTACTTTTTAACCATTTACTCACATTTGCATAATGTGTAATATCTGTTAATATTTTTTTATATCTATTATTGTTGAATGCATCCATAGTTTTATATTTTTAACAATATGTATAGGTCCAATATATATTGTGTATTTATTATTTGTATGTTTAATTTTACTGTTAATTATTTGTAATCATCTATATAAATGAATCCAGTGCTATGAACTATTAAGAGTCAATTTAAGCCAGCCAATTTGCTAGCTATTTAAACCTACGAGATGGTCCTATCAAGCATCCTCTGATGAAGTGAGAGAAGTCTCACGAAACGCGTTAGGACGACACTTAGAACGACACCACATTGCTTTCCGGCATTCACCGAAATACTGCCGACTTCTAGCTGGAACGCAGGAGGGAAACCGGGTGACACGCACGCGGCTAAGAACATTGCCGATCCATTCATCAAGTGGCGATCGGACAACACATCTATTTTTCTTCAGCTGCTCATTTTATTCCCCTGCAAAAGTATCCAGTATGTATTTGACATAATGTGAGTGCATCGTTCTTATTCTTCTTTTAAACAATTTTATTCATTAATAAATTATTTTCATTAGCACTTGGACTTTTAACTTTATTTCCTATCACTAGGAATAAAGTGTTATTTAAACTGTAAGTCACATAATACAGTTTGTTAGCTATCACTACAATAACAGTGTGGCAATAGATACAATATTTCAGTTATAAGGACCATATATACTGTACATATTGTATTATATTAATGAACTAATTCAGTATTCAAAAACCAGTTTACCTATAACTGGAGTTAACTGAATTAGCTTACACATACAGAGAAACAACAGACTGTTACCAACTTGATTTTAAATCATAGACTGTTATACATTGGAATTTATTAATTCAAGTTTCTTTTATTGAAGAAGCCACAATTGGATGCTAATGTTCCATTTTTCTTTTTCTTTTATCAAGTTTTTGGAGCACTATTAGTTTAAAGCTACAGATCACTCCTGGATATTTTATTAAATTTTTATTTAATAATTCTTTTCTCAAATTTTGCATTATTAGAGACCTGTTAGTGGAGCCTCTATTTTTTCCAGTAGAGTTGTCTTTTTGTAGCTGTGCTATTATCTATACCCTAAATAGAGGTTTCTTTTTTCTTTTAGAAATCTCAAACCACTTTATTATCTATTTAATTGTATGTGTCTGGCTACTTGCTCAGTCACGGTGGCTGATGCTGAATTACTCAACGTGAACATAGATCGTGCGTCGATCTGCATGTAACAAATAAGATGATGAAATAAATCTTTGCTGAAGTAAGCATGCTGTTGTATTAACAGGTCTAGCTTACTTAGGACAAATAACAGTTTAGGCCTATCCTTACCGGAGCCTCATAGAAATACAGTGTTGCAATAAGGGGGTAATTAAGTGCAGTGATGTTTGGTATAGCTACCTGAGGGAATACAAAATGAAATGAATTAGATCTCAGCCAAAGTTATTGTGCTGTTGTATTAACACGTCAAACTTAAGTAAGGCAAACAACAGTTTAGGTCGATCCCTAACAGGCCCAAAAAAGGTGTGCAGTGTTGCAGTAAAGGGGCTTATAGAGGCAGTGATGTTTTGTAAGGTTATCTGAGAGTATAATGAAAAAGCAAGGCCTTCCATATTGCTTACAGCCATTCCGGGTGAGGTAGTGTGTGCAATAATTTGTGACCTTAAACTTAAACTCATATGAGCACCGCTGCATGAACAGCGTCTACACGACTAATATAATATATTAAGCAGGCAACATAATGCTATAATAGGTCATATCTGTTTGTCCTAAATCAGCACCTAGCGAATTCTGACACAGGCATGCAATAATAATGAGTGTGTAAAAAGTAAAAAATGAAGAAAAAAAAAAAAAACACAGCAACAAGAACTGTAACAATATGCAAGACTGGTGAGAACTTGAGAGGAGGCTATATGGCAGTCTGAGGGGGGCCCAACATGTCTCCGCTACGGTGCAAACCTCCGGTCACCGAGCCTCCGTCCGTTCACCCCACATCGCCCCCCGCCCACCGGCCGGTCCTCCGCGGTGCCGTGGGGACTCAGGGGCCGAGATTGTCCACTGGACCCCACCACAAAGTCGGTAGCTCTCCCGCCCCCTGCACCTCCCCAGCACCTCTTTGTTTCCTCTGGAGCAAGTACTCTCGTGTCTCTCCCAATGCCGGCCTCACACTTAAAGCTGGTACTCAGCCCCCTCGGCCACCGGTCCGCCGGCAGGGCAGCGCACTCCCGCCTCACAGGGCTCACTGCAGCAGGGACATGGTTCTCTTGGGACCTCCCATACCCAGAGACTGGGGTACTCGCTACTCCGGTCGGCGTGCGGGCGATGCGCAGGTCCCGCCCAGCGCTCGGCGTCACCCTGGGCCCGCATGAGCCGTCCATGCCAGTCCCCCATGTTAAATTATACCGTGTTCCTCCGAGTATGTTAAGCTGTGTTGGAGCAGTTCCATCACATGTCCGCTCCTGAGCTGTCTCGCCAAGGCTGATGGAGGGCCGTTGTTCATGCAGTGAGCAGCCTCCGCTTATTCGGGGTCTGTGTGCTTCCTTCCTCGGGCTCTCCCTCCATGTAATTGACAATTGCTGCTAGCTTGCTGCTTCACATACAGCTTTTGCCAGTGTAGGCGGGCTTCACACACCCCACGCAGGAACTCCCGCCGTGGCATGGGTCACCGCCATGTGGCCGGGATAACCCCCACCGGCCGGGGGGGGGCAGGGCCGTGCCCCGGGTCGGGGGTGCAGAAGGGAACATCCGTGCGGCTTCTCTCCCGCTTATGTGTTTCGGGTCCGCGGCTCTCTTTCAAGCCGCGTGTTGTGACCGCGGTCAGGTGCTCTGCCGCGTGTAGGCCAGGCTCGCCCTCCATTGCCCGTCTGGCTTGTGTTGTGCCTTGTGCCGGCGTCTACGATGCACTGGGGCTGCTCCCTGTTAATTATTGTCGGGTTATCCGACTTCTTAGCGGTCTGGGGCGGCTTTTTGTGCCTTTTTGCTCCGGTAATGCTGAAGCCCCTGCATAATGCGTCCGGTCGGCCCGGCGGCCCGGCCCCGCCCCTGGCCAAGACCTTGGAGACGATTAAGGAGTCTAAAAAGGTGGAATCCCCGATACAACAAAGGATCAAGAAAAGAAGAAGGTCGCCGTCTACATCTGAAAGCTCATCAGGGGAATATATTTCATCGATTGTTTCAGGATCCTCTTCAAGTGGTTTTCCTTCAGATGAAATTCGAAAATTTATAATGGAAGTAAACCTAACAATCCTACCTCAGGATACTGAGAATCCTAAAAAAGGTTTGTTTTTTTTTGTGCAGCAAAGCCTGGTCGATCTCATTTTTAGGGAATGGAGAAACCCTGAAAAACGTGCCTTTATTTCCAGACACTTCAAGGATATCTTCAAACTGGCTGGCGAAGTTATTTGGGAAGATCTCCCAAAAGTAGATGTTCAGGTCACGCAGATTGCTTAAAGGACCACTATCCCTATAGGGGAAACTTCAGCTTTGAAGAATCCAATGGATAAAAGAGCCGAAACCTCTTGTAGACGAGCTTACCAGACAGCCGGTTTCCAATGCAGGGCTTTACTGGCAGGAGCAGCGGTTACCCGAGCAAACGATATCTGGCTAAATACGATACAGGATGTTTTTTTCGTCTGACCAGGTTAAAGAATTAAACCACTTGTTTCAGAAAATGTATTTGGCTAATGAATACCTTTTGGATATGTCAGTAGAAGTTCTAAAATTGGCATCCAGAATTATGGGCCTATCCTCGGTAGCAAGACGGGCCTTATGGTTAAGGTCTTGGACAGCGGATTCAGTCTCCAAATCAGTCCTTTGCGAGCTTCCACTAGAAAAAACTAAATTATTTGGGGATCCTTTAGAAGAAATCATTAGGCAAATGTCAGAAACCAAGAAGGTGCTTCCTCAGGATAAGAAGTTCTCTTGGAGATCAGGATACAGAAATTATCAGAATAAGAATAGAAGATCCTATCAAGAGAGGCCGCAGTTTTTTCAAAGAAGGGATAAAAATCGTAGATTCGAACAAAAGGGTGACATTAAAAGAACCTTCAGAGATAAAGAGACATTTCTGACGCCAGAAGTGTAGGAGGAAGGTTCCAACAATATTTTCCTGTATGGGAAAAGACCACAAGGAATCCTTGGGTTCTGACTCTGATCCAAAAGGGACATAAGATAGTATTTACAGTTTCTGGTATCCACATACCAGTCTGCAAAGAAATCACAAGCCCTATTTTGTCAAACCATGCTGCGGTTACAAAAAAGAGTGATAGAAAGAGTACCAGTAAAACAAACATTTCGGGGAGTCTATTCAAAATTTCTGGTGCCAAAACCAGACCACTCGTTTCGACCCATTCTGGACCTAAAGTACATAAACCAATTTATCCCCTATCACAGATTTCGTATGGAGTCAATCACTTCGATTTTTTTTTTCCCCTTTTACAAAGAGGTGACTTTATGGTAAAAATAGATTTAAAGGATGCTTATCTACATGTTCCAATCGCTACCGCTTCAAGAAAATTTCTAAGATTTGATATAAAAAAAAAAGGAAGATCCACCATTCATTTCCAGTTCAGGGCTCTGCCGTTTGGTCTGTCTTCTGCCCCAAGGATATTTACAAAGATCCTTACTCCTCTAACAGCTCTTTTGAGGGAATTAGGTATTTCAATCATCCCTTATTTGGATGACTGGCTCCTCATTGCACATACAGAAGAACAGAGGCGCAAGGACCTGCAGGTCACTTTAAGGTTTCGTCAAAACCATGGCTGGATCTTAAACCGAAAAAAGTAAGTACTCATCCCTACGAGAGAGAGAGAGAGTTTCTCGGATTCACGATCGATTCAGTCTACATGTCATTTTTTCTTCCCAAACGAAAAAGTAGGAAAATCCTAGAAGAGATTTGCAATCTACAAAGGATGGAAACTTGTTCCTTCAGATAGGCCATGGGTGTTTTTGGTATTCTAATTGCCACCTTTCCAGCTGTCAAATGGGCAAGGTCAGAGGTCAGGCCGTTGCAATGGAATATCCTCACTACCTGGTCAAAAAAGGAGGAAGATTTAGACGAAATTTTCAGGTTATCCCCTCAAGTAAAAAAATCAGTTTACTTGGTGGAAAACATCAGAATGCCTTTCAGGAGGATTATCCTTTCAACCAAAGGATTGGATAATAGTCACTACAGACACTTCAAGCACAGGTTGGGGAGCTCACTTAGGCTCCACCATTTTCCAAGGAAGATGGTCATTAGGGGAGGCGAAAGAATCCGCAAATTTCAGAGAATTGTTAGAAGTACTTTACGCACTACTTCACCTCAGGCCTTGGATACTACAAAAAGCAGTGATGATACAATCGGACAGTAGTCTCATATATCAATCGCCAAGAAGGAACCAAAGTAAGGAAGCTTTTCGGTCTTTGTGCAGAAATTATGGAATGGTCACAAAAAAACCTGGAAGATATCAAGGCAGTTCACATAAGAGGAAGCGACAATATAATAGCCGACGATCTGAGCAGATGTAAGTGGGACCAAAAAGAATGGTCCTTGAACCCGGAAATCTTCAGAAACCTGACAGAAAGATTCGGTCTTCCAGAAGTAGACTTGATGGCAAGAGCCTCAAACAAAAAGGTTCACAATTTCGCCTCCCTATGCAGAACAGATCAACCCAATTGGATAGACGCTTTATCAATAGAGTGGAACTTCCGACTGGCTTATGTCTTTCCACCTTTGCCCTTAATCCCAAAGGTCCTTCTCAAGATACGAACAGACAGAGCGAGAGTTTTGGCGATAATCCCATATTGGCCAAACAGAGTCTGGTTTGCGGCCATAAAGGAAATGGCCCTCAATTATACTTCCAAGATCAAATCATCTTATTGTGAACTGGGACCTGCACTTGAAAGTCCTAGAAACTTTCAGGTTGACTGCTTGGCTACTGCAAGGCTAATTCTTCAAAACCAAGGTTTACAAGAAGACAGAATAGCAATCTTACTCCATGCTACTAGAAAATCTACATCTAAGATTTACTTTAGGATTTGGTCTAAGTTTCTACACTGGGGTAAGGAACACCAGTGCCCAGTTTTGCATCCATCTATAGATAACATTCTCGAATTTTTTTTATTTTTTTTTTACAAGATGGGTTTTCAGTTGGGCTGAGTGTCTCCACACTCAAGGTGCAAGTATCGGCCTTAAGTTTCTTTCTGATTAAAGATCTGGCTACCAATGTCTTCATCAGATGATTTTTTTAGGTCCATCAGTCTCAAACGACCACCTAGGCGACCTGTGTTTCCAACGTGGGATTTAACCCTGGTCTTACAAGCTCTTAGTGTTCATCCCTTTAAACCATTGGAAGAAGTTCCATTAAAAATGTTGTCTCTCAAGGTTTTATTTCTGATAGCCATTACATCAGCTAAAAGAGTGGGAGAACTTCACGCTCTTTCTTCCTCTGATGAATTCACCATTTTTCACAAAGACGTGGTGTTCTTTATCCAAGACCGTCCTTTCTACCAAATGTGTTGTCTTCTAAGACGGTTAATTAGCCAATCATATTGCCTTCATTTTATAGCGATGCCTCTTCTCTGTCACGTATTCATCCGCTTATAGAAATGTGGTTAATGACATTTACTGTCCACACAGGAAAAGTTGTGCCGAGCAGCAACCTAATCCACAGAAGGGTTAATGCTGAGCAGCAATTATGCAAATGAAACCTGGTAACTGACTTTGGGGTCAAAGGCCGGTTACAGCCTATCAGAAAGAAAAGAGGGGTATTTAGGCCCAGTTCTCAGCCTGCTCAGTGCCCTGTCGTGGTTTCCCTTGTGGTTGTCCGAGAGCGCGTTCCTGTTTATAGTTTTCTACCTGGTTTTTGACTTTGGCTTTGTTTATTGACTTCTCTATATTCTGGTATCCTGACTCCTGGCTTTCCTCATGGCTGTGTCCCTTTCTGTGTTCCCTGACCTTGGCTAGTATTTTTGACTATTCTTTGTACGTTAAATCCGGCCATTCTAAGGACCGGTAATACGTTACTTATTTGTCATCCGTGCTGTACAGTTCTACGTGCTGGATCAAACAGTAATCCTGACAATCTCCTCAAGAGCTCATATGGCAGAAATTGGACGTCAGAAGAGCATTGTCTGTTTATTTAACAAGAACAAAAGAATTCAGAAAGTCGGATCATCTCTTCTATAATTTTCAGGGGCACCTCAAGGGCATGGTAGCTTCCCGTGGTACCTTGTCCCGTTGGCTCATTCAGGCTATAGAATTGGCGTATTCTTTGGCAGATCTTCAGTCTCCAGCTACACTTACGGCCCATTCAACTCGAGCTATGGCTACATCATGGGCAGAGAAGGCACTTGCATCTCCGGAGGTCATCTGCAAAGCAGCATGCTGGTCATCGTTTAACACCGTTATCAAGCACTATCGGCTAGACATATACTCTGCCTCTGAAGCAACCTTTGGGCGAAAGGTGTTGCAAGCGGTAGTGGCCTAAGTCCCGCCCAGATGAGGATCTTGCTATATCCCTTCAGTTACTGCCACCATATGACAGAAAAAAACAGAAATTTGTACTTACCGTAAATTCTTTTTTTCTTAATATGGTGGCAGTACTACTTCCCTCCCTTTTGTTGTTATATACATTTTTGCTGTAGATTTTGAGCTGTATTGTCTTTCTTGTCACGTACTGGGGTATGTTTGGAGGTACAACACTTTATAGGTAAAGGGGAGCGTCCTTTTTTTAATTAATTGCTAAGATGTCTTGTCCACAGGGAGAAGTATAACCCTTCAGTTACTGCCACCATATGACAGAAAAAAATAATTTACGGTAAGTACAAATTTCTGTTTTCATTTAAAAAAAAAATAATATATATATATATATATATATATATATATATATATATATATATATATATATATATATATATATATATATATATATATATATACACTTTCATGTAGTCCATCATCTGTTGGTAAAGGAGGTCTGATCTTTTTCTGTGGTTGGAGTATTAATTTGGATATTCCACTTTTGTTCCTTGGTCCCTGGTGTAACATGCTGTGTATGTAGAATGAGACAGATAAACCAGAGAAACACTACTTTTGGTTCCTTCTAAGTTGGAGGATGCTACTGGGTCTCGAGTGTAGCGGACCACGGGTAACCTGACTGGTTACCTCTGCTAATTCCTTCACTCAGCCACTCTGGAACTATTTAAGCATACAGACATCCATTCCCCCAGTAACCAGATGAAACCTAGTTCTGGAAGTCAACTGATTTTATTCTGGCCACACACGGCTTTTATGCACAGACCCCTACATGGAGTCTCCAATACAATAAAACAGGGGTTTCAATCCCAAGATCCTCTGTGTGAATATTTGGGCGAGAAAAACATATCTCTCAGGTACTGAAAATCCATACAAAATATACAGTACCCCAAAAGTGCACCCACTATAACTAGGAACCCCACAAAAGGTATATCCCCGGATAGCCCTGACCTGAGTGTATTATATTTCCAAAGATCACTCAGATCGGTTCAGTGAAACTGGAATGCCACCGGGGCACTAGCCCAAAACAGTTCCAGGGAAATAGGTTCTTTGGCCGGTCTCTGTTCGCGGGTTCCTTTTTGAACACCATGCAAGGGAATCTTAGTTTCAGGGTACAAATGCTCCCCCTGTTCAGTAGTTCATATCTCCCCGAACATTGTTCGCATTGGTGGTCGGGAAGTGGTCTAATCTTTACCAGGGTTCGTGCGAGTGCCTAGCCGATAAGAGTTTCAGACACTCGACGACCAAGTGTCGCTGCCCACGTTCGGGAGACAAGATGGCCACCATTCTTTTGTGGACCACCTGCACTTAAGTTGCTGGTGTGAACATTCTAATGGGGTACAGGGGTGGTCCTCGTTCGGGAGACTAATGGAGAACCTGGGCAAAGTATATGAAATTGGCGATAGCTTCCACCACATCGAGTTCGAAGTGGAACCAAATCATTCATCTCCCATTTTATCTTTGTAATCTTGGAGAAGGAGCTCAGTGACTTCTATGGCACCTATCTGTTTACTTCGATGCCTGTCCTCTAGGACTTTGCTTCCTGGCTGTTATATTGATTTATTCTTAGTTCTGTGCTGTTTACTTTGATATTCTGACAGAAGCATAGGCATCTTCTGTGGTTTGTCTTCTGTATTTGCTTTTTAAACTAGACAGTCCCTAATTCTGTTTTGATATTGACTTCAAAGCTAAATTCTGCCCTTTTCATCAACCGCACATATCATATCTCCCTTGCTGCAGTGGGATAGAATAGAATAGTATATTGTACTTGTCATGACTTTGAGGTTCATTCTGCTATTTTGCTGAACATTGGTAAGAATAGGCCCTTAGTAAAATACATTAAAAATTGCTACAATTCAATTCAATTAAATACGTTTTTGAATGTATTGAAACGGATCAAAATCGCAAATGTTATTTTGTGCAGTTTAATACAACATTCCAGGTTAATAAAGAATCAGAATTAAATAACCGTATCAAAAGGAAGTGCTTTGTTGTGAAAACCGCATTCATAAATGCTATTTTTTTTGTGTCACGTGATCCAACAAAAATTCTTGCCATTTTCTTTTACTTTGATTTTCCTCGCACATTTTATGCTATAAGAAATTATTTCCAATCTGAAATTATAATGCACTTTCTTAAATTTCATTTTTAATGTATCAAAAACCTGCAAATTGTGCCATTTCCAAGTACACAAAAACAGGTTTCTCAGGGCAGGATTGAGGTATTTCAATTAAGAATCAACATTTTGTTCAGAACATATTTAGATATTGATCTGTCAAGGAAGTAAGTGTTAGGAAATTAACATTTCAAGGTTTTAAGTCAAATATTTGCAATCCGATTTCCCCAAAAATATGATTTACACT
Source organism: Pelobates cultripes (assembly GCA_933207985.1). Taxonomy (NCBI): domain Eukaryota; kingdom Metazoa; phylum Chordata; class Amphibia; order Anura; family Pelobatidae; genus Pelobates; species Pelobates cultripes. The sequence goes on from OW240918.1 coordinate 111,911,833, forward strand.
TTAAAATACAAAATGTGATTATTTTATTGCATTTTAAAATTGTACTTAACAAATGTGAAGTTAGATCTCAAGGGGATTATGTATATTTAGCCATTTTTGTTTATAATAACATTCAAAAATGTTTGGGTCGATATTGAACCTAAGGGACCACTGAAGTCACGCAGGCCACGTCTCCTCAGTGGGTGCAGTATTCCTGTCCTTTTAATTCTGTTAAATGGTTTATCACACCGCTGTATCATTGAGGAGGTATGGATTTTTTATTTTTTATTTTATTTTTTTTAGATGCGTATGTGCGGTGAGAGCCTCACGCATCAAATTTACCTATTAGAAAGCATTGAATCAGTGTTCCTATGGGGGCTGTAAGCACGGTTTTACATTGCAGCATTGTACCTTCAGGACCACTACACCTTCGCCACTTCGTTGGGAGACTTTAGTGGTCCTTTAAGACCCCATCCATGTTCACCATTGAAGAGAGAACTCTTCCTTTGGTAAAATCTTGGGCAGCAGTGTTGCCAGGTGGCCAGAAGTGACCAAGAAAGCATATTTTGCACTCTTATAAGGGCTTGGGACAGGTTCAGGTAAGTATATCTGACACAACCACTTCATAATTTTGAGCATTAAAATCTGTGGAGTGGTCCACGTCAAATATAAAGGCAGAATGATGCATTGTGTCACAATGTGTGCCAGTGCTGAGTTGGAGCAAGAGCGATAAGTGACGTGACACACACACACTCTATTTTAGCGCTTTTTTGGGGGGGCCAAGAGAACTGCTGTGCAAGCACATGCAATAATGTGGGGTAGAGGAGTTTACCTTGTGTGCTCTGGCTGTCTCAGCCAGCCACACGACATCAGTTGGAAATCGAAAACCTTTATTTTTTTTTTCCTGGTGTTTTGTTTTAAGATTGCATAACTTATTTCACTGGAGGTAGTTTCTCCTTCTTAAATATATATCTAACTTTGAGTATTAATAGGTTAAAGAGGAAATGTCATGCTTGAAATTTCTGCACAAACCGATACCCAACTATATATAGTCTGCTCTTAGTTATGCAATCTTAAAACAAAACATAAAAAAAATCCTTAAACGGTTTTCAATTTCCAACTGACGTTGTGTGGCCGGCTGACACAAGGTAAACTCATCTAGCCCACGTTATCGCATGTGCTCGCACAGCATTTCTATTAACAAAAAAAAAAAAAAATAGTGAAAATAAGTGAGTTTTATGTATGTATATATCCATCCAGTATCTTTCCAGTAAGTGTAAATAAAACTGTTTTCATTTCAAACCGTATTTCATAGTTTTATCATTTATGTTTATATTTCTTCTAATTCCCATGTATGTTTGCAAAGCAACATTCTAAGATGAAATCAAATGTAATGATTTAGAATTTAAGCAACGTTCTGTAATTCTGTTGGGTTTTCCCCTCTGATTTTAGGTGTAACAATTTTTTTTTTTTATTATTCTTATGTAATGTTAGTGATATACTGATGCTTTTTTTTTTTAGTCTCCTAGATTCTCTCTGATATTTTAGGTGTGACCTGACCGACTGCTTCTAACTTGTTGCTGCTTTATTTTTTTTATAAGAGTAGAGTTTGACCCAACAAGGCTAAATAAGGCTAAAAAGTGAAATTTGTTATGACTCTGTTATGACCGACTCTGCTAATTAACGCTCTGCAGTTTCACATTGTATAATGCAAGGGAAGTTTGTTTACAGGTGGGCAGATAGAGTAGAGTTTGACCCAACAAGGCTCGAGGTAACTTTCCTGTGGACCCTTCAGTTTTACTCGTCTAACGGCTGTGGTACTCGCCGGAGGGGGGCTCTTTATGACAGTAGTTTTGTCAGGTCCTTGGCTCCCCTAACTTCGTTAAACTGCTGGGTGGTTAGAGGAACGTGCCTGAAGAGGTTTGGTGGTGCTTTGGGCCATATGAGTGTGTCTCTGCTCAGAGATTTGACAATTCTCAAACACCGATATTGTGCAGCGAGCGTGATGAGGATGTTTCCAAAGGCAAAACAGACCATAAAGTTTTTCCCCGTTAAGCGGACCACCCATCAACTTTTTTAAACCATCATGTTCTTAACTGGAATCTCGGCCGTCTCTACCTTCCACCCTGCGGGACAGGCCTCTGACAGTCCAGGACACGTCCTGGCAGAGTGTACCTCTCCTGGCGGCTGGAGAGCTGGCGATGTAAAATTTTTGCAGATTAAGCTCTTAAATTACGGAGCTAAGTGATTGTTATCTTGCCTCAGGGTTGGGAGTACACACACTAGCCATCAAATAGCATATTTGGCCCCAGTGTGATGGCAAAATAGCAGACCCCCTCCTGAATGTATCTGGCACCCCGACTGGGTACCTCCATTAATGGATGTTTCCTAGCTGACGCCGAGGACCATAAGCACCGCACCGGACACCACAACCACCATCACTTAACTGGAATCTCGCCGTCTTCCTTCCACCCTGGATCAGCCTCTGACATCCAGGACCGTGTGGGAGAGACCTCTCCTCCAGGAGAGCGGCGTAAAAGGAACATCTCTTAAAAGAGCTAAGTGATTAGAACCCAGGGGAGTATACAAACTATAGCAATCCCCAGTGTGATTATAGCAGTTCCCCTCCAATCACGAGACAAGACTACGTGTTGAGGGTCAAACCGGAACAACAGATCTGAGGGTTTATTGAACAGCTTAGTCTTTTATACAGTTTTCCCCACAAGGTTACCACCCAGGTGGACCTTGTGGGGCACAGGAACAACAAGCCAATAAAAACAGTTTTACATTGTCACTCCCATACAGTGTACACAATCCCTCCCCTCTGTCTGTGATATAATTAATGAAGACAATGGACTAACTCGATTTACTCTAAGCAGAAAAAAACATAAATTTTTACAAACCCCAAAAAGTACCCCAAAATACAACATATCCCCACAAGTCACATCCCCTGATAACCCTGATCTGGGTGAACAACAAAAATCACCCAGATCGGTTCGGGGGTTCAGGAATTTCCTGGAAGTCTTATTTTTGCCACACCGTGCACATGGTCCCATGCCCAAAACCGTTCAATACGCTCGACGACAAAACACTGCTGGACAATTTTAAGATGACCGCCGCCACATGTTTGAATCTGTTCCAGTTAAAAGTCCAAAGGGCAGAAACAGTAGTTTTGAACATGGGTTATCACAGGGCCCATAGTCCCAGGGTAGGAGGCTGGCAAACGGGCCCCTCCAAAAGGAAGTGGCGAAGTTGCTTTCATCACAAGTAACTTTTGCTTGTTGCGAGCATTAAACACTTACATTTACATGAAGGCTCAAAAAAATGAAGAGCCTAAATAGACTATCAGCTTATTTTCATCTTTTAAATATTTATTGATGAAGGAAAAAAAATGGATGACCAGGAAGATGTTGGTATAGAGGAAAATGGAAAAAAATATTTGAGGGTAGGAGGGAGCAGAAGGGCTATGCATGGAACTGCTCCTCGGCCTGAAGACCATATCTCCAACCCTGCTCGACATGGATTTCCGAGATAAGGTCAGATCTTGTAGACCAGAATGAGGATCAGGACATTTCAGTCTAAGTAACTGACCAGTATATTGATATCCGGTTAGTCTAGAACTTGGTGTAAACTGTATATGAACACCAACCATCTCTTCATCCACTCTAATGAAAAAAGTGTGCCCCTCATTGACGCTTCTCCAAATGTGCAGAAACATATTGAGTGCTTATTCCAATACGGTCTGCAATTTCTAAATACAATGCCATAAAGTCCATTCAACTAACCAATGAAATAAAATAACCTTTGCAATGTAGTTGGTACATTGAGTAATGATTCTATTTGTATATTCACAGGACACGTGTAGAAAGTTCGGAGAACCCTCAGGTTTGCTGCTGGGCTCCATTGCACGCCTTGAATGATAATGCAGATGTCTTGTTTCCCGTAAATGCTGCTAGTCCTTATTCTCACTCTGGTAAGATATATGTTTAGTTTGAATATTGTTTTAATTGTTTCTATTTATTTTGGTGGGTAGCAGTTATAAATATTTCATTTTACTTTTTATTTCTGCGTTTTGGTCCACATTTTCTGCCATGACTGTCTCTTTTCTCCTACGCTAGGACTGGGCAATTTTTGGCTCTCCAGATGTTAAGGACTACCTCTTCTGTAATGCTCTTACAGCCATAATGCTGGCAAAGCATCAGGAGAGATGTAGTCCAGAGGATCTGGAGTGCCAGAGGCTGCCTACCCCTGTAACCTCTTTATAACTAACATAATACCATTAAGAGTTTTCCATATTTTCTCTAAGTTGCCTCTCTTTTATTTATTTATATATATATAATATATATATACACACACACCGTGCGTATTCACTAACCCGTCAATGCACCAGGTACACTCCTCTTTTCATTATGTTTGTTTAACTGGAGTTGCAACATGTGCCCATCTATAAATTGCTGCCTGCAGGCAACTGACCATATACATTTGTCTTGCTGCTAATGTTTTCAAATTTTCTGATATCAATTGCATTTTTTCCCATTTTGCCCCATCTAGTTCCATCAGCATTTCAACACCTGAGCTAGGTCCCATCAGCGTCTCATTTAAAACTTTCTATAAAAGTTCTCCTATGCTAAATTGTATAGGACAGATATCCTATAGTCAAAGCAAAATCTGTTTTAGGTATGATTTTTAAAAAGCATGGATGTTAGGGGAGGGGGGGAATCTAAAACACAAAATTTATAGAATTTATAAAACTAAAACTGGTTATTTCAAGTATTGCAGTGAATGTTGTATTCAATAGGCTTTATTGACTGAACACGGAATTAAATGAAAATAAAAATAAAAAATTAAAATATTAATGCTTTCAAATTTCAGGCTAAACTAGCCAAGCTGTCATAGGGGAGTCGGGGATTTTTTCTATATTAGCTAATCATGTCTGTATGTTGCAGTTTCATTTTCCATTCTCTCCTTTGATCAGGGCTCTCAGCACCTTCTCTTCCTGTACTTCTTAGTATAACTACCTGTTTGTTAGTCCATGTATTGTATATTCACGCAGAATATGCCGGTGCTCCACTAATATAAAAATCATAATTGCATACAATTTAAAGATTAGTGAATTAATGCCACCATGTCACACACATTAATATTCAGTGTCATGCAATACTTTAAATAGTGTATCTCTTTTTGAGATCACAATGTCTATCAAATCTATGGTCGTGCCATTCATGGGAGCCATCAGGGGGTGAAAACCATAACGGTTGTCACGGGCCCAGCGGCCCTGGGGGGCCCAGCCCCCACGTGTAGCGGCGGAACTGCTGCCGGTGCAGTTGCACCGGGGCCCGCACGCTGATGGGGCCTATCGGGTGGCCCACGCACTTGGGGCCACCCAATGGGCCCTATATCTTCAGGTGCCCGGTCTGCGCTTTGCGCGACCGGGCCCTTTTAAAAAAATAAATAAATAAAAAATCTCAGCCGCAAAGTACTGCTGGGAGGAAGTGGCCGTCCCTTCCTCCCAGCTCCCTCCCCTCCGCGCCGCATGGGAGGGAAGAAAGACAGGCCGTTGGAGCCACGCCGACTCCCATCAGCCACAGCCTTCCACCTGCAAAAAAAAGGTAAGTAAAATTAGCTGTATTTGTGTATGTTAGTATGTATCTATGTATGTATGTCTGTCAGAATGTGTGTGTGTGTGTGTCTGTGTAAGTCAGTATGTGTATGTATGTATGCATGTCTGTCTGTGTGTATGTATTTCAATATGTCTGTGTGTATGTATCTGTATGTATTTCAATATGTATGTATTTCAATATGTCTGTGTGTCTGTCTGTGTGTATGTATCTGTATGTATCTCAATATGTATGTATGTCTGTCTGTGTGTATGTATCTGTATGTATCTCAATATGTATGTAAATGTCTGTCTGTCTGTGTGTATGTATGTCAGTGTGTGTGTGTGTGTATTTATGTCCTTATGCGTGTGTGTGCAGTGTGCATAGGAATTTGTTCATATTGTTTATTGTCCGGCTCCCAACAGTGTCTGAGGGACCGTGAACTGGTCCCTTGTTTAAAAAGTTTGAGGACCTCTGTCATTATGTATGTATGTTTGTCATTGTGAATGTATGTCTGGATCTCATTATGAATGTATGTATGTGTGTATGGATGTCAGTATATATAAATGTATGTCTGTTAGTATGTCTGTATATATGCGTGTATGCCAGTATGAATGTATGTATGTGTGTATGGATGTCAGTGTCTGTATGAATGTATGTTTGTCTGTATGTATGTTTGCCAGTATGAATGAATGTATGTCTGTGTGTATGTATGTCGGTGTGTGTATGTCCTCATGCATTTGTGTCTGTATGTATGTTAGTATGTGTCTATCTGTCACTATGTATGCCTGTGTGCCTGTATATGTGTGTGTGTCAGTACGTATGCCTATATGCGTGTATGTCTTTTCCGGTATGTGTGTCTGTTAGTATGTATCTTTGTGTGTTTGTGTATCTATGGCCTTTTGTATCAGTGTGTGTTTTTGTGTCTGTGTGTGTATTCCTTTGGGCAGGATTTGGAGGCAGACCCTGTGGGCGGGATTGGAGGCTGGCCCCAGGGGGCCCAGACCCTGAGCTGAGTTAGGGGCCCCAAAATTTCTGGTGGCGGCCGTGATGCCATTGTATGTCTGTCCTTTAATAACGCTTGCAGGGAACTTGTTGTTGAAGCTTGCAGTGTGTGTGTGTAATAGAATAATATTATCATTTTCTAGCATCGTATGTTTAACATGCTTCAGAACAAATCCATTTTATTTTTGTGATTGACCGCCAAGTAAGCTAGAGTATGTTTGGCATGTGTGCATTGATGTCATAAATATGATGATTTGTGGAATGCTACTTGATGTCAAATCTAGAGTATACATGATACTGAAACATGCTCTCTGTATATATGAGATATACATCACTCCTGCTCTGAACTATATGATGTCATAAGAGTTGCTGCGAGGTCATAATGTGGTTGCTATTATGTGGACGTTATATCCATTCAGGTTTCAAAAAAACGACTCTTGAGGATACATCCAGACTGTGTAGCAAATATTGTAACACAAAACAATTCTGGTTTCGGTAAGCTTTTGTTTAAATTATTTTGAACATCATGTCACATAAAATAAATAGTTGTAGTAATAAATATCATTCATTTTGTAGAACTATTTACAATCTATAAAATGTTACCAGAATAAGCCAAACTCAGAGAGGGAAGAGGAAGGGACCAACGTGGGATGGATTGTTAAAATAAAGGCCAATAATGATTAGACAGGAAGGATGTGAAGGAGCTTGCAAAAGTGGACCAAAGTTAGCTTGTATATGTGACTATAATTTTGTCCAGTACCACATTCCTCTTTTAATGTAATCTCCAAGAGTGTGATTTATTTACAGCTAAACAAGAAAGAATTTAATATTAATTGTTTTTAGAGAAAGAAAGGAAAGGTTGTGGGAGCCTGACTTGTAAAGTCAAAGGTGGAAAATGCCAGAGATAATGAGAAAAGGATT
>OW240918.1:111926834-112049054 GCA_933207985.1 Pelobates cultripes
GGGGAGATTTAACAATAAATGAGACACTCACTCAGTCAAAGACTGCATTTTACATCCTGTAGTGAAACCCCTACCTCCCTCAGGCCTCACTTGGTGAAAGACTGCATTTTACATCCTGCAGTGAAACACCTACCACCCTCAGGTACTGACAGAAGCTTGGAAGATACTCCACATCATGTATTCCCAGATTGCTAACATTCTCACGTGTTACTATAGATTTGTTACCAGTTATACCTGTAGTTTGCCACTGTAATTTTATGTGCATGCAGTTTGTACTATAGTCATTTAATGTTTCTGGCCAATATTTCATGTAGACAGTTATTAATATTTTGGGTGATAGAATTTGGTTGCTAAACTTTTTCAATAGCATAAAACACATGGCTACTTTACCCACTTCTCTCACTCTCCATTTCTCCTCCCCAGTTGTAAATACCTTCATATGACTGTTCTATCTCATTCTCTGTTCTTCAGGCCTCGTTCAGTGAAGCACTGCATTTTTTCTCCCCACCCAGGCTCCCCCTAAATATATAGCATGCTCCTCCAGCTGTTTGAGATTCTCACTCAATTACCTCTTCATTCCCTTTGTATTTTACCAATAGCTGCTTCTCTCTGTTAACTCTTTCAGCCATCACCTCCAAACTTCCCCTGCTACCTCTTGTCTCAAATCCACATGGTATCCTTTAGATTGTAAGCTCACAGGCCATCTAGCCAAGCACTTTGTATAAAAGAGCTCAGAAGGCTAGATATCAACTTACGGGCAGGGCTCTCTCTACCTCTTGTATTTGTCTGTGTATATTGTACGTTCTCCACAAATTGTACAGCACTGCGGAATCTGTTGGCGCTTTATAAATAGCAGTAATAAATAAATAAATTGCAAAAGGTTGAAGAGGGGCCTGCTCAAACGAGCTTACAGTCTATAGGAGGTGGGGTGTAAAACCCAACAGGACAGGAGGTAGCAATAAAACGAGGTGGAGTGAAGCAGAGCTGGAGGGGAGAATAGAGCTTACATGTTCTGTAATAATGTCGAACATATGCCTTGGTTATATATTCCTCCTGAGCTAGTTTATCTACATTCTTCAAGGAACTCTCCAGGCACCATAACAACTTAGTTGTAATGTGCTTCATTGGCTTCAGTTTTTTAAAGTCTTTTACCTCTGCTCCTGTCCTTCAGTTGACGCCAATGGTTGTTTGAATGAACCAGTCGATATTAAGACACTAGAGATACACATAAAAACATAGTACTTGCTAAAGTCAGGATTGTGGAACCACCGATAACTAAATTGTCAGTAATAAGCTTAAAAAACCCCCCAAAAACCTCCTTCCATGAGGCATACAGCAAAGAGCCCAGAATGGTCAAGGCCCTCAGTCGATGGCACCATAAATAGCTCATAAATGAGGTTTTGCAGCTAGTTTAATCAAAATGATGCGAGCCTGATCTTCTGTAATGATAAGAACATATGGCAGGGTCCAGTGTTGGACATGAAGTAGTTCACGAAAGCATCAGAAAATGTTTTGGTATAAAGTGCGGCAGGTGCCTTAGAATTTGATTGCAACATTAAAAAAAATCATAAAGCATGTTCGTTGTATACCACAATTTATAGTAGCACAGGTGATTCAGCAAACTAGTAATATAGATCGTTGTATGTATGCAATCGTCTTCAAAACTGAATTAAGTAAGAGACTAAACATGCCTAGAATACAGTGCATTCATATGAAGTGTTATTTGTAGGGCATCATAATTGATTCCTGAAATGAGTGTGCCTCTAAATGTGTACATCAAGTATCAAGCATTAGAAACATTAGAATATAAACACATAAAACAAACAAACAATGTGAGAGAAGCTAAAACCATTGGGGGGTGGGGGTTGGGAAATAAGCCAAAAGTGAAAGTAGTTGTTTGTCATTGTTAATGGTGCATGCTGTCTAATTTTGCAGACTCCACTCTGGATAATTTGCCATATGGAAATGAAACTGAGAGAGCCACACTTGCAGTGGAATTAGCACAACGGGGATCAGATATTCAATTCAGGTACATAACACAGTGATGATAATGCACATGTTTTAAACCAATATTTTGAACGGTTTGTATATGTTACCCATAGTCATACATAATTGCATTTCTTTCCTGTTTATACCCTGATAAGTACATTCCATGTATTTCACAGGTTTTATATTATTATTTCTGTGTCTAAGTATATTCCTCTAACCCCCTTGATAAATCTTAATATCAATATACTGGTGGTGTATATGTGTCTCTAGCTGTCACAAAATGGACCACTTATTCCACAGGATTAGTTAAGTCAGGAATGGCCCAAATACCGGTTTGATCGGAAGACTAACTTCATCATATAATTCATACAATTGGGTAAAGGGTTTACCTATGTCAGTCAGCAGTTGCTAAGGCCAGTAAGGTATTGTTATGCATAAAAAGGAACATACATTCTCGGGATGAAAATATAATTTTGTCTCTTTATGAATCACTATTACGACCACACCTTAAACATGCTGTGCAGTTATGGTCACCTGTTCTAAAGAAGGATATTATGGCACTAGAAAAAGTACAGAGGTGGGCTATAAAATTTAATAAAAGGTATGGAACATCTTAGTTCTGAAGAAGAGTTAACAAATTTTAGAAAAACAGCCCCTCAGATGGATATGTTAGCATTATACAAATATATTCGGGGCCAACAGAAACCATTGTCTGGAAATCAATTCATAATCAGGAATATACATAGGGCACCAGGTCATGCGTTTAAACTGGAAGAAAGGAGATTTAGTCTAAGGCAAAGGAAAGCTTTTTATTTATTTTTTTTACAGAATTTTCTGCCTATCAGAGTCTATACAGATGTTTAAACAGCAACTGGATAAGCCTAATATTCAGGGGTATAATTTTTAATTTGCTTAATATTGATACAAGGACATATCTGACTACCATTGTGAGTTTATGAAGGATTTTTCTTAGTTTGTTGCAAAATTAGAAAGCTCTTCAAACAGTTTTATTTATTTTCGATAGCAAAAACCGATGTGAGAACTTGCGAAGGTTGAACTTGATGGATGCATGTCTCTTGTCAGCCTATGTAACTAATTATTTAGCATCCATATTGTGATGGAGCTCCCGTACTCTGACAGAGTACCTCAACCCAATCCACTTCCTAGCTGCTTGCAGAGACCCTGGAACACCTCCGGCTTAGTACCGCAGCTAGACTTGGGGTCCTTTTGGATCTTTTCCACCCGTCCAGGCTGCAACCCTGCTTCCAGGTAGGTATTGTCCACTCTGCCTATTCCGCTGCAGCCCTTCTTCCAGGCAGGTATCCACATGACTGCAATGTGATTTCTATTGCGTTTACAAAGGCAATTGCGGCTCTTGGGCCTAGCACTTTTAATTTATCCCAGGGCGAGAAGACACTCTCACTGGGATCCCTACAAATCTACACAGGACACAAGTTCTAAATGGAACTGACACATAAATCTTTTTTTACTAGCCCATATGTTAATTACATAGGGATTAGTGCGACAACTCAGTAATACAGTAAAATCACATTCGACAACATACAGAAATAATAACTAAATGACACATTTATAAAGGGGTGGGAAAGACCATAATTAACAAAAAATAAATCTCCTGCCTGCAGAAATACCAATATGGAGATCTGCTTGAATATGCAAGCTTTGCTATTCATGTAGTGCATAAAGTTGTTGCTACCAACAGAGGGCGCTATACAGGCTCCATAGCTAAATTCACTTAGTTGGTAACAAGCATCATCAGGACAAGAGAGCACACAAACGGGGGTACAGGAACCTTTGTAAAGTGATCTTCTGTTACCAGTGATGGTGACTACCGTCACACATATATTATAACATTTTTCAATATCCCAATACCTTTTGCTTAAAATACAAAAAAAAGAAAACCACACTTCAAAGCCCATATTTTCTTTAATATAGCTCGTACAGAAATAATACATTAGAGTGACTCATTTTCACCTGACTAAAGGTAATAATGTTTCTGGAAATATTATGAAAACATTTTCTATTTTATCTTGATTATCTAGGATGTAGAATTCTCATATTAATTTACCAAGATATAAGCTTTATATTCCGTGTAATTGCAAACTCATTAACCTCCATTATTGGCATATGTTGCTGAGAAAGTTGTTAATTTATGTTATCCTTTGTACTTAGGCATTGTGGGGGCAAGCGTGTCAAATGAACTATGTCATTTTCAGTAGTCATTGTTTGCAGGGTAATATGCTAATGATTTATAAAGCCGTAATACACACTAGCACTAATGGTTGCAGGGATCACAATTTGCAGGTCCTCCGATAAGAACAACAGAAACGAATGCTTTGTGATGCTAGGTTTATTCAGCCGTCAAAAATGATGACTCAACACATGCTAAATGTTTTGTCTCCAACTATTTTGATGATTCGTTGTTTTATTTCACACAGCATGGAGACCGGCTCACCAGCTCCCGTAAATGTCATGAGCAATAGGATGCCTGTAACGTCTGGGCCAGAATCATTAACTATTAGTAAGTAATGATCTTCGCTTTAATCAATACTGAGCTAGATGGTTTGCTTGCAAAATTAGTACTTATTATTAAAGTCAGAAGAAAAGTGGATTTTCAGTATGTGCATCAAACAACTAAGCAGAAATCTGCATATGAGAAAATTACCAAAGACTCTCAAATACCTTGTAATGTGCCAGACACCTACAAAAGACAGGTTCACGCTCTATATAATATACTATGCTAGTAAAATCTTTAACATGTGTGAAGATGAAATTAAATATATTTACCTAAATCTTGTAATTTTACTCACCCAACATGGAGTACCAAAAATGGACGTAGCAGCGATTTTCAAAACCACCCCAAATTTTGCCATTGGCATCCCTAAATCCTAGTTTGCAGGTGCAGGAGATGTGGGTTTTCAGCATGCCAATTTCAGGTGAATGTATTGTGTAGGCAGCCACTCAGAGCCTCCCAGTATTTGTCTTTACTGCAGATGGTTCAGTGGTAAGGCTCAGGGTCAAATTAATGTGTAAAGTTCAAAAACATTTAATCTCTACATCTTTGAGCATTATGGCATGCACAATTATATGCCTTTTTATGTGTGTCTGTGTATTTGGTTTGACATCTGGTGCTGAGCTGGTCCTCAGAGCATTTTTGTGGCAAGACTTTTTTCATTTTATTTTTTTACTTTTTAATCTGGCTCTTACAATTTGAGTCTTGAGGTAGGCCAGCCAAATATATATTTGTAATTCGCCCTGCCTGCTTCAAAACAAGTGTTTAGGATCAAAAGCTTGTTCATCATCTGCGGCACATTATTTATGTCTGTGTCACTCTGAAAAAAGCATGGGCGGTCATATGCGAGAACCCTGCCTTATTAGTTCTAGATGAAGAAAGCAGGTCATATCTATTAGGAAGGTAGCGAGAAGTTGGTACAAGAAAGCCATATGTATGATCTCACAGTGAAATATTAGGATTTCAGAGTAAACAGGCAGAGACCTCATATTTATAAAAGTTAATTCTTATCCCTTGTCTCAGCTCTATACTCCATGCCAACTGCACATGTAGCCAACGCCGGCTTTGTCTCCAAACGGATCGAACTTTCCAAAGGGACGCGGCAGGGATGCCTACTTTCGCCACTGCTCACTACATACATCAGAAACAACCCCAACTTACATGGCATAAAAATCCACAATGTGGAACACAAATAAATCCTGTTCCTGGACAACATCCTTTTAACTATACAACAACCACACAACTCCCTGCAGCCCTTTCACAACATAGTCGTTGCTCGTACTACAAGTTGAACCTGACAAAAACACAAACCATAATTAACATGCGTCGTCCGCATCAACATGTCCAACTCCCAACTCTTGGCAATGAAAAACACCTTCTCCTACAACTGCAGATCAGATCATCTACAATTTCTGGGCGTAGCCAAAATTGTCTCCACGGCTGATCTCTACAAAGCAAATCTTATTAAACAATTAACAGAGGTTAGACAACAGCTACAAAGCTGGAGGGGCAAGTACATCTTGTGGTCGGGCAGGATAGCTGACGCAAAAATTATAATTCTACCAAAATTCCAATATTTATTCAGAACTCTACCTATAAAACCTACATTAGAGAAGCGCAACAAGCTCTCAAGGCTTTCATTTGGGAGGGACAGAAACCCAGAGTACCGATCAAGACACTCTATAAGGCCTTCGACGAAAGCTGCATGGTGGTGCCAAGCGACCAGTCATAACACCATGCGGCGATACTCTACTCGATCTTTGTCCCAACAAGGCACCAAATTTAAACCATGGGCACAAATAGAAGCTGCATACACAGAGGGCCTTGGACTAACATCCTTGGAATGGATACCCACAACTACGCCAAAAAAAGCGCACAACATCCTATCCACAACAGAGGTTACAATAAAAATATGGGACACATATAGGCACATTCTGCACTGGGTAAATGAGGTGTCCTCAGCCTTGCCAATCGAGGCTTTAACGACACTCAATCCCAACTTTAACCACAAGCCTTGGCAAACAGCAGGGTTTACCACTTTAAGCCAAATAACTGACAAACAAAAAATCTTACCATATGACACTCTGAAACACAAATACAACCTTACAAATATGGCATATTTATCATACTTACAGATAAAAATCATGGGTGGGGAAAAATAGTTCACTCAAAACATCAAATGTAAATGGACAAGAGCTGACGGAGTTGGAAAGCATCAGCTTAGACCATAAACCTCCTAAACAAAAAACTCATCTCCATGTTCTATGCCAAATTACGGGAACAACATAAACAATTATTCCTACAATTATAACCGCATGGGTAAAATAACTTCAATGAACACTGGACAAAACCCAATGCGCACAAGCAATCCAAAGTCATAAAAAAATTTACACTTTGGACGTCCCACATCGAAACTACAATAAAGGTACTCTATAGATGGTACATGGTCCCAGCACGCAAGCACCCTGCTGATTGAACAAAATCAGCCTTATGCTGGCAATGTCAAACTGACGTAGGTACGATGCTACACACGTGGTGGTTGTGTGACCCTTTGCACTTCTACTAGAGCCATGTAGCAAAACTTATTTACAACTGCACCAATGTTACGCTGCCACTTTCTGTTCCTCCTCTCCCCCACCCCCCACAATACCTTATCTACCACATCACTGTCGCAGCCCCAATGGCTCTTTGCAAATCATGGCTGTCTAATCAGGAACCACCACTTAAACTACTGTATCAAACGGTAGATAATACAAAGTTCTATGAACACAGAGACCGTGGAAGCGACAAAGCTTTTTGGCAAGTAGCGTGGGCACTAGGGGACAAATACACAAGACAACCCACAACATATGCACTGACATAGGCGACCTCACGCTCAGACAGCTCTGTCCATGTCTGGAAGCACAAGCTCTAGAGGGGAATGTAAAACCTTGGAATCTGTGATCCCAAACACATAAACCCATAATCCCATACTCAGAGGAAGCCTGCGGAGCCGGGGCGAAACCCGTCACACGTCATCAGAGGGGCGGAACAGGAAGTTGATCACGTGATCGGGACAGGCGGAACCAGGAAGTGCCCTTCTCTCTTTGCCTGTGTATATGCTTTTATGTGGGTAGCTTTGCAAGCCAAACCCACCACTTACCAAGTACGGATTGTTAACCTTTTTTTACATAATAAACACATTTGATATTATTCAATTGGAGGTCCTGCCTCTCTCTATCCTCTATCTTGCACAGCTACATCAAGCTTTCTGTGGTCATCCCTAGTGTGGGGACATTCCCTCTCCAGAGGAGCTTTGAATACCCAGAGCCGGGGGTGATAGGGCTCTGGTACACGTGAGTTCTCTCCCTCATATCCCCAGCTGTATTTTTGATGCTAATTCAGATAGTCTGCACTATTATTTGTGTCTGTCTCTATATTTCTAGACTTCTTAGCGTGCTTTTTTGGTAACTATCCATAATCCCATACTGTCTAAACTCTCTGCTACCCATAAGTCAATGCTAAAAACAGGTTATATTTACCACTGCCACCTATGATCTCACGAACGACTTAAGCGAACCGATGGATGACAAGCAAGAAGTATGGCAATGCGATGCAGCTCTCACCCTGGCCCTCTATTCCCCCTTTCAACCCCATTAATTAACGGTTCTTATTATTGTTATATGTTACTCAATGTCAATGGATATGCTGTGGGATCTAATAAATTTGCCATTTCTAAACATTGGAGTGCCTGAACCATCTTTGTATTGTAAGCTATTGCCACTAGAACCTGGTGCTTGGTCTTGGTTTGGTTGCACCCTGGCTCAGATTAATGGGATTGAGTGCAGTTCCTTATGTACATTGAAATGGATTTGCTTGTATAACACCAAAATTCGCACAGCTGATACCAACCATTACCCATCTAACAAATGTACCCTGCGTGACACAAAACACAATCCATAATCTTTAAAAAAAAAAAAAAAAAAGTTAATTTAAAAAGTCCAAATTTAGATGTATCTACATGTATTTGTTATAATAGTATTGACGTTTTATTTAGAAGATTTTTTTTTTTTTTGTAGGTTGGTAATTTACTAACAGGGTACGCAGATTGTTTTAATACTGTACATGTGTTTAAAAGACTGGTAAAGTCAACTTTTGCTTTTCCTTGTCATAACCGACTGCATACACGGCGAGGTGGTCTCCTTCTATTACTGTAGAACAGAATTTACAGCAAAACTATAAAGAAACCCTTCCCTGTAGGTAGTTTATTTATGTTTTACATAGGAGTGCTGGGAATGAGCAACGCTAGGGGCGGGGGTGTGATGCCCCCTGAACGTTTCTGCTCACTCCAGAATAACTTTTTTTGTAGGTCCCTAGTTTGGGGATCATTGGAGCAGACAGAGTTCCTTGGCCGGTCACTCCTGAAATCTCCGCTTTTGTTGGATTACCCAGTGAAATTAGAACCCCCCCCCACAGTAAGTAGTCCAACTATTTTCAAATAGTTTGACACTTACCTGGGTCTTCTGTGTGCCTCTAATCCGATGATCTCTTCAAATATAATTACAGCGGATGAGGTCTGGCTACTTACAGTGAAGTAGTGCAGAGGAAACATTACAATAAACATTACAGTAGTGCTTAGATTGTCCCTATTAGACTGTGTTACTAGTAAGTGTGCCAGTGTCTTTAGGCATGACCTCTAACAAAATTATCCACCTACCTCAAATCTGCATAGATTGTAAGCACGTTTGAGAGAGGGGCCTTTTCACCTCGAAATACTCTTTCTATAATAGCAAATTGCTGCAGAATATGTTGGCGCTACATTAATGCTAATTATAAGAATAATAGGGATCGAAGACCATACTAAACAATACACAGCTACATACAAGATGCAGCTTCAATGTTTGTTCACTCACCGATCATCAATCACAGATAATCTCCCAATCTTGATTATTTGTTTAAACGTCGTCATTATGTTTGAACACACCTAGGAAGCTGGATTTGCCTTCTTTATTCGCTGCTTTTCTCATACCTTTCTCTCTTTGCCAATCCTTAAACTGCTCTCCTGTATCATTTACAATTAAATTCAGAATCCTAGGGCCCTATAAAACACGTCTATACTTTTAATGCTAATCTTCTGTGAATTTGAGATGGTCCTCCTTTCACACCTTTGCCCTCAATAATCGGGTACATGTGACTTATTTAATGCTGCTCCATTCTTATGTAAGTGCCCATTCTAGCATCTTGAGGTTTCACTTTTTCTCTGCTTCTTCTTCTTTTTTTTTTTTTTTTTTAAACCTTAAATCCCAACTGTCTAACTGTAAAGTTTTATATTTCTTCTTCTAAGTATAATTTTAAAAACCTTGTCGCCATGGGATTCTTTGCAAGTAAATTTGACTCTAACAAGTATGAGTAAAACCTATACATGCTGTTTTACACTTAAAGTACTTCAACACTTGGCGTACTTTCTCTGGGGATTAGGAGATGAATACAGCTATCCGTTACAGCTGGAATAACCACTAATTGCCATCTTTTTCTTGTAAATTAACTTTTGACATCTGAGGTTTCTGAACACTGATGTTCTCTTTCCATCTCCTATTGACTTAAAGTTTACCTGCTTAAAATACAAATTATGTATGGTTTTAGTTAAAAACCTGTAAGTGTCAACAATAAAACGGTTATACTTGTGGAATGATAAATTAATTTTATATGGCATATTTTGATCGCAGAAGGTATTAGAAATGTACAGAGTGTAAGGGAATTGATTTTGATAGGAGTAGATCAGCTTTATCAGTGATACCATACTTTCAGTCTCTTTTCAGTGTAAATTATATTCTGTTATAGTTATTAATTTGCATATGAGGTGTTAATGACACGAAAATGAAGCAATGAAACTAGTTTTGAACATTTTTATCCCAGATGAATTTGTAATAAAGCACTTGTTAAAGTTGTTCACATTTAAGTAAAAAACCAAGAAAACAAAAAAAATGAAAAAAAATGTAGATTTAAAAAAAAATTTAAAAATAAAAGAAGGGAAAAAAGTGTGTTATAAGCAGCTACATTTTTTGGGGTCTTTTGATATTAATTTGAAGAACTTCAGCTTATGCATGATAATGTTGGTTCTTCGTTTTGTAGTATGCCTAGATTGGGAGAAGGCAGTGGTTTCCAACCCAGTCCTCAAGTACCCCGTAACAGTCCAGGATTTAGGGATTACTCGGTTGTGTCTAAGGTGTTTTAAAAACAAAACAAAAAAAAAACACTTTAGACACAACAGGGTAATCCCTAAATTCTTGTAGGGGATACTTGAGGACTGTGTTGGGAAACCCTAGGCAAAGGTTTTGCGGCATATGAAGCACAGCATTGTGAACTGGGCCGGGGACTGTGCCTTTACGTGTGGACTCTCAGCAAGGTTCGTGCAACTGAAGGAGACTGTCTTAAATGGTGTGAGATGTTCACACAACATACATCCGAACTTCTGTCCCCCTAACTTCTGTTGCAGTCCAAGGTTTAAACAGGGACGCTGCTTATATGCTGTAGCTCCCCAATCCGAAAATGGAGTGATGAAAATACATATGTTTGTATTTGTCTATCCATGGCAAAAGTGTATAATGTACGTTTTAATAAATCTTTTGCAATGTCGAATACATTACAACCATTTACAGACTTCGACTTATATCCTAAAAACGCATGTGCCTTGTATGAAATTTGAAACCTATAATTTCTTGTAAAGCAGAAATTGTGGAGAATAGAAACAAAATATAGGCCTATCTAGTCTGACTGGAAAAAGTAAAATTTTTATCCCAGATACTTTTATTCTAAATTTTGCAATTCTTTTGTCAATTCTCCACAAATGAAATCATGAAATGCTGTCATTATAAAGTTTGAATTCTTGCAGACTGTATTAAATATGCCAACCTTTTCTTAAAATGGCAATTGACCAGAGTAATTAATAAAATGAACAAATATTTTTTTCCAGTTCTTACAATCGAGTAATCTAAACAGTGCATATCTCAATATGACAAAAATTATTTATTTTTGGGTACTTATGACATAATTACTTTCGAGTAGGTGTGAAGACCTTTCTAAGCACGGCAGTAATCGGATAACTATGGCCTTAATTTGAATATTTATGGATAAGCCTTTCAAATGATTTAATGTGCACCTGTCACAGGTTCTTAAATTTATGCTTAATTCCCCCAAATGCTTTAAATACATCATGTATCACCAAGATTCCTGGGTGACTGTGACTGCTTATGATAAGTGCTTTCTAACTTTTTTTTTTTTTATAGAAGATTTTTTTTTTTGTTCATTTCACATTTCTGACTATACATTGGAGTTCTTGTTCTGGAGCAAATACCTTATTTTCTAATATCCTAGTGATACATGATGTATTCCATGTAAAATATTGAGATATCACTTGTAGATAAATTGTATAAGTGACCTCTCAGGGTCAGCCACGAGTGGATTTTGCAATGATGATACGATTTTAGGAGATTAAAGATGCTCACCAAGGAGACTCTTATTCAGGGGACCATATGCATTGTATGAGGTTTCAGCTTATTTACAATATAACTTATAGTTACATAGCTGAAAAGAGACTTCCGTCCATCAGGTTCAGCCTTCCTCACATATGTTTTTGCTGTTGATACAAACATATGTGAGGAAGGCTGAACTTGATGGACGCAAGTCTCTTTTCAGCTATGTAACTATAAGTTATGTTGTAAATAAGCTGAAACCTCAAACAATGCATATGGTCTCCTGCATTGTTACTGAATGAGTTACTTTTGTTTCTGAATGGTTTAAAGGGACACTATATTCACCAGAATAACTAGAGTTCAGTGTAGTTTATTCTGGAGAGTATAATCATTCTCTTCAGTCATTTCCATGCAAACACTGCCTTTTCAGAGAAAATGCAGTATTTACATTGCCCCCTAGGGACACCTCCAAGTGACCACTCCTCAGTTGGCCACTGGAGGTGCTTCCTGGGTCAGTGCTGCACAGAGTCTAACCGCACTGCATGAAGACGTTGAATTTTCCTTAGAGATGCATGGATTCAATGCATCTTTATGGGGAGGTGCTGATTGTCCAAAACGGCATTTGGTCCCGTACCCCTTCCTGCCTCCTTGTCGATTTCAGCCAATCTAATGGGTTGGCTAAAAATCATAAATTCTGATGTCACCAAGGAGGTTTATTGAGGGTGGGGTCAGCACTTCTGGACCTGAGCGGCGCTGTAAATAAGGTGAGTTTTAACCCCTTCTATGGGGGCAAGGGAGGGGGGGGGGGCAAGCAACCTAAATGGGGGTTTTAACACTGTGTTCCTGATCCTATAGTGTTCCTTTAAAGGGACACTAGTCACCAGAACAACTACAGCTTATTGTATTTTGTTCTGGTGAGTAGAATCATTCCCTTCAGGCTTTTTGCTGTAAACACTGTCTTTTCAGAGAAAATACAGTTTATTTCATTACAGCTTAGGGATAACGCCACTGGCCACTCCTCAGATAGCTACTAGAGTGCTTCCTGGGGCAGTGCTGCACTGCTGTTCAGTGTCTCCTCCCTCTGCATGGAGACCCTGAACTTTCCTCATAGAGATGCATTGATTCAATGGATCTCTATAAGGGGATGCTGATTGGTGTGTTTGACTTGTGCTGGCGCTGCCTCCTTGACAATCTCATCCAATCCTATGGCAAAATATTGTGAATGGCTCAGATCAACACTTCCGATGATGTCAGTAAAGCAGGCAGATCAGGCGTAGAGCCAGCAGCTGCAGACATGAACAAAAGTAAGATTTTTACTATATTTAGGAGTGCCAGAGGGGGTAGATGGTTGTTTTAACACTATAGGGTTAGGAGTACTTGTTTGTGTTCTTGACCCTATAGTGTTCGTTTAAGGTTTTGTTCATTTACGATATAACAGAATACATTGTTTTAAAGAACCACTATAGTGCCAGGAAAACATACTCGTTTTCCTGGCACTATAGTGCCCTGAGGGTGCCCCCACCCTCAGGGACCCCCTCCCGCTGGGCTCTAGGGAGAGGAAGGGGCTAAACTTACCTCTTTCTCCAGCGCCGGGCAGGGAGCTCTCCTCCTCCTCTCCGCCTCCTCTCCTCCTCTTCGGCTGAATGCGCATGCGCGGCAGGAGCTGCGCGCGCATTCAGCCAGTCTCATAGGAAAGCATTCATAATGCTTTCCTATGGACGCTTGTGTCTTCTCACTGTGATTTTCACAGTGAGAAGCATGCAAATGCCTCTAGCGGCTGTCAATGAGACAGCCACTAGAGGCTTTAGAGGCTGGATTAACCTATTTATAAACATAGCAGTTTCTCTGAAACTGCTATGTTTATTTAAAAAAAATAAATAAATAAAAAAAAAATGGGTTAACCCTAGCTGGACCAGGCACCCAGACCACTTCATTAAGCTGAAGTGGTCTGTGTGCCTATAGTGGTCCTTTAAGGTATAAGTTACAACATAGTTGTGTGCATTGTTTTTTGTTTTGTTTCTGCCTAGCTACAACCTAGCTGAATGAGTTACTTTTGTTTCAAGTTCTCACAAGTGATTTGATCCATAACTTCCTATAAGTATGTTCAAGCGCTCTTATCTTCTGTTACATTGTATGTGGATGTTACCCTGTTAATCTAGGAGGATACTGGTTCACAGAAATAAACTCATCTATTGAAAGAAGCAAGTTCTCTTCTGTGCTGTTATTACAAGGATATATACAGATTTAGCCCCTAGACCAGGGGTAGGCAACATTTGCACTGCAGATCTTGTGGATTACATTTCCCCTGATGCTTTACCAACATTATGGCTGTAAGAGAATTATGGTATATGTAGTCCACAACATCTAGAGTGTTGAGGGTTGCCTATCCCTGCCCTAGATAAAGTTGTGTTGGCTCCTTGCAAACATCCCTCCCCATACCACTACCTACATATCCTAGTCTTTGTTGTTACACCCACCTCTGGTCCACTCATGCTCTCATCATTGATTTGCCCTGCTTGGGAATGCTCTGGTGCTCTGGCTTCCTTCAGCTGGGGAGTTTCCATAGCAACCTCAACGCATGTGCTGAGATTGCTATGCTTGGGAGAGCAGAAGGACTGCATGTTGGATGTATTTTCTGTTCTTCCTTGTCATTCAAAACTTTGGCATATATTCTACGTTGAAGATTTGACTGAGAAGTAGGAGAAAGACCCCTTTTTAAAATTGTTTTTTATTTTATCCTAAACTCTTTGTTAGCAAAACTGTTAGCACAATGTATAGACAGAGTTTAATTCTCTTTGAAAAGATCATACATTGTACCCTTTAATATTTTTGGATTAACTTTTTTTTAGATTTTTTTTGTAAAAATGGTAAAAAAAAAATCTAAAAAATATTGTATATAAGAAATATATCAAA
This sequence comes from Pelobates cultripes, assembly GCA_933207985.1. Classification (NCBI taxonomy): domain Eukaryota; kingdom Metazoa; phylum Chordata; class Amphibia; order Anura; family Pelobatidae; genus Pelobates; species Pelobates cultripes. The sequence continues at coordinate 111,941,718 of OW240918.1, forward strand.
ATCTGAACTTTTTTTTAAATATGAAATATTTTGAAAAGCTTATGCAAAAATATGAAATTGATGCTATATTTACTATCTATTTAGCTGCAACTTGTGTACATAAGTATAAGGGCTGCTTCTGAACAGGAATCAACTGTAAAGTATTGGTAATTCACCAGGGATTAGATATATTGGGCCAAAATACTTGATTAGCAACTGCCCTAAATGTGCAGTTCTGTGCTGATTTCCCAATTTACTGTTTAATAATCCCCCTGTCGGTGATCAGAATATTGGACATAGTGATCAATACTGGTCTGTGTGTGCCATCTCCACTAACAAAACCTACACTGGGCACCCTTTAGTGCTTGTATGTAAGATCTAGAACTTAATGTCCTACTTTACACACAACAAGATGTCTTTTGTGTTGTCGTTACTGCATAGACCAAACACGCTTACATTAAAAAAGACATACGGTGGAAAGATGAATGGGGAATCGCTTACATAGTCATACTGTAGATCATGCCAGATATGGAGTTAGAAAACGTTTCACTTTTTATGCCCACTGTGAACTACATCTCACCTCAAGTTTTTCCATCCTTAGGGCTTTACCTACCCCTGCCATAAGAGGTATTAGTTTAAACTTTCAGTACCATATATGCGTTTTTGAGAATAGGTCAGTGTGGACTCTATTGCTTCAGTGTCAGTATTGTTAAATTTAGTCCCAAAAGATTTAACTTAAAAAAAAATTTTTTATTCTTCTGTGAGTTTTCTCAAAAATAATTACTCATCCCCTACCTTATTTTTTTTTAATTTTTTTTTCTCACTGTCAAGTACAAAAATATTATACACTTCTTTTTTTTTTTTGAACTTTTTTTAATGTCTTAGGAAGCGACTATGATGCTAACATACATAGAAATATAATACCAGTAAAGTAATTGAACTTTACATAGTTCCACACGAACCAAACAGAACTTTCAAATCAGATTATTGCATTGCTTAATCAGAAAACAAATTTAGGGAACTCTACCCTGGCAAAAAATAGTTATGGGAATAGAGAGCTGAACAAGAATACTTTTACTCATATACATAAACTGTTGAGCAGATGTACAGATGAATTAAAATGTAAAGTGTTTCTGAAAAATGATTTGTGTGTATGTGTAGGAAAACTGTTTGACGAGTGTGCCAGATGGTGAGACATCTCACCATACCCTGCCTTGCTCTGCCCCAAGTGATCAGTTTATATTCCGATTTATGACCCAGTGTTCTGAACAGATGAACATACAGGAACCCGTACTGAAGAAGCTGGGAGCACAACAGAATTACAGTGTGAATATAGTAATTTGCATGTGTCAGCCCAGAATCTCTCCTGACTGAGGAATCATGGTTAGCTGACAGTTTCTGTGGTAAAAGCAGGTGTTACACATTGCCTCGTACCACAAGTTAGACCAGTGCAGAAAACTCCTATAAATAATAAGCAAGATATATTCTCTACATATTATTAATAGGTGTATTTTATTGGGGGCTCATATATATATTTTTTGTGGGGTATTCATAGTTTTCTCTAATTTTTTTATTTGTTCTAAATGTATCCACCAGGGGGAGGAATTGGTCTTTTAAAATGATCTTTCTCGCTGCTGCAGTGTTCCACTTCGAAGCTATTGTTTTGTTGTTTAACTCTAAAACCTTGCCTTCGTATTGCACATTTTTATGTTCTAACACCCAAGAGTAATAAAAGAAAAATAATAAAACATTATGCAGTGTTTCGCAAGAAAAATACCACTACTGATAACTTGATTAATACAAAAGACGGGTGATATTCTTGAGCCATAGAGATAATCAACTGCGTATCTGTTAACATAATTTTCTTTCAAAGTGCATCTGATTAGCTTTGCCTACGGGTGATATATCCAGTGTACTGGCTAAGCTTGTCTTTCTTCCGAGGGGAAATTTTGTGTGTAAAATGGCTATCCCTTTGCCATTAGTGCAGATTCTAAATAAAAGATCGGCTACTTGGTTGTTGCATAGCAACCTAGTTCTAAATGGATGGCAGGTATAAAATATGGAATATGACTGTGCTATAACAAAAGCACAATGATGAAAAGAGGCTAGGATTGATTTTATTTTTATTTTTTAGATTATATAATTTTTTAATTTTCTTTTTACAACAGTTGGAATTTTATTTTTCAAAAATAAAGTTTCTGAGGTTAACTGTAATGCACGTGGTTGATTCATATTTCATTATAGACCAGGATAGTGCTGACCAAGTCACCAGAATATATGCTATACAAGAAATATACTGTAAGACTGCCTTGAGAACACAAGCTCCCTGAAGAATGTTCTTTTGGTGTGCGGGTATCTCCGTATTTCAAGTCCTTTGTACCTGCAACTGAAAATATAGAGATTGCAGTTAAAGAGACACTCCAATGCCCAAATACAAAATAAATAAAAATCACTGTTTAGTAGATATACCACAAATTAGAATTTGAATGCATTTAATTATGCATTCTTTTCATTGGAGTTCTATCTAAAAACAGCTTCCAGAATCTGCAGATCTCTTGTCTGCTGCCTTTGCAATCCCCCCCTCTTATAACCCCAACCAGATTTTCTGTGGCTGTCCAATCACAGACTTCCCAATGCAGCTCAATGCCTTTGCAAGGCAGGTGCTCTAGTCTAGGCAATTGTTGAGTTCAGTGCAAATAAGCGATCCAAATCAGGAAGTAACAGGAGACTTGTCTGCTTGAAAAACCAGGGCAGGTGTAACCAGTATAATTCAGAAAAGTATCAATTTCTATTGAAATCTGCACGATTTCCGAAATAAAAAAATAAGGACACGCTCTTTACACACACAGCTTTTCAGCAAGCTAAAGTGCTTTAGGGGATTTGGAGTGCCCCTTTAAGATACTTATTTAGTAAGGTGTAATAGTTTATTCCTTGATAACTTTTACGGGTTGCATTTTCCAAAAATGAAAAGCATTAAATAAATACTTGTCTCAAATATGCAGGGGAAGTGCCTGGTTTTGCCTATACTACCCATATATGTATTACACATCTTTACAGAATAAATAGAATAACTGTGTGTGCCTATTCATGTCCCCGAGGAAGTGCTCTATGGAGAAAGGAACAAGTAGGACCCATTTGGCTATTGTTTTTAGCAATTATTTTAAATTTATTTTTACTATACATGCCAATAAAGCATTTTGTACCTTTAATCAAATCTCTGGATTCTACTATCCTGAAGTTCCTGAATTTGGCTTCCAGATTGGGACAATCAGGAGAATGCTACAACCCCCTGTAACCAACAGGGGATGCACCTTTAAGGCTCCTTTATTACCTCTAACTTGCTACTCTATATCGAAACAATATTGCACGATTTTGTTTTATTTTTTTATTTTAGAGATTTCTGCTGGATCCCAGAATTCTATATTTGTTTGTATCCATATGGTTGGTTGCCAAATTGGCTGGGAACCATAAGGAAGCTGTATATCTCAGTTAAGTTGTAATTATTAATTTCACCTGGCACAGGTGTAAATGTGGACGTTTATATCTGTACATCTCTCTCTCTAATAAGCAGTGGGACTCTTTCTAGCACTTTATATCTGAGCTGAGAAGCACTGTGGTGCATCTCTCCGAAGTGTCTTGGTACTGTTTATCTGATGTAGCATTGCAGGTAAAAGGTCTTGTGTTAAGACACACCATTTTCAGGGTGGGGATAGATTTTCCCACATACCTTATCCCGCAAGGACACAGCCAGAGATACACCACATATTCAGGTTGAAGTGTTAAGAAGCCCTTTAGTTTGCCCTGTTTGCCTATTCTTGGATGTGTGCATGTATTGCCCTTAAAAATGCCACTCCAGTGATTACAGTGCGTAATGGATAATAACGGTTGACAGGATTAGGAATTTTTGTTTCTTATGGGATTGGGCATTTGCTCTGAACACTATAAAAAAAAATAAAAAATTAAAGAGGAAAGGTACTCACAAATATACTGTTAGTATTGTTTTTCAGTTTTTCTTTTTCTTGTAGGAGACAGAATTGCAGTGGCTAAGCTCTTTTCTTTCCATTTTGTAGACATTTTAGTTGGTAGGTCACACAATAGAATTATCTGTAAGCGATCGTTTTTCCTGTTAAGGATGAAAACTTACTGTCAAGTAAAATGTAGGTTTGGTATAGGAGTTAGACTCCTTAAGTACATCCCCCCAAAAATATTAAAATATCATGCTCTGTAAATTTGCTGTGTGGGTAAGTTAGATGTCAGGGTGACAAGCGTTCAAAAACCAACAAAGGATTTCAACTCCTAGATACTTTCCAAAACCGAAATGGGTCTTAAACCAATCACTGGTATATTGTTCTTCAAACTCCGTCATGAACAGGTTGGCATATGAGGGTGCTTTGACCTATTCATATAAGATTGTTCGCTTCTAATTTGTTTTATTTTTATTTTTTGGTACAATATCAAGTGGTGTAGTCACAAATATAGAGTCTTTCATCCAGTATCACTTGTGTGTGAGTCTTTTGTGAATTACAGTCCAGCCATCTGTGTTGTATATACATTATCCAGAGTGATGTCTAGTCCCATCCAGAGTGACTACAGTATTGTCATGGGAAATTTGTAATTTCTTAGTAGTCACTATACTATCTTTGGTATCTTTCACAAAGGAAGACCCTGGATGTACCAGTGGTTGGTCAATGAAGATGGCTGCTGGCTGAAATCAAGAGTTATTCACTAAAGTGAGAATTGACAGTGAATTCAAAGTTCATTTCGATTTTGAGGCCAAAGTAGCTGAACTGGGAGTATAGCTGTCTTGGGGAATTTTTACAGTTGGGCTACTTTGTACCTAAATTTGAAATTCACTTTAATGAAGAACCCTGGTAAAATCAGTCCCTACCACAGTAGGACGCCCAGTAGGGGTGTTTCTGTACATTTGATAGTGTATAAAACACTGCCGTTACCTGGAGGTATTGACAAAAAATAAACTGTTAAGCTGTAGTTATCACATTATCAGTCAGGGCTTTGTCTAATTCTCTCTCAATGATCGTAGCTGCATGCTTAGTCAGGCCTCCCATGAGGATCCTGTATTTAGTTCAGTTAGTGATTGGCGCATTATTTTTTATTTTTTTTGTGGTATTCTTGTTTATTTTGTATCACGATTAAGCCCTCTCTGACAGTTGGAGGGTCACTTAAGACTTTTAAACAATTTTAGCTTGCTGAAAAGTTTTATGTGTGAAGAGTGTGTCCTTTTTTTTTCATTTTGTAAAAAATGCAAATTTCAATAGAAAATTACACTTTTACAAAATTAACCTGGTTTCACCCCCTCTGCTTTCAAGCAGACAACCGGTAAAGTTACTTCCTGGTTTCGTTAGCTCAATGCAGCTGACCTCAAGAGGCAGGAATTACCCAGAGCACCTGACTTACAAAGAATTCTCACTCAGCTTCCTTGGGAAGTCTGATTGGATAGCCACAGAAAGTCTGGGCGGGGTTAGAAGGAAAGAGCTCGCAAAAACAGCAGACAAGAATACTGCAGATTTTAAAATCTGATTTTTATATATCCTTAATGAAAAAAAATACTGAATTAAATGCATGCATGTTTTCATTTAAGGTATATCTACTAAACCATGATTTTTTACTTATTTTGTATTTGGGTAGTGGAGTGTCCATTTAATCATGATGTCAGGTTTAGAGTGCAGTTTCCAAAGTGCTTGTTTCTTCTTTAGTGAAATTTTATTTTTATTAGTTTGAGTATGCCAGGGTAATTGCTAATTTTTCTACCTAACTGTATTAAAAAATACATGCACAGAACGGTCAGTGACAATTGGGAACTCCTTTACTCCTATTTCTACAAACCGATAAACTGGGTACCTACTGTTGGTTCATATTCAATCGCTGGGTATTTGTCTTAAAATAAAGACACATAAGTTAATAAAATACAGCAGGGCCGTCTTTAACGCGGGGCAAACGGGGCAGCTGCCCCGGGCCCAGTTGCTCCTGAGGGGCCCCAGAGCAGCTGCCTCGTGGGCCCCGCGATTTGAGCAGCTCCCCTTGGACCTGGCGGGGCGGCTGCACAGAGCCACACCAGCCGCACGCTAAAGAGGGCCCCCGGGTGGCCCATGCACTAAGGGCCACCCGGTGGGCATGTGGCAGAAGGGGCCCGGTCCGGCGCTGTGACACTTAAACAGCGCGACCGGGCCCCTTCCTGTTCGGCAGCCGGCTGGGAGGAAGTGAGTGCCGCGCGTCACTTCCTCCCACCGGTGATCACAACCGCGCGGGAGGAGGATGGCAGGGAGGAGGGGAGTTCCAGAGGAGAACTCCCATCTGCCTCAGCCTGCCACTGGACCAGGGAAACCACCCTCCAGAAAAAGGTAGGAAACTGGAGGGTGGCTAAATGTATGTCTGTGTGTCTGTCTGTCTGTGTGCATGTCAGTATGTGTGTATGTATGTCTGTGAGTGTCAGTATGTCTCTGTGTGTCTGTGTGTGTGTATGTCAGTATGTCTGTGTGTATATCTGTATATGTCAGTATGCCTGTGTGTGTGTGTGTCAGTATGTCTGTGTGTATGTCTGTGTGTGTCTGTATATGTCAGTATGTCTGTCTGTGTGTCAGTATGTCTGTGTGTTTGTCAGTATGTCTGCCTGTGTGTCTGTGTCAGAATGCCTGTTTGTGTGTGTCAATAGGTCTGTCAGTGTATGCGTCTGTGTGTGTCAGTATATTTGTCAGTTTATGTGTCTGTGTATTCATGAATGTGTGTCTGTGTGTGTCAGTATGTCTGAGTGTGTCAATATGTCTGCCAGTATATATTTGTGTCAGTGTATGTCAGTATGTATCTGAGAATGTTTTAATATGTCTTTCTGTGTGCGTATGTGTCAGTATGTCTGTCAGTGTGATTGCGGGTTGGGTGTAATTAAGGGGTTGGGGGGGGGGAGGAGCAGGGCCCAGGGGGCCCAAGAAAATGCATTGCCCAGGGTCCTAATCATATTATAGACGGCCCTGGAATACAGGCAGGGCCAGTTGTACAGAAAGATGGGTGTTAGATTTGTGGAATACACATGGACACGGTGTGATAGTAACTAAATACTTACCTCTTGTACAGTTCCAATGGTACAACTATGTCTTAAAGCATGCATCTCAAACACTGACTATCCAGATTTTATTGAACTACTACTTCCATTATTCTATCTTTTGTAAAAAAAAATTATTTGCATGAGAATTAGAAAATGTCATAATGAAATGGTCTTGACATCCCAACATGCAGATATCCATTTCAGGGAGGTGGCTGTACTCTCCTCCCCCCTCCCCCCTCTATACACACACACCTTGACACACTGGCATATACACAAACCGTCCTATAGATTGTAAGCTTATTTGAGCAGGGCTCTCTCAACCAAATGTTCCTGTAAGTTTTTTGTAACTGTCTCATTGATTGTTAAGTCTCCCCCTTAATAATATTGTAAAGTGCTACAGAATATGCGGGCGCTGTATAAATACCAGTAGTAGTAGTAGTAGTAGTAATAATAATAATTAAACACAACTTGATACACAAATACACACACTGGCATATAAAGACAACTTGACACACAGATACATGCACTGGCACATACACACAAATACACACACACCTAGAAGCACACACTGGCACATAGACACAGATGTCCACAATGGCACATACACACAATCCTACATGTATTGCAGTCACATGTTTGCTTACCTTTTGGGGCCTGGGCTGAGGTTGATGAGTGAGCATGTAGCTGCTCACTCCAGTCTCTCCATGCTGCATGTAGTGCTGTTGGCTCCAGCCTCCTCTTCCCACGCGGCTGTCTTTTTAGCTGGGAGGAAGTGTCCTTCCTCCCAGCCGGCTGTCAGAAACTGCAGGAGCCCAGTCAGGCTCTTAAAGGGCCGGGGCACCAGACCGGGCCTCTGGTCAGGAAGAATACCCATCAGGTAAGTAATCAGTACAGGGTGGGGACAATTATTGAAGGCATTTATTATATGTAAGAGCCTGGAAATCAAATATACACAATCTGACATACATCGTATGTCAGATTGTGTGTGTGATTTCCAAGATATTATACACGGTGTGTGGGTGTCAGGGAACAGCCGCATTAATATGTGGGAGTCTCACAGACATACCGGGAGACGTGTCTGCATTTAAAAACCAAATACAGGATCTCACAAAAGTGAGTGCACCTCTCACATCTTTGTAAATATTTTATTATATCTTTTCATGTGACAACACTGAAGAAATTACTCTGCTACAATATAAAGTAGTAAGTGTACAGCCTGTATAACAGTGTAAATTTGCTGTCCCCCTCAAAATAACTCAACACATAGGCACTAAAGGGACTTTACAGTGCCAAGAAAACATATCCGTTTTCCTGGCACTGCAGGATCCTGCAGTGCCCCCCTCCCTCACATCCTCATCCCATGTTGCTGAAGGGGTTAAAAGCCCTTGAGTGACTTACCTACATCCAGCGCCGATATCCCTCGGTGCTGGGTCAGGCTCTGCCCACTCTCCTCCCCCACTGACATCAGCCGACGGGGGAGAGCTAATGCGCATGCATGGCAATGTTCGCGCGCGTGCATTAGACCTCCCCAGAGGAAAGCATTATTCAATGCTTTCCTGTGGGCATTCTGGTGATGCTGGAAGCGTTGTTTAAAACATTTTTTGAGTTTTAAGAACTGAGAAATCCCTCTAGAGGCTGTCTGATAGGCAGCCACTAGAGGAGGACTTAACCATACAAGGTAATTATTGAAGTTTATAAAAACTGCAATAATTACACTTGCAGGGTTAAGGGTGATGGGAGTTGGCACCCAGACCACTCCAATGGGCAGAAGTGGTCTGGGTGCCTGGAGTGTCCCTTTAATGTCAAAACTGTTCGCAATAAAAGGGAGTACACTAAGTGGAAATGTCCAAATTGGGCCGAAAGTGTCAATATTTTGTGTGAACACCACTATTTTCCAGCACTGCCTTAATCCTCATGGGCATGGAGTTCACCAGAGCTTCACATGTTGCCACTGGAGTCCTCTTATACTCGTCCATGATGGCATCACGGAGCTGGTGGATGTTGGAGACCTTGCGCTCCCCCACCTTCCATTTGAGGATGCCCCACAAATGCTTGGCCAGTCCATAACCTTTAGCAAGGCAGTGGTCATCTTGGAGGTGTGTTTGGGGTCGTTATCATGTTGGAATACTGCCCTGTGGGCCAGTCTCCGAAAGGAGGGGATCATGCTCTGCTTCAGTATGTCACAATACATAAGGGGGCAAGATTGTTGGTCTTCTCTGAATGGGGCTGTGATATTTCTACTGCCCCAGTCCATCAAGTTCAAACCTTTACTATTACCTTTTTATCTTGAAGAAGATAACTTATCCTGACTTCATGTACTTTCCAATTGCTTCTTAGAAAGGGGTACAGTTCAAGACTAATGCCATCAGTAGTATACATACGGGTGGAAGAATACTAATACAGTACCGCCATATTGATTTTTTTTTTTTTAATACAATTGATTGAATAGAAAATAAAAGAATAAACAGCCAGTCACAGAGCATGCAACAGCTTTTCTCTTTGTTGTTGTCGTTGCTGGTCTTATTAAAGCATATCAAAAGGTTGAATTGTGTGTATTAAAATATATGATTTCAGTTACAACTAATTTCCATTTTTTTTTTTTTGAACATCTATGAAGATCTGCTGTGCTGATTTTCTTTTACAACATTCATTAACAGCAGCATGCTATATCGGTATTAAAAAGATTTATAGTTGTTAACCCTATACTGTTTTTGCATTTTAATGTAAATATAAAAAAATTCCCAGTAACTTTAAATTCCTCTCTTTATTAGTCGTGAGCCGTCACTGTTAAGGACTCAGGTGTGCCCTATTAACTAGCCTCATACCATGGTGACATTTTAATCCTCTCCATGCAACAATCACCGGAGCAATCGATTTCAGAGCTGAATAAGGTGTTTTAAGAGCCAAACATTCTAGAAGTACCTTCTGGAACTGCAAACATGTCTCCCACTTCACAGCAATGCTGATCGATGTACTGAGAAGATATGGCATGGTGTCAAGGACAGCTGTGCTACCAACCGATGTAGATCCAGCTTATATGTCATTGTTAAAAAATTGTCTTATAAAGACAGAATGCTATTGATAGGTTTTTCCATAAAAAAAAAGAAAAAGTGAAACTATGAAGGATACAGTACAATATATCTCAATTGCATTATTATGTTTTTAACCTGACTATATATTAATTCCTTTCTTTTTTTTAATATATTTATTGTAGTATTTGATAGGGGTAACACTATTCAGGATATATAGAAAAGCAGAAGATGCTACATTTTGGGTGCAACAGAGTTGCAGCCTATACAGAATAGGGGTACATAATGTCAACTGTAATACGCATTGTTAAAAATGTCGCTAGTCATCCTATGGTGGTAAGGCAACGCTAGTAGGTACAGCCTAAATCGCAATAATTTGCTGTGATGACCATAGTCTACTGACTGAGAGAGGCAGTATGTACCGTCGGTTATAGGTTGCACTATTAAATGGGGTTTGAAAGTACAAGCATTACAACACACGCTTCCATCTGGGGGTGGAGGGGAGGGGATTTGAGCTTGTGGAGAGGTCTTAACTCACCATCCTAAATACTATAATCCCTGTAGTCAAGTCATCAAAAGCAAGTAATGGTAGTCATGGTACATGTTAAAGCTGTGGTAGAGAGCTAAACTGACTAGAACTCATGCAAACCAACTAAACCGTAGGAACACATTAGAATGTTAGACGGAACTCCAGCCGGGGCCCGTTCAGGAACAGTCCGTGGTGGGCTCAGGTGCCTGCTGTGGTTGATGCAGTCAGGCTCATATGCCTGGTTGACAGAGTGTAGAATGGTTTGATCTTGCGTATGTCCCAAGTTTTAGCCATAGCCATAGCCATAGGAGTTGGTTCTTGTGCGGTTCTGTTTGAATTGTTCGAGGCGATCACTGTGGAGAGGTGCAGGACGCTGAAGAACTTTTCTGAATATGATCCTTTTGAGATGTTCACGCGTTTTCCTTCATGAAGCACAGATAGTTTGCACCCATGACCCCAGCGATATGGGATGTCATTTTCCCTGATTAGCTGTGTCACCTGTCTCCTCGACTGTTTTCATTGCACTGTGGACCTGGATAAGTCATTATAAGTCATAGTGGTGCGTGTTCGATGCACGGGTTGCTGCTTGCACCATTCGTGTACTGCAGGTTGTTTGGAAATATAGCAGTACGTCTCTTGGGACCCTTTCTGGCGCTTTGGGTATCCTGAAGTAGTGATCCACCAATGTGGTTCTTGCCTTAGCTGAGATAAGTATGGAGGTCAGCAGGCACCGCAGAAAACGGGGCAGTTTGTTGCCATCTACCTCCTCAGGGACCCCTCGTGGGCGGAGGTTTTGTTGGTGTCTGGCATCCTCCAGAGCCGCCACCCTGCTCTCCAAGATTGCGTTGGCTTGTTTGTTCCCGTTGACATCAGTTCTCAGATCACTCTGAGCAGTCTGCTGAGCGTTGTTTGCGTCCTCCACGGCTTGCACACGGGCTGACATAGCTTTTAAGTCTTCTCTGACCAACACTATGCTTGCTGCAAAGAGGGACTTTAACTCCCAAAGGAGATTTAGAATATCTGATTGACTTGCTGGCACAAAATCCACATACTGGACATGTCTATTGTCTCCATCCTCTAGATGCTCTGGAAACCTTATTATTTGTAATTATAATACAAATCATAAAATGGAACATGAGTCATCTACTTTTCCACCTAATTTCTTATGATTAGTCTTGCACTTCCTTTGTACCATAGAATGAGTTTTAATGGGTTGGACTCTTTTACATCTCTCCATTTATCTTTCCAAGCCTTTCAGAACCCATTTTATATAATGTTAGTACAGGGACCATAATGAAGGTTATATCGGGCACATCTAGCCAGCTACTGGTTTCTTAAAGGTTAAGTGAATTGACGTATTCTATATTTTACAGGCAGTTCACACCTTTCAGTAATATCAGCCTGGGTCCCAAACAAAACATTAACTAGCTCCCAGGACTCCCAGCTACCAAGACAAGCTGCAGCCTTGTGCAGAGGTTGTTCTTTTGGATGGTCTACCTAAGAATAGCTGCACCACTTGTTTTATTTTATTCTTCTATTTCTTAGTTTCTATTTTTATTTCTCCCGCCTACAATATTACTGCTTAATTGTTAACTTTGTACCTTCCATGCTCAACCCTTGTTTTTGTAATTGTTTTTATTTTTTTTGTTAGTATTGTGCTAATAGTCTTGTTAAAGGAACACTACAGTGCAATGAAAATTAACTTTTTCCTGGCACTATCGGGTTATTAGGTCCCCCCCCCCCATTATTCCAGCGCCAGGCTCCCTTGGTGCTGGTGACCTCTCCTCCCCCTGCCGACATCCACTCCGAATGCACATGTGCGGCAAGAGCCGCGCGCGCATGCAAACCGCCCATAGGAAAGCATTTCTCGGTACTTTCCTATGGACGTCCAGCATTATCTCAGTAACCGGCCTCTAGTGGCTGTCAGGTAGACAGCAACTAGAGGCTGTATTAACCCTCAACGTGAACATGTTTACAGCTGCAGTATTAAAACTAGGGGGACCTGGCACCCAGACCAAATTTAGCTAAAGTGGTCTGGGTGTCTTTAATTTATGTTCACCATTTATGACCTACCCTTAAATCTTTAAATCTCAAATACTTTCTTTTTTGTTCTTTCTTTTACTCATTAACTGACATTTCTCACCTCAATATATGTCTTGCCGATCCTTAATTTGCTGTTTGATCTAACCCAGATCCTTTCTTGCAGCCTGGGTCCCAAACAGAACATTAACTAGCTCCCAGGACTCTCAGCTACCAAGACAAGCTACAGCCTTATGCAGAGGTAGCTCTTTTGGATGGTTTCCACCCACCCCAAGGAACTCACTACATTTATAGATAGCACAAATTACCTGACTTTCCAAACACACTAATTATGTCTCTCAAATCCTCATCACCTGCTCAACTATCACACTCCCTACCTGCATCCCCTGACCCCTCTCATCTCTCATGTGACTTTAATATCCCACCTCATCTAATTTTGCATAAATAAAAATCCTGACTTTCCTTTTTTATTATATAAACTCCTCTTATTTTCCTTAGAAAATGCTCTCCCTTATATTCTTTTCTTTAATTCTCACCTCTAACTTTCATTGCTCCCACTTTACTTCCCTCCCCTCTCTTTTCATCCCATACACTCTACTTGTACCTTTCCAGCCTATCTCCACCAACTCTTTCTAAAACCTCAAAATACACACCCTCTCACAAAATGTTTAAATCCTACTCCCACCTTGTCTTACTCTCTATCCTTCTGCTCCTAGCAGCTGGTGATGTCTCTCTAAATCCCGGCCCCACCTCTGCAAACCCACCATGTGCTAACTCCAGCAATCACAATAATCTCACACCATCCCATGTCACTCTTCTTTTAAATCCTCCTTCCTTACTGCCCTCTGGAATGCACGCTCGGTTTGCTCTGTTACTAAATCCACTGCTGTGCACAACCTTTTCATCTCTTTTTTTCCTTAGCCTTACTAGCCTTAACAGAAACCTGTCTCTCTCCCTTTCACACCTCTACTCCTGCCTCTCTATCCTTTGGTGGTCTTCAATTTTCCCACAGTCCAAGACACTCTGAAAGCAAAGGTGGTGTAAGGTTTCTGCTCTCGCCTTAGTGCTCTTTCAAAGCTCTACCCACCCCCCTTCCTCTCCCCGGTTTCTCCTCATTTGAATTTCATTCAGTTCGCCTTTTCAAAGCCATCTCTGCTAAAATTGCCGTAATCTATCGTCCCCCTGGTTCCCCTCTCCTCTTCCTTGACCACTTTGCTACTTGGCTTCCTTACTTCCTCTCCTCTAATATTCCATCCCTAATTCTTGGGGACTTCCACATTCCCATTAACCTACCCCTCCACTCAGTAGCCTCAAAACTGCTTTTAATTACCTCCTTCATTGGGCTATCGCAGTGGGCTAAGTCACCCACCTATGTAGCTGGCAATACCTTTGATCTTATTTTCTCTCATGAATGTACAATCTCTAATCACTGCAACACTCAATTTCCTATCTCAGATCACCACCTCTTATCATTTGCTCCCAATAACCCCCCACCCCATCATCCTCAACCTAACCCCCTTCAACTAAGAAGAAATCTGAATTATATTGATCTCCAGCAGCTATCAGCTAATATTGATTCCCACCTTCTATCCATCCCTTCTTTCAGCTGTCCCTCACTGGCTATCTCCTCATATAACACTACCCTCACCTCTGCCCTGGACGCTGCAGTCCCGCTCCAAACATTCACCTTGAGGAGAACACTCCCCCGACCGTGGCACACTAAATCAACATGCTACCCGCAGAGATACTCCCGTTCTGCTGAATGTTGCTGGAGGAAGTAACGCACCCAGCCTGACTTCTTCCACTACAAATTCATGTTGCGTTCATACAGCACAGCCCTTGCCCTTGCCAAACAGTCATACTTTTCCTCCCTCATTCTCATGCTCCCGCAATCCCAGGTGTCTTTTTAATACCTTTAACTCCCTTCTTTGCCCTGCTGTAGCCACCCCCCAAACTAACCTTACAGTCGATAGCTTTGCATGTTACTTTACTGACAAGAATGAACAGCTAAGGAAAGAATTCTCACCAACTTCCCCTCTCTTTCTCAACCACTTCCTACCCTTCAGACTTTTGCCCAGGCTACTGAACAAGAGGTAGCTGCACTTCTCCTTTCCTCTCGACCCACCACTTGCCCGCTTGATCCTGTCCCATCTCACCTTATCAGATTTCTCTCCTCTTGTCTTGTGCCTCTGTTAACACACATCTTCATCTGGTTTCTCTCTTCTGGTGTTGTCCCTGCTGCCCTTAAACATTCTACAGTAGTACCTATCTTAAAAAAAAAAAACAAAAACATTCTCCCCTTCTAACTATCGTCTCATATCCCTGCTCCCTTTTTCCTCAAAGCTTCTGGAAAGATTTGTCTTTACCCGTCTGATTTGCTTCCTCAATTCCAACTCTCTCATTGACCCTCTTCAGTCTGGCTTCCGACTGCTCTTATTAAAGTAACTAACGACCTAATCACAGCTAAATCCAAAGGGCACTATGCTATACTGATTCTTCTTGACCTCTCTACTACCTTTGACACTGTGGACCATGTTCTCCTTCTCCAAACTCTTCAATCACTCATTCTCTATGACACTGTACTTCTTGGTTTTCCTCCTATCTCTCCCAACGCTAATTCAGTGTCTCCTTTTCTAATGATACCTCCTCCCTTCCTCCGGTCTCTGTTGGAGTCCCCCAAGGCTCTGTACTTGGTCCCCTTCTATTTTCTCTTTATACTGCCTCTCTTGGCAACCTTATTACCTTATTTGGATTCCAATACCACCTGTACGCTGATGGCACCCAGATATACTTCTCCCCTGCCATACTACAATGTGTCGCTGCTTGCCTTTCTTCCATCTCTTATTGGATGACCTCCCGCTTTTTGAAACTCAATCTCTATAAAACCGAACTACTTGTCTTTCCTGCTCCTAATACTGATCCCCCTCTTTCGCTTTCCCTTCAGGTGAGTGGTACCCACATCAGTCCATCCTTGCAAGCGCGCTGTCTTGGCGTTATACTTCATTCTGGCCTCACATTTGAGCCTCACATCCAGTCTGTTGCCAAATCCTGTAGATTCCACCTTAAAAACATAGCCCACATCCGCCTCTTTCTTACACAACATGCTACTAAGGAGCTTGTCCATGTTCTAGTATTCGCTCGCATAGATTATTGTAACCCTCTCCTAACTGGTCTTCCCACAAGTCGTATTGCCTCGCTACAGTCTGTAATGTATGCTGCAGCTAGATGGATTTTCCTCTTATGTCGCTCCTCTCACACCTCTACCCTCTATCTGCTGTGGACTCATTCCAATCATCCTCAGCCATTGTAGTGCAATCGTGGTCTGGTGAAATGTCTGTTCTCATGTGACAAAACGTTACCTGCTCTTTAAGTGTATCAATTTGTGTTCCCCCCTTATACTATTTAATATGTAACGAGTAACTTTTATGGAAGTATTAGCTTGATTTATTACGTTTTAAGGTTTCTATAATTAACACTCCCTTCCTATATGTCACTATTAAAGAGTGAGGCTGAGTGTTATTATAAGATGATCTCATTGTTCCCATTTCAATATACCATGACAGGCAACCAAGAGAAAAAAACTGGTTTGTTTTAGAATAACTGTGCATAGCACACACTGGCAGGGAGTCAAGAAATAAGAGCCACAAGATATGATTATTTTTAACTTTTCACTGAAATTCAAGCCAGGAATAGGATTTTCATGATATGACATAGAATATAAGAAATGTAGGTTATTATTAGAAGTGAAATTATTCTGTGACGTGGCTGTGCAAGATTTACACAAGCAATTTACTGAATTAGTACATTGCAAGCAAACAAACCCTCCAGCTATCATTAGTGTGGAACTCCTAGTGTTCTCAGCCAGCCAGAGCTGCAGTTCAACAACATTTTGATATTCTTATTAGTTCACCTGCTGTGTAACAAATGGTTATTGTTATTGTAACCTACAAAACATAATGCAGTGCCTCCTGGTCTGAAGCTTTTATTCTACAGATATGTGATTCCCATAAACAAATGACTGTTGCAAATGTATTTTCTTGGTAATTGCTTAGCAAATGAGTCAAATGTGGAAAAGTGAAATATATATATCAATTTGATCACAAGTAAAAATTCCTGGCTTCTTCCTTTTATGTTATCAAGTTAAATTTGACATGATTTCCCCTATCCTAAATAACGCTCATTTTGGTTTCTGCTCCTATAGGTGAACTGCGTCAGGCTGTTGTGCTGTTAATGAACGCAAAGGATGAACTTGAAGAACAGAATACGTAGGTTTCACAACTCTGTTTGAAGTTGCCTGATGCTAAGTTTTCTAGTAAAATTATCATTTATTGATTGTGGTAGAGGAAGAAAAGATTAATTTTAGATCTTTTGGCTTTCATAATTATTTCATTTATTCATAATTATTGCATGCCAAATCTTATGTAGCTTTTTGGAAAATACTAACATTTTTTGCTGCATTCTGCATGTCCCACCTCCTCTGTTTTAAGAGACTCCCATCTTTCTGGTCACAGTACCTTTGTATAGTTACCACACTCCTAGCCTGCAGTGTCCAATAACACAGCTGTACATCTTATCAGGAAGCCCAGCAAAATCTTTTTGTAGGTTGTAGTTCACTTTTTTAGTACTGCATCCAGTGCTCCTTTAAGGTTTCAAATGGATACCCTATATCTGCATAATGTCTTAATTTAGTATGTTCTATTTCACCACTGACTTTATATGCACTGTGGAAATAAGACCAATTTTGTAAAATGAAACATGTCTTGGTTAAAGGGATATTTGATGAATCTTAACCATTTAAGGACCACCTGACATTTTATGCCGTCATGCAGTGCAGGGCTTTAATGCGCAGTGATGACATACTGTCATGCTGAAAAAGTATCAGGGCTTAAATCCCTGTTGGTACCAAGTAACCCCGTTCCCTCTATCAGCTGGGGCCATAATTAGGGGCAGCAGACTGACCTATGCTCTGTTTGCAGAGTTTAAAGTTAGAGCTGCACTCAGGGATTTACATGGGGATTACAGCGAGAACAGGGTTAAATTCCTGCTCACACCAGGAAGCTCAGCTATCAATAGATACCTTTGGCCCTCCTCTGTAAGCTGGCGACCTTTTTAGTGGCCCCAAAATGATGGATTAGCTGCATGCGGAGCCCAAGGTGAAATCAGATTGCAGCGCACAATGTTGTTGTTATTGTGCAGTGAGTCTTTAGTTGCTGTCCCCTTGTTTTCAGGGATAACCTACCTACACAGTATCACAGTAGCTGCAGAGGACCAAGTCTTTTGATTCCCACTCAAAAATAGTGTTCTCTGAAAAATGTGCACCTGCACCCAGTGACCCCCCATTCTACCCATAAAACCTGCAATTAACTGTTGTGGTTATTTTGTTTGTTTGTCCCTTTAACATCTTAAAATCTATGTACTTAAAGGAACACCGTAGTGTTAGGAATGGAAATGTGTATTCCTAACACTATAGTTAACCAGTCACTGTTTAGTTTACCGAGACCTCCCCTATGAGCGTTAAAAGATAACTCCTTGCATCAATTGCCACACTACTCTGTCTGTGACTAGTTCCGCCTTCTTCAAAATCATTGAGATTGAAGATCCCGGTCAATCCAATGCTTTCCCATAGGCAAAAATGCAACACTGCAGATACCATCTGAAAGAAATAGTGTGTCATTCCTATAGAATCGCAATGTTTTTAGCTGCAGGGATAAAACAGGTGGAAAATGGCACCCAGTCTGCTTGTTGAAGTGGTCTGGGTGCTTATTGTGTCCTTTAAATTAAAAAAATGTGGTTTCAGGGGGCGGGGCTGGACCGCCGACGGGATCAGACGTGTTTAGTCTGAGCTCCTGCCTTGGAGCCCGAAAATCGGCGCAAACTGGAGGCTGAAACTCCCCAACCACCCGTAACTCAGACCACAATGCTCCCCAGAACATGGGCTACGAGGCGATACCCTTCCAGACTCTGCCCGGCACCTACAGTAACCCGACGAAGGCCCGAGGCATGCTGGAGCTTGAGCCGGGAAGAGACGGCCGCTCTCCCGGGTCTCCGGCCGGCGTCTGGCGCCCCCCCCCCTCTGGACCGGGGGGGTCATCCCGGTCTACACAAGCAACTACTGTCATGCCAAGCTGGGATGTAAGCTACCATTCTACTGCGGCACACTCTCAAGCGGCAATCCTCCAAGATGGCTGCCGTACGCCAGCCGCATGTGCGACCTGCCAGCAAGATGGCGCCTGCTGCAGAGGCAGCCATCAAATGCCATCTGACCACCACGGAAACCTGCCCCAGAGAAGCGTCGAAGGACCAAAGGGAAGCCTACATCATATAATTTGGTTTAAAAAGGAATACCTCTGTACCTGGGGAGGACATCATCATTCAAGGGGGGCCCACCTTATACGCCCGGGAAACAACACCAATGACTGCACCTATATCCAGGACTCTCCTGTGAGGTGCAACGCACCCATCTGAGCAAGCAGCCGGACAGCACCAGGCATGGGCTACACAAACAAACGCTGGTCCCCTAATGCACAGTCCAACCTGAATATGTTCCATACTCTTGAACACTCGGGACTTTATATGCTCCCATCTACAGGAATGACCCAGTGGCAATCTTAGCTCACCTTGCAAAACTCATTTTTATGTCTTGATTTAATGCACACCGCTATATATGCTTATTTAACCCTTGTAAAATGTGTTTGCAGAGCAGATTTGTTGTTCTGGATTAAGCTTACGTAACATATACCTAGCTTGAGATGAATATCTATTGTAAAATAAGGCAGAACCGTTTGAATACACATCTCATTAATTTTATACATAACATGTATAACCTGTGATGCACGCAGACTAGTTTAAACACTGTCCTAGCCTAATTAAAGTGTAACACTACTCTCACGAACTGATTTGTATAAGCTAACAATAATATAAAAAATGTGCCTTGTAAGCAAATGCCCCGCATGTTTTGCGAGAAAAAGCCTGAGGATTGCTCTCGGGGCACCTCATGCCTGCTTGTAATGTTTTCTGTGCACTTCAAAAATAAAAAATGTAAAAAATAAAATAAAAAATGTGGTTTCAGCTTTCTTCTGAAAGTGGATTTGCAATTCACAAATATTTGGGTAACAAGGTCCTTTTAATGTAAGCCATACAGTGGAACCTCGGAACTCGAACTTAATCCGTTCCAGAAGGCTGTTCGAATTCCGATTTGTTCGAGAACCGAATCAACATTTCCAATATGAATGCATATAAATTTAATCCGTTCCAGACCTACAAAATTACAGCATTTTACATTCACTGCACTAACACACGCTCGGCATTCACTGCACTAACACACGCTCGGCATTCACTGCACTAACACACACATCGGCATTCACTGCACTAACACACACACACATCAGCATTCACTGCACTAACACACACACTCGACATTCACTGCACTAACACACACACTCGGCATTCACTGCACTAACACACACACTCGGCATTAACTATACACACAGCATCCACTACATAAACATCCCGTATTCACTGTACACACACTACATCCACCACATATTCAAACACTCTGCATTCACTAAACAGAGACACTGCATCTAATATACACACTACATCCACTACAGACACTGCATCCACTAAACGGGTGTGGGGGGGGGGGCAGACCTTTGTCAGGGGCCCCAAAATTTCTGGTGGCAGCCTTGTAGTACACACACTGCATACACAGACACACTGCATACACACACACACATATAGCTGACGTAGTACACACACTCCATACACACACACATATAGCTGACATAGTACACACACTGCACAAGTGCCTGTCTGGCTCCAGTACTTACCGCTTTGGGGAAGGTATACTGACCGGTGTCCACGGGGATCCTCCTGCTCAGGGTCTCCTGCAGGCGCAGTAATAACATGGAGAATCCCAGCCAGCCAGTCTGGGGCCACATGTTACCTCTTGGTGATAAGTTCCCAGTGAGAGCAATCTGGCATTTACCAAGTGAAGGTGTATTTTGCCCCCACTGAGAATGGTCTACCCATCTCTGCCAGGACTGGCTGCCAGCAGGGAGCACAGGGGGGCAAAAGGGGGCTGCTGCACCTGGGTACTGGGCTGTCCTGGGAGAGGCTGGTGGGTATATGGGTGTCCTTGCTCCCACTGGATTCTAGTAGGGTGCCCTGTGTGCTGGAGGGCTGTCCTGGGTGGTGTAGGTAGGTGCGCTGGGTGGTGTAGGTAGCTAGAGTGCTGCCCTGAGTGCTGCTGCTATAGGTGGAGGCTGCTAGGGATGGAGCAAGGTAGGTAGCTCTCTGCAGGTCAGTAGAACACACCCATCCTGTAACAGTTGGACAAGAGAAACTTCCAAACTTACTTTTCAGCCACATCTTAACTCCGTGAGAGAACTGGCTGAAGGGGTCACATGGCCCCGGTGAGCAGCTCTTTGATGTTCCGTGACCATTGATCTTTCGCGTACGGAGACTTTTTTTACTCAAAATTTTAGTTTGAATACCGAATTGTTTGTGAACAGGAAAGTTTGAGTTCCGAGGTTCCACTGTATAATGTAATCAATACATTGAGTCCTTGAAATTGCCTACACATAAATATAGTTATTTGATATCTGCGTACTGGCTTGTGCATTGGGATGCATATTTTTTTTTTACACTGATTTGCACGAAGCAAATTTGTTTCTACCACTGAGTTATAATGTTGAACCCATACATTTTCCAGTGGAGGTGTGACAGTATTTTTGCTACCTTTGTAAAACCCACCTACGGTACAATTAACTATGCTGGGTGTGAAAATTCTACCATGATCTGTAAGTGTACCAACATTTTTGGTGTTTACCTCTAAAATCAAATGCAATTGTGCTTGAGGACACGTATATAATATGGCCCTCAACTTCCCAAATGCACTGAACATTATACACACTAATTTCAAACAAGTAGTCTATATTGCTTTAAACAAAGCATTGAGCTAAGCATCCCTGTACATTAATTAACAGTGGTAAGCCCACTTGTTTTGCTATCTCACACAGGATGATTGACTGGCCAAATTTATTGCGCTGCAATTCTTCTTAAAAGTTGACCTTTTACCTGCAAGAGTGTAAGGCCGTTCTTTTATTCAGAATTCCGTACCCTCTTCTTGCACCCACAATGATACTTGCTCTGAATGGTTACCAGGCTCACAAGTACTTGTTGTCTGTCTGTTGACAGCTATTTACAAACGTGTATACTTGTTTTCTCTTTTGCTATACACTCATACGTTAAATAGTTCCCTCGCTCCTTTAAACATTTTGATCTACCTTTTTTTATTTTATTTTTTGGACGCCGACCTTTTCCTTTTATATTTCTTTGAGAGATATATAATCCCTGAAAGATGTGACAGATGGTGCTCTCTCTTTTTCCAGATCACTGAGAAACCTGCTTGATTCTGAGATGGAACATTCTTCAGCACTCAGGCTGGAAATTGACAACCTGAAGAGGAAAGTGGCAGAACAGGAGGAGCGGCATGCAGCGAAGATCCAAGCTTTGGCAAGGTAGCAAACTAGAACCGCAGAATCTTTCCAAGACATTTCAAAAGTCTTTCACACACTGTGCTAATGACTGATCTCGTCAAGATGGTCTGAGCTTGTGAATTTCAGGTCGATTAAACATGCGTAAGCCTAAAATATTAAAAAAGAAACTTTATTTGCCTGTTTAATCCCCACAAATTATATGTTAATCGGTGAAATGAAGCTACTTCTGTCACCGGGGAGAAGCAGCATTTTGAGTTTACGATTATATTCCATCTCTACAGGGAGGATTTTTCCTGGACATGTTGCATTATGTGTCTGGATCGTATGTGCTTGGCAGTTAAGGGAATACTATAGTGTAGTGTTACGAGTAGAACCTAACAGTATTCCTAACACTACAGTGTCCCTCTAGCTCTGTGCCCCCTCCAGCCTTTAAAGTGTTTAAAACCCTTTTATTCACTCGGCCAACGATTTTTGACCACTCCTAGACCTGTGTAGACCCAGGTGTGGGGGCAAACAGTTGCTTAAATGGTTTGCCCCATTACCAGGGAACCGAGCCATGCTACTTCTGGGCTGTAGTGGCTATGATGCTTGGAAACACCCTTTAAACCCCAGTCTCTCTTACTTTAGCCTTCAAATGTTGACAACTGTTTTAAGCTACTGGCCAGGCCTAAATATTGTCCATGACCACTAATGTGTGCGCAAAGTGTAGTTTTTGATTTGCAGTGTCAGTGTGTGAAAACAGTAGTGTTTTATGTGGTTAGTAAGTGTGAGTGAATGCAGAAGTGTATTTGTCTGACCCATCATTATGAGTGAATGCAGAAGTGTATTTGCATGATGATTGTACTATGACTGACTTCAGATTTATCATAGATGTCTGGAAACCCTTGAGTGTTCTGGGGTTTCCTGACATCGCTGACAGATCACCAGCCACTACTTCAGTTATACGGTTATATGAGGTAGGACAAGGAAATGTCTTATGTGAGATCTTGCAAATAATGGTCACGCTTTACCACCAGTGAAATATCTTTAAAGTATAGTTTGATCTTAAAGGAGAACTGAAAGTTACACCATTGAATAAAACCGCGTATACCACCTATAATTTATGTAAACTGTTTTTCATAAAATGCTTTGTTTCCTTTGAAATTCATATTAAAGATTATAGATCAGATTATGTTCTAATCCATTTGCCAGGGCAAATATTTCAAATGAAGAAGAGACTGTGAAACACTTTTAAAATTCTCCTCTATTCCAGTTGTCCGGTTCAAAGGACAGAGTTTGTTACAATGACTGGCAGGGTACTAAAATGAAGGTTGCCAGTTGCAGAATAAAGAAGTACAAAATTTTAACCACAACCCTCATGCTGAAAGTTTATTTATTTTATTAAAGGGACACTATAGTCACCTAAATTACTTTAGCTAAATAAAGCAGTTTTAGTTTATAGATCATTCCCCTGCAATTTTACTGTTCTATTCACTGTCATTTAGGAGTTAAATCACGTTGTTTCTGTTTATGCAGCCCTAGCTACACCTCCCCTGGCTATGATTGACAGAGCCTGCATGAAAAAAAAAACTGGTTTCACTTTCAAACAGATGTAATTTACCTTAAATAATTGTATCTCAATCTCTAAATTGAACTTTAATCACATACAGGAGGCTCTTGCAGGGTCTAGCAAGCTATTAACATAGCAGGGGATAAGAAAATCTTAATTAAACAGAACTTGAAATAAAGAAAGCCTAAATAGGGCTCTCTTTACAGGAAGTGTTTATGGAAGGCTGTGCAAGTCACATGCAGGGAGGTGTGACTAGGGTTCATAAACAAAGGGATTTAACTCCTAAATGGCAGAGGATTGAGCAGTGAGGCTGCAGGGGCATGTTCTATACACCAAAACTGCTTCATTAAGCTAAAGTTGTTCAGGTGACTATAGTGTCCCTTTAATGTGTGCACATGGCTCCGCCTGTAACAGCACCGAGTGAACCGCTTTTAATTCACAACCTGGCAGCCAGCCGGCTATCAGGGCAAATACAGTGAGACTGGTAGTGATGCTCTATCAATATGCTTCTCCTTTTAGTGCAGGTTGCTTTGTAGTTCAGATCATTCAGTACGGTCAGTGGATGAGCTGTATACATACATTTGATTAGGAAGTATTTTTCTGGAGTGAGTAGGCTTATAAGATAGCCCAATGTAGTAGTTATGGTTGTAGAACTCTGGCGACGTTTACAACAGTTTGCCCTCACACCTGCCCTCATGACGGATGTTGTTTATCGTCTGCAGCATGCTTTTGACATCCAATCTTCATTCACACTCATTCATTGGCTGAGTGCGTCATCTGATTGCTGCCAATCCTGCCATTCATTCATTGGCTGAGTGCGTCAGCTGATTACTGCCAATCCTGCCATTCATTCATTGGCAGAATGCGTCAGCTGATTGCTGCCAATCCTGCCATTCATTCATTGGCTAAGTGCCAGCTGATTGCTCTCAGCAATGAATACCTATCTGTGCATAGAAATACCTAGAGCATTGCCATTAGCCAGTAGCTAATGACTTCCCAAAGATGCTGGCTTTAAATTCAACATGTATAGCATTTCATAGCAAAAAGCTGATCACTGATCACTGAAGTGGTCATGGTGCTTTAGTTTGCGATTAAATGTTACGTAAACGGTTAATTGGTATCCGTAGCATGGTTTTGAAGTGGACCAGATACATCCTGATTTTCTAATACTTTGTGCTATTATTACAGCTTTATTTTCTAGGCTAAAATAAACCGTGACATCTTTTAACCAGTGTAAAGCTGCTTGTAATTTATACTTAAAACAAAATGTAAAAAATGATTTGGAAAGTGCTAACTCTGCTTGCCTTTTTCTGCTACTTGGAAACACATTGCATTACTCTGCATCCAAAGGTTATGCAAAGCTTATGTAGTTTTCAAAATGCTAATTGTCTTTCTGAGGCCTACCCTTTAGGTCAATTGACTTATTCAGAACTTTTGCTGACAGAGGAGTCGTCTGCAACCTTATTTTTTTCCCAGCATTTTTTTTTTTTTTATGTGGATGTTCTCTTTCTTTTCTGTTCTCTTCGAATGTGTTTCAATGATCATACTCATGTACTGAATCTCATCTAAAGTTTGCTGACAGGCATTATCACAAACTTTAAAAGTCATGAACTTTAAGCATAAATGTTACACGTTTGAGATGGAAAAGAAAAAAAACTTTTTAGGTCTCGGTAAGAGGTAGAGCCGACCTCAAAGGAATATTATCTTATTTGTTGATGTTGCATCCAAACGTAACTGGAAAAATTATAGGTGAACGTGTACCTGCCATGTACACAACCATATTTTAAAAAATAATTAGATTTCATTTATACATTATGCTACCAAAATAAATTATCAATTTTTTTTTTTAAATTGCTCAATTCCACATCTGTTGATCATGCTTTGACATACATCCCTATACCAGCAACCAGGGCTGAATGACAAGGAGAGCAGGAGAACCCTCTGCTGTCACAGAGTACAGAGTGTATCTAATTCTTGCAGAGGGAATATGGAACCGTAAGAAACATGTTTCCAGCCTCTTTCTTTGTTTTCCACCACATTCCATAGGGATGTATTATTGGATGGATATCTAGTGGTTGTGGAGACCATTGAACTAGATTGAATACATTGTCATCTTGAGATTAAATGTGCACTGTGAAATGTTGCACATGGTTGGCAACCAAATATAGGATGGTTGTTGCATTTAATTTTTTCTCAGTTAGTATTAAAGGCCTAACATGCGCCAAGAAAATATTCCCCAAACTATTAAATTCTCAAAATCCGTCTAATCACAATGCAGGATGGATCTATGATGTTTACATCAGATTCTGGTGGAAATCAAGATTTGTAAAACCAGCCAATTTATTTCTAATCCTCTACTTTTCCAATTCTTCTTTTTCCCGTTTGTCCATATTAAAAGGCACACTTTCGACAGTGTTCTCTCTTCTTTAGGTCAGAACCAATATTGATTGCTATGATAGAATTTGACATTTGTAACTTAAGACACAAGATACTGATTAGGTGGAGTTGGGTGTTGTAAATAGCAGAAGAGTTCTCAGAATGAGAAATGTGGTGTTTTTCATGTCTGTGTAAGTGTTACAGTAATCTGTGGGTTTTTGGTTAGTGCTAGGGTAGTGTGAGAAGGTACTTTATAGTGTTAATGTAGCATAGGGAAGGAGTTAATAGGTAGTGTGTTAGAGTAATGTGTAGTGCTTCAGCATAACATAGCGAGCAAGGGCTCCAGGGCACCACTAGGACATATGTCACAATGTTGCATGAGAGTAATGGTAGGTCGCAAATGTGTGTGCGCGCATCAGACAACTACAGTTGGCATATACTGTATATAATATAGGTTATGGTGGGGGAAAATTGTGATTGAAAACACCTTCCACCTGAAGTATGTGGATAGTTAATACAATGTTAAACAAAAATCTGCACACCAGTCAAGCCATAAGACTTGCATTTCCCACAGAAATCCCAAATCTGCAGTGATGTTACAACCGCAGAGGATTCTGGGTGGGCATATGCAAATTAGTTTAACAAAGAATCACATTTTTGCCTCATTCCATTTTAAACATGGATTCCTTTTAATCTGTGTTTGCAGTATACAACTGCTTGGAACACAATTTAGGAAAAGATGCAAAGTCAGTGAACCACTCATGAACAGCGGTTTTGTTGTTAATGCAACTCATCAGCATGAGGTTGGTTACTGGTTTGCTTATTGAGGCTTGGTAGTGCTTGGGATTGCAGATTTGGGATTTCTGTGGGAAAAGCAAGTCTTATGGCTTGACTGGTGTACAGATTTTTTGTTTTGAATATCTTTATTGTTGTCGTAACACATATGCAGGTAGCATCTTTGTGAGTATTGAGGCATAGGTTGCCCACGCATGGGCGTAAGTTTTCAGTACATACATTTGTTTGCATTTCGTCGCCTACGCAGAGGCTGGTTGGTCATTGCATGTATGATACAGCAGATATATGCATATTTATTTGCTCGTAGTGTATAGCTATACGACTTGTAGTGTGCCTTTATTGCGCTTGCACAGGCGTATATGGTTTTGGGTGTTTCTGCCTTGGGCATAGTAATGGTTTGTGCCTGCGGGTTCCGTGACTTTTTGCTGGTGTGTTGCGTTGTGTCTAAACCTGGGGTGCCCTAGCACCATGTTTATTGTATCTTGCTTCTCTGCTAATGGCATTCGGTCTGTTAGCTTCCTATTTGTGTCCCCTCTATGGGGCTTTTATCTGACATTTAACCTTGTCCTGTTGTGCTCTGGTGTTTCATGGTCGTGCGCGTCCATTTCTGTACTGTATTTATCGCTGTACTCGGTGTGACTATTCAGTTTAGTGAGCTAGGTTGCGCCAGCGTGTAATATAGAGTACCTTGATGGTTTGTGTGTTCTAAATGTTGAGTGTCCCTCGGTCCTATTGCGTTGTAGCCTGCCTGAATGTCTTGTTTTCAGTGCGTGTGTGCCGATTTTGTTTAGAATATGTTTTTTGGTTTTACAGTATAGATTCTACAGTGTACGTATTTGTGTTTAAGCAGATAGGTGTCTGTGCAGAGGCGTAGTCAACCGTACATGTGAGGGGGATCAGGTTGTTGCCTTCATAGAGGCATTTGGGGATTATTTACTTGTTTTGTAGTCTTTAGTTGCTTGTGTTGTTGTGTACCTATTGTCGCTCTTACTGTGCTAGCTTCGGTTTTGTTGTTGTCTTGTGTGTCAAGGGGTTGGGTGTGGTGTGGTGTTAGTTCTAGGATGTGGTCCTGTGTTGTGGTATTTGGCATCCGTTAATGTGGTAGCTATATGACTAGTTGTCCCTGTTCGTGATTGTAGCCCAGTAGATGGCTATGTGTGTGGCTCGCGAATGTTGTCGTGTCTGTAGGCAGTATGTTCGTCCCAGGTGTCGTCGGTTGTCATTGTGGCGTGGTGCTGACTGGGTGCAGGTCAGGGTGGGGTGGATCGGGTGGTCCGCGGCCCGCCTCCTGTCGCCCGCCCGGCTCGCCGCGTCTCGCTGTCTTCAGTTTGTTTTTTTGGATTTCTCTCTCCCTCGTCCTCCCGTCTCCGCTTACGGCGCAGTTAGGTGATGTCTGAAGGAGTCTGACGTAGTTAGCCTCGTCCAGTGGAACCAGCGTTTGGTGTGACGGTCTCTGAGGTTCGTGGTTTCTGCTTTCATGTCCTTGAATGTCCTGGTGGCTTCCACCTCCTCTATCCACTTTGTTATGGAAGGCGTGCTGGTTTGTTTCCAATAGATGGGGATGGTCACCTTTGCCGCGTTTAGGAGTCTGGGAATAACAGATCTCTTGTATGTTGGTGTTGCCATAGTGGTATAGTGTAGAAGGAAAGTGGCTGGGGACTGCAGCAGGAGCTCATCCGTAACCTCATGTATTATTGTCCGGATTCTTTCCCAGAATGGTCTAATGCGGGCGCATGTCCACCATATGTGTGTGAATGTACCGGTCTCCTCCTCGCATCTCCAGCATGTATCTGGGATTTCCGGGTTCCTGGCGTGGAGTGCCGTCGGTGTCCGGTACCATCTGGTAAATATCTTGTACGAGTTTTCTTGTGTGCGCGCCGAGCTTGGTGTTTTTTGTATTAGGGTGATGCTTTAGTCCCAGTCCACACCGTCATGGTTTCCTCGAGGTCTTCCTCCCACTTTCTAATGCACGTTGGCGCTAGTAGGTATCTGTTCGTTATTAAGATAATATATATTTGTGAGATGGCTCGCGGTGGTTCCTTGTCTTGTGTGCAGAGATTTTCGAATTGGGTTGGTTCTCTTGTAATGGACGGTTGTTGCGGGATGGATAATTTGTGCTCTTGCTAGGGCGTGAGCGAATGTGTGTGGTCTGCCTGGGTAGATGTCTAGTGGTCGGATGTCGAACAGGCGGAGGAGGACATCTTTTATGCGGGGTATTGTTGTATGTCCCGTTGGGCCTGGTGTGGGGCCGTAGTCCCCTGCCGGGAAGTCTGGGTTTCCCTATAGGGGCAGGAGCGGGCCTGGGTCTGTTGTCAGGTAATGTTTTGTGCCTTGTCCGTGCCAAACTTGCATGGTCACCGCCACGAATGGGTTGGTGAAATGTTTGCTCCTGTACGCTGCCCTGGTGATCCATGGTAGGGTTCTGAGGTCACAGCTGGTCGTGTCTGCTTCTAGTTGTGTCCATGGTTTGGTGCCGCTGGCTACTGACCAACTGATGACTCTGGCGATGTGTGCCGCGTGGTAGTATTTTTCAAAGTTGGGGAGCGCTAGGCCCCCCTGAGCTTGGGCAGGATCAGTTGGGTGTGCGCTATGTGCAGAGATTTGCCCTTCCAGATAAAAGTGCGGACCTCCGTCTTGAGTGTCGCGCAGAACGTTTGTGGGGCTCTTATCAGTACTGTTTGAAATATGAAGAGTAGCTTTGGTAGCAGCGTCATTTTTACCGCATTCACTCTGCCCAGCCAGGATATGTAGTAGGAGCCCCATCTATGTAATTCCTCCTTTGCTTTTTTTAATATTGGGAGGTAGTTATGGGTGTATAAATCCCCCGGGTCAGGTGTGAGCCAGATCCCCAAATATTTAATGCGGTAATCACACCAGCGATATGGTTGTTGTCATTAGCTTGAGTGTGTTGCTAATATTTTTGTTCAGTATCTCTGATTTTGTGTAGTTGATTCGGAGGTTCGAGATGCGGCCATATATGTCGAATTCTGTCTGTATCGCTCGCAGCGATTTTTCAGGGTCCGTGACCACGAACAGAATGTCATCCGCATATGCCAGAGTTTTGTGGTGTGTGTTTTCGACTGTCAGTCCCCAGACGTCCTCGTTTTGTCTGATCCTGCTTAGGAAGGGCTCCAGCGTCAGCGCAAAGAGTATGGGCGAAAGCGGGCAGCCCTATCTGGTTCCGTTGTGGATCTTAAACGGGTCTGTTAGCGCACCATTGATCTGGATTTGTGCCGTTGGGTCGGTGTAGAGCGTCTGTACACAGGCCATGTAGTGTGGGCCGATGCACAGGGAGCGGAGTGTTTCAAACATCAGGTCCCAGTCCACCCTATCAAACGCTTTCTCTGCGTCAGTGGACAGGAGTAGCACTGGGGCCTTCTGCCCTCTCGCGTGCGCTATGAGGTTTAGGGCCCTTATAGTGTTGTCCCTCACCTCCCTTCCCGGGATGAAGCCCGTTTGATCTGGGTGGATTGTGGCTGGTAGTAAAGGTGCCAGGCGTGCCGCCAGTACGCTTGCCAGAAGTTTGAGGTCCGTGTTCAGTACAGATATCGGTCGATAGCTTGGGCATAGTGTCCGGTCTTTGTCCTCCTTTGGGAGAAGGGTGATGTTCGCCGAGGTGAATTGGGCCGTTGGTGTGGCTCCATCTTGGATAGAGTTCAGGGCTTTCAATAGTTTCGGTAATAGGTCTTTCGCGAAGGTTTTGGAATATTGCAAGGGCATGCCATCTGGTCCCAGTGCTCTGCCCCTTTTTTGCTTTTTTGATGGCGTGCGCCAATTCCTCGGGCGTTATGGGGGCCTCTACTGCTTCTTGGTCCACCTCCTCTATTCCAGGTATATTTGCCGTGTCCAGGTATCTGCGGATGTCCTCCACTTTTTGAGATCTCTATGTTTCTGGATTGGTTTGGCGGAGGCAATACAAATCCTGGTAGTAGTCGTGGGACGCTATCGAGATCTGATCCGGTATGTGCCTGAGTTGTTGGTGTGCGTCTTTGATTTTCGGGATATATAGTTGGTTACGGCGTTGCTTCAGGAGATTCGCTAATAGTCTCCCGCATTTGTCCCCGTGTTCATGGATCATATGTTTGTAGTGTTGGTATGAGCGTTGGATTGCGCGGTTCAGGTGTGTGGTGAGTTCGGTCCGTTTGGTTGTGAGTTCTTCATATACCGTCGTGTCCAAGGTGCGTTTGTGTCTAGCCTCTAATACCTCGATTTCTTTGCTGAGTTCTAGTATCGTCTGCACCGCCCTCTTCTTGCGGGTTGCGCATATCGCGATGAGTCTGCCTCGGATGACCGTTTTGTGCGCTTCCCAGCTTGTCAGTGGGGTTACATCGTCTGTCTCGTTGTCTGTGAAGTAATCCTGTATGTGGTGACTGATCTGGTCCACGACCTGGTGTGCAGATTTTTGTTTAACATTGTATTAACTATCCACAGACTTCAGGTGGAAGGGGTTTTCAATCACAATTTTTCCCCACCATTACCTATTTGGATTTTGCTTCCCAAGCACTACCAAGCCTCAATAAGCAAACCAGTAACCAACCTCATGTTGATGAGTTGCATTAACAACGAAACCGCTGTCCATGAGTGGTTCACTGACTTTGCATCTTTTCCTAAATTGTGTTCCAAGCAGTTGTATACTGCAAACACAGATTAAAAGGAATCCATGTTTAAAATGAAATGAGGCAAAAATGTGATTCTTTGTTAAACTAATTTGCATATGCCCACCCAGAATCCTTTGCGGTTGTAACATCACTGCAAATTTGGGATTTCTGTGGGAAAAGCAAGTCTTATGGCTTGACTGGTGTGCAGATTTTTGTTTTACATCGTATTAAATATATATATATATATATATATATATATATATATATATATATATATATATATATAATTTATATATATATTTTTTTTTTGTGTGTGTATGTACCTTATGTCATGTGCAGGTTACCTTTCATTTCACCTTTTTATCCTCCTCTCTTCCTTTCCTACTTTTCCAGCTCCACAATTGCTCTCTTCCCCTTTCCCGTCTATGTGAAACCTGGAGAATATTACCTTAATATTTGCATATTACTTCTATAGTTTCACTCCTCTATCAGCCTGTGCGCTCTCTTTTCTATGTTAAAAATGGTTTGTTTGGGGTTTTTTTTGTTTTTGTCTTTTTGCTTTTTATTTTCCTTTATGTTTGCTATGTTTTATTTGTGGGATACTTTATAGACCTGATATTAGTGGATACCTGCACATGGATAATATGAATGTAGTCAGCTGTCCTTTTCGTTGTAATGCAGCAGCTATACTGCCTGCATGGGAGACAGCCCAGTCATGCTGTGACCTAGAACCTCATGTCACCTTCTGCTTCGATGGATGGCCACTTTGCCTAATTGAATATTCTGACCCTGTGTATGTTGATTTCCATGGGCGTTGAGACCCCAGTTTTTTGTGCCCATCCAGGGTCTGTGGAGTATCATGGTAAATTGTAGTTAAGTGGTGAGAAAATGCCAAAAAGAACCTCGAAAGATTTTGGCTGTTGTCAGATAAATGATCTGATGGATAATCAGGCCAACATGTCAAAGTCACAAAAAGGACTGCAGATCTAAAGATACAAAGGGAAGCTGAACACACAATGTACACAATGCTAAATATATACTTATAGCTGAAAATATCCAGGTTGTAAGATGGTTAGTACAACAGTAACACATCTTAAAGGATTTTTGATTGTATGGAAAGCCACTTGGTAATGTAAGCTGCAGATTAGTCATAGTGGTGCAATCAAGCCAAACCTAAAGCAATAATTTATTCAGTAAAAAAAAAGAAATCCATTGTCTTTTTAGAGATTCTCAAATATTACTGTATGTATTTTCAAAGGATTTTCTTAAGTCAATAAATCTAATTCTATTAGTATTTTTTTACTCAATATAAGATAAGCATGGTTCAATAGTTATCTTCTCTGCACTGTTTCACATAATTGTTTCCTTAAACTCAAGACAGGCCTTCATTGAAAAACATTGCTTTCTTACCGTGCATCAAACTAACTGTAATGTAAAAGTTAAAGTAGAAATGTCATTAAAAGACACAACATTGAAATCTTTAAGTGCTATTGTATTATGTTTCGCATTTATTAATGACGTAATTTTAAATATTCCCGTGACTTCCTACCTACTTTACCTGCCAGAAAGTCTCTCTACTTCCACTTTCCATTTTTCTCCTCCTTCTGTTGAATGAGATTTAATGCTTGGATGAATCAATCATTTAACCCAGGGGTTTCCAACCCAGTCCTCAAGTACCCCCTAACAGTCCAGGGATTACCCTGTTATGTCTAAAGTGTTCTCTCTCTCTCTCTCTCTCTCTCTCTCTCTCGTTGGTGGGTAGACTTTCAGGTAGGCTGGGGAATTGCTGAAATATTTCAATAAACATCATAAAAAAAAATTGCAAAACATAATAACACGACAACGTTTCATTGCTTTGTTTTTTTCACAACAACTCTTAAATGTAACCGGATTCAATTGCTTTTGAAAGTCTGTAGAATGTGGTAGTGGCAATGTAGTGATCTTACACACCACCATCTAGCTTTCCTTGCATTAAAAAGTTACAACAAGCATAACATTAAATCTATAGCTAAAATTGTCATGCTTTGGCCATTTAAATTATATTTGCAACATAAAAACAATCCACTTTGCAGTACTTCTGCCTCTACAGGGTATGGATGTGTGCCTATCTGTTTTATCGTGCCTCTGCCGTTGTTTATTGCTGAAATCTTTCTCCTACTACATTAGTGTTTTTTTTTCTCCTATTGTTTTCCCCTTCTCTTTTGATTTCAGAATCTCTTCTCTTTTTTTTTTTTTCTTTAAAAACATAAGAGAAAGTTGGGACTACTTTGCCTTATATATTTTTCCTACACCTGATAAATCTTGACAAAGGGGTGAGCTTAAGGGTGCCTATAATGTCTCTATAATAGATCAGAAATGCAGAAAAGAAGAAGAGATTTTGAAAGCGGTAGAAAAGAGGAAAAAATAGGAGCAGTTACTTTAAGGCCAACATCGCTGTACCACTTTTCATATTATCATACCTCCTAAGTGTTCTTATTTAGGAGCGACAGTTCCTATTTTGTGCCCAAATCCCTCTGACCCTCTTTTCTAGAAGCTCAATATTGTGGACGTGTCTGTATGTGTATAACAGAGCTCCACAGTAATAATACTCCCTGTAATGTGTTTTTCAATTACAATAAATGTGTCTAGAATTCAGTCTGTCTAAATAAGATACATTGTTCTTCTAGATTACATTTAAGTTGCATAAATGGTTATCACCAACTCTCATTTTTCAATACAGCCCGCCCCTAGCCACACCCCCAGTCGCATCCCTAAAATGAAAGCTTCCCTCTTTGTCCACTAGAAATGTTGGTAGGTATGTTATATTGTTGAAGGGGAAGTTTTCCCTCCGCAGGATTCTTTGTAACATTTTGTCATGTTCACTATTTTTATTATTTGTTTGAAGAGAGGGGAGTTGTTTAGATGGGAGTAAAATGATATTTTATATACCTTCATTCTTTGGTTATCACCTGGGTTATATTCTTGGAATATGTTTGTTTATATCTGAAACATTTGACATAGATTTTATTACACCATGGACACTTTCTTATTGCTGCAACCTTTAGGGTTTTTTTTTTTTTCAATTCAATAATTTAAAGAAGTAATTTGAATGCACCGTACTTTCCCAGCTATAAATCCTGCTTTCAGTTAAATAGGTATTTATTTAGCTCAGCGAATGATTCTCCTTTTCAAAATCAATTTTTTCCATACTTCAGATGTGTAAAAATCAGGGAGAGCTTACGTTTTTTTTGGGGGAGAGGTTACATTTTTTTAGTCCTCTTGGTGAGCCAATCTACACCTCTGCCCTCCTAGTAGGCTGCTGTGTATTCTCTAGTCAGAACTGGAAACAAATTGCATTTGGAACTTGATTTAACTTGTTCTTCTCAAGCATCCGTCCATGAAGGTGTCATTTCTACGCTACATGTGTTATAGGTTCATGACAAAAGTCTGAAGATGTGACACACGTTTTGACTTTTGTAAAGGTCTAGTTACAACAGCTAAATGATCTTTCCAAGCTGTCACATACCGAATACACCACTTTTCAAAGCATCTTGTTTGCTAAACAGCCGTAACTGGGTCTTGTAGAATGACAATGTTGATGTTATAGTTAAAATGTATAATTAAGTGAAATCTTGCAGGCCTTAAATTTGTCAACAACTGGATTTTTTTTTTCCTTTTTCCTGTATTTTGAACCAGCAAATGGAAAACACATTTTAATGTCAAACGACCTACTACGTTTATCTTGAAAACACCACAGATTGAAATAGAGAAAAATATATACATAGAATTAATATCAATAACAGTCAATTTTCAAAACACTTGTTAAACAGTGTATTACATAGAAACATAGAATGTGACGGCAGATAAGAACCATTTTGCCCATCTAGTCTGCCCAATAAGTATTGTTCATAATATAGATTGGTATGTAATTCTAATCGTTATTTCTGCCATTAAATGTATTGATATTTCAAAGGAACACTCACAGCACCATAAACATTGTGGCATGCCATAGTGGTTATGGTGCCAGGTGTGCTCTGGCGCACCCCGATTTTCCGCAATCAAGCTATTTTGGAACGGATTACTAACTACCTTGTGTAACCAGATGCCACTTCCTTCTTCCATCAAAGCTACAGGAGCCGTTCTATCTGCACTGCAAGGTTTAGCTCAGGAGAGCTAACAGAGGCCCCTGCTTAGTAGTTTCCAGCTCGCCTGTAATTAAAGCAATTGAGATTTCTCTAGATATCCTATTGCCTGTGGATTGCCAAGTAATATTTCTTAGGAAATAACAACAGACTCTGTAGGTAGGATAAACAAAGAGACCATACTTGTAAGAATTCTTACATTCGTGAATAGCTGTTAGAGTACCTTATGTTGCACAGCCTGGTAAAGTCTTGCAGGTGATCCCTCTTCTCTCCTTAGGTTTTCCGCCGCTGGCCGCTGTAGCTCCACCCCATTTATACGCGGTGCATCTGTTGAGAAAACACAAAGCAGGTGCCAAATGTGTCCAGGGCTTTATTACTCAACCTTTTCACTCGGGTAGCTGTGTGGGTAGTCTCTCCCTTGTCTGACAGCTGCAGGTAGTACTTTTTTTCGCTATATTTTTTTCATTTTCTTTTCTTTTTTTTTTTTTTATGTTTGCTGCTTATACTTGAAAACCTATCCCACTTCAACACACCATCTAATTTGTATGACATGTCATACCTGTACAACCTGCAGTACTTATGAGGGCTGCCATGACAGTTTGATTCCATGTACTTATAGTCTACATAAATTCTTTACTAATAAAAGTGCACTTTTTTCATATTTCCATTTTTCTCTGTGACTTATTTGAGGATTGCCCATGTTTGTACGGACTATAGCTTATCTTTTCGAACGTAAATCCCGACTACTCTAAGGTCCTGTATACATTTGTTCCTGATTTACTATTACACAATGCATAAGGGGTCTCTCTGTATTCCTAACAATTCTATCTTTAGTGTAATAACTTTGTCAGGGCTATTCACTAGTATTCCAAGTGAATTTTAAATTTAAAGTCAAAATAGCTGAACTGGAAAAATGATCTAAATCAGCCATTTCTTTTGGTTCAGCTACTCTGGTCTTAAATTTGAAATTCGGTTTGAATTCACTTTTTATTCTCACTTTGGTAAATAACTCCATGTTAATCTGCCAACTAGTTTTCATGTTTCACCTGTGATTTTTATAAAGACCAATTGAGAATTAATTAGGCACTATGTAATTTATTTGCTGAATGGCGAATTTAACAAAGAAATGCGCCATATATGCCAAAATACCTGTTAACACCTATACTATAGTGCTTAATAAAACCCATGTGCTAGTAGACTTATGCTTTATAAAATCCTCTTGTCTTCCTTCAGTGTGATACTCAGCGAGACCATGGGAAGGAGGATGACCTCTCCTTTATTTAATTTGATTTTATTAGTAACTTTTATTTTTTGTCCCCATGCACCTGTCATGTAAATTTGACAATGGTCTCGATTAAGTATTATTGGATAAGGTCTTTAAATCATTTCAAAATTTTAAATAAACCTCAAAATATCCAAATTATTATTATTGCCATTTATATAACGCCAACAGATTCCGTAGCGTTTTACAATATTGTGAGAGGGGGATTTAACCATAAATAGGACAATTACAAAAAACTTACGGGAACAATGGGTTGAAGAGGACCCTGCTCAATCGAGCTTACATTCTGTAGGAGGTGGGGTGTAAAACATATTAAGACAGGAATTTGCAGTCAAATAAGGTGGTCTGGCCTTTAGGAGAGAGCAAGAGACAGGTATGTGAGGTAGAGGTTAGTTTTGGAGGCCATAAGCTTTCCTAAAGAGATGGGTTTTGATGGCTGTAGGCAGGCTATTCCATAGGAAGGGAGCCGCCCGCAAGAAGTCCTGCAAGCGTGAGTTGGCCATACGGGTGCGAACAACGGACAGGAGGTGGTCACGGGCAGAGCGGAGAGACCGAGAAGGGACATACCTATGGATCTGTGAGGAGATATAAGAGGGGCTAGAGTTGTTCAGTGCTTTATAGGTGTGAATTAATACCTTGAATTGACTCCTATAGCATGCAGGAAGCCAATGTAAGGCCTGACAGAGGGGTGATGTGTGAGAGAACCGACTAGAGAGGAAAATCAGTCTGGCAGCAGCGTTCATTATGTACTGTAGCGGTGCAGTACCATATATAAAAATAAAAATAGCAACATATTAAACAATTGAAATATTTTTCTTAATATTAAGTCGAGAGACAGAGGCTACACATTTAGGTACTGACCTCCCCAAAAATGTTGAGTGCCAGATTCGCTTAAAGTGTTTTGCATTTAAAAATACCAGGTGTCCCATTCTAAATATAAACCCCTATGAACATTGTTAATCATGCATGAAGAGTTTGTCATACTTTCAGTTTAATTTATGTTCCGAGATGCGATAATAATAGAATAGGCTTTCCAAATTCCATTGTTTTTTCTGGTTTCATACTCCAGTTTTTCATGATGCTTAGAAATGATTTAAAACTCCATGTATCACATATATCCTGGTTTAATGTTCCATTCTTCTCCCGTTTTTAAATCTTCCTTAAAAAGATGAATCACAATGAAAAGGTGGTGTTAAGCCAGCAGGTTTCATTTTCTGTTTTGTAAGGGAACTTCTATAAGGCAGGTTTTGAGTTTTTGTTAATTTATTAAGATCTCCATGGGGACTGTCTGGGAATCACATAATAAAACCATTTTTGAGAGTCAAGCAAAGTTAATTTCAGGTACACATGTAACTGAGCATTATTTAAATAGGTCCTAGGACAAAAAGTTGATAATTGTCAGAAAAGGCTACATTGAGATGTCTCTTGTTTTCAAGCATGTCCTGGGCCCACAAACATTCCATTGTTACAATAGGGTACAATATAATATGAAAAAAAAAATACAATATACATATTCTATACACATGCACACATATATGAATTTAACACAGAACAGGTGAGACATATAGTCAACCATGATTACAGGTGCATTCTGTATTGAGGTATGTTGCATAGCTCTGTTAAAGGATTTTAGATTGAATAAAGAGTTGACTGTTTATGTGAGGTTTCTCCAGAATTGTGGTGCTCTGTAGGAAAATAATTATTGAGCAACTTTATATTTTTTATTGCGGTATGTTCAATAAAGTGCTGGTACTGGATTGGAAGTCATAGGAAGTGGGAACAGCTGGAGAGAGCATTTTACTACAGGTAGGGTGGGAGCTTCTCAGAAAAGCTCTTATGCACAAGGCTGAAAGATAAAGGGTGTGTTGGGATTCCAGCGACAGCCAGTTTTTAGCTCTTTTAACACGTCACAGTGGTCGGTCCAAGTGACCGAGTAAGTTATACAACGTATCAAGTTTAAGGTGGGTTTGCGGTGCAGGTACATGTACTACTTCCCTTTATTCAATGACTGGCATTAGTAATGTTGCACTATCTATTTACTTACTATAGGGCTTAGACAGGATTTGTTTCTGTACAGGGCACCTAGTTTTGAGTAACATTTTAAAGAGCGTTTTTCAATATGAAGGCCAGAGGGTCGATTGGGGCCTAGCAACATACCTAGATATTTAAAAGAACAGTCTGTGCTCAGTGTGCTATTTGAATTTGTTGTGATACATAGTTGGGAAAATTTTGTAATTTATGTAATTTAAGTACTGTTCTATAGATCATTGTGTCAGTTTTGTCAGTGTTTAAGAAGAGCTTATTATCCGCGATGCACAATTTCACCTAAATTTGTCTTGGAGCATAGTCTCAAGCTGCGGTAGATCGGGTTTGCTAGTGTATATTTGGACGCGTTTCCCGCGAGCTCCTCAGGACATGCTGAACGAAACCCATCTAACTGCTGTACCAACTATATGTTACAAGTGTGAAATTAACTTTCTGCTTTATGCCCCAACGGACCAGTGTGGGGGTACTTCCAGCGGTCTCCAGTGTATACCAGACGCCAAATACTTGCGTGGGCGCTGGGGGAGGAAGAGGAAGACTATCCTCGGACACCGCGCTGACAGAATACCGAAACTGGGGATGATGTCTCTCCATGAGGAGATGCTGATTGGCGCAGCATGGAGATAGCTGCTCATACGCACAAACCCCCAGGTTGTTCCCAATTGAAAATGTTAAATTGGCTGAGATTATCAGTTCTGATGACTTCATGTAGCGGAGCAGGTCTGCTTTTGGCAAGACTGGTGTACTGGGCAAAAGAAGGCGGGTAACACGCTTTATTTTATAACTTCTGCTGACGCTGAATCTAACAAACTAGTATAACACTCAAGCGTTGGGAATACATGTTTCTATTTCTAAAGCTAGAACGTTCCTTTAATTATTTTCGCTCATGCCACGGCGACATTCAAGTTGTTAGTCTATTAATATGTGAATCTCAAAGTATGAATGTGGAGTTACTGGGTTTAAGTGCTATATAAATCCAAATATACACGTGTGTTTCATTTATCATATATATACACACACAAAGTGATTAAATGCATATAACGGTCCTTTAACTCCATACATTGATGAATTAACTTGCAGCATTCACCAACAATACACTATATTTTCTTGATTCATGATATAGGGGAAAAATTCCCTGTGCTGCTACTTCACCATGTGGCAGCCTCTGGGAACTGCGATTGAAGAAGTGAAAATATGAGATGTGATAGCAGTAGTATGATATTTGTGCAGTTCCTTGGTCAGCTTCTATTTTTCTATTTTTGCAAAGTAAGCAAATCAAGAATAATAATGTGTCTCATTTCTTCTTGAAACCAAATTGATAGAAAAATGGTCTTCCAGATGTTAAAAAAACTCTGTTGTGTATGTAACAATGATGTAAAAAGGCAGTATCCTGTGGACTCCATAAAACAGTATGTACAGACATGCGATGTTAATATTTAAAAGGAAACCCTGCTTTCATTGGCAGTTTGCCAATCCACGCAGGGAATGCAGTCCAGTTCTCTTTGTCTGTATTTTATCTGAAAATTCACTGGCACATCACAAGGTATTGGCAGTTTTCTGACTGCTGTGTAAGCCAAAGCCTGATGTACTGTGAGATTTTATACCCAGAGTACCCAGAATACAGCCATTGGCGAATTAAATCATTGGAGACTGGCAAAACGGTTTCATTTTTAGCAAATAAAAATATATCTATACTTAAAATTGGAGATTAGCCATCTATGTTTTTTTGGAAAAAGCTTGCATTTGATACAGGGTGATAACAAAGTGTACAGCAGTGGGCAATGTGCTGAGGAGAAGAATCAGTGTTAACCCCTTAACAACTTTAGGGCATGTTATGCCGTCCTACAAAAGGAGGGCTTTAATTCTGTTAGGACAGGTTAGCATGCCCTATCGCGCCCTCCCTAGTGCCCGGATACTTGACCTCTGCAGCAACCTCAAACGGGGGACTGCCTGACATCCGAGGCAGTCTCACTGTAGCAAGTACTGCC
This sequence comes from Pelobates cultripes, assembly GCA_933207985.1. Taxonomy (NCBI): domain Eukaryota; kingdom Metazoa; phylum Chordata; class Amphibia; order Anura; family Pelobatidae; genus Pelobates; species Pelobates cultripes. Next base: position 111,982,604 of record OW240918.1, read on the forward strand.
CATCTGTGTCATATGATCACGATGACTCCACAATCACATGACTCAGATCGACTGATTACATCACTACCTGCAGGGGTACTGACTGAGTTGTGAAAAAAAAGCCCTCTTGAACAAAATGACATGTAATAGTTCAACAAAGAATCAAATTTTTGCCTCATTATTCCATTTAAACATGGATTCTTTGAAGTTTGTGTTTGCTGAATACAACAGCTTTGAAGTACAACTCCGGAAGAGATGCAAAGCCAGTGTAACACATAAATAAATATATATATATATATATATATATATATATATATATAGATATATATAACTCACATCTAAAAGGACACTAGTCACCAGAACAGCTATAGTCAGTCCCTGCTGTTGGAATTCTGCATTAAATGCTGTTTTGTCAGAGAAAATGCAGTATTTACATTACAGCCTAGGGACATCTCCACTGGCTACACCTCAGATGGCTACTAGAGGTGATTCCTGGGTCAGTGCTGCACAGTGTGCATCACTGACCTTTTAGTGTCTCCACCCTCTGCATGGAGACACTGAACTGTCTTATAGAAATGCATTGATTTAATGCATTTCTATGAGGAGATGCTGATTGGCCAGGGTGGAGTTTGGCTCTGCCACCTGCCCCACTTACTTATGGGAAAGCATTCTGATTGGCTCGGAGAATAACTTCTGATGATGTCAACCAAGAAGGCAAATCAAGGGCAGAGCCAGCACCAGCAGACTGGAATAAAGGTAAGAATTTGCTTATATGTAGGGGGCTAGGAAGAGCCAGGGGAGCTGGATAATGGTTAACACTAAAGGGTCAGGAATGCATGTTTGTTTTCCTGACCCTATAGTGTTCCTTTAAAGATACCACCCATTTAGTACCGTATATACTCGAGTATAAGTCGAGTTTTTCAGCACATTTTTTGTGCTGAAAAACCCCCACTCGACTTATACTCGAGTTAATGTCTGTATTATGGCAATTTACATTGCCATAATACAGACAAGGACCGCCGGGCTCATTACAAGCCCGGCGGTCCTGTTGGGGGCTGACAGTGAGAGGTTACTTACCTTCCTGCAGCTACTGTCAGCTCCCTTCTCCTCCGTGCAGCTCTTCTGACAGCTCCCACTGGAAGTCTCGCGAGAGCCGCGGGGTCACCGCGGCTCTCGCGAGACTTCCAGTGGGAGCTGTCAGAAGAGCTGCACGGAGGAGAAGGGAGCTGCAGGAAGGTAAGTAACCTCTCACTGTCAGCCCCCCCCTCCTGCACAGCCCATCCACTGGACCACCAGGGAGTGAGAGCCCCCCTCCCTGGCCAGCTAACAAGCAGGGAGGGGGGACAAAAATTAAATTAAAAATACAAAAAAAAATACAATAAAAACTATTAAAATAAAAAAAATTAAAATATTAAAATAAAAAAAACTTAAATATTCAAATAAAATAAAAGAAAAAAATTAATAATAAAAAATAAAAACCTTAAATATTCAAATAAAATAAAAGAAAAAACTTAATATTAAAAAATAAAAACCTTAAATATTCAAATAAAATAAAAGAAAAAAACTTACAATATTAAAATAAAAAATTTATAATAAAAATGCCCTCCTTCCACCCAGTTCACACACACACAAACACACACTCATACTCTGCATTATATACACACACACTCATAAACAATCTGCATTCTACACACACACTCATACAAACACACACACACTCTGCATTATATACACACAGAGTGTGTGCGTATATAATGCAGAGTGTGTGTGTTTGTATGAGTGTGTGTGTAGAATGCAGATTGTTTATGAGTGTGTGTGTATATAATGCAGAGTGTGTTTGTATGAGTGTGTGTGTATATAATTCTAAAATCACAGAATTTCATAGTCCCAAGTTTTACCCTCGACTTATCCACGAGGCATAGCATATTTCACAATTGTTGGTCACAAAACTGCCCTCGACTTATACACGAGATCGACTTATACACGAGTATATACGGTAAATATTTTGGAGATGATAAAGTAGGAAACAGACTTGATAATGGTCACATGGGATGTCAATACTCTGTACACTTGTGTAGAACATATAAAAGGAAGTAAGGCCTGTAGGGAAATGTTAGTAAGAGCAGGAATATTGTCCCAAAAGCAGATCGATTTTAGTAATCAAAGGTATACTGCTGATTTTGAGTTTTGATGTTTTTGTTTGAATATAATTATTTTTATTGAAAAAGTCAAGGCAGCAATGGGATGAGGTTTGCGCCCAGCTTTGGCAACTTGTTGATGTCCAAATGGGCATATGAGTATATATGGGCAGATCAGGGCTAGGGTGCAAACCTCATTACATACAAGAGGCTTACAAATATGTTTTTTATATGTGAGGTGGCTCAGGGGAGGAACTGAATAGTTTTTTTAGATTAACTTAATAAAAGTTATGGGTAGGAAAGCTATGGCAAGCTTGAAAAAGCTGGTAAAAACTAAAGATATTACACTATCAAAAAGGTCAGCATAGTCAGAACTATGGTATTTCCATTGGTAACATACGGATGTGAGAGCTGGGCTATAAAGAAGGCTGAGCGTCGTAGAATTGATGCCTTTGAACTGTGGTGTTGGCTAAAACTGCTTAGAATCACTTGGATTGCAAGAAGATCCAATAAATCCGTACTACAGGAAATCAAGACAAACTTTTCACTGGAAGCTATGATCATGAGGCTGAAGCTCAAATATTTTCGCCATATAATGAGAAGGCATGATTCTCTAGAGAAGACTCTGATGCTGGGAAAGATTGAAGGCACACGAACAAGGGGACCATGGAGATGGATAGATGAGGTCACTGAAGCCACGAACATGAAGTTGATGGACCTCAGAGGGGCAGTGACTGACAGATGTACCTGGCGTGCTATGGTCCATATAGTCACGGAGAGTCGGACACGACTGAATGACTTAACAACAACAACAAAAACTACAAAACCTCTTAAGAAAAAAATCTTTTTAAAGAAAGTAGATGACAATAACTACATTTTAATACTAGTTACCATCATCATCCATATTCCAAACAGTAGTACTAAGCATAGAATGCACACTACAAAGGAAAACTAGTACAAAAGTAACTTTATTACTAATTCCAATATGTGAGAAAAACACAAAACTTAAAGGACAAACAAAAGTGATAAGGCTAGAGAAATACACATACTGCCACACAGCTAGCAAATAGCCTACTAGAGACTGATGCAGGTCACAAAAAAAGAAAACAAAACAGTGCTTCAGCACGTACAGGTGCCTTTCTTTGGACTCTGCCCTGGATTTGCACATCAATTACTTATGCAGGCTTAGATTCACTAAGCAGTTGAGTGGATTTAAAGGGACAATCTGAGTACCAAAACAACTAAATCTTAATGTAATGGATTTGGTGTATAGACAATGTCCCTTTCCTCTAGCATTGTAAAACAGTCCGCAAAGGACTTCGTCCGGGTGGCTGCAAATGACCACCTTGGACACCCCAGGTCGGTCAGTCAGCGCTGAACACACAAGCTGCGCAGCCAGATCCAGAAAGCGTGCTGGGGTCACAGGTAAACTTCTCAACGTATAAGATTCACTCGGAGCTCTATGAAAAGGCGTCCAGCTGCCATCACAGTCAGGCCCCGCCCCAACAGCAATGTTTTTATGTAATATAGAACATATTTCTAGTGGCTGCACAGCATGATGACGCTGAACACTGTTAATTCTTTGGATTCAATGCTTTGCTTTGTTCAAGCTGCAGACCTTTGCAGCACAATATAATTTGGGGACGGGGAACTCCAGACAAACCTGACCTGCAGAATGTACAGAGAACATACCTGGAATGCACTGAACACTATATTCCCTGTGCACACTACATAGCTCATAGCTTATTTGCAGCAATATATCTTTCACCCAGCAAAAAGAGCCCTGGCCCGGATGGCTACACCAGCAAATATTATAAAATCAATGCCTAGATGCTCCGCTCCTCTAATGTAGTTTCTAGTGACAAGCCATTTAACAATCCACACTGGAAGCAACCACAACATTGATGCCAAAACCAGTTAAGGATCATAGTATGTGTGGCAATTACTGCCTCATTTTCCCAATACCGACCTAAATATTCACACCACTTACTAGACACAGAAAGGCAAAACTCCGTGCTTACGGACACCACCTCTGTTCGTGCAAACCCCACTCACCTGTACTGCAGACAAAACTCCATTCATACGGACGCCAGCTCCCGAACACAGCAAGAACAGAAGTCTTTTCGTGACAACGCTGCTCCTGCCATGTGTGACCACACAGAAGGTAGAACTTCAGGAGAATCAAAAGGTGTGCACGCGGGGGGCGGGGCCGGACCACCGAGCTAGATGGTCGCAAACCAGATCAGCTCCTGCAACTCACACACGTTTAAGCTTATAAACTATGTAAAACGACCTGAATACAGACCAATAGCACTGGTCTTCTGGAGACACTGGATCCAGGGTGAGGCTGGCTCACCGAGCTGCAGTCCCCTGGTGGTGATGCCTTCGAAGTTGGGGCCTGTGCTGGCGGTGAGAGGGGCGGACGGCCGCTGCCCCACTATCCTGCCTGACTGCCCCCGTCCAGAGGCCCAGATCCGGAGGGACCTGGCCCTGTTCCCCCCCATGGACCGGTGGGGGTGATCCCGGTCCTCACCCAGAGGCCCGACCGCACTACACAAGATGGCGGACGCCATGTGCGCCAGGGTCAACAGAGGGGAATGCTCTACAGTGGAGCTCAGAGCATCCAGTGAGGTATCCAGACACGGGCCCAGGGGGTCAGAGGAGTCCGTGGCCTTCCTTCCCTTCATCGCAGCCCAACAGGCGATATCATACCCGCCCACACAACGAGCCAAGCTAAAGGAGGGCAGCGGCGGAGGCCTAACCGGACCCACAGCGGCTGCTGCACTAATAGACAAGGACTCCGCTCAACGATCATCCCTGCCAGTAACTAATGATCTTGCCGCCGAGCGAGGCACTCTCACAGCAGGGCCGACCACACTCTTGCCCTACGCACTCCCTGCAGAGCGACAGCCCCGAAGAGGGCCAAGCAATGACTCCCAGCAGCAAGCCAGAATAAGCAACGCCCGCACGCCAATCCCGGAGTACATTCACCTCCTGATGCTCAGAAGAGGCAAACCTAACCAGACAAGGAAGCAGCCCACAGAAAACCAGTGAGGAGCCCAGAGGTGCGCCTGGAGAGACATCGCCAGAGCCCCAGCCTTGAAAGACACTAAAGCCCTGTCATGCCGACACGGCAGATCAGGCATCGGCTGACCAGGTGTCCGCCACCACCCGCGAAGCATCGAGCCTGCCATGTCGATGGTCCTAGGAGCGTGTACCAGCTCGCGAACGTTCGATCAGCCAGGGTGATACTTAAGCTGTAGACTGTTGTTTAGCCTTAGCATGTTTATATACTAAGCCTTTGGGTATAGCTTACTGTACAAATCTTGTCACACACCCAATAGACATACATTCATCTACCAGCCAGCATTACACAGCATAACAGTACCTAAGCCTGTTCCACACTATGTTCAGCTATGTACTGTACCTTTAATACTTATACGTCACACTAATGCCATCTCTGTTATTAACCTTTGAAACACACACTGGCACAAGAGCGAGCCGCCAGCTAGATTTCAGATACATCACAGATAATCTAGTGTTAACCTGATGGCAAAGTGCAGCAGTTTAATATGTTTTAGGAATGCCGTAACGTACCAATTGATTGATGTCAGATGTAAATACCCAGCATGTATTTAACAGGTCTTATCGACTTATAAAAAAAAAAGTGTGCTTTATTTCTGAATGTCATACAGCTGTTAATGAATACTTGTTTTTAAAATGCATGCAAATGCTGTTGTGGCATTGCTGCAAAAATAAAGAATTCAAAAAACAAAAAAAAGGTGTGCACGCACCTTTAAAACGCCTTTTAAAGGTACAGGACATGGATACCGGGGTGGAACCTCAATTGACAAGACTACGCACTTTCCCTATTTAAGTCGCACACACCCATCACTCTTTGCTCAGTTGTACAGTGCTCCTGATTGTGTAAAGACCTTCAGAGACTATCCTGTTGTATCCTGATTTTGTATGCTTGCCTGTATCATCGCTTCTGAACCTGTGCCGCCTGTCCTGACCTTTGGCTTCCCCGACTACTTCCCTCGTCTGATCCTTTTGTACTTTGAACTTGTTCCATTGCCTTCAGCACCCACCTGAATCTTGGGTTCCACCCACTAAACTGTGAACCCACACCCGGTCGTAAAAGATTAAATCAAAGCCTCTGCCTATTACCTGCTATTCTCTATCACGAATGCCAACACTACTCCCCCACTGGAAGAAATCACTACTCCACGTTCTCTAATTTTAAAGTAAGCTATGACAAAAACAAATTTATTGCAACCCCACACATGCATGGAGGCCAAACTCTCTCCAAACACACCTTCAAAGATGCCACGGCACCCATAAATTATTGAGGAATCTCACTCCCACAACAGATGCATTTTTATAAGTCCAACTACCATTGACCCAAATGGAAAAATGGAACAGATCCTCCTGGTTTGGCAGAAATAACAGATTAATATTCTGCCTCGCTTCCTAACCTGTATCAAGTACTACCCATACAGATCCAAGTTTTTAATTTTTTTAAATCATTTCGAAAGACCCTAAAACATTTCATATAGTGGCCATAAAACAAGAATTGTTCTGACTACACTGTCCAGGCCTAGATCGGGAGGGGGATTGTGAATGACAAACTTTTACCTCTACTATGTTTCAGCAGTCCTCTCTAGACTGGACTGACAGTTCATCCCCTAAAAGCTGGATAAGATTAGAATGACTATCTGTCACTATCCCGATAAAAAAGTTATACCCTGACAATATACTTCAGTAGAAGAGCTCTGCCCCCAACCACACCCATTCATTACACAATTTGAACTATTATGGTTAAAACCCAGACCTTTGTAGAAAGCACTGTCACAGACCTACACAAGCTTGTAGGCCCCCAGCATCAACCTAGAACGTTCATTATCCACCCCAGAACCAAGATCTACTTTCTAGCTCATATGTCTTCGACCCCCAGAGCAACACAGGAAATGAATCACAAATTCCTACAGAGGTGGTACAGAACCTCACCGTACCTCCACATCCTATTTTCCAGCATCCATCTGGAATGCTGGAGAGACAGCTCTGAAAAAGGAGCAATAATGCACATAGTAGCACTCCAGCGCAATCAGACCATTTTTGACCACTGTCCTAAACCTCTTCAGTCACATTACTGAAACTACTGTACTGACCACAGCGACTGAGGCACTGCTCCACCACACTACAAGTCCAATACCATTATTGCTGATATCGCATTTCTTAAATGCAGCTAAAGCAGTTATACCAGCATTCTCGAAGCATGCAGAGACACAGAAAATAGAGGACTGGACTAGGAGAGAAACTAGAACAAGTTTGGGTTTTGGAGGTATTAATAATTTCTAAATCCTCTAACCCCCAGCGAGACAGATATTTGGCGCCCATGGACAGACTACCCAACCACTTGCACCATCCAGTAACTCACATGACCTCAGTAGACATTGAGCCTCATGAGTGTTTAGAAAGCCTAAACGAGAAAGGACCACACTACACACTCAAGTCCATAATGGCTGACCTACCAATAACCTCATCACTTGAGGAAAAGAAAAAGAATGACTAAACAGCGATGTACCCATACACACAACTATTTGTAATGATTTCATATTTTGTTCTGAATTTTTTTTCATATTTTTAGTTACCGTATCAAATGCTTTGTTTACGATCAATGATACATGGTGGCATCACGTGATCATTCTAATATTACTGTATAACCAACAGGAAGGAATGCCATAATTGTAACTTGACATATCCATGAACCTTAGAACCAGGGCCTGTGTGTTCCATGCTTGACTAATGTGTACTGGATCAACAGCAAAAAACAAATGTGAGGTAGGCTGAACTTGATGGACGCAAGTCTCTTTTCAGCTATGTAACAATGTAACTATGTACTAAGCATTACATTAAAAAAAAAAAAAAGAAAAAACTCACAAAACAAAAAGTAATAATTTGGGGCCAGGGACCTGCTTGATCCTTAACTCATGTAATGAAAACTCCAAGAGCCACAAGAAATTCAGTTTTATAACCCTCTAAGTAGATACTCCTATAACAGATCATATTGCAAAAATTATTAGATTGCTTTTTATAAAACCAGAGAAATGTTATTACGAAGTAATACTATCTTGGGTGAAGTTGCTCATTTATCTGAGCATTCACTTTTTGAGCTACAGAAAAGGGTTTGAAAGTCTTGGTAGTAGTTTTGGGCAAGTAATATAATTTAATCAAAAAAGTTATATTTTAATCTACATTTTTATACTTATAACTGGAGAATTTTCATGGACATGGAGGTACTGCTAATACACTAGCCAGCCTGACATTTATTTAGAGAAACTCAAATAAGCTGCAACTATGGTTCAATGTTATTACAGAAAATAAGTCTTTGAAAATCTTATGTAAAAGAGTATGAATGCACTGTCTGCATTCTGTTTAAAGAAAAATATCAGTATTAGGAGAATATTTGTCTCATTACACTAATTAAAAAAGCGTCCTGGTCAGCTCACTATTGCTATTGCCAAATACCTATTTGTGACGATTTGTTGAAAGGTGTTAATGAAGTTATTTAATTATTAAGATTGTGGGGAAAAAAAATTATGTACTAGATAAAAACAAAACACGTTTTATATCCTCTTGATTTTAAAGGTATACAAAGCTGTATTCCTGGCACTATAACTCCCTTTGCCTGCCCCTTCTCTCATGTTCCCAGAGTGATGTTGCATGCATTAGGCCTCCCTATAGAAAAGCATTGAATCAGTGCTTTCGTATGGTGAAAAATCTGACGCTGGAGGTCCTCATGAAGTTAGCAGACCAAAAGTCTGGTCCTTTTAAAGGACCAGTTTGGGCACCATAAGAACTTCATAAAAATTTAATTTTTATGGTGCCAGAGGGTCCCTGGCACTGGCTCACATTAAGGGGTTATACCTTGCTTGAATGGTTTAACCCCAAAGTCTGTGTTCCAGCACTGAATCTCCCTGCCTCCGTGTCCTTATGTTTAATCAAAATTGGGAAACCTGAAGATTCTTGCAGAATCGGACAGCTGCCCTGCTGACGCTGTAAGCCAATCAGTGACTCCCCATTCATAAAACTGGCTTGAAATAGAAACGCACTTGCTAGACCAAACTGAAATGTAGATTTCAATGCTAGATTGAGGTGCCTTTAAGATAGCGTCATTAATAAGACTAATTTCCCTCTAGTACTCCTCTTCACTAATAAGATACTGAGATCCCATAAACGTGCATAATAGTAAGCACCCTGTCCTATAGTCTAAAGATTTATATTGTGTAATAATTTGCACAGAATTGACAATAGCCTGTCTGGAACGTTTGTTCTGAGCTGAGTGATGATGCCCCTTGACGCTCCTAGCGGTGGAGTTATACCACCAGCAGCAAGAAGGTTAAATTCTGTATATGTTGCGTTTCACTCCGAAACACTGCACATATAGACTTCAGGCACCATACCCACTTCAAATTACGGAGTAACCTTTTAGAATGAATAAATATATTTTGTCTTCATACAATTATCCTAATATACTGCATCATTTCAGAGCAGTGTAAGTATACTTTTCAAGTTGACTTGGCAATGTCTCAACTACTATTAAACGTAATTATTATAATAAGATATGTAGGTTTTATTTGTAGAAATATAAGAAATATTTCAGTCAATAGAGTTCATCATTATCTTATTTTTGTATAGTTAGTTTCTTTAGTATTGAACGCATTATCTGGAGTATGTGTTTAGGGGAGCTAAGGTATCTGAATAGCTATATTAATATTGAAGGACATCATTCTGAATAAAAACTCGTAGATAAAATCGTCAAAGGTCAAAGTGACTTTATAAAATTATCTCCTTCCTTGCATTTAACATATCAGTGGAGCCCGATACGCTTTTTATGTTGTACAGATGCAGTTTGGGTCACCTAATCTTTATTTAAAATATTTATTTTCTCAGAAATTGGAATCTGTCTCTAGCCAGAGGTAAATCAGAATATTTAGACATGTTCATTGACTGCTTGATTGGCTTTGTGTTTTTACAGTCTCTGCCTGGGAAGATCATTAATGATATTTTAATAGACCTGCATTTGTTATGGAAGAGATCATTTTATGTCATTGTCAAACTGTATCATTTAGGCATTCATTTAAATGCCTAGGTGCTCGGTATTGCAGACCCTCGATAAATGCACGCACACAGTGAAAATCTGGTCAGATTTACACACTAGAAACTTTCCGTACTCAGAGAGTATATTATGCTCAATTTTCTTTATTTAATTCCATAACTGCAAAGTAAAAATAAATAAATATATATAGTATACACACACACACAAACCTCAAAAGCGCCTCTTTGGGTTGGTTAACAGTTCCCTGGCTTTCCTTCAAATGTTTATATCTTGTAATTCTTAATTTCTTTAGACGTTAATTGGTGATATTAGTGTGTGGATTGTTGAGGACCTGATGCACTTGTACGTACTGCTCATTTTGATTCCCAGTACTGGCGGCGGACATTTTAAGTTGGTTGGCAACACCCGAATGGCAAATGATATTTTATTGAAATAACCTGTTTAAACTGTGTTTCCATACACCCATGATAGACATGTGATAAGCTGGCCCTGTGTTAGTCTGCCACTGACATAGCGGTTTCTCTTTACTTTCTGAGAGTTTTAGTTTTTGGTTTATATATAGGTTTGCTGTATTGAAACAACTTTTAATTTTAAAAAGCAAAAAAAAAAAAAAAAACTTTCTGTCCTCCTCCTCCCCTCTTCCCCAAAGTAGACTACTGCACACTCCAGTCAAACTAACTTTAAAGCTCACAACAAAAATAGCAGGTTCTGCATGTCTCCAAGTACGGGCTTGCAGGCTTTATTTTAATATTGGACTATGGAGAGCCCAAGGGGGATGGATGCCAAGGTCAATGGACTAATATACCTACCAACATTTCCTAAGAACAATGAGGGACACTTATATTGTGTGGGTGTGGCCCAGGGCAGGGATATATATATATATATATTTTTTATATATTATTTTTCGTATTTGCAAAGACTGATTTCTAGACACATTCATTGGAAAGAAACGTACATTTTTCAAGCCAGTTTAGTGGATGATAAGAGCTACTCGTTACTTCACGAGTAGCACTGGGTTTATAAGGCGTCAACCTTCGATATGCATCATAACGTTGTTTCCTGGTTGCTGACACAGTGCATGAGGAGCAGAATGGCCTGTTGCCTTTCACCTTCCAGAATTCTCATAGCTGGTTGCATTTTGTCACATCAGTATCTGTGTCTCAACGATGTGGCAGGTGCCTGCAAGAGTAAAGCGATGTAGTGAGCCTGTGGCTCACTACTTGTGCCATAGGTTTACATCGCTAGCATTGATAATTACATGCTGAAAATAGGGCACATTGGAATGTTGATGTATTGCTGAGAAATGGGTACTGTGTGTGTGTGTGTGTGGCGCATATGCTACTGAAAGTCCTTGTTGAACATATACAGTTCTGAATTATTTTTTGTAAATTTTGCACATATATAGTTCTGCATGTAATATATCATACTACAGGTCTTTATGTTGCCTATATACATTGTTTTGATGATACCGTTTCTCTTTACAGGGAAAATGAGGTTTTGAAAGTCCAGCTAAAGAAGTACGTCGGAGCAGTGCAGATGCTAAAGAGGGAAGGCCAAAGTGATGGTAAGAATAATATAATATTATATGTATAACTCTGTTACTGCCACAAGGAGGAGCCATATATTTCATTGTGTTCTTCTCACATGCTTAAATGGCTAAACTACAGGTCAAATCTGGGTTCAGTTTCAGGGGGGAAAAGAATTATTGACGTTCGTGGTTTCCAGAGTTCTTTTTAAAGGTTTTCTGTTTATTATCCACTTTGAGATGGCACGGATATAGAACATATTTTTAAGTAGTGTTGCCTGTCTGCATATGTCCACAATTACTTTTCAAATTAGGTTTCTGAAAACATCATATGCTTTATCATATTGTATCACTGTTCTGATGAAGTCACAGCTACCGCAGCATAAATTTAAAATATACAAATGCAATCTCCTCCTCCCTCTTTTACAACACATCCTGAAGAATAAGATGGAAACATGTATGTGAAATTGATGGATAAAAATGAGTTTGGTCAGTCTTGGCCAAACACTTATACTCCTGCTTTATTTAAAAGGAAACTATAGTCATCAGAACCATTCAGACGGCCACTAGAGGCTATTCCTAATCCATGCATTCCTAGTCTCTGCGTGGAGTCGCTGAACCTTCCCCATAGAGATGCATTGATTCGGTGTGCAAGGAGATGCTGATTGGTGCAGCACATCATTTTGCCCATGGGAAAACACTGGATTGGTTGAGATCATCAAGATTGAACCCAGCCATGGAGGCGGGGCAAGCAGTGGCGAGACCACTGTGGCATGGGAGAAATGGTGAGTAAAAACACCTTCCCCATGCAATCTAAGATGGGCAGGGACCTAAAAGGTTAAACACCATAGTGTCATGAATACATGTGTGTAACAGTTAACGGTTTTATAATATCAAAGTATTTAAGGGGACACTATAAATGCCAAAGCAACTGTAACTTAAAGAAGCATTGTGTGTGTATAGTTCATGCCCCTGCAGTCTCACTGCCTAATTCTGTACCATTAAGGTGTTAAATCACTTAATTTCTGTGGCCCTAGCCCCATCTTTCCGGCTGTGACTTATGCAACCTCTCTAAACTCTCTAAGCAGTCTACCGTGTTGACTGCAAAAAGCCTGCAGGACATGCTATACTCCATTATGCTGCAGTTGTCCTGGTGACTATAGTGTCCCTTTAAGCTAAAGTTATTTTGGTGCTTAGATTATCCCTTTAATCAGAAAAAGTGCATTCAGCTTGTTGCTAGTTTCCAGGCATGTATAGATATTTGTGCTGATCACATAACCCTTGCAGGTATATAGCCATCCACTCAAATGTCTGTTATGCCACCAGATATATTTGAAGGTCTATTAGTGTTTTCAGCGATTGTTTTATATATAATTTTGCAGCAAATTGCTTTTCAAAGCAGTACCAGTGTTCAGCACTCCAGAGTATAAGTTCCTATTGGCTCAGCACAGTCAGAAATGTGACCACACGGTTAATGGAGCTTACATTGTAAATAAAACATGCTCTCCAGCTCCTAGTCAATTAATTACATTGCAATCTTATGTCTTATTCGTACTGTGAAAAATAGTGATTGTGAGATAGTACTCTTAATAATTAATGGCTACAAGTCTGCGGTCAGATTCGTCCTATAGTAATTGGAAATGGGTATAAATAAGGCCCATTACTAGTTCAGTCAGCAGTTTCACAGTTATCTTCTATGTTTCACCTTGTAACTCATTGCTCACAGTTCTCGCTGTTAACTCAGAAGATTGACTGCACTGTTTGCTAGTTGCACAAGGACAGGGAGCTTCAACACCCATTTGACAATAGCTTATATAAATCTTACATGAAACTAGCTTGCATTCTTTTTTGTGTTGGTGCATAATGCAGAAAAAGTAACTTATTTTTGAGTATGTTTGGAAATATATCCTTGTGAGACGAGATTTAAAAAGTCCTTGTTTAACTTTGACTTCTTGCTAGTTTATCCATTTGAGCGAAGTGACCAATGTTCTCAGACCCTCTTTTGAATGTCACTGACCGTCCTAGTTATCTCAGCCTAAATTTGCATTACCCTTGGATGTTGGTCTAAAGCATTGGTTAGAAACGAAGAATAATAGAAATTGCAGTGAAGGAAAAAAAACTGTGTGGCCCCATATTGGTCGGGTAATGCCAACACAACAATATTAACAAATTTTACGCTGTAGTTATCTGTTAAAGGTTTAGGTCACTCGTAAGGAATATATATGCCTTTCTACTTAACTTTTCTCCATCTAGACCCCTGTCTCCGTGTGCCATCATGTATCCTTGCTTAAATCATCGAGTTTGATGATCTGACAATCTATTGCTTTCCTATTTGAAAGCATTTTCTAATGCACATGTGCGGCAGTCAGATGGCCTCTGCAAGATCGTCTGATAGAAATAGAGGAATTTTACTTGCAGAAGCGCCTCTAGTGGCTGTCACTGGAACAACCTCTAGAGGCAGTTAAAGCTTGTTATGTAAACATTGCTGTTCCTGAGAACGGCAATATTTTACATTGCAGGCTTTAACAGATAGGGACATGGCACCTAGACCATAGTGCCTATGTGTCCCTTTAAATCTTTACATCCCGTGTAATATATCATGCTGAGTTGTATGTTTATGCGAAAAGACAACAGTACAGACTGACCGTTCTTAGTCTGTACTAAGATCATTAAAATGATGAGTTTGCTGGGGGACGTAATGTTATTTTGAATATATCACATGGCGGATCTCCGTGCATTGATTGTGTTTGAGTATGTCATTTTAGTGGGATGAGTTAAAATTATGTCCATTATTGTAATTTTCCTTTGGTTCAAAGCAGCTGCATATTAAAGTGTTGATGTTTGAACTCAACGTCAGTTGACAGCTGGTAAATAGACGTTGTATTCTGCTAACATTTTACAACACTGCACATATAACCCACAACAGTCCTTACTTGATCTGTCAAGTTGACATTTTGGTATTTTAGAATACCATAGTAAATGTTTTGCTGTACAGTAAGTATTCAATGAATGCTTACCAGCGGCATCATTTATAGAGATCCAAAAAAAAGGAGCTATTTCATATTTTCAACTTGTCTCCTTTGGAAAAAAAACTAAGTATATGTAAACAATCACTGAAAACAGACAACCACGTATTCATTTGCTCTTTTTTTTTCTTCTCAATTTATATTTTATTCAGTTTAGAATAGCATAATCAACTTTTCCAATGTATCCAGTTAAGTATAAGATGTGAGCATATTGACATCGTAATGGGTATGAAAACATTAACGGGTGTAACAGTAGGGATCAATAGCAAGATGTTGGGCAGTCTCTGTTGTCTTTATGTTGTTACTTTGTGGTCGTTTGAGGACCATAAGGAGCTGTGTCCAGTGGCAGAGTTCTGTGGACCTTTGTGTCATGGTGTGTTACAAAGGGGTTTTTGTAACTCCTTCTGTCTCTGTGTGGTCCGCGTTACTTGTCGGATCGGAGTCTTGCAGCCTTGGGCAGTGGAGTCAGCCTCTTAATTGTGTTGTTGGATGGCACACTGTGCTGGCATTTGTTAATACTATCTGAGTCCCCTGGATTCTTGGTGGGAGGTGAGGTCCCTTGTTGTGGCATGTTTGTCAGGCTGGCCCTTTGTAGGAAGAGCTCCAGGTCATCCCCCGAAGTAAGTGTGCAGCTCTCTCCCTCAATTTCTGTGAGGAGGGACTCCTCCATGCCCCAGCGATACCTGATATTGGCGTCTCTTAGTTTCCTGGCTATAGGTGCCAGTTGTCTCTTCTCCGATGGAGAATGCTGTATCTGGGTAGACAGCTATGTTGTGGCCCTCAATTGATACCATCCCCATTTCTCTGGATTTTGTCAGTATGGCAGATCTCGCGGAGATGTCCCGGGTCAACACAATGGCGTCTCTAGGTGCTGCGTTGGGTGCTGCTGCAGACTTCCGTACTCTGAATGCCGAAGTGATCTGTGGTAAGTCGGGGTTGTCGGTAATGCCCATGGCTGTCAGGAGGCTGTGAGCGTAAGGCAGGAGCTGTGTGTTGTCAACCTTTTCGGGGATGCCTCTGAGGCGTAAGTTTTTCCGCCTGTGTCTGACCTCCATTGTGGTTATTGTGCGTCTCATTTGCTTTACCTGTGAAGTAAGCACTTGTATGTCTCAGCCTGTGGTCTGTATTTTTTCGTCTCTGGGGGTTTCTCTTGTTTCTAGGCTTTTGACTTTGTCGTACCTCCTCCACCTCTGTCTGTACTTTCTGGAGGTCGTCCCTCCAGATCTGCCTCATCTCTACCAGAAGCCTTTTTATGTCGCCTTTCTTGGCAGGTGCCTCATATTCCTCAGACTCCATGACGTAGGATCGAGGAGAGGTTAATGAGTCTTCCTCTTCCAGGGAGGCTTCAGATGCCTCGGGTATGCAGTAGGCCTCAGGCGCCATCTTAGGTCTCTGTGAGTTCACAGGCCTCTCAAAAGCTAGTCTGATGTCAGGCTGTTGGGGCTTGGCTGGACCTTGGTGCCTCTTAATTTTCTTCCCCATTCTCTCTGCTTTGGGGGTGTCTGTCTCCCGGGTAGAATTTCCACGATATTGTGGGTTTTTTTTCCCCGTATTTTGCTGTGGGTCTGAGCAGAGCTCTGTGAGAAGACGTCCGCTCAGTTTTGCTGTCGGCCACGCCCCCCTTCGTTTGCTCTTTTACAGGGTATATTTTGAATTTGCAGCATGGACCTTTAAAGAAAATTAGTATGTAGCTCCCTCTTTACCTAGAAGATTTAGAATATATCCCATCTTTTTGATATAATAATGGACTGTTATGGTTTCAGAGGAGAGGATTTATTTAATTGGGACACTTTCTTATTCAACATTCTAAAGTAAAACCTTGTTTCACTCAGAGAAATGCAACTGTATTACAAAGGACCAATTTATCAATCATCAAGAACACATCCACTGAAACAACTGTCTTGGAATAAAATAAATTAATTGAACTCTTAGTAAGCATACAAATAATATAATAATCTTGTTTCATTATGTGTTTTTCCCAGTAGAGACAATAAGATTTAAGGTGCTTTTCTCCAAACTCTGCAACCTCTGTAGACATTTACTGTTGGTGACACTGTTGCCTTTATTCTTATTTTTCAGTTATAAATCGTACATTAAAGAGACACTGTAAACACCAAAACAACTTAAGCTTAAAGGAACACAAACATGTATTCCTGACCCTATAGTGTTAAAACACCACCCTGACCCCCCCAGCCCCACTTGCTCCCCTATATATAGTAAAATCTTACCTTCATTCCAGTCTGCTGCTGCTGGCTCTGCCCCTGATCTGCCTTCTTGGCTGACATCATCAGAAGTGATGATCTGAGCCAATCACAATGCTTTCCCATAGGAAAGCATTGGATTGGTTGAGCTTGTCAAGGGGGCAGATCGGGGCAGAACCAGCAGCAGCAGACTGGAATAAAGGTAAGATTCTGCACAATCAGGCCAATCTGCATCTCCTCATAGAGATGCATTAAGTCAATGCATCTCTTTGAGGAAAGTTCTGGATCTCAATTTTTCCTTCAAGTAAATGATCCACTGAATCTAACTTGCACAGGCAACCACATGCGCTTTTCTGAGCTCTATAGGAAAATACATCCGGTCAGGGACTCTTAATTACTTTTTAAGAAAGAATCAAGAGTGTTGGAGTTTGTGCATGCTTTTTTTTCTTCTTCTTCCTTTCTTTTCATTATCCAAAATAAAAATAAAAAGCCTGATGCTCGATACTCTATCAGCTACTAAGTAGTTCCTTTTCTTTTGTGTCATGAACGATCCTGTAAGGCATGCTCAAGTTAAAGGTTATCATTTGTAAATGGAAAGGGACAGTTATGTCTACCATTTGGGAGTAGCAGGTGACTAAAAGAGAGACTCAATAGAAATAATAGTGTCAGAGTAAAACACAAAGAAAACCATGAAATATTTCATTAGCTGCCCCTTTAATGAATTATTATTTTTTTGACTGATTTTGCCTGCTACTGATTGGTGAATAATACTGAAAAGGTGCCTGTTTAAAGTATGCGGTTTATTAAAATCATCTATCATTAATGCCTGTGAGAGCTTCTCTTTATAAGCCTCTGTTATTAATGACAAATTTTACCTATATATAGCAGCCATGATCTATATTTGGCGCACTGAGATATTGAATATTGTTGAATGCTGCTGATTTAAAGTTGCCTTGGAGAAGGAAATTGTCAGAGCTTATAAACCATAATTAAAGTTTAACCCTTATTAAAATTTAAATTCCTATTGCCTTGAAATAGCTTGAAATACGAGGGAATGGAATTAGACATCTAGAGATCATTTTGTATAGGACCACGTCGTAGTAATATTGTTATGTGGTTTAGCTGTAAAAAGTTGATTTTTTTTTTTTTTTGTTAAAGAAACACATGCATTTGATGAAACATTCAGTTTCTTTTGCATGAGTTAAAGGGACTCTCCAGTGCCAAATAATTTTTTTAAAATCTGTTTAGTAAATATACCCACAATATTAAATAAATAATTAGATGCACCAATGTTTTCATCAATGGTATATCTAAAAACAACTTGCAAAAGCTGCAGATGTGCTGTTTGCAGCCTTTGAAAGTCTTTCCATTCTTCACCTGCCCAGACTATCTGTGTCTGTCCAATCTTTGCTGCTCAATGCAAAGTTTTTTTCCAAAGTGCTCTGGGTAACTCTTGGAGTTTAGCTCCACTGAGGTAAACAACCAGGAAGTAACCGGAGCGGTTGTCTGTCAGGGGGGTGTGAAAAGGTTAGTTCTTAAAAGTGCCAAATACTATTCAAATCTACACTTGTAAAATAAAAAAACTAAACCGAACACACTATTTACACATAAAGCACTTCATAAAGCTAAAGCGATTTAGTGGTCTAATGTCCCTTGTAATGCAGAATTAAGTTTCTCAGGTTAAGGCGTTTGAACAATTTCTATTTCCATATGCACAATACATTTTTATTGGACTTTATTATATAAAGGTAATTCTAAGTACTTAAAGGGACACTATAGTCCCTAGAACAAATACAGCTTAATGTAGTTGTTCTGGTGAGTATAATCATTGAATGCAGGCATTTTCATGCAAACACTGCCTTTTCAGAGAAAAGCCTCAAGTAGATGTGAGACTTTTCACAGCCTGCAGCTGAAGATAAACAACTATGTTCCAAAAAAAGTGAAACATCCCAGGTGTAGGTTGGCAAGTTCATATTGGATGAGGAAACAATGAAATGGCAGTATTGGCTTAAAAAAAAAAAAAGAACAACCAGAAAAAAGGAAAAAGAAAAAGGAGATATTAAGAGAGAGAAAGGAGGAAGAGTGTAGTAAGCAAGATATGCTATTAGTCACTATGTCATTGTGGACCTTGCCTATTTCCCCTTCAGATACCAGATAAAGATATACCAGGTGTTTGGAAGAACTGATAACTGGAATAGAATGCCCTGTCATATGTACAAGACCAAACAATCTCTTGATTCCATACCGCGGATCATTCTCCCTACGTGTTTTTGAGAGCCATGTTTTGTTTGAGCATATGAACTATGAATATATTTCAGCTTATATGTGAGAATTCCAGTTAATGTTGAATTTGATACATGTTTTTTTCTGCAGGTCTGTGATAGTAATTTCATTTGATTTCTTCTCTGTGTTAAGTAGGTTTCTAGAAACCAGCATCGCGTAAGTATTTCGGGAACACAGACCACACTAATTTACTTTAAATGTTACATTTTAGTTTAGTAATGGGATTATTTTGATTACTCAGAATTCAATCTTTATATATTTTCAGCATGTTCTGTTGCTTGAGTGGAACAGCTGCTCTAAATATCAAACATTTTGATATCCATTTTAATATTTAATGTGTATGATTCATAATCATATGCTTAGGTTGATGGATTCAGTTTTTTGGCGAATGCATAGTATTTTTGATGCGCCTAATGAAATTACTTAATGCCACGATGAGTACAAAACATCAGCAGCTGTATAATGTCAGGTACTGCACATTTTTGACAAGTGTTTTATGTTTCGAAGACCACAGTAACTACTTAATCTACTTCCAATTTGTTTGGCCTTTGAGTTGTGTGCGCGATAAGACATTGAAAGCCCCTTTTAACATTCTCTATGTAAAAGATAGGTGTTACATTCAGCAGATTTATTCAAAACTTTGAAATACATCATCTAATGCTCACTGAAAATTGTATAGTTGAGAGCTTGTTCAGAACATATTGAAGTGTTGTTTATACTTACAGGCTTAAAGCATTTAGGCTTCAGGCGCTATAACAACTTAACCTTAAAAGAAACATTGCGTGCATCATAAACACTATTGAACGTCTGTAGTGGTTATGGTGCCCAGAGTGCCTTGGCACTGTCCCATGGTAGGTGGTTAAACTATTTTCATATGGCTTGACAACTTGCATGGGACCAAACAATCATCTGCACCCATGGCGACATACTCTGCACCCCCATTTAGGAGATTTTCATTAACCCCATAGAGCTTAACGGGGCTGTGAATTACTGCCTTCACTGAATGAAAGTATCAGCTGAGCACAGCCCTGGAGTGGCCTTACTTAGCACTCTGGAGACATCTGGATTCTCCTGCTTGAGAAGCATGGATGCTTGCGGGCGTCCAAGAAACCCAGATAAGTTGTCAAACTGCACTGAAATGTTTTGACATTTTAACATGGGATAGTGTTGTGCTTGATGTTTGCACTGGTTTCCATGGTTACTGTCCCACTTTTAGTATTTCAGACCAATGCACTTTTATGTGACCTTGTATGTATGGGAGGTATTGCATTGGAACACTAGTGACACCCATAATGTCCACTAGGAAAGGGGCAGGCTCACCCACTGACAGACTGTCTGGCTAGTCCCCAGACTTCAGGATCAGGCAAGGAGCACTGAGGAAGCTTTCTGCATTGTCCATCTGTCTGCTGCACAGTCCAAGTGCATGTAATGATGTACTCACGCAGTTCTGCTCAGGGCCAGTATAACTCAAGGGTTAAGTTACTACTGGTCCACAGTTCTCAATCTTGCTATAGTAGTGAGTACAAGTTTTGGAAAACACCTCCCTCTCCCCAGTTAGGTCATAAAGGGTAATTAAAATTTAAAGTCAAAGTAGCCGTATTGGAAAAATTCTCCAAGCCTACTATGCTCTCAGGTCGGCTGCTGTGGCCATAAATTTTTAATTTGCTTTGAATTCTCACTTTAAATGAATTGTGTACCATTACTTTTTCAATAAATGCAATTTGTCACTTCTGCTCTTGCAAGTCTTCAAGACTGGTGGAATTGGCTGCACTGCGATGTTTTGTTCCACTTGATTCTCCTTTTATTTCTTTGATTGCTGGATGGTGGACAGTTTGTGTGGCAATTACAATTGCATAATTGATATTTATCTACACATTAAATGTTAATGAATAGTGGTAGAGTTTGTCACAATCTCATTGTGACTCACGATGTCACCTTCTTAACCATTATTGGATCATTGACTTTTTGGCGATTGCAGTCTTCTCAAAGAGGACTTGGCAGCACCATAATGGCATTCATTTCAGCACTTCAAAGGACTTAAACACACTTTTTAAATAAATAACCAGCATCCCAAAATATTTCCAAGTGTCAGTGTGTCATCAGAACCAACAAGAAAAACACCTGCCCTGACATTAAAGGTGCCTGGAGTGTGTAGGTGCCAGGCTCCACATCAGTGAATCAGTTTAGTCGCCATTTAGCAGAAATGCTCAGTAACCATCAGCCCGTAGACCTGCTCCTAAAGGCGATATGGTGAAGGTGGAGTTACTTTCCGCCATGCGCCATACAAGGGGTAGCAGGCTGTGCTAGTGTAAGAGCGTCTGCTGTGCCTTCTCAACCTATTACTGCCCCGGTCGCTGGTAAAATTGATATTGTGCAAGGGAAAGGAAAACTCTGTCTTTGCCTTATCATAATTGTGGGCTAGACTGCAGGCCACCAGTGACCAAGCGTCTCTGCCAATTGGTGAATAAACAGTTTAACATTGGTGCATGATTTGGCACCGACATCGGTTTGAAATTTGCAACAGCTTATTGCAACGGGCCTAAAGAATACCTATATAAAGACTATTCTTGCATACAGTCGCATTGTGTAGCTCGTTCATTGTGATTATTATAACCAACTTTGTTTAAGTACCGTATTTTCCGGCGTATAAGACACCTGGGCGTATACGACGACCCCCAACTTTTCCAGTTAAAATATAGAGTTTGGGATATACTCGCCATATAAGACTACCCCTCTTCCAACGCACACCAAATAAAAATGGAAAAAAAACACCTGCACCCCCGTGTATTCTCCTTATCCCCCCCTCTATATTCTCCTTATCCCCCCCTCTATATTCTCCTTATCCCCCCTCTCTGTATTCTCCTTATCCCCTCTCTGTATTCTCCTTATCCCCCTCTGTATTCTCCTTATCCCCCTCTCCGTTATCCCCCCCTCTCTGTATTCTCCTTATCCTCTCTGTATTCTCCTTATCCCCTCTCTGTATTCTCCTTATTCCCCTCTCTGTATTCTCCTTATTCCCCTCTCTGTATTCTCCTTATTTCTCCTCCTTATTCCCCCTCTGTATTCTCCTTATTCCCCCTCTCTGTATTCTCCTTATTCCCCCATTCTGTATTCTCCTTATTCCCCCTCTCTGTATTCTCCTTATTCCCCCATTCTGTATTCTCCTTATTCCCCCATTCTGTATTCTCCTTATCCCCTCCCGTATTTACCTTACCCCCCTCTCTCTGTATTCTCCTTATCCCCCTCTCTGTATTCTCCTTAATCCCCCTCACCCCCAGGAATTCTCCTTAATCCCCCGTTTGTTCTCCTCACCTCCCCTGTAGCGTGGCCAAACTCCTCTCCAGTCTGCGGTACAGGAGCTTATGTTTCCTGTACCCGGCCGGACTGACAGGAAGTGCACTTCCTGTCAGTCCGGCCGTGCACCACGGACCGGAGATGAGCTCGGCCACACTACAGGGGAGGTGAGGAGAGAGGCAGTGCTGCAGCAGCCTGAGGCTCTCTATAGGACCTCAGGGCTTTCAAATCACATCTTGACTATTATATAAATTCTCTACATCCCATGCTAATAGTTTGCAAGCTCATTTGCCCATTCCTTCTCCATTGTTTATATCAGCAGCTTCTAACCCCTTGGTTGATACCCCAAAAACCGTCGTCATACTATTTGGTAGGTGCTCTCTGGGATCAATCACACCTTTGGCAAACTCCCCACTATACGTTTTTTATTATGTTTCTTCAGGCCCTTTGATGAGTCTAAAGTGTTTTGTAACATTGTCCTAATAATTTTACTTAGGAAGTGGTTCACTGTGCTATTTGTTAGTGGTTAAAAATACACCTTTTTTCCCTCTGGCCCCCACCCATGAGCGGCGGAAGGGTGCCCTAAATTAAAATGGGGGAGGTAGGACTTTTTGTCCTCATCCCCACCCCCACCATGGAGATGGGAGGGGGCTAAATGTAAACCTACCTACCCCCACACCTCCACCCTAAAAATAGTGATGGAGATCAAGAAAACTAAATACATGTAAATAAAAAATAACTTGCCATTTGATATCTTCTTTTTTCAGCCACAAAAAATGCCACAAAAAAAGACGCTAAAAAAGTAATCCATCTTCACCTAGCGAGTGCACCGCGCAGACTGAGCTCCGCAGGGCGGGGGAAAACTTATAAAGCCTTCCCATGCCCTGCAATTTGACTTAAAGCAGTCTGGTGGAAGCCAACCAATCAGTGTGTTCTGACAGGTAAATGAAGAGACTGACAGGTAAGTCTCTACATTTACCTGTCACAGCACTCTGACTAGTTGGCTTGAAATCCACCAATCAGAGTGTTCTTTGTCATTTTACACAGCGTGGGAAAGTTCTTCCAAAGAAGTGTGTAAAATGACACAGAGCACTCTGATTTGTTGCCTTTCAAGCCAACCAATCAGAGTGCTGTGACAGGTCTTTGTTCATTCGTTTGAAATTTCTATAAATTTATTCGTCTTAATGACGAATTAATGAATAGATGAAATTCCTGCTCGCATGCCCAAGTGTTTAACTGGGCATGCGCGGGATTTCACAGCGCTATCGAGTGTGGACAGATGACGTGTCCCACAGGGACTTCATCTACCCACACAAAGATGGCGACACCCAGGACCTAGGTCCGGACAGAAAATAAAGATTAAAAAATAGGTGAGATGGGGGGCTTAGGGGCATTTGGGGGTGACTAAAGGGACAATTATATGTAGTGGAGTCTGGAGGGAGGTTAGAAAAAACAAAACGGGATTTGGCCATGACAGTGCCGCTTTAAGTGGGATAAAATCTGTTCATAACTACTACAATAAAGCACATATATTACTACTGTAGTATATGTGTGCTGTAGCATTATTAATTAAAATAAATACATTATCAGATTCATCGGTTGGGTAACTTCCTTTTCTTTTTCAATCTTTTTTTTTTTTAACCGTCAATTGTTACTACGTTTTAATGCAGTTCCTGTTTCTTTTGTCCTTCGGTTAATAGAAAACACTCTGATCACTTGTCCTAAAACCCGTGGTAGAAACTCCCTTTTAATTTCCAGGCATGCTGAAAAACGTTTGGGTGCCACTCACTGCGAGGTTGCCCCAGCAACAGAACATCGTTTAAATAACTTGTTCTGCGTACTATTTCTACATGCTGGTGATGACTATCAGACATAAATACAATATATCAATCACATGTATTTACTCTCTTCATTTGCGTCACACTGCCATTGGTTCATATAAAGGATTGCTTTCCTCCCCCTTTTTTAAAATCTGAATAAAGCATTTTCTTGTGACAAGCTCAAACTTCTTTCTGAAACACTTTCTGCTCCCAGTAGACCTGAACGTAATGAATAACACTTCTAAATTTTCTGAAGGTGACAGCACCCATACGAGACGCCACATAGTCTTTTCTGAGTGCTGAATCTAATGCGATAAGTGTAGTTTTGCAATATAACACATTTTTGACCTTGACTTTGCTGACATCATCCACTGAGAAGAAACCATTCACACAAGCCTTTGAAATCAGCATGCCATTGCTAGATTTATTTGCAGTGGCAAAAGCTTAGGAAGAGCTTTTGACTACTTGTATGCATTGATTTAGGAGAAGAGCGACAGAGCCTCCTTGTCTTAGAGTTAAAGGAACAGTCATTTATGTTATAAAGGCACAAACCAATGCCGTTGTTTTTATTCTATTTAAACCATTACCCTAACCGCTTTGGACAGTAATGATGGGTATGTTAGTCCAGTGCTGTCAGCATGTCATTACCACCCAAAGTTGGATTGGCTAAAATGACATTTTATTTATGTTATCACAGCAGCGGGTGAGTCATCATGCCTATAGGAGGCAGGACAGCCATGTAGGCACTCAACCAGCTTGAAAACGATATGACGTAAACCGGAGAACTGTACCCAAGGAGTCCTTTAGTGATTATGGTTATGGTGCTTACATTGCCCCTTTAATTGGTTTTTCATACTGCATCTTATGAATTGTGTATACTGGACACCGTTTTCCTGTCTTATTTATCTATGTAAAGAGATAATGTGTCCAGGAAATCATGGTGGATGTGGAAACTGTATCTCTGATCTACCAACATATATAGCCGTGTGTTTATAGTGATCATGATAACTTGTTTCTAAATATTAAAAAGTGTGCATAGTGATTCAGAGTAATATTGATTTTGGAAGGAAGTCGTTCACCAGAGTACTGAATTTACAAAGTCCTCTGGTATTGCTACTGGATTTGTTTTTTTGTGATGAAATTATATAGATATAGATATAGATATAGATATATATATATATCATACAGACAGAAATAGGCAGCAGAGATTGTCACATGTTGTATTGACTTCCACAGACCGTAAATATTAACCCGCTCCAGTGTCATATACCCGTTCTAGTTTTTATAGACTATTTAGTTCAGCCATTGTCTTCTTTCTTTAAGTGAGATATGGATAGCAATGACTGAGCATAGTGCTGATAAAAAGTAGAAAGCAATTTATTCATGTTAAAAGGAAATAAAATCTTTTCAATCACTTTTTGCTGTTGGATAGTCCTGCTTGGTGAATCACAACGTGCCCAAGAAAAAGTATAATGAAATGTCTAGAGCTGTCCTCATGCAAAAGGATATATTCTAGCAAATGCCGGTTTAATAATAATAAACATAATAATTATAATAATAATAATACCAAGGACAAATGTTTAAACATTGAGTAAAAACTGGTAACACTTACAGACATCAGGATGTTTGCGAAGTATGATTTTTTTTTTTTTGTCTTTTACAAATCTTATATGGCTTCTATGAAGCCATAATTAAGGATTTTTAAATCACCGGCTGTCTCTACCTTTGAACAGATGTAGCTTTTTGGGAGCAAAATTGTCACTTGTACTTTAAAAAAAAAAAATGTTATGAGTGAAGAATTCGTAAATATTTCAGAATGTAAACCGATGATGGGCATGTCTAACAAGCAATGCAGCAGCTAGGATCTTTACAGTTCTGCAAGCTGTCAGAAGTTCAATGTTAGTTTGAAATGGTTACTGATATAATTATTTCTGGACATAAAGGGGCGATAAAAATAAAAGAAAAAGTATGCGGTTACTCCTTTTAATCGTTGGTTCAGCTTTCAGCTAACATCTGAACTACAGTGCCCAGAAACGTGAAATCAAATCACCTACAACGAAAAAAAAAGGTTTAGACGGTTTGTAGTGTATGATGGGATCAGAATACTCACTGAGCACCTGCATGCAACTGTCAAGATGGATTGCGAACCCACGGAACATGCATGAGCTTTGTATAAGCACAGTGGGGACCATTCCCTCATCAGTTTCCTTCGAAAGACCTATGAAGACAGCGATGGTTTCCAGAGAATCAGTCCACGGGTTGTTCAGTTGGTACAAGATGAATTGAGGAGACCAACTTAACCTTTATTAGAACAGCACTTCCTTGGGTATTAATGCAGGTTACAAGAAAGACTTTGACAGAGCCATGATATTCGTCTTTTTCTAAACATCAAGTATCCACCAGGCATTTTTTTATGGCAAGCGAGGTTGAGTACCAATTTTCATTTCAGAGATTGACGATAATCCTAAAATATGCTTGTGAAAGGAAAATACTTGAGCGCTAGTGTAATTGCCATGTAGTAAGCAAGTGTATTTTTATTTTTATTTATTTTGACACAAAACCTTAAATACAAAAGAGGATGTTAAAACTGTCGTTAAAGTGTAGTTTTAAGTTATTGGTATTTAAAGACACTTGTGATGCACAAACCAGAACAGGTCTAGGTAGCAATTTGTCCCATTTTTATTTTACTTTACTTTCCTTCTGCAAGGGTGCAGACAGCGCTGTATTTAGCGCGAGGCAAAAAAGACATTTGCCAAGTGCCCTGGCAAATGCCTTGTTAGCCTTGACTTATGGGGGGACCAAGAGTTGGCCGGCTGGCCACCCTTGAGTCCCCCCCTTCCCCCAAAGCGCCCAGACAATTTATTTTACAGGCGGGTGGCGAGGTAGCGCTGATCTGAGATCTTACTGCTCAGCTCCTTCGCGCGACCTGCAGTGATGCTGGTAGCCGGAATGTGACGTCACTCCGGCGCCCGGCATCACTAAGCGGCACACAAGGGAGCTGAGCAAGACGATCACAGCTCCCTCTCTGCCTGTTTTGTGCATCCGCTCCCCCCCCCTTGCCTGCCTACCCGCCCTCCATCCTGCATGCCTGCTCAGCCAGCCCAGCAGCCCCACTGGACCCCAAGTATAAATTCACTCAGCTCTCCCAAAGGTAGGCAGGATGGGTAGATTTAAATTAAAATAAAAGTAAATAATTATTTGTAAATGTTGGGGGGAAATGTGTGTATGTCAGTGCGTGTGTTTGTCAGTGAATGTGTTATATCTTAAAAAGACAAGACAAACAGTACAGTAAGGATGCGCCTAAAATATATACTCAAATATATAAAATACAATAAATAATAAAACAAAATATATAAAATATAAAAATGGTTGGCAATAGTCCAAAACTTATCAAAGTTCGTGATGGAGAATCCCACGTGAGACAAAGGAAGATTCTTAGGATGTGGGGTGAGGTCAGATCTTCATTCAATGGAGCATATGTGGAGAGAAAAAAGGACAGGACTCCAATGGTACAGTAGGTAGGTACGTTGAGAATAAAATAGTAAAATAAGTCTTCCTTACACTTTTCAGAGCTGAGGATCCAGCTCTGATGTTATGCACGTAAAGTGGAATGATCCCCACTCGAGAATATGTGGAGTAGATGACAATTGGCGATTCTCTGGTACACGTACGGCTTCCAAATTATTCTTTTGAGCAGGTATATACTGCTCACTATAGGCGCTTAGGTGGTATAATCCCCACCTATGGATTCTTTATATTTCTTCTAAAATTAGACAATATAGGTAGTCAGGTGAAAGAAAAAAAGAAGAAAAAATGGCAATAAAGTGTTTTATGCCAAAAATTATTTATTCTAACGTATTAAATTAATCAGTTTATACAATCAGCATAAAGGTGCCAATGGTTGGCTACGGAGATATTTCAGATGAAGATCCACAGCAATTCCAGAAAAAAACATTTATTGGTATAAAACAATAAAATCAGGACATATGTAAGCAGTGTGCAAAGGAAAAACTTACACTACCGCAATATGCAATAAGTCCTTCATATCGACTAAAAAAAAAAAGTCTTCTTCAGTGCAAGATGAGATGAAGCAGACTCCCCTGTAGTCTTTTATATCTTCCTTTCTCCCTGGTTTTTCGAATTTTCGCGGCAGAAATTAATTCCACTTCCGGATCGCGTCAAAACCATATTCACTTCCTGGTCGCGTGTACGATGGCGTCAACTTCCGGTCATGTGTGTGCGCTATTACGGCGCACACACGACATTCATTCACCATCTGTATTCTACCGGAAGTTGTACACTGTCCATATTTGAAATAGGAAACATTGCCAAACGTGTACTATAACACCTATACAGTCTCCACAAAAATAGAAGAGCATTACTGATAACCTTATACAAAATATGCCTATGTGGTACAATCAGTTTATTTCTTATATGCAATATTGACAGATGGACATTTTTCCCAAGTATCTAAAATGGGAAAAAAATTATATTTGACAGATATTTATTGAAAATACATATAAAGGTTTGGCACTTATATTTCTCACCAGTATAGTGTGTAGGGTATGAGGACAGACACAGAGAGCTATTATGTAGTGAATCAAATCAGTAAAATATATAAAATATTAAAAAAATATATACAAGCCAAATTATGAAAATTATTATTTTTTATAAAAAATGAGCTAAATCGAAATCTAAATTTAAGCCACTTGGATGAAGAGATTTCAGTTTAAAGATCCATTGGCTTTCCACGCTACTGAGCTCTCTGAAGTTGTTCTCCCCCCTCCAGATAGACATGAAACCCAAAGTAGATGGATCTTTGTTATGCGATGTCAAAAAATGAGAAGATACATTGTGTTTGGTGTACCCCCTCTGGATATGCCCTATGTGCTCCAGTATGCTTATTTTAAGCTTCCTGGTCGTCATACCAACATACTGCAAGACACTGGCAACAGAGGAGGTACACCACATTGGTGGAATTAAAAGAAAGAACATCTTTCACTCTATATTTTTTCTTCGAAACATTTGACTCAAAATCAACCTTTTTACACTTATTAAAACTAGTTCTTCTGCAGGCAGTACATGTTTTACACGGGTAAAATCCTTTCTGTAAATTGAACATATTCCTTACCGGAGGGTCTTTAATAAAACTTTTAACCAACTCACTTTTAATATTTCTAGCTCCTTGAAAGACTATATTAGGCTTTTCTCCCAGAATTGCATTTAGTTCTTTATCTGTTTTAAGAACATGCCAGTATTTATTTATTATGTGTTTAATTTGTTTTGAATAACTATTCTAGTCTAAAATTATCAGAATCCCTCTTGTATTTATGTCCTGTTTTTCGACTTTATCCTTCTTATATCCGAGGAGATTCTCACTATTTAGAGACTCTACCATCTGTTTCTGCTTTTCCAATTCTTTAGGCTCATAATTCTTTTCTTTAAAAAAATTGGTTAAGACATTAGCTTGATGTTCAAATTGCTCCACATTACTACAATTTCTAAACATTCAAATGTATTGTCCCTTTGGGATATTTTGGAACCATGGGGCATAATGGCAGCTGGTAAGGTCAATATACCCATTGACATCCACTTTTTTGAAATAGCTCCTCGTATTCAACATTATTGTCAATGTAAATTTCCAGATCTAAGAAATGTATACTACTAGGGCTATATTCACTGGTTAGGACAATTCCCCTCCGGTTGGAATTTAGGAATTGAATAAATTCTTTCAGAAGTTCCTCACTCCGTCTCCAAATGAAAAAAAAACACCATCGATGTATCTGCGATAGAGGACCAAGTTTGCGCTCCAGTCGCCCTCCATGCCCAAGAACGATTCCTCCCAAAAGGACATGAATAAATTGGCGTAACTGGGCGTGAACTTGGTCCCCATCGCAATACCTACAAGTTGGAGAAAAAAATGTCCATCGAACCAGAAATAGTTGCTACATAATGAGTTCTATACTACTCATAATAAATTCTATTTGTTCTACTGGAAAAAGATGACACTCCAGGAAATGTTTAACTGCCTCACAACCTAATTGGTGTGAGATCACCGTATATAGACTGGTGACATCACAAGTCACCAAAAGAAAATTATAGGCCCATTTAATGTTCTCAAGATCTTGCAAAAGCTGTGTTGAATCCCTCAGATAGGTAGGTTGAAACGTGACTAGGGATTGTAAAAGTCTATCTACGTATTCCAACACGATTGGTCTCCCTGGTGGTTCACCAAATTCTTGTGGATTTTGGGGATTGTATAGAACACTGGGATTTTGCAAGTTTGGGTATTTAGGTACTGGTATTCTTTAATATTAAGGATTCCTCAGTTTTTACCCTTCTCCAGCAGACTATAATATGCCTTTTTGATAACATTCGTAGGATCGCCTGGCAATTTTCTATAAGTAATGGTGTCATTAAGCTGCCTGTAGATTATTCTCATAATTTTCTCTACTTTGTAAAACATCTCATCTCATCTCATTTTGCACTGAAGACTATTTTTTAGTCGAAACACGTTTGCACTTTATTTCTCTATTTTATATTAAGGACTTATTGCATATTGCGGTAGTGTAAGTTTTTCCTTTGCACACTGCTTACATATGTTATATACTAATAAATGTTTTTTCTGAAATTGCTGTGGGATCTTCATTTGAAATATCTCTGTAGCCAACCATTGGCACCTTTATGCTGATTGTATAGAGCCTGGCACGACTCTATATTTGTGAGTGAAATTTTATATTTTATTTCCTTTATACTGTTATACAGATTTCACTATGTGTGGTTACACTTATTTCTTATAGATTCTATGGGAGATGCCATGTTGTAACTACAGAAAGTGTCTACTGGGAAGTATATATATATATACATATATATATATATACATATATATATATATATGTATGTTTCTCACTATAAGTGTTACACTGGGTGTTGTATACATTTGTGGTAGTGTTCTAATTACCAGAGTTGCTGTAATTATAGAAGACCAACGGTGTTCGGGAGTTTGTGTCCGGTTTTAGTTCCATGAGCTCGACGCCCAAACACCGCTGCCTGCGCTCGCGGTAACAACATGGCCATCACCTCATGGTTGCTCATACAAACTGCAGCCACCTAGTCGAACAATTAGAACACTGAGGTGGAAATGGTTACAAGGTGTCAATTGGGCTTAACAAGCACACGGGTCTCTGGTTCGTGCGGTTGTTCGATTCCCGAACGGCATAGGGAAATTACACAAACCAAACATTTAAACTGTCTTTTATGGGTTTCCCTGTAGGGCCCATAGTCCGTGGGCAGGAGGCTGACAAGCAGGCTCCTCCATTAGCCCATGGCGAGGTCATGTTCGCCACAATGAGCTTGGTTCTGCAAAACTTAAAGCAGACATTCCAGAATATAAAAACAGCTATGATTTAAAACATCTCTGATCATATTTTGTTGCAGATCAGATTGTAAAATTGATTAAAGAAGTAGCTATAATGGAAATACATGAAGGAATATCCTCTCATAAGACTATAAATAAATGTAAGGCATTCCAATGTAATCCCAGATTTAAAAGAACACTATAGGGTCAGGAACACAAGCATGTATTCCTGACCCTATTATGTTAAATCTGCAATCTAGTCCCCCTGGCCCTCCCCTTGGCTCCCTCAATATAGTAAAATCTTACTTGTATTCAAGTCCGCAGCTGCTGGCTCTGCCCCTGTCTGACTTTGAACTGCCTCTGTCATGGGGGTCTAAACCAGTCAAAATGCTTCCCCATAAGATTGTCTGAGACTGTCAAGGAGGAAGATCAGGAGCAGAGCCAGCACTAGTCAAACACAGCCCTGGCCAATCAGCATCTCCTCATAGAGAGGAATTGAATCAATGTACCTCTATGAGGAATGTTCAGTGTCTGCATGCAGAGGGTGGAGACACTGAATGGCAGTTCTACACATTGTG
This sequence comes from Pelobates cultripes, assembly GCA_933207985.1. Lineage (NCBI taxonomy): Eukaryota > Metazoa > Chordata > Amphibia > Anura > Pelobatidae > Pelobates > Pelobates cultripes. The sequence continues at coordinate 112,014,927 of OW240918.1, forward strand.
AATGGCAGTACTGCCCCAGGAAGCACCTCTAGTAGCTATCTGAGAAGTGGTAAGTGGAGTTCTCACTAGGCTGTAATGTAAACTCTGCATTTTCTCTGACAAGGTGATGATTCTACTCACCAGAACAAAGCTGTAGTTTTTCTGGTGACTATAGTGTCCCTTTAAAGAAATAATGTCCAGGTAATTGAAGAACCCAGAGAAAAAGTTTGAGACTTCCTTAAGATGAAATTAAACCATCTCTTGTACAAAGCAAAGCCCTTTTTATTGGTTCCTCTGTAGCAAGAGCTCAAAGTATATGTCTGGAAAAGCTGGACAAAGCTTTTGAAACTGATTTTGATGATCCTGTTAAACTACTTCAAAACATAAAATGGCATTTGAATTTCCTTGGTGACGTTTCTTGCAAAATTCTTTATCAGCAAGAAACTTGGGTCTTGCCTCTGTGGGAAGAAGAGCTGTATGGTTACGGGCCTGGTCAGTCGATGCATCCTCCAAATATGCATTGTGTGAGATCCCCTTTGTGTCATTAGATGATTTGTTAATGGGAATTAATAGACCCTCCTTCAGGACTACAAGAAGTCTTATTGGAACAATATATTCTTCTTGGGAAGGAATCTTCTTTTTAAAAGATGTATTTCTCAACAGAAGGTAGACATTTGAAAAGATCAATCCACAGGAATATTCTGTTGCCAGATCAGTACAAGGAAGTCTATTCCTCGTTGCAGACAGATGGAAAATTACAATGCAAGATTAGTGGGTGCAAACTCTTATTTAACAGGGATAGCTTATGGAATTCGACAATCTACCTCCACAATCTTTGTCATCTTGCAAGTCATCTGCTTACAGATAGTTTTCCTAGCTTTAAAAGCTTTAAAAAATGCCAACACACACATTCTCCTAATGTAAGATTTGCAATAAGAGAATGAGAGATTACATTTCCTGCAGTAAACTTGGCGAAGGGACGTTGGAGATCTCTTCAGGAAAATCTGTTAGAATTTGGTCACTAATTTGGTGGTCATCAAAAATTCAGCTCCTGTGGTGGGTAAGAAACCATTTTTTAGCTGCTGGAGTTTCTTTCAGAGAAAGAAATGATCAAGTGATCACCACAAGTACAAGGATGGGGAGCTTATTATTTTAAATTCATTACAAGAGGCCACTGAAATCCAGAACACAGAGATCGTTCCACACTTTTCAAACTAAAAGCAGTTTTGAAGGCCCTGACTTTATTTAAAATACCTCTACAGCCAACCTTTGTCCAAAATTTTTCAGCAAATGCCACCACGATGGCACACATCCACAAACAAGATGTAACAAGATCTGCCTCTTTAGAAAAACTGAGTGCAAATAATATGTTTTGGGCAGAAAATTCCTTTTTAGGTCTTCAAGCAGTCCATATAAAGGGAATTCACGACAGTCTGGCAGTCTCCGGCAGAGATGGATTGAGAATAAAAGATTGGTCCCTGTCAACTAAGATATTTCTCATTGCTTAAGTACACAACAGGATAGTATGGAAGTTTAGTTCCCTCTGTAACTTAAAGGACCACTCTAGGCACCCAGACCACTTCAGCTTAATGAAGTGGTTTGGGTGCCAGGTCCAGCTAGGATTAACCCATTCTTTTATAAACATAGCAGTTTCAGAGAAATTACCCCTTTTCCCCTTTCCAGAGCTGGGCGGGAGGGGGACCCTGAGGGTGGGGGCACCCTCAGGGCACTATAGTGCCAGGAAAACAAGTATGTTTTCCTGGCACTATAGTGGTCCTTTAAGAACCCAACATTTTTCTATGCTTTCTCTATCCCTTTTTTGAAAATTTCTAAAAAATTTTTTAGTATTGTTACAGAGATTATTAAATATCATACAGAGCCATGGTTATAGCTTTGAACCTTTCGGCCTCAGAGGGCATGTTGTGTTTTTTTGTGTTTTTTTTAAACTTGTGGATTTATCAAAAGGGAATTTATGATTTATGTCCCAAGTTCATATCCTCGACTTCAAGCAACAGACAAGAAATTCCTACAAACGTGCAAAACTGACACCATGACTAATGAACAGGAAATCTTAAAAAGCTAAAGGTTTAGGCCAAGAAAAATAAATCCACTACTACAGGCATTCATTTAGAATATTTTAGAAATTTTACATTTAGGTTTTTCAAAATGTTATAAACCAGCTTCTCTTAAAGTACAGATTTCGTCCAGTAGTTTCCTATTTGAATCCTAGCCTATCATTCTTTGGGGGATAAGGTCCGTCATAGCAATTGACATTTAACCTATGGTTCAAGAACGCACTCCTCCCAGTGATCTGAACTTCAACTGTTCTCTGTAATAACTATTTTTCATAGCTATGATCTCTGCTAAGCAACTTCTTTCTTTGGTTGCCAAACCACCAAATCTTGTTTTCTCACTACGATAAGGTTGGCCTGCTGCTGGGCAGGAGTACTGCTGGTTGACTTAGAACTGTCAGCTGATGCTCTAAGCCAATCATTAGCTCCCTATTCATAAACTGGGTACGTACCTTTTTTTTAAATAAGTGGGCAGCTCCTGATTGGCAGGTTGTGCTGCCTGGATCAGAGTTGGAGGAACCACGCTGAAGAGCCAAATTAGAAGTTAAACAATTTGTGCTCGGTTTAAACTCTAAATGTAGGAAAGCTCCAGGGGGCTCTTGGTACCATAGCAAATTTTTTTTTTTTTTTTTTTGATTTTTGATTCAAATCTTACAGTGGCTGGTACATAGAAAAAGGTATTGTCATGACATCACATCATAATATGATGGCAAAAGAACAACAAGCATTGCACCAATGGTTATGAACAATGATGATCTTCGGCAACTTAGTTTCTGTTAAGATGTCATGGTGTTCATTTAAAATAAAAAGGGAATGCCAATAATCTTGACATTAGCATCTTTATAAGCATGCTCCTTTCTGTGTTGCGAACAGAAGAAATTATATATTTATTATGAATCTGTTTAAAATGTTTATGATTCCCTATTAATCCAATCCATTAAATGCTATAGATCTTTACTTGCACCACAAGATTCCTAAACTGCTGGGCCAAGTGACATAAAAAAGCATGTGATATGTAGACCCAGCTCTGACTTCTTATTTAATTTCCTGTATTGGAATCTGCCTTTTTTTTTTTTTTAGTCTAGATAATCACATGTAAAAATTCATCATGCCATTAACTGAAGTACTCTGAGCAGTGGGCATCAAAATATGGTTATAATTTTTACTGTAGTCGGTGATGGTTAATATGATTGGCTCTCTGTGTAGTCAAAGCCAGTGGTACATTTTCTTTGCAATACAGAAATGCTCATATTACGTTTGTTAATGTTGACACTTTTCTTATTTTTTAAAACATTTTTTCCCCTTCTTTCTAATTTCTATTCAGCTGTGGCTTGTGCACTCATACATGCATAAATACATCAAAATATTGATTTAAAAGAAAAATCTAGCTGTTCCCAAGTCATTCATTTATTTTTTTCCCCACATAGAAATGCTGGGCTCGTGCTGTGCTTTCATTCTGAAGTTTGCAGTTTGCTAAAGCTTTCAGGATCAACAAAACTCTGCTGTCACACAGGAAAATATAAAGGGACTTTTCAGGCACAGATTAACTCATCTGTTTTTAATGCATTTTATAGATGATTGATATATATGCAAAAATGAACATAAGATGCATAAATATGAAGTAACTGCATTTTCTGCAGCCCCTAAGCTTTGCATCTCTTACCTGTTTTTCTCAGACCAGATCAAATGTTGCATCATGTATTTTCGTTGAGACTCAATGAGCACTGCAGGGGTGTATTAGTCTTGTAGGTCACTATTCACTGTAGAAAGCTCAAAGATGAACTACAAATCCCATTAGCACAAGCATTAAATATTTAGTAGTCTTGATCTCCAGACAGATGACATGTATTAATGTAACATCTCAACTATCACAGTTATGGGGATTGAGGCATTTTTTCACTCCCTATTTCTGGTAGGGCATGCCTTTTAAAATCTGTAATCTTTACTAAAATATTATTCCATCTACAAAGTTTGCTATTGCTACTCCCTAGACGTGATACGACCATGTTGCACTCCCTTTTATTTTCCTTCTGTGGCAAAATAAATTGGCGAGTGTGGCCCCTGAGACTGTTGCAGCAACCCTGATTTTTAATATAGTCGTGAACATCCTTCATTTATACATATATATCACTATGCCCTTTATTGGATTTCAGGTCATGAAACATGTTATAATTCCACCTTTAAAAAACGTTTTCTCCTTAAGCCCATCTTATCAATTTATTCAACACACATTATGTGGTCTTACTAGAGAGCGTTAGACATAAACTCTACTCTATTCTACTATGAGCGCATGGAAACTCATGAGACAAAAACTTAACCTACGCAAACTATGGCAATACTCCTAATTTCTCACACTTGTTTCTAATCCACATTTTCACAATATCATTGCCGATCAACTTTTCTGATCTTGGCACATGGGTTTCTTGTATGTGTTGGGGACTGTGTAGATTCTCAGAATCAAAAATATTGACCCTACACAACCAAGGGACAAATTCCTCTCACTTTAAATACCTCTTTTTGCCTACTTACAAATTACGTTATATTTACACTATCTTACCACAGCTACGTGACTGATTACACACACTCATTAGACTTCCTTCCATGGAATGCTTTCAAAGTTCACTATTATATTGGTTTATTTTATGGCTTTGTTAGGACTGTCCAAGACCACTCTGAAGACAAGTTGAGTCTACTAGTAGACCGTATCACTCCCAACCCTTTACACAGACTACGTTTTCTCAGTAGACTTGTGCAATTTGTTTTGTTCTTAATGTACAATCGTCCGAATTTCATGCCATTCAGATGCTTACGAATGTCCAAAGTCCCGAAGTGATGAAGTTCGGTAGTTCCGAAGTGATTCGGATTTCTGAAAAGTAGCAAAACAAAAGAGAGGGAGGGAAAATTACATGAATGACAGAATAATAAGCTAATTCATTTTGTGCAATGTAATGCTTGCTTGCCCAATCCAGTTTCACTATTCCCTGTCCAATGAAATGAGCAAAATTTTGTGATTGATGTTAGAGGACAGCCAATTAATGGAGATTTTGTCACTGATACTTGGCCAATGAAGGCACACAGAGTCATTGAGGTGGGATAGTGTATAAATCAGGCTGGTAAGGTGTTGGCTTGCATTCATGTGACCAGTAGACATGTGCAATTTGTTTCATTCCGAATGTTCATTCGGATGCTTTCGAATGAGCGAAGTTCCGAATTGCCAAAGCTAATTTTTTTACTTACCCAAATTTCCGAACTGAACCAAATTTTTCGCCCATGCACATCCCTATTTCTCAACGGCAAACAATCTGCTTAAACTCATCCCGGCACCTTTGTTTCAGGAGAAGCATCGGTGAATAGCATTATGTGCCTACTTAGAACCTTACTCTCAACATTGATTTAAACTGCAATTGACGACTTCCTCAAAATGCTTGAAGTGTGAGGAGGTGGAGGCTAACTTACCTTACTGTTTTTTGGAATGAGTTTTAAAGGGAGGTGCAGACTGATCTTGAAACTACCTACACTACCCAGTTCCACATTCCCTGGAGCTGTTGATCTATAGAATTTTACCTGACTGTCTCCCAAGACACTCCAGGTGGAAGTGTCCAGCTGGTACACGCAGTTGATCTCAGTCAACAGGCCAACTTTGGCTTTATGCCAAGCTAGGTTTTACCATGTGTTTAGGATGAGCTGGATTGAGGATTCTTAGTATAGGGAACCACAAGGTTTCAAAATGTTTCCAGTACTAGGAACCTTACATAAAAACCTTACACACTGACCGTAAATCTCTAGTTTTAACAAATATTTACATTTACCAACTGGTATTCTTTGAAAATACTTTGTGGGTGACCCCAGTATGACTTGGCCTAGTAGTAATTTGGGCTGGTGGGTACAACCCCTGATAGGGACACCAGGTAGTTAAACCCTTTCTTAGTAGCTTCAAGTGTTTAGGGACCAGATGGCAGGTTACAGGGGAGGTACTGTTCATAGTATTGGACTCTTTGGCATCCTGCCACTCATCTCTACTCCTCACAAAGCAACTTGTCGAACAAATGTTTTATTTTTGTTTTATTCCTATGATGTATCTGTTGATTTTTCTGTTAACCATGTCTTTCATTATTATTTCTCACTACACCATTTTGATGGGCAAGCGCTTACTGTATGACCAAATCAAGAGCCTCCTGGGTGGTTTACTAAGTTGGATACACTATTGTTTGCATGACTTCCTCCATGATACAAAAAATTGTCACATTGCAATTTTATAAGTATACACCATATATGTTCTATGTTTATACCATGATTACAGCTGCACTATCTTGTGCACTATATTATGCACTCTGCTTGTTACCTGCTGGCTTGGGTAAACATAGTTGTTATATATTCATCCAGTCTCCAGACAACCGCTTGTAAGTTACTTAGAATTGCACCATTGTTCAAACCTGATAAAAAAAACAAAACAAAAACACTCTTTCACAGCCCAAAGAGTATAATAATGGAGTGTTTTTATTTAATTACATTTTTAGCATAATGAAAATGAAGACATTTTTATTATGGGGTCTCTAAGCTAATGCTATTTGGGTCATTGATAAAAAAACAACAACTGTTAAACAAATATAAAAAAAATTAAGAACCACTGTTTTAGATTTCAGTCATGCTATTGGCCACTTTTTATTAGTATATCCTCAAAGGTTTACTTTATGGTCTTTATGATGCTTAATACTTTGTATAATTTAATTATACAGCCTCTAATATAGTAACACTTTGAACAAGACTCTATTTAACATTATTAGTTTTAAAAATGTATTTCACTATAAAAAAAAAAAGGTTATGTTATTGTGCAAATTTTACAATATTAAGGTCTTCAAACTCTTGCTGCAGCATAAATATGTTGCAATCCATTAACGGTCAAAGAAAACTCAAGTAAATTACTTAAAGCCCCTACTGTGGCAGCTGGAACATTTGCCATACTTACAGCTTGTGAAGAGTACACGGATTTTCTTCTCTCTTCACTGATGCCTTATCTTCAACACTTAATCCCAACTTCATTTTGACTAGCAATTTAAGGGTTTGTCTGAAGCCTCTTCTGGAGAACCAAATAAATTACTTGCTTGTAACATGCCAACTGGCAGATAAGGTCTGTGCTCCGTTCAGCTGGACAAGTGGATTGGATTGTTAGCTCATTATCTCCTCCAGTGTTCTGCCAATGCCAGAAGCATTTTCCTGTTAATTTATTTAACTGTATTATTTGCAGGCTCCAAGGCGTAAAACTGCAGTCTGATTCAGTCTAACATTATTCAAAAACTTTTTAGTAAATCCGGTCCGGTTGTGTTTAGGAGAAAATAGGTTGACATACACTTTTTGAGAAAGATTAAGGCACTGTAGTTAACTGATAAATACATTTTTCAGTGTTTGTCCTTTCTGTTTGATCATGGCAAAATCTCCTTCATTTATTTTAAAATTCTGTCCGGCTTAAGCAGGTCGGTTCCCATGTATGACCAAAGTGGTCAAATGGTTGAAGATTATGTACTTTAGGATTTCACAAAGTTTCTTGGCATGCCCAAATATAATTCAGCAAAGCCAAACATGTTTAAAATAAGATTTTAATGTTTATATCTAAAAATTTCTTCTGAAAAAGAGATTTGTTTTTGCTAAAAATATATAAAATTCTAATTTATAATATACTTGGTAGCAGCTTATTGGTTTTGATAAAATAACTTTTTCTATTCATGAAATGTGTGTAGTATCTTATTTTTCAAATGAGATAGATGCTAGCGTGAGATTTTTGCTCTGTTAATCCTTTTAAAGTCTTTTGGTTTTGACTTTTTGAGACAGTGGTTAGTTTTCCTCCTACCAGATGCCTGAATGCGCAGCAACATTTTTTAGAAATCAAAATATTTTCTGCTTTAGTCAAACAATCCTACGAGATCGGCAGTCCAGTTTTTGTGTATTGTGTCCTCTGGCAATTCTCTCTCTAAAACCTTCTCCAGATGGCGTACAGAAGTGCCATATCGTTATTTTTATGTGGATTTGTTTCGACAAAATGTTTAAAATAAAGAGAGCTGTACTTGGTTTTTTCGCAGGTATTGCTTGTATTTGTCTAACACTCCTTTTAAAAGAGCGGCTCTTGCACGCAGTATCGAAATGTACAAAAATATCCAGGTAATCTACAAGGGTTTGTCAACCAAATTCTAGAGTGGGCAAAAGGTTTTGCAGATTAATTGTAGATTCATATGATGACAATCGGGATTCTCTTACAAGCATCTTACAACATATAGTGATGGGATCTGTAGAAAGGCACTTGTCAAGTATATAGAGCTGCATACCTTGCACATTAACACAAACTGAAGATGTTTATTGTAGAATGTTAACTCATCACAGATACTATTGAAGTTGCTCATTGTGGAATAGGCAAAGGAGAAGAATTGTAGATATCGAATGGGGAAGATTTCTGTACTGTGCCTCGTAGCAGTAGACTTCAAATCCCTACAGTGACTTTTGTGGGCCATGTCCAGGAGCTCGTAAGCCTCCAACAGAACATCCCAATGGAGAATAATTCCACTGATTACTGCAAGAGATATGGAATTGTTAACATTAGGGGCTGTTTTTTTTTTTTTTTGATTTTTTTTTTTACTTCGATTTTCAATGTGAGAGTTTTCTTGGTAAGATGAAATCCACACTTAAATGTATTCAGCTATTTATGCAGAGGCTTTATTTATAGCATGTTATCCACTACATCACATAAAAAGAAAAATTTGTTTTCTTCTTTTGGTTTTATGTTTTTTTTTTTAAATTGGGGTTTTGCAATTTGTGTAGGAATTATTCATGAAAATATATATATTTTTGCATTTCCTATAATAGCAGAAATTATTTTTTCATTATCTGCTGACAGTTTTCTGTGATAAGCATAATTATATATGTATACAAAATATTCCTGGGGAGCTATATTCAGCAGCAATAACACTGCACGAGTTAAGAGAGCGAATAAGAATAGAAAAGAGTGGGAGGGTCAGATTTATGCAAGTTGTGGGTGTTTATAACTCTAAGGAAACATATAACCATGAAAAATGATGATGTTTTGTGTCCTTTACAAGTGTGCACATGTGGTCTGAAACTGGGAGAAACTGATAATTAGCATATTTATTACAAAATGCCCTTTTATCATCATCACCACCAGATGTGTTGGTTCCTATAAATTTATTTATTTTCTTTTAAAGCAACTCTAGTTACAACAAACCATCTTCTAGTTTCCATGTGTGTTTATATATTTATGTAATTGTAGAGAGGTGGTTAAAATAATGAACATGCTATATGAAATTTAAGATTTAAATTTAACTGTGAACGAACTAAATCACCATTATGCGTGCAGCTGCATAGGAGAATCTTATTAGGGTGATAGGTCTGATAACCAGCACTTTGAGTTGTGTCCATTTTCACAGCATCAATAATGGCAGAAAAGATATCCAAGCACACCCGAGGTTTCTTCTAAAAGGCAGTCTTTTCTTAGGAACAAAAAAGGGGAGACTTTTTCTGTCTCAGCTGGCCAGATATGTGAATTACAAAAAAATTAAATTAACTTTAGATTAACTTTTAGCATGATCTATAGCTATAGCTTGGTGGTGCAGAGAGGAGGTGTGGAGCGATACCTGGTGGACCCTTGGTTATAAGTCAAACTGTTAATAATTGGCTTGACTACGTTGGGGCACAAGGGCACCCTGCCACTACAACCACTACAGAACTCTATAGCTGCTATTGGTCTTGGACTGCTGCTTTAAAAAGTGATGACTCGATATTCGGCATTTGAAAGAACAGTACTGGAAAAACAGAAATGGTTGGAAGTTTAAGATTTCATACAGGCATTGCACTTCATAGAATTGTTGCCAAATGTCATAAAATGGCGCCCTGAAAAATAAACAGATCTTCATGCAAAGTTTGAAGGCCCACCAGGAAGGAAGCCTCTCTAATGGCTAACTGAAAAAAGGCAGTGTTGACACTGCGGAAGCTTCATGGAGAGTACTTGTACCAGAACCACTACATTAAGACAAATTGGTTCTGATTCTTCGGTATATCTTTAAAATATTGTTTTACTTGGCTTAAGTGGACATGTTCTAAATCCAGTGTGCTGGAATGGTAATTGCAATCTTTTGCTTGGTTTTCTTTGGGAACATGGTTAACTGGAAAAAATCTCTGCATGTTGTTTTTAATCTAAAAAGAACAAAAGTTGGACTGTCTGTCTAGATCCTTTTAAAATTACTTTGAAATAAATACCTTACTGAAATGTTTGCCTGTTTTAGGGCATTAGTGTGAGCGCTTGTTTAAGGATGGGGAGAAATAAAAACCACTATCAAATGGGTGTGCTGTGAAAAAAATAAAGATTTGCAAACAAATCAAATATTTATTTATTTTTTGCTTTGTGAAAGGCCAGTTAGTCAGACCTTAGGGAATTCATAATTTAATAGAGGCATTTATAAATGTCACTGCTGGACACTGCATTATTTCTGTCCTTATTTAAAGATTTTTAAGGAGTACCTTAGAAAGAAACTGTCACCTTTTGAATTGGTAACATTTCCTCCTTTTTCCTCCCCAGTTATCCATTTAACTCTAAGGGATCCCTTTACTGAAATAAGGAATTCCGCAATATAAAACATGTTTTCCTCAGGAGCAGGTCCCAGGACCAGCTGCTGCTATTTTCTCAATTCTACTAGCAATGTGCATTCTTACTTGGGGATATTTTAATTCAAGGCTCATGGTGCATCATCTCATGGGAATTATTACCATTTACATTTTATGCCAGGCTGTGCCCTGAGATACATTTTTTTTTTTTTTTTTTAAGTTGCACAAACTAATACTTGGTATTGGTTAAATGGTTACTCAAACCCCTTAAGTCGGCTTCCTTTTTTGGTCTTTTTTTGGGGCATTAATAATAGGTCCCTCCCTTAAAAAGTAAAAAAAAAATAATAAAAAAAAATTAGTTAAAACGCACATGTAATCCAGTGCTGGTAGATGGTCCCGGCCCCGATCTCCCTTCTCCACCTGAAATCACAAAGGGACTCATGTTGTGGTGCAATCAAAGGCTTCTCGTAGAAAAGCCTGTGTTCAGACCATTTCGTCCGCTCTAATTGGGCTTACATTCCCCTCTTTTCCCATACAAATCCGCTCCAACCTTAATTCATGTCCAATTGATTCCCTACTGGTGTTTGTTCCCTTATACAGAGAGAGAGAGAGAGCATCAACCTCTAGTTGTTTAATCCTAGCAACTTTCCTCCTTGTTTGCGGAAATATGATGTCATGTTCTGTCATAGTAATACACCTGGTGCTCTTGAGCAAATGATTATCATGGTGAGGAAGCATTCTTTACTTAGAATTGTAAGAGGGCTTAAATTGGAGTAAACATTGATAAAGAAAAGGAATGGCGTATAGAGTGTTGTGGTGTACAACGTGTTGGTGCACCCTGGTGACTTACAGAAGATGTGTGCTTTGTATACCCACAGCTTATCACATAATTTTTCTCCAATTAACATATGTAAGGAAGTCCACGTTTTGTAACCGGTGCCATACCAGTCATTGTTGCTAGAACAAACTCTCCGAATTCCCATTTTTCACAGTAACTAGGATGAGGCAGTCCTAGGTTAAGTTAAGCAAATGTATCCCTCCTCTCTTCCCCCCCTTTAACCCCAAAAATAATAGTCTCTTATAGCTCCCTAAATGTTTTGCAAGGAGATATGAGGAATAAGAGGTAATGTGAAAATTAGGACTTATGATAGGTCATAGTGTGTCACAACCAGCGCTGTATTTAGCACAAGGCAAACAAGGCATTTTCCTTGCACGACAAAAAAACGCCTCTCAAGTGCCCTGGCAAATACCTTGTTAGCCTTGACTTATGGGGGGCCCAAGAGTTGGCCAGCTGGTGGGCGGCCTTAACCAATCAGTGGACAGGATTTGGATTTCCTCATATGGGCAGAACACATGGCTCATCCGAAACAAAGGAGAAAGGAGTGTAATTTCAGTTCCTGCATTCCTGCACATTCTCAGTACATTGATGATAGTATCTTAGCTACGTGTAACTAACTAACTGATACAACATACACATATGCCACGTGGAAATCTCTGCCTACTAAACTTACATTTCACCGAAATTCCATCACATTCCCCCCTTTGCCTCTGATAAAAAAATATTCCAGATGCATCACCAATCATAGTTTACCAACACCTCTCAAGTAGCCATTGGACCAGAGCAGACCTTATAAGCATCTTGGCATCATCACAAACTCCTTCAGCATTCCTCATCCTGAATATGTTCTCTTTGGGCTAGGGATTCATATCTATAGACAGCCATTACATGAGCAGCTGTCTTTCTTTCTATAGTACTCTCTATGATACTGCGTATAGATCTGACCACTAATGGAATTAGGCAGGGCAGAAAGAGAGATAAGAATATAATAAATACTACTCCGCCTAACGCCTTAATCCCTCCAAGATGCTCATACCAACTTCCAAACCAACTACTAGGATTATACCCATTCCAGACCTGAGTAGGTACATGCATCAGTTTAACCATGTGGCTTGTAAGTTCAGCCACTGCCCGCCCTTCATCATCTATGTGCAAACAACCAGGGCCGGATTAACATAGGGGCTGATGGAGCTGCAGCTCCAGGCCCAGGCCCATGGAATAGGCCCATTTAAAAAAAATTTTTGCGGTATTGCAGTAATACCGGCAATACAAATGCAGGTAATTTTCTCAGAATAAATGGAAATTACTCTGCAATACCAGCACCGGCCAGTAGGGGTCACTGTGTGTGGAGAGAGGCAGGGATAGGAAGTTACAGAATATCCCTGCCTCTCTCTACTAATCACTGATACAGCACAGAGAGTCCAGACAGCAGCTCTACAGCTCAGGTAAGTGAGGGATGGGGGGAAAGGCAGCAGGGACACATGGGGACACTGAGACACTAGGGGAAACAAGGGGACAGTGAGACACTAGGGGACATATGGGGACACAGAGACACTAGGGGACACATGATGACACATACACTAGGGAACACTAGGAGACACTAGGACACAGACACTGGGAGACCTGGGAACACTGAGACACTTGGGGACACTGGAAAACATGGGGGCACCAAGACACTAGGGGACACTGAGACACTTGGGGACATATGGGGACACTGTCACTAGGGGACACTGAGACACTAGGACACATGGGGACACAGACACTGGGAGATCTGGGGACACAGACACTTGGAGACACTGGAAAACATGGGGACACTGAGACACTAGAGGACACATGGGGACGCTGTGAGACATAGGGACATTGGGAGACATTGGGACATAGAGACACTATGTCCCCCAGCCAGTGTCCCTAGTGTCTGTGTCCCCAAGTCTCCCAGTGCCTGTGTCCCATGTCTCTCAGTGTGCCTAGTGTCCCCATGTGTCCCAGTGTCCCCATGTCTATGTCCACAACTGTCCCCATGTCTCCCCAAGTGTCTGTCTCCCAGCCAGTGTCCCCTAGTCTCCCCGTATCCCCTAGTCTCCCAGTGTCCCCTAGTCTCCCAGTGTCTGTGTCCTTAGTGTCCCCAAATGTTTCAGTGTCTCCATGTGTCTGTGTTCCTAGTGTCTCAGTGTGCCTGGTGTCCCCATGTCTCCCAGTGTCCCTGTATGTCCCAGTGTCCACATGTCTATGTCCACAACTGTCCCCATGTCTCCCAGTGTCCCCAAGTGTCTGTCTCCCAGCCAGTGTCCCCTAGTCTCCCAGTGTCCCCTAGTCTCCCAGTGTCTGTGTTCCCATGTCTGTGTCCCTAGTGTCTTAGTGTCCCCAAATGTTTCAGTGTCCCCATGTCTCCCAGTGTCTGTGTCTGTGTCCCCATTTCTCCCAGTTTCCCTAACTGTCTCAGTGTCCCCATGTCTCTCAGTGTCCCCATGTCTCTCAGTGTCCCCAGTATCTTAGTGACATGGGGACACACTGAGACATTGGGACACTGGGAGAAATGGGGACACAGACACTGGGAGACTAGGGGACTGGGCGACATGGGGACACTGACACTGTGATACATAGGGACATTGAGACACTGGGTGACTTGCGAGACTGGGAGACAGGGAGACACTGGGAGCAATCCATCTATACAGCAGAATCAAACTGTGAGTAGTTTGTTGGTGATTTTACAGAATTTTCTCTGATGTCACTGCTTGTGATTTACATCATGTGATGTCACGCATAACTAATTAATTATACAAATGATTAAGGCTGGTATTTTTTTCCAAGGAAGGTGGCAACCTTAACTACTCTTCACATACTCTTGCTTAAAGGAGCACTATAGGGTCAGGAACACAATCATGAATTTCTGATCCTATTATGTTAAAACCACCACCCTGGCCCCTTCTTGCCTCCCTAAATATAGTAAAATATTACTTGTATTCAATTTTGCAGCTGCTGGCTCAGAAATGGTGGTCTGAGCAAATTACAATACTTCCCCATAGGATTGGCTGAGACTGTCAACTAGGCAGATCAGAGGCAGAGCCAGCACAAATCCAACATAGCCCTGGCCAATTAGCATCTCCTCATAAAGATAAATTGAATCAATGCATCTCTATGAGGAAAGTTCAGTGTCTGCATGCAGAGGGTGGAGACACTGAATGGCAGTGCTGCACACTAGGCAGTACTGCCCCAGGAAGAACCTCTAGCAGCCATCTAAGGAGCGGCCAGTGGAGTTATTTTCTCTGAAAAGACAGTGTTTACTGCAAAAAGCCTGAATGGAATGATTCTACTTACCAGAACAAATACAATAAGCTGTAGTTGTTCTGGTGACTATAGTGTCCCTTTAAGTTTGGAAGCTTAAGAGGGATGTATGGGAACAAAACTTGTGTGCACTGGCTGACATTAAAGTTAGTTTAGGTAATGCAGACGTTGGTCTCTCTAACACTGTGGCATGTCCCCTTTCTTATACACTCACTACATACACCTTTTCTCTGTCTCAGATTATATACCAGGAAATTCTGCCTGCTAGTAAGAAGGTAAGGAGACAAGTGGACCAGCGTGTGCTAGGGGACAGTCCTTAGAAAGAATGGAGTGAGCGCATCATTAGACGCATTTATGTCAAGCTCAAGGTGCTGCCTGCATAGTATGCCCTTAGTTGGACAGCCTGCAGGATTGGCAGGCAGCCTGACATGCATTCATGCCAGGTTGACCTTCCAATTCATTGGACAAACATGCCCCCTTTTTGGGCATGTTCACCCCTTTTGGCAGGTCTTGTCACGTGATTTGCACCAGTGGCACACCCTTTTACCCCGCCCATTGACTTCTTGCTTCACTGGACACTGCTGTTAGGGGTTATGGATTTACTTGAAAGATGAAAGTATAAATTAGAGAGAAATTAGCATAGAGTATGTGTTTTCTTATAGCTGCATCCTATGAGTTTCCCTCCAGCACCATCTCCATCAGATACATGACGCTTGGGAGGTATGATTATTTTAGTGTTTTTGGTCGATAAGATTCCGTAATTAGGCCCATCATAATTGTCAGCACAAGGCCCACTGTGCTCTTAATCCTCAACTCAACTCTTAACTCAAATCTGAGCGCACATTATTACTGAATGGCGCTCAGAGCACACACATACAGTTCAATTGCCATGGAGCCAAAGTCTTTCCCATAGTCTTTCATTATACGAATGGGCTCCATGGCATAGCTATCCGGGGTATCACCGCTCAAACAGGGCCAGCACCGAATGACCAGGCTTTCGTGTCTCTGCAGGGGAAAATCAAGCGTTTCAACATGGGGCCATAGTCTTTTTTTTTTTTTTCATAAAACATAAATATTTATTACAGCAAAAGTCTCTTCTGCACAATAATGATATTAACCCACCAAAGTAAATACGGACAGCAAAAAAAGTGCTGCCCAACAAAAACTTTAAAAAGGGCAAGCAGAAGGAAAAAAAATATCTGCACACAATTCCCTGGTTTCTGAGGTATTACCCCCTATCTGAGGTTTAAAACACTGAATATAAAGATTCTCCAGTGCAGGTAAAAAATGCTGGTGGGGAAAGGAAAAAACAACAACGAACTTTAGTTAAATAACGGTCATCTGTTGTGGAATGATGTGCTGTGTTGTAAAGAGTCCACAGATGATCCCCATCTCTGCATGGGCTGTGGAGCCCTCCTTGAGGAACTCAAGTGTGGAGGTTCCACCGAGTCCATAACATTTGGAACAGTCATATCATATTCGTATCGTTCCAACATCTTGGAAATCTTGTCACGCGGTACTCCATGCTTATTTCTCTTTTCCAACTCAGATGGGTCAAGCTTCCACCATGTGTCTGGTTCCAGGAACTCCACACCGTAATCTCTTTCTATGGCCATTTGTACGTAGGGTTTCATTTCCCATTTCTGAATATTAGTATTGTCAATGATAATAGGAGATCTTCCGTCATCCATTGCTCTCTTGGCTCTGTTTTGGTTCCAATTGTGTGCATCTCCAAGCAGTTTAACATCATATGTATAGCCTTCCTCCTGGCCAAAGTAATCGTCAGTGCTGAACACGATGCCATCTGGACACTGGTCAAGCAGACCACGTGCCAATGTACTTTTTCCAGAGCCAGGGACACCTCTTAAAAGAACAAGTGTTCTTTTGTACCTATCAAAAGGCTTAATATTATAATCCTTATTCAGATGTGGTTCACTAAACGTCCGAAGGGCATGGTGTAATAAAGTATCTTTTGATCTACAGATATCGCCTCCATATTCTTTGTGCTTGCTTTCAATATCATGCTCACGGAATGGCTGTCTAAAGCTGCCCCATTGATCATTATACTTGTTCTGGGAAGAAGGCATTTCATTTTGTTCATCTGGCCTCTGATACTTGTCATTGCATCCATAATGGTTCTGTTTTTGAGGGTATGGTACATATGATTTATTATTTTGGCTTGGGAAATTTGATGTATAATTATATTCTCCTCGAGGTGGGGGGCCATAGTCTTAAGGCAGCAGGCGGGCAACCAGGCTCCTCCAATGCACAGTGGCGAGATTGGTTTTGTCACAGACAGGATTACATTCCATAGACTTACAGTGTGGTGTAGTGTGCAACCTTTGGATAATCATATCTTGATCCACTGTTTTTGCCCATGTCGCCCACCCTACACAAGACCAATATAGACAAAAATTAAAATCCCTATTTGGGCAATCAGGATCAGTAGTTCTCTTACTGGGACATAAATATTTATCATTAAACCCATAAGTTTGTTCCCATTTAAGATTACCACATACATTCCAAGGTTTTCCACTACCAGAGATCGCCTTACATGCATCAAATAGTAGAATGCCCGTAGAATGTATGGTATTTATCACAGTCCTATTTATCAAGGTCCCCTGGGAGTTACTGTTCCGAATTACCAACCAAATTGTACAGGGTTGGAATTGGGGATCAAAACATTTAGGCTCTCCTGATATTGGTTTGCACAGACTGTAATCTATATCTAAATATCTACACTTAAATACAGATCCCCTACACTTATACTGTGAGTGCCAAATGAGAGTTTGGGATATTTGGTTACCTGTTTTTGTAGTCTTAACGCAGCTAACACAACTCTGTATGCCCTCACCTTTACCTTCCTGAAAAATCACAAAAATGCCTAAACACATAAAATAACATATTATTTCAGAAGTCCTCATTTCTACTCTTCGACCGTGCGACGGCACCTCAGCTTCCCGATTGTGAGGGCTGCAAGGATTGTCGTTCTTCTGATCCTCACTTTTCTTCACAGAGGTCCCTTCGAGACACTCTGGCTATGACACGTAGGTAGGTGGTCAGGCTTTATTATGGCCGTCAAAACACCTACTTGCTGATATCTGTTGTTACTTTCAACTAAGATGTCCCAATATCTCCTCGTATTATTTCTCACTCCGACTGAGCTACCCGCTTTAACCGGATCTTGCAAGGATTTTCAGAATCTGGAATAGCTTGCGAAGAATCTGTCGCTGGTTTAACCCTAGAATGATGAATCCACAGAGTCACTTCTGCCACCTTTACAGCTGTTGGAGTAGATAAAAGAACAACATAAGGACCCCTCCACTTTGGACCAAATGGAACAATATTCCATTATTTTATCCACACTTGATCTCCCGGTTTATAGGAATGAACAGGTGGATATATGTTCACAGGTAACCTATCTTGCATCCATTTCTGTACTTCCTCCATAGTTTTACCCAACTCTACAACCTGCTGCCGAGTAATTCCTTCACCCAACTGATTCAAGTCCGGATTCAGCGGCATGTTTTGCTGCACTATCGGCCATGCGATTTCCTTTTACTACATCACTATCACCTTTCAAATGTGCCCTGCAATGTATAATACCGACTTCCTTTGGTTCCCATACCGCCTCTAACAGTTGGAGTATTTCTGCTGCATATTTGATTTCTTTCCTTCTGAATTCAACAATCCCCTTTCTTTATACAATGCTCCATGGGCATGGGTGGTTAGAAAAGCGTATTTCAATCTGTGTAAATATTCACTCTCAACCCTTCAGCTAATTGCAAGGCCCTTGTTAATGCAATCAGTTCCGCCTTCTGTGCTGATGTCCCTTTTGACAGTGGCCGCATACCCTGCATAACGTATACCTTCTTTCACATAACTACTACCATCCGTATAATACTGTATGTCCGGATTCTGGATGGGGAAATCATAAAGTTCAGGCCTGCTTGAAAACGCTTCATCCATTATCTCCAAACAATCATGTTGACTTTCAGTAGTCTGGGGCAGACGGGTAGCTGGATTCAAATTATTGACAGTTTCGAGGTGTACTCTTGGATTTTCACATAACATAGCTTGATATTTGGTCATTTGACTGTTGCTAAACCAGTGATTTCCTTTGTAATCCAATAGGGTCTGTATTGCATGGGGTACTCGCACATAGAGTTCCTGACCCAATGTGAGCTTTTCAGCTTCTGCTACCAGCAGGGCAGCGGCGGCCACTGCTCGCAGACAAGGTGGAAGACCACAGGCCACTGCATCCAACTGTTTTGACATATAAGCTACAGGTCTTTGCCATGATCCCAAATACTGAGTTAATACTCTCACAGCCATTCTTCTTTGCTCATGTACGTACAAATAGAAAGGACGCGTGTGATCTGGTAGACCTAGGGCTGGGGCACTCATAAGTGCTTTCTTAACATCCTCAAATGCCTTCTGTTGTTCAGAGGTCCGCAAAAAGGGGTCATATTCTGTGCCTTTCAAAGCTTCATATAAAGGTTTCGCCAGTATCGCATAATTAGGAATCCATATCCTACAGAATCCTGCTGCTCCTAAGAATTCTCGCACTTGTCTTCTATTCTTAGGTATAGATATCCGACACACTGCTTCTTTTCTTTCAGGTCCCATTATTCTTTGACCTTCGGAAATATGGAATCCTAAATATTTAACAGTTGACTGGCACAATTGCGCTTTCTTCCTTGATACCTTGTATCCTGCTCTCCATAGAATGTGAAGCAAATCATAAGTTGCTTGTTGGCATATCTCTTTAGTAACAGCTGCTATCAAAAGATCATCCACGTATTGAAGCAATACACATTCTCCTGGGATGGACTTGAAATCTTGCAAATCCTGACTTAATGCAGATCCAAATAGGGTAGGTGAATTCTTGAACCCTTGAGGTAGTCTGGTCCAGGTCATCTGAAGCTTTGAACCAGTAACAGCATCTTCCCATTGGAAAGCAAAGATACACTGACTCTCAGCAGCAATCCGAAGGCAAAAGAAAGCATCCTTAAGGTCTAGAACTGTGAAGTAGGTTGCCCCACCTGGAATCAAAGCAAGCAGATTATAAGGGTTTGGTACAACTGGGTGTATATTGACTACTGCATCATTAACTGCTCTCAAATCTTGTACAGGAAGAAATTCATCTGATCCTGGTTTCTGAATAGGTAATAATGGAGTGTTCCAGGGGGAAGTACAGAATTTTAGGAAGCCATACCTTACGAACTTATCCAAGTAGGTCTGTATGTTTTTCTTAGCCTTTTGAGGTATAGGATACTGACGTAGGCTCACAGGATAGGCCCCAAGCTTTAGTTCAGTATGTATAGGTGGAATATTACGAGCAAGCCCAAGTGGATTACTCTCTGCCCATACTCCTGGAATGTCAAATAAAGGTTCATCACTCTTTAGGTTTAAACCTGTCATTATGGAGTAGAAGCGCCATTCTTCTTCCCTTGGCACGACACCGCCATTATGCCTGGTAAAACATTAAACCTGAGAGACGTTAATCCATTAGGTTGAAAAGTTATCTGGGCTGGAAGCTTCGATAATCGATCTCGTCCTAGAAGTTGAATCGGACACTCTGGCATATATAGAAACTGGTGCTTCGCCAAATGGCCTCCCAGAATGCAAGTGCGACTTTTAAGAACCTGTCTAGCTGCGCTTCTCACAGTAGCTTCTATCACAGTTATAGTTTTTGCTGAAGGCGGAGCCACCAGTTTAGTCACCACGGAATGTTCAGCACCAGTGTCAATCATGAAAGAACTTCTCTTTCCCCCTGTTGCTACATCGACCATAGGCTCCACTCGGCCAAGGGGGATGGAGCCCGGTCGGTATCAATAGTCTTCCATGATAGTGTCAGCCAGACCCACAAAATCTCTATCCTCTCTATCTCTTGGTCTCTGAGTAGGTTGATAATATCTATCTCCTTGAAAACTCCCTCTACTATTCCTACCGTTCCCTCCAAAACTTCCTCTTCCTCTATAACTACCACTAAAACCTCCCCATACTCTTCTCTCTCCTTGTCTATTATTTTCATAATGCTCTCTATGTGGACACTCATTCTTCCAATGTCCTTCCTGTCTACAAAACGCACATTGATTCCTACATAAAGGTCCCTTACTCAGCCTATTCTCAACTCCTTTATTCACTTCCCTTCCCTGTCTTTCTACACTTGTGATAGCTACCGCTGCATATCTGCCTTCTTCCTCATTTTACGTTCTTCCTCCCGCTTTATCTTAGTTTCCCTATTCATATACACTTTATTTGCGATCTCCATTAGCTATTATATGGACATCCCTACAAATCCCTCTAACTTTTGCAATTTTCTTTTAATATCACCTTGGGCCTGGCTGACAAATGCTAAGTTAATCATTCGAGAATTCTCAAGGGCCTCTGGATTAAGAGGAGTATACAATCTATATGACTCCAATAATCTTTCATAAAAGGCACTAGGTGACTCATCAACCTTTTGCAACACCTCAACCGTCTTCTACATATTGATTGCCTTCTTCCCTCCTGCCTTCATGCCAGCAATAATGGCTTCCCGATAAGCCCTTCATTGGGGCATGTCAGCACCATTCACATTCCAATTTGGGTTTACATTTGGATAATGGGCTGCAACCCATGCAGCCGGATTGGCCGGATTTTGAGTACGGGCCGTTTCCTCAAGTGCTTTAATAGCTGCTTAATTAATCCGGGTCCTTTCCTCACAAATAAAGTTAATAATAATTGCTGGCAATCGGCCCATGTGGGATTGTGAGTTTGTATAATAGAGGTAACCAAATCTGTCATGACCCGAGGTTTGTCGGTATACGAAGAGTTAGGAGTCTTCCAATTGAATAGATCAGTTGTGGGGAAGGGGACATAGACAAACACTGGATCTGCCTGTTGTATTTGGCCATTTTCATCAACGTGTGTTGGGCCCGGTGTAAGTCGGAGGGGCATTTGGTAATGTCAGGGTTGAAGGATACCAGTCATCTGTCGGGTTAATGTAGGACTTCCGTGAAAATGTTTTATAGTAAGTTCCGGTCTAGGGGTAATAAGTAATTTTACCGGGTGGAAGTTCAGTCAACAGGATGTTGCGGGCCAGGCTGGGAGGAGCCTGACCAGGAACCAGAAGTGACCTTAATTACGGATATATTGAACTAGTGGAGGTAGGTAACGGAAGGGGAGGACTCAAGGCAAGTGGGCTGGGCTCTAAACTAGATGAATGAGTGGGCAGGGACAATGGGAAAGGGGGAGTGGCAACATCAGCAGCACCTCCTCTAACCTTAGAGGAGGAGTATGGGGGTGGGGAGGGAAGTTTAGACTCAGAGAGAGTCTAAAATGGACGGGGTTGCGGCCCTGATGGACAGGCGAGTCCTGGCCACCATGAGGCGACATTGCTCCTCGTGGCATACCTTAATCCATTTAGGAAATTCTCCCACAATCTGTTTCCAACAATCAATATACGGAAACTGATCATAGAATTCAGGCCTACTAGATATAGCCACGTGCACACGTTGTACCAGAGTTAGATCAAGACTACCATGTGGAGGCCATGCGGTCACCAAGATAGGCCACTCTCTACTACATAATGTAGTCAAATGCTTTGGGGATAATTTCACCCCAAAATCACAAACTTTATATCCCTTTGCAAAGTTTTTCAACATACACGACAAGGGATCAACAATCTTTGAGTCAGACGCACCCATACTGGCAACGGAACGTCTAATACAAAGAAACACAATACCCAAAACACACTTCCAACGATCACACTTGTTTCCCTGGCAACAGCACCATGTGGCACAGTTGCTAGGCCAAACACACACACACACACACACACAAACACGCAGAGAATTCTCGTACATACAGTGATATCACGATGTCTCACTCACAAAGATTTACCAAACACTAGATACTTATCTCTGTAACTATAAATCAAACCCTACAATTATCCACATTGTAAATCAACTTTTAGCCAACCGACTATATCACATTCTAGTAACCTCATCTTTACAATCAGTGGTTATGGTACAGTTAGCAAGTGGTTATAATACAGTTTTAAAGTCACAGATCAGTTAGTAACAGTTATGGTGTTACACATATAATATAAGACAACAGTTTTTAGTAATTTTTACACAACATCAGTAGTTATAGTACATGTTAATGGTTATAATACCGTGCGCTATTATACAGTATATACACAATTTACACTCCCACTAGATGGCAGAGCTCAAGCTTTCAAGCAAGACATACAATTCACCAACTACAGTATTTTTAACAACATTTACAATAATCCCAACTATTCTAATCTACCAGCACCTCGAGAACTATCAAACTATTTACACCAGGATTCGGTTAGTCTACGCTGCCCAAGCACCACATATAGCGAACTAGTGGGCGGAATTTACAACAGTACCCATTTAGTCTATCTACTCTATCAATAGTCTAGTGGCTGAATTTACAACCGCGCACACCTAGCCAAGATAGGTTGAGAGCTAGCAGACGGAATGTACACCAGAATCTGCTTAGTCTCACCGGCCTCCCCGACCTAGAGACCGAAATTTACACCTAGACACGCTAGTCAAGACAGGACATCGGTGTCCGGCATAAACTATTTACACCAAGATTTAGCCTGACCCAAACCACCTATATTAGACGGGCTGACTACAGAGCGTCTAATTTCCAGATAAGCGGTGCGCCTTCGCTTCTTCCCTGCCCAGGGAGGGAGGGGGCAATCCAATAACCGGTTCCAAATATAAAACCCCTTGTCGGCCTACCGCTCTAACGGTATCAGCCTGCTCTAACGGTATCAGCCTGCCTTAGACCTTTAGGCACTCTGTGTGAAAAATCTTCACCGCCTCCCCCTCACCCCCAGTCATACCCCTTAATTCACCTACTGACACACACTATACATGGATGATTTGTATATGGACAGGCTTTTGGGTGCACACAATAAGTAACTGTCATGAGCTCAGGCATTTAGTGTCAGAGCTTTACTGTGGTAATCCACGGCAACATTCTGGCCGGGGCTCAGAAGACCGCTACATATTGCATTTTGTATGACAGAGCTCCACTGTAATAAATCTCATAATAATATGTTGTAGTGTGTGTGGTGTCTGTGTGTGATATGTATGCTATGTGTTGGCTGTGTGTCATACTTGTAATGGTTATATTGACTGGGTGTGATATTTGTGCTGGATTTATTGGCTCTGTGTGTGATGGGTATTTCATTCAGATAAAATGAATGAAATACCCATCACACACTCAATATTTAAACTCCATCTTAACAATGAGCAAACCGCTCCATATATATTTACTGCACCTGACATGTTTGTACTTTATAACCATTTGTCAATGGTAAAGTCAAAATAAAAGCTAAAATCCGCATTTCAAATAAAATGTTACGCTTTTTGGGATTTGCTAGTGATTTGACTTGCCCAATGTATAATCGATTAAGTGTGCTATAAATATAGCTGCTTTATCGCTATATGAGAGGTGCATTTTCAACTTGGTACACACTTGCACATGAAGCAAAACATACCAGCATATATGTAAATGTCTTTCCATGTCAGAATCACATACTTAATTCCTTTATCACATGTGCTCATTCCAGTAATAACCATTTTGCTTCTTTAGCATTACTTGGGGAGTTGTAGTTGAAAAGAAACTGTCTCTAAGACAAGCTTCCCCCAAATCCGGAGGTAAATGTCAAACATGCAGAAATGTCAAGAATAGTTTATGAAAAGACTACAACATGAATGGTGGAATTTGAGGCTTTGCATTTCTAGCCTTGAGACAAGTCCTGTACCATTTAACCCACTGAATGTTAGAGGGGCCCTCGAAGCAGCAATTTGCTGAATGATGTTCTGTCATCTGCAGCTCAGAGGGTTAATTAAGGAATCCTGTGTCTTAAGAATGCCAGTTATTGTCAGTCTGCAACATCAGAATGATTAATTTGAAAGTAATGAGTAATCTTGCTTGCAAAAAAGAATCATGAATAACAGAAGGTAGCGCTTGGAATATTGCATATTAATGCCAAATTGAAACCATTGCATGACTGATTTGGCATGCTTTTAACTATTTTAATTTCTATGATTGACATCTAGTAATTAATTACAGGTGAATGTTTACACTGTGAAAGCGAGAATGATTAATATAGCATTGCGATAAATCAGTTGTGGAAATATTCCTATTTCTGTGTAATGGGGAAAGGCTCTCTGCTTCATAAATATCTTTAACTGTGCTTTCACAGTACATGTAAGATTCTCTTTAATTTTAGATCTATTTAGCTGCCTAACATAAGAATTACCTGTGTGATTAGATATGTTAATGAGAGACCTGTGCAAGCCTGTCTCAGCAGAGTCTGTGTGTCCTTTCACAGACTGAGATCGGAGCCACTACAGCATCAGACACAGACCGTCTCTAATGCTGGTGTACTGGCCATTGGGCAAACTGATAAACTCCAGGGAGCAGTGTACGTGGTCTGCCCCTGACCCCGAGGTGCAGTACATGTGCTTTGCTTCCTAGAGTGGATCAGTGCATTGCTATTGCCTACTACGGCAATACTGATTCCTTACTGACAGCTAACCTGGTTGCAGACCAAATATTTAGCGCACTGGGCCACTAGGCATCAAAGTTCCCCCACCCGGGTCCAGGGTAAGCCAAAGCGTTTGGGAATACATTTTATAAAAAAAAATTTAATACATATTTTTGTAACCTGTTGTGTCATATACACCCATATCCCTCTCTACACTACAGTCCTAATTCACTAAACTACAGCCAATATCCAACTGCAGCCTCTATCCCACAGAGTCAATTCCAGATCATGCCTCCAATTTCTACATCTGTCTCTTTATCCCAGAATTTGCTTCATTGTTTCATCACTTAGGGATTGTTCCCTTAATCCTGATTCTGGTTCCTTTCCCACCATTCCAAGTCCTTTACCCAAGTAATCCTAATTGTGTGCCATTACTGTTGGGGGAAAAAAGTCATAGCAATAGCCGTACATTGTTCTTAAATGACAAAGTAACCATTGTCATGAAAGGGTTTAAAAACAAGGAAGTGAAAATGGAGTTGTGGGCTGGTGAGATTCCAAATTTTGTATTTTGCCCCATTGCAACATATGTCCAGCCCACCACTACAGATTGTTAGCGCACTATATTTACTCAAACCTTCTAAGTATGCAAGGGACTTTATGAGTCATAATTCCAACTAAAATAATATTTTTAAAAAAATATTTCTTTTATACCTTGAAGTAGAGAGAGAAAATTAGATCATTATTTCATTAACATGCATGATTAAATTCAGCCAGACAAAATTGTTTTAATGTCCCTACACAAAAATGTAATCAAGCGGTAAAATCACCTACATTAAATTGCTCTTCCCATCTTGCATGCGTCTCCCAGCAAAAATAGTATGCTGAATTAATGAATGTCTGAAATATGATTAACTGAATTAACCTTTTTATTTCATTGTAGCCTGCAAGCTTTAAGGGAACTGTTAGCTAAGCATTCTCTAAAACTGACTACAGTATTAAAAAAAAATTGCCAAAAAAGCAAAAGAAAATAAATTAAATTTTTGTATCAGGATAGCCTTTAAAGAATGTGTGAGTAATTTAAAGTTGATGACTTAAATAAATAACGGGTACATCTCTAAAGAGTGAGTTTGTGGGTACCAAATATATACTGTAAGAATATTCCAGAAATATGTCTAATTTATCATAACATTTTGTTATCTGAAAAACAAACAAAAACCTCTAAATTTCTGCGAATCATTTGAGGGTTTTCCGGAATGGTATGTAAATGTGATTTATGCAGAAGACCCTTTCTTAAATGATCGAATATCTTAACTAGTGGTACAATCTCTTTCTTACTTTTTAATACTTTACCAAAACTTATATTACATAAACAACATTATATTTCCGTTGTGAATTCAAGATATTTTGTGTGAAATCTAAATGTCACTGGTTCAACCTTTGCAGTACCAGAGGTGAATGTGATACATTTTCAATCAGTGTCTTCAAACCTCTAGCGCTCTAGAGAAATAAGTAATTTTGGGTTTGCATGCATGCATTGAGACATCCTAGTGCTATATCATTGCCATGAGAAACAATCTAAGTGGTCTCCTCCACTTGTATCATTATATAGAGGGCTTTTGTACGGTTAAGTGTCAAGTGGCCCTAGACAGCATTGCTAACATTAGCTTCTTTGATAAAGTGACCTCTATCCATGGTTGATTTTATTGTGATTGACCCTATGATCTTATGCAGGCTTTTTAAATGAATAATGATGAGCAGTGATTCATGTGAACAGCAGAAGGAAATCGTATTTTCTTTGATAAATTAGGGACTTTGAATCCTAGATTAATTATCGTCCTTGTGTTTATGCATGCTTTAAAAAAACAAACAAAAAAAAACCAAAACCAACCAAACATGTAGATAATAGACAAATGCTTGGACGAACAACACAATTTCAGAAGTTTAATAGTGTTTTGGGCACCTTTTTTAACACATTTTGCAAATGTTGACTTGGATATAAACAATAGTTATGTTATTCACCTTCTGATGTTGCAGCATTATTTTATTTAGAGAGACCTTCTTTCATCAAAAAAAAATCCATCTCAATGAAGTTGTTTTGAGGGCCAAAGTCCATGAACACCATCTTACCTTCATGTGTTAGACTTCTTTTTCAATGGTTTTACAATCTAAATTGCTTCCTGTGGGCACATTTTTCTCCCTTCTCTATTTGTTTTCCATGTTGATCAGCACAGGACATTCATTTTGTGCTAGTAATTTGCTTACTATGTCAGCTGATACTTTCATCTGCTCACTGCCAGCACCCATTGCATGTACCAGTATGTACTGTGCTTGCAGTGGAGCGATGGAGAATGATTTAACATTATAAGGTAATATGGTGACCAAGAGAGAAAGTTGTTGAGTGAAAAGAGCCCCCAAAAAGTTATTAAAAACAGAGGGATTTATCACAGTATTCTGAAAAATGATTGTTTTCTTTTACAGCATATATGGCCACTTTTTTAGAGAAACATCCATTTAATAACACTGTCACATTTTGCCCTTTAAAAAAAAAAAAAAAAAAACATTTTTTAATGTGGTGGAAATGTTCATAAATCCATTTTGCTGTTTTAAAAAAAAAATGGCATGTATACAGAAGTGACAATTGGGATGCAAAAAAAGCAAGAAATGGAGAGGACAAAGTCTGATTTGATAAACTGCACCACAAATTCACAAAATATTAACAGAAAATTAGCTGAAAAAAGATGTATTTCACCCACATTCTCTTATCGCATGTTTTAAATATAGTGTATGTATTTATCATGGTAAGCTCTTTTTGCCTTCAATCTTCAAGACTTTTGTCTCCTATTTTGATACAGCTCTCTCCTTTCTCACTGCTAGTTCAGCACACCTCTCTCATACTCTTACTCTGCCCCTTTCAGTCTGTTTTCTCTTTTATCTATTATTTCTTATTTTTTTTGGACCAGGTATTATCTATTTCGCAAACCGTTTTTCTTCCACAGTGGTCTAAGTTTTTTATAACATTTTTACATGTACATTTATTTGAAATTAAGTATAGTCACTTACCTGACCCCTTAAATATGGTATAAGGAGTGTTCTGCATAGTGCAAGGGAAAAGTGTCCTAGAAATCTGTGCACATAGATTAATGGATCTCATGCTTCCTCTATATGTAGGTACTAAGGCACCTCCCTCCCTTTGTGTGTCCTCGCAGCACAGAAATCATGACGACTCCTTTCTATTTGTTAATGTAGGGGACAACAGACATTGTATACATAATGGAAGAGTAAATGATCCAAAATAGTGAGAATGATAGTGTTACTAAGTAATAAAATACAAATGAAATACAATTAATAGAGAAATGAGAGATATTAGGTAAAAAATGAATGCCCTAGTCTTTCTGCACAATGCTTTTACTAAGCGAGAATGTTAGAAATCCATGGATAGAGAACTACTACACATTCCTTGCTTCTTTACAATATATGAATAAACTTCGACCCAATCTAGCCTTATCACACAGTAGGCAGGACACATCATTGTCACAAATTTATGTCTTATTGTAGTGACAACCCAGCCCAGTATTGGATTAGCAGGAAAACAAATAGCCTTTATTTCTTCTGTACAGGAGTCATTTGTTATCATCTTGCCTGACTTCTGAGTTCTTGGTTTTATAGTTGAAAACGTGCTGATGTTTTTGACAACAAAATGTGCAGTAAAGTGTTTTGAGGACTCACCACAGGAATTGATCTGTACGACTACGACCGATGCTATTGATCTATCCATAGTCTACTTTAACTATCTCTCTTCACGTAGCGAGCGGCTTATTAATTGTCTTCCTGAATCAATGTAATCAGTGTATACATTGTATAGTGTTTGTCCCCCCCCTCCCCATCCCCCAGTCTAATTCATTGTGCTAGACCTGAATTTTATCTGAAAAAGCAGTAGGAAACTGATTGTCAGCCCCCCAGGGTGTAATATTGCCTTTGTAATTGTGCTTCGTATTAAGGGGAGAAATAGCTTGGGTATGTGAAAGTAGATTTTATCAGCAATTTGCTTTTATTGCTCCGACAAAGAAAATTCTTTAGGGACTTTATTTTCTCTTATAATATATGCTCTTCTTGTGATGATGGTGTTAAAGGGAAATTATGTTAGAGGGGAAAAACCAAACTATGATGCGGTAACAGGTAAAAAAAACTAATCAAAACCATGAAAAACATCACCTGTGATGATGTTGGCAGTATTGCAGGAGAGGTTTCTCTGGAAACCATGCTTTTATAAATCTTTTTTTTTTTTTTAATATATATGTGTAGTAGCATAGTGACATGAATCCGGTATCCAAAATAAAATACTAAAAAATGTAAAATCTAACCTTCACTTTGCATTAGTGAGTTTGTATAACTTGTATTTTATCTCCATGTTTTTGTTAGCCTCAGTGCTGCTGGTATAAATAAAAAAGTACTATTTCTCAAATCTACTGGTATACTGATGAAAAAAAAAATATTTGCACTGCTGTGGTTGCATGCATCTGCTGTGGTTGCATGCATGTGCTGTGGTTGCATGCATCTGCTGGTCTTCGTGTGGTACATGTGTGGAGGTTAGTTGGATGGAGTGGGCATCTGGAACAATATGATTATTTTGCTTAACAAAAAATATACAAAGTAAGTTGCCCTAAATATGTAGGTGTCCCTTTGATAGTGTGTTTAGCGTTTTAATGACCACTTAAGTCATCCAGAACACTTCATTTAAATGAAATAGGCTGGGTACAGTGGCCCTATCATTTTAACATGGCAAAGTAAAACATTGCAGTTTTGTCAAAACTGCAGTGTTACATTGCGGGGCTAACAGACCTTTATTGACTTTCTTCCAGACCGCCCCGAGAGGCACTTTGGCATTGAGTACAGAGTGAAGCTCTATTCTCAATTGAATGCTACTCCTAGAGCTACTCTTAAAGCTCCCTGTGCAACCCTATGGGGTATAGATTCCCTGAGATAATTAGATTGGTGATCTCAGCCAAGCAGGGTGGGCAGTTGCGGAGAGTGCAGTATGGCGAGGGAGAATAGGTAAGTAAAACTATTTTACTCAAGCATTCCAATTAGGGGCCTGGACACCTAAATATCTACAGAACACTATAGCATTAAGCATGCATGTTTGTGTTCCTTTCAGTGGCGGTACTACTTCAACTGCAGCCGATGTGACTGCAGTGGGAGTCCATTGGGTAGCCCATCTATTTAGGGCACACCTGATAGACAGGCAGTCAGTGCTGTGAGGGAGTGATTACCCAGGCTAGAAGGATGGAGGAAGCACAGAGAGGAAGGCGGGAGCCTGGACAGGCTCAGAATCTTGTCAGCCCAGGAAGCTAACAATCTGTATATTGAGACTTGTGTGTGTTGGGGTATATGTGTTCTTCAATGTGAGTGTATGAGTGTGTTAGTGTGTATCTGTGTCACTGTGTGTGTCTGCATATTTGTATATGGGCATAGATCCCAACACGCACATTCAAGCATCAACACTGCACACAAACACACCGCCTCCTCTTCTCCTGCTGGAAACTCCATCTATTGAGCTAAGCTCAGCTGTGCATGGCTTTGTTCATTGGCTGAGAGCACTCAGTTGACCGTGTCATCCAATGAGCTGTTTCATCACAAACTCGTAGGACTGTGACTTACCCAGTGGACCTAAGGTTAGTTTGCAAGTGGTCCAAACTATTCACAAATGGACTACTTACCCAAGGAGGCTGCCAGGGCACTGTTGACATCATAACCACTAGAGCAGGCTTGCAGTGTTCTTTTTAAAGGGACACTATAGTCACCAGAACAACTACAGCTTATTGAATGTGTTCTGGTGAGTAGAATCATTACCTTCAGGCTTTTTGCTGTAAACACTGTCTTTTCAGAGAAAATGCAGTGTTTACATTACAGCCAGTGGCATCGCTAGGGGGGGAGCCAGAGGGGGCCGTGGCCCCCCCTACATCATGCTGTGCCCTCCCTTGGGCCCCCCCAAATGCCAGCAACTTGCTGGCCATGTGATTCAATTATATTTCTTCGAGCTGTAACAATCTGTGACAGCCCGAGGGAATGCAGTGCTGGGTATTGTTTGTGGCTGGAGGGAGCATTGACCGGCTCCCTTGCAAGGCCCCGCCCCCAAACGTAGTCCCGCCTCCTATACATAAGCCCCGCCCCCACCGTAAAGCAGCAGACCATGCTGCTGCAGAAGATGGCTGCCTGACCCCCAGCAACAGCCTCCAGTGACAGGTAGGCTTGGTGTGTGTGTGTGTGTGTGTGTGTATGGACTCAGCAGTCTGTGTGTGTGTATATGTGTGTATGGACATAGCAGTCTGTGTGTGTGTGTGTGGACTCAGCAGTCTGTGTGTGTGTGTGTGGACTCAGCAGTCTGTGTGTGTGTGTGTGGACCTGTAGCCCGTGTGTGTGTGCGCGGACCCGCAGTCTGTGTGGGTGGGTGTGCGGACTCGCGTGAGTCTGTGTGTGTGTATGGACTCAGCAGTCTGGGTGTGTGTGTACGGACTCAGCAGTCTGGGTGTGTGTGTACGGACTCAGCAGTCTGGGTGTGTGTGTACGGACTCGGCAGTCTGGGTGTGTGTGTATGGATTCAGCAGAGTCTGTGTGTGTGTATGGACTCAGCAGTCTGTGTGTGTGTGTGTGTATGGACTCAGCAGTCTGTGTGTGTGTGTGTGTGTATGGACTCAGCAGTCTGTGTGTGTGTATGGACTCAGCAGTCTGTGTGTGTGTATGGACTGAGTGTCCCAATTTATTATACACACAACCCTGTTTATTACAGAGAGCACTGACTGTCCAGGGATATTATACCCAGACAGTAATTGATAGCTGTGCTGCAAAAAGTCCTTGGACATTTTTTTCAAATGGTGGCAACTATGTCACTGTATCAAGGGTAATGTGTTTGTTTTTTTTAACAATCCCTGGTGGAAAATAATGAATCCTCCACCAGGGATTATTGAAAAAACAAAACACATTGTGTCGGGGGCGGGGCTTAAAATGTGACAGGGGTGGGGTCAAACTGTGGCAAGGGCCCCCCTACTAAAATGTGCCCCCCTACTTTTGTCCCTGGCCCTCATGGCTGCCTAAAATGCATCCAAACATTCAGTGTCTCCTCCCTCTGCATGCAGAAACTGAACTTTCCTCATAGAGATTCATTGATTCTATTCATCTTTATGAGGAGATGCTGATTTGCCAGGGCCGTGTTTGAATTGTGCTGACTCTGCCCCTGATCTGCCTCCTTGTCAGTCTCAGCCAATACTATGGAGAAGCATTGTTATTGGATTAGGCTACCACTTCTGCTGATGTCTGCAGGCAATGGGCAGGTGTAAAGGAAAACAGGCACAAAGCCAGCAGCTTCAGGCTTGCATACAAGTAAGATTTACTATATTTAGGGAGGCATGAGGGGACCAGGGTGGCTAGATGGTGGTTTTAACCCTGTAGGGTCAGGAATACATGTTTGTGTTCCTGACCTTATAGTGCACTTTTAATCATGCAGGTTGGACTGCTGAATAGTTGAACAATTTGCCGTATCTCACAATGATTAGTTTATGATTCAATTGTACTTATGAACGCTTGAACAAATTAATGGCCAGCAGTATGATTTTTTTTGTTTTCTTTAAATGGCAATCTGGCAGTCATAAAAAGATTGCCTTTACATTTAACGTTTGGCACTTTTGCATCTCTGACTGATGCAGCATCACGCTGTATCTTGCAGATTCATTGCTCATTTGTCAATATATAATGTTATATAAAAATTATTTGTGGATACATGCAGCCAGAGCTCTGGCAGTAAAGTGCTATTTTTTTTTTTTTTTAAATCTAAAGTGCCGTGAAATCTGTTTAATATAATTTAATTTTGAATGCTCAGAAATGATTAATATGATAATGTCTGCCCAGATGCGCTCAGTGATAGCAGATTAAGGCACGTTTATTTTAAAAAGCTTAAAAAAAATAAAAGGCATTTGAGAAAAAAAAAAAGTCAATATATTCTTAAGGATGGAGTATTTTGACAGATGGATGGCGTTTCAGTGAATTACAATTAGACAATGCCTCATGCACCTGTGCTTCTTAGCAAACCACTATCCACAAGTTGTTCAATAGCTTGCAGAATCCAACTGGTGACTACAATTGCTGCTGCGGTAAAAAGGATCATGTGGTGTGTGGGTAGAAGATCAAGGGGTGAATACTGAGTTTGTTCCTTCAGCATTGGAGTGAACTTACGTGACTGGGGAGCAATTCTTCAGAGTCACAATTAAGCCTTAAAACAAAAATTAAATCTTTAAGCAGGTTGATCTCCGCAGCGTTGATTTGTTGCTTTCAGTTGTAACCACGGCTGGTTCCCTTATTTACCACTATAATTTCTTAAAGCATAGAACTTAGTAGGGCTAACCATACAGATATCTTAGCCATAATTTTATATAGTTAGTAAGAGATCCTCTATTTAACATATATAAATAATTGAGAATACAATATAAAATAAGGATTGGCTTGGAAGCAATAGTTTTGTCTTTTAGATATTTATTATATAAAAATATAAATATAGACATATAGATCCATTATAGCAGAGTTTATAAGATTAAATTAAATGCTTGCAATATCATTAATAGGTTAACATACCCTTCTGAACATGTCATCCTCTCTGTCATTTTAAGATGGAGCAGCGTCTGTCTCCAAGTCTCTCCTCTGTCTTAACATTTAAAAGTACACCTATCTATACCTTAGGTGTCTCCATTTTAGGGTCACCGTAATTCATATATGAAAAAGTAACACTTCTTTACAAAGTACACAGTTTAAGAAATACATTTCATTCTAAAACTTGTAATATT
>OW240918.1:112049154-112151421 GCA_933207985.1 Pelobates cultripes
TATGTTACCAGGCAAATTCTGTTAGGTCTTGCTGTGATTTATATTATCACGTCTGCGAAAGGATTCTACCTCTCCTGACATTCACACTTACAACTTTACAGTATTTGATCACTGAGAACTTACACTAAAATTGTATTTGAAATGCAGTGTGTGCAATTTTGAAGTGGGAGAAATACTACTACAAATCCAATTTTGTGTTTATTTGCATATGACTGGGATGGCCCTTTACCCAAACGGCTAATCCTTTTGTTTACTGTGCACAAACTGATGGTCTGTTAGATCTATCACGCAAAGGAAACTTGCTTAACACCATTCTGGGTGAGACTAGTCTAAGTGACTGGTATAGATTATTTCTGTAAAGGCACAAGTGAGCCCAAAACTTGTATGAGACATGAACTGGCACCAAACGAAGGGCAATCTATTCTTTCATTGTCTATTCTCATTGTGCTCATGTACTTTGTCTTTTGAATACTTTAACATCATGCACAATCTTCAGTTAGAGTACATTTTATCAGAGTATATACCTATAATATTTAATCCTTCTTGTGCCCCATGATCCTTTATATAAGTGAAAGGAAACCTCTAAGTATTCAGTGTTCAAGAACAGATTGACAGCCACTAGAGGTGCTTTCTCATGAAGACTACCTCAAATTACAAATTACAAGGACTTCACATTTGGGGTTATAACACCATATCCACGCACCAACACAACTTAAAGGAACAATCCAAGCACCATAATCACTTCAGTTTACTGTAATGGTTATGGTGCCCTGTCACACGCACCCCAAAACTATTTTTGAAAGGTTTGACTTCTTAACTGGGGTCTGCTGAGTACTGCTCCCTTACACTACAATCTCTCGAGAGCCAGAGGATCTCAGCAGTAACTTATGTTAGCTTTCATGTTCAGGGCTTACCTCAATGCCTGAAAGTGGATAAAAAATGCAAAGTGTTTCATAAGTATACTAGGGCATACCTCCCTTATCTGGCAAGGCAGGCCAAATTTTGCGTTCCTATGCTTGCCTGGTATACCAAAAAAACTGCTACCAATTCGGGGCAATAATTCACTCGCAGTACATAGATTAAATTTAAAGCATTAAGCCCATGTCTAGCACATTTCAAAAACACTTTGTGCACGTGATGTCCTGAGTGGGCCTGGCCAAACAGGCAGTCAGTCTTGTGTGAATTCATACTAGGCTGACATGTCCCTTTATCGGGCAGGTTTGTCAACTTTTTGGGGGAAAATCCAACCATTTTTGGTTTTACCTATGACACAATCCGCTTCACTGGCAAAACCTTTCTAGACCTGGCCATCCCCGTTCCAATTTCATTCATACCTCTCACAACACAGTTTGTCTGTTTTTCTTGTATGACACTACCCTCTCCTAATAAAACCAACTCTAATGTTCTGCTGTGGACATCCATTAAAATTGGAAGAATGCAGAGGCGCATTACCTGCTATGCAAAAAAGTTATAATGTTTTAATAATTTTATTAAATAATCATTTGCATATTTGTCTCTAATTATATCACACATTTTAACCAAGAATTCCTTTCATATAAAAGATTTGGGTAGGAAGCTATACGGTCCCTTGTCACTTGCTTGTTTTTTGTATTTTTATTTTCATTTTTATTATGTATATATTGGTTTGCATTGCTTGATTTCACTGAATAGTCATCGGTATTCAGTATTTAAATGATGGATAAAATAATCGCATGTCAAAGAGGTCACAGATGACTAAATTAGCAATGCTTTATCGATAATAACATCCCTTCCTTAGTGCACAAAAATAGCCTTTGATGATAGATAATTATATGGAGTAGTTTGTGACTATCTGGTGCATATCACACGGCTCAGCATGAACCCCTGAAAATTCCTTTTAGCAATCAGGAAGGAAAGATATGTGAAGTCTAAAAATATATACATTTAAATGTTAGAAGGAAAAAATATTTTCCACCCCACCCCCCCAAAGTGAGACATTCCTATATAAAGCTACATTATTTATTATTGTAATAAATATTATGATATGATGTATAGCATCATAAGAACTACAGCAAAATTTACCCAGGGCTGCAATGATGAGAGATGGGTTGAGAGATTAACTGGAGTCTGTATGTGCAGCCTTTTGGTATTAACCACCAGAGATACGTAGTTTAACCCCTTTGCTACCAGAAGTGTAACTCAATCTCAGTCCATGCCATTGGGAAGTCAGTAGCCAGACAGGTGTCCTTGTCACAATTTACCTTTAAATCTTGAAGGGTTACTCCAACCCTTTTTTAATGATACCTGCATTTTATTTTTAATATAGACTTCTCATTGTGGCCTGGCACAGAAAGTTATTCCAACCAAAAATATGAAATTGAAATTATATAAACACTGGTTCATGGTTGGAGTAACTCTTTAAACCTAGAAGAATATAAAAAGCTGATAAGTACCCAAACATTTAATGAAAACCTATACAACGTATACATAAGAATAAGGATGAGGAATGACACGTTGGATTTTCTTTAATTATCCTTTGGATCAGGGGTTCCCAACCCATGGTGCGCATACTCCCAGGGGTACAAACCAGTGCCTCCAGGGTAAGTGAAATGCACCGCATGGGCTGGTAACCTAGGTGATGGTCCATCCGGTGGCCCGTGCCCTTAGCCATAGGAGAAGAAGCAGGGGTCTGGTACAGAGGAGAAGCAGATAGAGCATGGGGTTAAGTAAAGGGTGAGATGGGGTAGATACAAAGTGTATGCATTTTAAATAACAGCAACTATATTAATTGCAAACATTTCTCTGATATTAGGGGTACAATTTATGGAAATGGGCTGCCATGGGGTACTCATGTAAAAAAAAGGTTAGGAACCACTGCTTTAGATAATGAAGGCAATCCCAGCGAAGTGCTATGTATGAACAGAATAAAAGGTGTAAAGCAGACCAAAAAGAAATAAAACAGATTGAATGCGTGTGCAAGGACTAGTCTAGGGCAGCTTTATAGAATATGGTGAGCAAAGTTCATAGTAGGGGTAAGGGCCATTCCAGGGCACATGCACAAGGTGCAAAGCCCCCAGGTGCTCTGTGGCTGCATGCGCATCGCAGTGTCGGGCTCTGCACCTTGCAAATGGCTCTGTACCCTGAATTAGGCTCTGCTTTGCTCACAAGGCGCCTGGGATCACCAAGGAACAGAGTTCCTCCCCACTTCCTGGATCCCTCCCCAAAGGTAAGCCTCAGGGAGGGGGGATTGAAGCAACTTAGACCTAATATAGCCCCTTAACCCCTTACTACAGCCCCTAAACTCCCCAACTGCTGCCCTTATACCCTACTACAGCCCCAACCCCCCCCCCAATTGCTGCTCATATACCCTACTATAGACCCAGGGCCGGCCTAAGGTGATCAGACGCCCTGTGCGAGCCCAACATATGGCGCCCCCCCTTCAGCAAAACCCCTGTCCCTTCTACAATAGCCCTGTTCCGCCTACTACAAAACCCTTCCACAAAAACCCCGCCCCCTTTCTACAAAAACCATGCCCCCCTTTTTACAAAACCCCTGCTCCCCCTTTAATAAAACCCCTGCCCACCCTTCTACAAAGTTTTTTCTCCCCATTTAACAAAACACATGCTATCATTATATATATCAACTATACAGCAATGTACTCACTAAAAACCTTCC
This sequence comes from Pelobates cultripes, assembly GCA_933207985.1. Taxonomy (NCBI): domain Eukaryota; kingdom Metazoa; phylum Chordata; class Amphibia; order Anura; family Pelobatidae; genus Pelobates; species Pelobates cultripes. The sequence continues at coordinate 112,052,809 of OW240918.1, forward strand.
CCCTCCACCAAAACCCCTGCCCCCCTCAACAAATGCCCTGTACTCATTCTACTTAAACCTCTGCCCCCTTCTACAAAACCTCTGCCCCTTATACTAAACCCCTGCCCCTTATACTAAACCCCTGCTCCCCTTACTAACCCCTGCTCCCTTATACTAAGCCCTGCCCCCTTATACTAAACCCCTGTCCCCTTATACTAAACTCCTGCCCCTTATACTAAACTCCTCTTCAACAAAACCCATGCCCCCGCCACTTCACCAGAAATGCCTGCCCCCTCCACTTCACCAGAAATGCCTGCCCCCTTTTCTACAAAACCTCTCCTCTACACCAAAACCCCTATCCCCTTTTTTACAAAACCCCTATCCCCCTTTTTTACAAAACCCCTAACCCCTTCTATAAAACCTCTGCTCCTCCCTAAACCAAAACCCCTCCCCCAAAATCCCAGCTAGAAAACCTCTGCTTCCCCTTCTGCAAACCCCCCAAACACAAAAACAACAATTTAATAATAAAAAAATTAAAAAAAAGCAATAGTTAAAACGAGAATAAGCAGACTCACATTAAAGTTTGCTGCTCCCTGGACCCTCCTGACAGTGTCCCAGTATGCCGACCTTGATACAAATCACTGACCTCCTCCCTCACACTCACTGTGCGGATCCTTCTGCAAATGACTATGGAGGCGGAGCATGCTCTTCCTCTGTGCTCCTGACCTCCTCTCTCTCCCAGCCGCTGCTCTGTTCATAATTTGCAAGTCAAGTGCACAGCACAATGCACTCGACTTGCACTGCACATGACTCGGGCCGGTCTGTGAGTGACTGAGTGCGAGCTGCGACCTGTTGTAACGGCGTCCTGCGGCCGCACGGCTCGCACACCCCTAAGGTCGGCCCTGTATAGACCCTAACTCCTCAATTGTTGTCCCTATACAGCTTCTAACTCTACTACAGCTTCTAAAACTCTAATTGCTATCCCTATACCATACTACAACCCCTAACCCAGGGCTCGACAAATCCCTTGCTCCTGGGATTCATCTGCCTGTTCAGTACAGGCGGCGAGGGAGAATGGAGGAGGCCGGCTGTCTGTGGGAGAGGGGAGGTGGCCGGCGGTGTGGAATGTAGCCAGACAGCGATGGAGGAAGCTTTCATCTTCTGGCTATGTTCCCTCGCGCACGCTGCAGTGGTGCCGGGAGATGGAATACGATGTAATTCTGGCCCCGGCATACTAAACAGTGCACGAGAGGGAGCAGAGCAGAAACACGACAGCAGCCCCAATGGACACCAGGAAAAGCCAATTCACTCCAGCTCTCACACAGATAGGAAGGCTGGGTGTATTTCAATTAAAATAATTTTAAAAAATTATGTTTGAGTATGTGTGTCTGTTTAGGTGACTAGCCTCCCTTTGATTGCATGGGAAAAGTGATTTTACTTAACTTTTTCCCCATAGAAAAGCATTGGGAGGCTATTATGCATGCACTAATCAGCATCTTCTCATATAGATGCATTGAATCAATGCATCTCTATGGGGAACATTCAGCACCTCTATGTAGAGCATGGAGAGGCCTAACGTAGGTGCTGCACACTGTGTAGCACCTTCCTAGAAAGCACCTCTAGTGGCTGTCTGAGTGACGGCCACTAGAGGCGTTACTAGAGAGCCATATAAACACTGCCTTTTCTCTGAAATGGCAGTGTTTACATTGAAAAGCCTGAAGGCAGAGGCGTAACGAGGATCCACCGGGACCCCAGTGTGAAAACTGCACTGGTCACCCCCCCATGTGACTCATTCCCCCCCCAGCCACTGCATGTGTCTCATTCCCCCCAACCCATCAGCCCCCCTGCCATCAACTCCATGTGTCTCATCCCCCCCACTACCTCCTCATGTCTGATTCTCCCCACCAGCCCCTCCACGTGTATCAGCCCCTACATGTGTCTCTCACACGCCCCAAGTATCTTTCCCACATCCCAATCCCAACCCTTCCATGTTTCTTACTCACCCCCAGCACCTCCATGTGTCTCTCACAAACCCTCCATGTTTCTTACCCACCACCCAGCCCCTCCATGTGTCTCTCCCACCCCCCATGTTTGTGAAACACACTCACGGACAGACACACATAAATACTGACAGGCACACACTGATAGACACACACACACACTCACTGACAGACACAGACAAACACGCACACACACTATCACCAACACACACACAGATCAGCCTCCCTCGCCACCGCTGTATACCACCTGCATCCTGTCCTCACACCCATTTCAGGAAACAAAAAAAACAAAAATCGGCAGAGAAGGCGCCTACTCTGCCTGACTTGATAAGCGCAGATTTGTGTGTGCCCTGAAGTGGCCAAATGGCCACCTCTTGGGCACCCTGTAAGAGGGCTCCACTCGGTGCTTCCACCTTCGGACAACGGACGGTCACAGGGGTCAGCAGTGCAACCGTAGTAGTTCCGCCACTGTTTGAAGGGACATGCTAGAGACACAAGAACCACTACATTAAGCTGCATTTGTTCTGGTAACTATAGTGTCCCTTTAGGAATTTTATTTTTGTCAGTGAAAATGGAGCTTTGTTAGTTAAAAAAATCTGGCTCCTAATTTTTTTAGCTGGCTCAGATTCCAAGCACATTTGTTAAGCCCTCCCCTAACCCTCAAATTGCTGTCCCTATACCCTACTATAGTCCATATCCACCCCTCCCCCCAATAGCTGCCCCTATACACTACTACAACCCTTTTAACCCAATAGTAGCTCCTATTCCCCCACTGCAGCCACTATCCATATTATGGCTCCCAACCCCACTACTACAGTCTCATATTAGCCTCCAAATGCAGCCCCTATCCCCTTCTCCAGCCTGTAACCCTACTGTGGTGGAATTTCGGTGAATGTAAATTTAGTAGGCCAAGATTTCCATGAGGCATATGTGTATGTTGTGTCAGTTAGTAAGCTACACGTAGCTAGGATACTGTCATCAATGTACTGAGCATGTGCAGGAATACAGGAACTGAAATTGCACTTATTTCCTTTGTCTTGGATGGGCCATGTGGTTTGACTAGATGTACAAGTCTATATTCTGCTCATTGATTGGTTCAAGGTATATGTGGGTGTAGCTATTAATGGGAGGAGTTATAGTGCTATATAAGGAATGTACACAATGTGTTGCTCTCTAAGATCTGTTTGGAACATCAGTTCATCTGAGACCAGATCGGTATGTTAATAAAGACTTCTTACTTCCTGAAGACCTGCATCCATCTCTCTGTGTTTGGCTTCTGCATGCTTACACTGTTACATCTCTGGTGCATTGGCAGCGGGAACCTCATCGCATGGAAGCTGGTGCAGAGATTTGAGACGGTAAACTTTTACCAAATCCTCTACGCAGCACCCCTGGACTTCTACTGCATGGACCTTCTTTCGTCTCGGCGTCACTGGCCTTTTGTCCAGGAGATCATCGGCTTCTGCGCAGTGAGTACCGGGGTGTTCCGTCGATGAGTGTGAACCCAGGTCCAGGAACTAACAGGTAAGACTGATACCGTTAGAGCGGTAGACCCACAAGGGGTTTTATATTTGGAACCGGTTACTGGAATTGGCCCCTTCTCTTTGGAAGGAAGAAGCGAAGGCGCAACGCTTATCTGGACATTAGACGCTCTGTAGGCAGCCCGTCTAATATAGGTGGTATTGTCAGACTGAGTTCTGGTGTAAATAGCTCATGTCGGACACCAATGTCCTGCCTTGACTAGCATGCTAGGTGTAAATTTTGGTTGCTAGGCAAAGGGAGATTGGCGAAACTAAGCAGACTCTGTTGTATATTATAGTTTGCTAGATTTCACCCTATCTTAACTAAGTGTGCTCTGTTGTAAATCCAGCCACTAGATTATTGATAGTGTAATAGGCTAGAAGGGTATTGGTGTAAATTCTGCCCTCTAGTTCGCTATACGTGGTGTCTGGGCAGCGAAGAACTTATCGAATCTCTGGTGTACAAATAGATCGAAAGCTCTCGAGGTGCTGGCCAGTTAGAATAGTTGGGATTATTGTAAATGTTGTTAAATATATTGTAGTTGGTGAATTGGTTAACTTGTATGTCCTACTAAAAAGTTAGAGCTCTGCCGTCTAGTGGAAATGTAAATTGTGTGTATAACTGTAAAATAGCGTACGGTACCATAACTACTGACATGTACCATAACCACTGACATTGTGTAAAAATTACTAACAATTGCGGTTTTATGCTATATGTATAATACCATAACTGTTACTAACTGATCTGTGATTTTAAAACTGTATTATAACCACTTATTAACTGTACCATATCCCCGGACTGTAAAGATGAGATTACTAGAATGTGATATAGTTGGTTAGTTAAAAGTTGATTTATAGTACTGATAATTGTAGAGACGATTTATAGTTATAGAGGTAAGTAGCTAGTGTTTGGTAGATCTATGTGAGTGGGACGCTGTGATATCACTGTATGAATGAGAATTCTCTGCGTGTTATCGTGTGTGTATGATTGGCTTAGCAACCGTGCCACGTGGTACTGTTGCCAGGGAAACGAGTGTGATTGTTGGAAGTGTTTGAAGTATTGTGTATCTTTGTAATAAACGTTCCATTGCCAGTATTGATGCGTCCGACTCAAAGATTGTTGATCCCTTGTCGTGCATGTTGAAAAAATTTACAAAGGGATATAAAGCCTGTGATTTGGGGGAAAAATTGTCCCTTATACCTTATGTAGTAGAGAGTGGCCTATCCTGGTGACCGCATGGCCACCACGTGGTAGCCTTGATCTCATTTTGGTACAACGTGTGCACGCGGCTGTATCTTGTAAGCCTGAATTTTATGATCAGTTTCCTTATATTGATTGTTGGAAACAGATTGTAGAAGAATTGCCTAAATGGGTTAAGGTATGCCACGAGGAGCAATGTCGCCTCATGGTGGCCAGGACTCGCCTCTCCATCAGGGCCGCAACTCCGCCCATTTTAGATTCCCCCTCTGAAACTGACCTTCCCTCCCCACCTCCTTACACTTAAGGTTAGAGGTGGTGCTACTGGTGTTGCTACTCCCCCTTTTCCATTGTCCCTGCCCACTCATGCATCTAGTTCAGAGCCCAGCCCACTAGCTCTGAAACCTCCCCTTCCGGTACAGGCCTCCACTAGTTCCATATATCCGGAACTGACGTCACTTCTGGTTCCTGGTCAGGCTTCTCCCAGCCCGGTCCGTAATATTCTGTTGATCGAACTTCCGCCCAGTAAAATTAATCCGCCTCACTCTCCTTGCCTTACTACCCCTAGACCGGAACTCATTATGAAATCATCATATCGTAGTCCCATATTAACCCGACACATGACTGGTGCCCTCCAACCCCAACATTACTAAATGCCCCTCCGACTTACACCAGGCCCAACACACGTGGATGAGAATGGCCAAATACAACGGGCAGATCCAGTGTTTGTATATGTCCCCTTCACTACGACTGATTTATTTAACTGGAAGACTCATAACTCTTCATATACTGACAAACCTCAAGTTATGACAGATTTGGTTACTTCTATTATCCAAACACATAATTCCACCTGGGCCGATTGCCAGCAATTATTATTAACTTTATTTAATTGTGAGGAAAGAACCCGGATTAATCAAGCGGCTATTAAAGCGCTTGAGGAAACGGCCCGTACTCAAAATCCGGCCAATCCAGTTGCGTGGGCTGCAGCCCATTATCCAAATGTCGATCCAAATTGGAACGTGAATGGTGCTGACATGCCCCAACTAAGGGCTTATCGGGAAGCCATAATTGCTGGCATGAAGGCAGGAAGGAAGAAGGCAATTAATATGTCAAAGATGGCTGAAGTGTTGCAAAAGGTTGATGAGTCACCTAGTACCTTTTATGAGAGATTATTGGAGTCATATAGGTTGTATACTCCTTTTAATCCAGAGGCTCCTGAGAATTCTATGATGATTAATTCAGCATTTGTCAGCCAGGCCCAAGGTGATATTAAAAGGAAATTACAGAAATTAGAGGGATTTGTAAGGATGTCCATATTACAGCTAATGGAGATTGTAAATAAAGTGTATATGAATAGGGAGACGGAGGTAAAGCGGGAGGAAGAACGTAAGATGAGGAAAAAAGCAGATATGCTAGTAGTAGCTATCTCAAGTGTAGAAAGACAGGGAAGGGAAGTGAATAGAGGAGACGAGAATAGGCTGAGCAAGGGACCTTTAAGTAGGAATCAATGTGCGTATTGTAGAAAGGAGGGACATTGGAAGAGCGAGTGTCCACAGAAAGAGCAGTATGAAGGTGATAGACAAGGAGAGAGAAGGGTACGAGGAGGTTATAGTGGTATTTATAGAGGAAGAGGAAGTTTTAGAGGGAATGGTGGGAATAGTAAGGAAGTGTTCAAGGAGACAGATACTATCCCCCCACACAGAGACCTAGAGAAAGAGAGGATAGAGATTTTGTGGGTCTGGCTGACACTATCATGGAAGACTATTGATACCGACCGGGCTCCATCCCCCTTGGTCAAGCAGAGCCTATGGTCGATGTAGCAATAGGGGGAAAGAGAAGTTCTTTCATGATCGACACAGGTGCTGAACATTCTGTGGCGACTAACATAGTGGCTCCGCCTTCGGGGAAGACTATAACTGTGATAGGAGCTACTGGGAGAAGCGCAGCTAGACCGGTTCTTAAGAGTCGCACTTGTATTCTGGGAGGCCATGTGGTGAAGCATCAGTTCCTATATATACCAGAGTGTCCGATTCAGCTTCTAGGAGGAGATCTATTATCGAAGCTTCAAGCCCAGATAGCCTTTTTACCTAATGGATCAAAATCTCTGAAGTTTAAGAGATTACCAGGCATAATGGCGATATCGGTGCCAAGGGAAGAAGAATGGCGCTTCTATTCCATAGTGACAAGTGTTAACCCTAAGAGTGATGAATCCTTATTTGACATTCCAGGAGTATGGGCAGAGAATAATCCACCAGGACTTGCTCATAATATCCCACCCATACATATTGAACTAAAGCTTGGGGCCTATCCTGTGAGCCTACGTCAATATCACATACCCCAAAAGGCTAAGCAAAACATACAAACCTACTTGGATAAGTTTGTAAGGTATGGCATCCTAAAATTCTGTACTTCCTCCTGGAACACTCCATTATTACCTGTTCAAAAACCAGGATTGGACGAATATCATCCTGTACAGGATTTGAGAGCAGTTAATGATGCAGTAGTTAATATACACCCAGTTGTACCTAATCCTTACAATCTGCTTGCCTTGATACCAGGTGTGGCAACATACTTCACAGTGTTGGATCTTAAGGATGCTTTCTTTTGTCTTCGAATTGCTGCTGAGAGTCAGCATAGCTTTGCTTTCCAATGGGAAGATGCTGTTACAGGTTCAAAGCGTCAGATGACCTGGACCAGACTACCTCAAGGGTTCAAGAATTCACCTACCCTATTTGGATCCGCATTAAGCCAGGATTTGCAAGATTTCAAGTCCATCCCAGGAGAATGTGTACTACTTCAATATGTGGATGATCTATTGATAGCAGCTGTTACTAAAGAGATATGCCAACAAGCCACTTATGATTTGCTTCATATTCTATGGAGAGCAGGATACAAGGTATCGAGGAAGCCAAGTGTTAAATATTTAGGATTCCATATATCCGAAAGTCAAAGAATGATGGGACCTGAAAGAAAAGAAGCAGTGTGTCGGATATCTATACCTAAGAATAGAAGACAAGTGCGAGAATTCTTAGGAGCGGCAGGATTCTGCAGGATATGGATTCCTAATTATGCAATATTGGCGAAACCTCTATACGAAGCTGTGAAAGGAACAGAACATGATCCCTTTTTGTGGACCTCTGAACAACAGAAGGCATTCGAAGATGTTAAGAAAGCACTAATCAGTGCACCAGCCCTAGGCCTACCAGATCATACACGTCCTTTCTATCTCTACGTACATGAGCAAAGAAGAATGGCTGTGGGAGTATTAACTCAATACTTGGGATCATGGCAAAGACTTGTAGCTTACAGTTGGATGCAGTGGCCAGTGGTCTTCCACCTTGTCTGCGAGCAGTGGCTGCTGCTGCCTTACTGGTAGCAGAAGCTGACAAGCTTACCTTGGGTCAGGAACTCTATGTGAGAGTACCTCATGCAGTGCAGACCCTCTTGGATTATAAGGGAAATCATTGGTTTAGCAACAGTCGAATGACCAAATATCAGGCTATGTTGTGTGAAAATCCAAGAGTACACCTCGAAACTGTCAACAATTTGAATCCAGCTACCCTTTTTCCTCAGACTACTGAAAGTCAACATGATTGTTTGGAGATAATGGATTAAGTGTTTTCAAGCAGGCCTGATCTTCATGATTTTCCTATCCAGAATCCAGACATACAGTATTATACTGATGGTAGTAGTTATGTGAAGGAAGGTGTACGTTATGCAGGATATGCGGTAACTACTATAGATAAGGTGATAGAAGCACGGCAACTGTCAAAAGGGACATCAGCACAGAAGGCGAAACTGATTGCATTAACCAGGGCTTTGCAATTAGCTGAAGGGCTGAGAGTGAATATCTACACTGATTCGAAATATGCTTTTCTAACCCATGCACATGGAGCATTGTATAAAGAAAGGGGATTGCTGAATTCAGAAGGAAAAGAGATCAAGTATGCGGCTGAAATACTCCAACTGTTAGAGGCGGTATGGGAACCGAAGGAAGTTGGTATTATACACTGTAGAGCACATCTGAGGGGTGATAGTGATGTCATCAAAGGAAATCGCATGGCAGACAACGCAGCAAAACAAGTCGCTGAATCTGGGCAAGAGGAATATGTGGGATATGTCGCAGCCCTTGTACCGGCACCTCTGTCTCAATGGACTCCAATATATACAACCCAGGAGATGGAGTGGTTGAAGACTGAAGCTGGGAAATATCTGGAGAATAACTGGTATCAGTTAGAAGATGGAAGAATAGAGATTGTTCAAAACTTTCATAATGGTACACATACTGGAAGAGATAGTATGGAAGAATTTCTTAGGAAACATTTCTATATACCAAGGTTATCTAATCTGACTCAAGCCATAGTTCAGAGATGTGTTTTGTGTGCCAAAAATAATGCAAGGCCCTGTCAAACCCCCTAGAGTTCAGTATATGGGTGGACTCCCAATGTCAGATTTGCAAATGGATTACAATGTGATGCCTAAATCTGGGGGATATCGTTATTTGTTGGTAGCTGTGTGCACCTACTCAGGCTGGGTAGAAGCTTGTCCAACTCGTACAGAAAAGGCAGGAGAAGTTGTACGATTTCTGTTGCGAGAAGTTATACCCAGATATGGACTTCCGTGTTCTATAGGATCAGATAATGGCCCAGCCTTTATTCATCAGTGTTTGCAACAACTAACTCGTGCTTGGTATTAAGTGGAAACTTCATACAGCCTATAGACCTCAGAGTTCTGGAAAGGTGGAAAGGATGAACAGAACAATAAAAACCCAGTTGGCTAAAATGTGTCAGGAAACTCAGCTCAAATGGAATGTCCTTTGCCAATAGCTCTGTTGTGAATACGTAGTACGCCTACCAGAAGGATGGGTTTGTCTCCCTTTGAAATTATGTATGGGTGTCCACCTCCCATACTAAGTAATCTAAGGGGGGACTTAAATCAGTAGGGTGAAGGAATTACTCGGCAGCAGGTTGTAGAGTTGGGTAAAACTATGGAGGAGGTGCAGAAATGGGTGCAAGATAGGTTACCTGTGAACATATATCCACCTGTTCATTCCTATCAACCAGGAGATCAAGTGTGGCTAAAAGAATGGAATATTGTTCCATTAGGTCCAAAGTGGAGGGGTCCTTATGTTGTTCTTTTACCCCAACAGCTGTAAAGGTGGCAGAGGTGACTCCGTGGATTCATTATTCTAGGGTTAAACCAGCATCAGACTTTTGGCAAGCTATCCCAGCTCCTGAGAATCCTTGCAAGATCCGGTTGAAGCGTGCAACTCAGTCGGAGTGACGAGGAGATATCGGGACATCTAGAGTAACTATAGAGATCAGCAAAGTAGGTGTTTTGACGGCCATAATAAAGCCTGACCACCTGCCTACGTGTTATAGCCAGAGTGTCTCGAAGGGATCTCTGTGAAGGAAAGTGAGGATCAGAAGAACAACATCCTTGCAGCCCTCACAATCGGGAAGCTGAGGGGCCATCGCACGGTCAAAGGCAAATGAGGATTTCAGGAATAATGTGTTTTATTATGTGTCTTAGTATTTTTATGATTTTTCAGGAAGGTAGGAGTACAGACATACCGAATTGCGATAGTTGCATTAAGACTACTAAAACAGGTAACCAAATATCCCAAACTCTCATCTGGCACTCACAGTATGAATGTAAGGGATCTGTATCTAAATGTAGATATTTAGATATTGATTATAGTGTGTGCAAGCCAATATCATGAGAGTCTAAATGTTTCGATCCCCAATTCCAAGCCCGTACAATTTGGTTGGTAATTAGGAAAAGTTATTCCCAGGGAACTTTGATAAATAGGACTGTGATAAATACCACACATTCTACAGGTGTTCTGCTATTTGATGTATGTAAGGCGATTTCTGGTAGAAGAAAACCTTGGAATGTATGTGGTAATCTTAAATGGGAACAAATTTATGGGTTTAATGACAAATACTTATGTCCCAGTAAAAGATCTACTGATCCTGATTGCCCAAATAGAGATTATAATTTTTGTCCCTATTGGTCTTGTGTAGGGTGGGCAACCTGGGGAAAAACAGTGGATCAAGATATGATTATCCAAATGTTGCCTACCACACCATACTGTAAATCTATGGAATGTAATCCGGTCCATATGACCATCTCTAATCCCCAGCATTTTATTGACAAATTTGGAAATATTTGTGGGTTCCAAATACATGGCACATGAGTAGATCCAGGAACAATAACATATGTAGGTCTTGAAATTGAGACAGTGGCAACTCAAACTAATCAGGTTTTCCATTCCTTTTATGAGGAAATGAGTGTTGAGGATAAAATTCCCCATAATGTTAAGAACCTATTTATTGATTTGGCTGAGAGTATTGCGGGTAGTCTTAATGTAACTAATTGCTATGTGTGTGGAGGTACTAATATGGGAGACCAGTGGCCATGGGAGGCAAAGGAAATATGGTATCCTGGCTCTGAGACATATGAACAACAGATACCTTTTAAGTCTGATCATCAAGTAAGTACTAGAAGTAAATCGGAATGGTGGTTAAAAACCTTCATTATAGGTCATGTTTGTAAAGCCAGGAAAGGGACAATGTAAAACACGTCTGTAGGTGAGCTAACTTGCTTGGGACAAAAAGCCTATAATGTTAATACTAAAAATACTACTTGGTGGTCAGCTTCAAATGTCTCGGAGCCTACTAATCCGTTTGCCAATTACACTCATTTAAAGGAGGTATGGTTTGACTTATCTGCTACATCTAGTTGGAAAGCCCCAGCAAATTTATACTGGATCTGTGGTAGGAAAGCTTATTCGGAGTTACCACAAGATTGGGAAGGGGCATGTGCATTAGGTATGCTCAAGCCATCCTTCTTCTTGTTGCCAATTGAGACAGGAGAGACCTTGGGAGTTACGGTTTACAATGTAAATCATAAAAGGAAGAGAGCATGCTTGAATATAGGTAGTTGGGAAGATGATGAGTGGCCCCCTCAACGTATTATTAATTATTATGGACCTGCTACTTGGGCAGAAGATAGCACTTATGGATACAGAACTCCGATATATATGCTCAACCGCATTATTAGACTACAGGCGGTGGTTGAGATTATTACTAATGAGACAGCTCAAGCTCTTAATCTTCTAGCTAAGCAAAATACCAGGATGAGATCAGCCATCTATCGAAATAGATTAGCTTTAGATTATCTATTAGCAGTGGAGGGAGGTGTATGTGGAAAGTTTAAACTTAGCAACTGTTGTTTGCATATAGATGATGAAGGTCAGGCAGTGGCTGAACTTACTAGTCACATGGTTAAACTTGCGCATGTACAGACTCAGGTCTGGAGTGGGTATAATCCTAATAGTTGGTTTGGAAGCTGGTATGAGCAGCTTGGAGGAATTAAGGCGTTAGTAGGAGGAGTAGTGTTTATCATATTCTTATGCCTTTTTCTGCCCTGTCTAATTCCATTAGTGGTAAGGTCCCTACGTAGTATTATAGAGAGTACTATAGAGGGAAAGACAGCGGCTCATGTAATGGCTGTCTATAGATATGATCCCTTAGCCCAAAGAGAATATATTCAGGATGAGGAATGTTGAAGGAGTTTTTAAAATGCTTACAAGGTCTACTCTGGTTCAATGGCTACTTGAGAGATGTAGGTAAAACTGTGATTGGTGATGCATCTGGAATAATTTGTATCAGAGGCATCAAAGGGGGGAATGTGGTGGAATTTCGGTGAATGTAAATTTAGTAGGCCAAGATTTCCATGTGGCATATGTGTATGTTGTGTCAGTTAGTTAGCTACACGTAGCTAGGATACTGTCATCAATGTACTGAGCATGTGCAGGAATGCAGGAACTGAAATTGCACTTATTTCCTTTGTCTTGGATGGGCCATGTGGTTTGACTAGATGTACAAGTCTATATTCTGCTCATTGATTGGTTAAAGGTATATGTGGGTGTAGCTATTAATGGGAGGAGTTATAGTGCTATATAAGGAATGTACACAATGTGTTGCGCTCTCAGATCTGTTTGGAACATTAGTTCATCTGAGGCCAGATCGGTATGTTAATAAAGACTTTTTACTTCCTGAAGACCTGCATCCATCTCTCTGTGTTTGGCTTCTGCATGCTTACACTGTTACACTACCACTACAGCCCGTTTCCCCACACTACAGCCTCTATTACATCTTTTACAACCCTACAGCTCCTCTCCCCCAATTGCAGCCCATATCCCCTACACTACAGCCTCTTTCTCCAATTGCAGCCATCACCCAATTCAGCTCCTAACCCCCCTACTACAGTCCCTATCCCCCCAATATATTTTTGAACAACCAATTACAGCACATACCCTCCACTACAGCCCCTATCAGCCTACTACCAGTGCGCCTTCTGAGAGAAGGTTCTGGATCTGCCCCAGCACTGATACGTTATATGGATAGTACTACTTTGGCACAAAAATGGCACGGATTAGTTATGCTGAGACAAAGATGGCACTGATTAGCTGTTTTGGGACACAGTTGGCTTTGGGTAGCTGTATAGGGACAGAGATGGCACTAGGCAGCTAGGCACAAATATGGCTCTGATTAGTTTTTTGGGGAAAGGCTGGCATTGTAGAAAGTGGGTGACATGCTACCCTGTAAGGTTGGGTGTCCCAAAGAGTTGGAGTGGTCTCCATTGGACATGGGTGTGGTTAAACGATGTTTGTAAAGGGGATGAGTTTGCAATATAGCCACACCCACCTCAAGGTGCCAAGAATATTTTTGCACCCAGGCATCAGTAACCTCAGGATCAGCCCTGGTAGGGGGTATAGTTAAAGACAATTATAAGCTAATTAGACATTTGAATTCATAAAATATAGACTTGCAGAAAAGAATGCATAGAGTAAATGAATGAAAAACAAAAAAATTTCAAATAAATAAATAAATCAAGTAAGGCCTGTGGAGCAACAGAGATTGACTGGTGCTACACAATGTGGGACCCACAGAGCACCAAAGATTTATTTTAAAGGCAAACAGCATTGAAGGGAAACTACAGCTTAACCCCTAAAGGACACATGACATGTGTGACATGTCATGAATCCCTTTTATTCCAGAAGTTTGGTCCTAAAGGGGTTAAAGGTGTAAAAGAATGTCTTTAAAATAGGTTTGATGAATCACACAGAAGATATTTTCTGAAAAATTCTGGGCAAAGAATTCTGGGGATTTCACAAGGAAACTAAAAACGATAGACATAATTACCCAATTAGAAATAGGGGAGAAAAAAAAGTCTTTAAATCAGCTGTTTTCCAACTTTGCCAATATGGCCTATAATCTTCAGTGAATGTGTCTATTTCTGCTGCCTATAAAAACATTAAATTGCCTATGAATAGGGATTAATTAAATCTGAATTTTGTCCAGTCATTCCAGTGTCCAATTTCCAGGTTTTCACTTGTCTGCTGTTCAGCGTTATAGTTAAATAACATTACTATAACAGCTTCCAATGTGTACTTTAATCCTTCGGCATGCCTTTCTAGTGTGTAGCTTGAAGGAATTGTTATTGGATCCCGATTGGAATGCAAGAACATGGATATTTTTGTTTCTTCAGCAGTGTGCATACCCCATTTGGTTTGTATAGGGTACTGAACATGTCTGTTGATTGTAAACAATCAAATACAATCTGCATGCACTGATCTACCATCTAATCGAAAAAGTGCATTATAGAAAATTGACCTTGGTTAAAGGGACACTATAGTCTCCAGAACAACTGCAGCTTAATGTAATTGTAGTGGTATCTATAGCTTGACCCTGTAGGCATTTTAATGTAAACACTGCCTTGTCAGAAAAAAGGCAGTGTTTACATTACTCCCTAGGAACACCTCTAATGGAAGTTACTCTGATGCACCACAAGAGGTATTTCCTGGGTCAGTGCTGTACAGTGTGCAGCACTGACGTACAGAGTCTATAAGGTCTGCATGGCGACACTGAACCCTCAACATAGAGATGCATTGATTCAATGCGTGTTTTGCTGCTCATGCGCTGTAGCCTCCCAATGCTTTTGGTACAGGAAAGAATTGGATTGTCTGAGATTGTCAAATTTGATGATCTTGGCCAAGGTGGCAGAGTGGGACAGGGCCAGCCATGTCGAGACTGGCGCAGTGCTGGAAATTAGATAAGCTACCTGTTTCAAGTAAGGAGAAAGTAAGCCACATGCCTAAACTGTGTTTTTAAAACAATAGTGTCAGAAATACACAAGCAACTCTTTGGTCAACATTTTTTATTTTTTTTACATTTTAAAAATAAATCACTGTTTTATGGGCTTTACGACATCCCTCCATAAAGGCTGATTCTTTGAAAAAATTGCATTTCACATTATTTAGAACAGTCACCGTGGGGCTTTTTTTTATATGTAACCCTAAAAGCTACATTTGACATTTTCAAACACTAAATGAAACCAGTCAGACTTCCAACTCAACTCCGTATATAAATTTAAGGTACAATTCGAACACCATTTTTGAGCAATAGCATTAACTGCACAGCAGTTGAACTACAGTCTTGATATATGACCTGAGGCTATAGTATATTTCTGCTCTGCTATCGTTTCAATTAGTGTGTGCTTAAGGGGAAGAACCCTAGACGATTTTGTCTACAATCAATTAAACATCTATTGCAAGACAATGTGGAGGGAAAATGTGAGGATCCGGTATCGTCTCCCTAGGTTTTGACACTTTATTGAAGAGATTATAGACATAGAAATTAGAAAGTGAATATTTATATATCTGCATGTTTGACAAACTGGCAGTTTCCTTGACATATAATGGCATACATCATTCAGGTTCTCTCAAAAAACGACGCTCCTCACTGCAATGACATTTATTTGAGAGTAAACTCTAGATGGTTTTCATGTTTCTATAATCTAAAGCCAACTGGCAAAACTGAGATCACTTTTCATGGCTGTCAAATCTTAATTCAAAACAACTACCTTTTCTAGGAAAATAACTGCTTGACTGCCTGTATTATGCAGACTTAGATGTCACATTAACCCCTTAACGCCGTTACGGCGTTCTATGCCGTCGCGGCGGCATAGAACGCCGTAACGGCCTAAGCCCCCAGGAGGTCCGGCATACTCACCTGCGCCGCGATCCTCTTCGGGAGGGCTGCCTGACAGCCCAGGCAGCCCTCCCCCGCCAAATGAGGCTCCCGGGGCCATGTGATCACTCTCAAAGAGCGATCACATGGCCCCCTATAGATGGCTGTGGATCTGCCAGCAGGAGGACTGTCTGAAATATCAGACAGTCCCCCTGCTGGTGGGAAATGTAAAAAAAAATTAAACATGTTTGAAATTAAATTACAAGTATTTTTATGTATATAATATATGTATATAATATATATGTAACAAAATACACTTAGAATGACATTCTATATACGTCTATATATAAAATGCAAATAACCGCAAATATATTTATATAGATATATACATATAATTACATAAAAGATTACATTAGTATACACGTAGAATTTAAATACCTATAAATGCATATATATTAAAATTCTATGTGTATATTTAAATAATCTTTTAATATAATTATGTGATTTTATTAATTAAAATTTGATTGACATGCCTGACAACACAGGGAGAAAGTGCCAAGACACCATAAAACCTCTACATAGAGGGTACTATTTTACTCGGGAGACTTCGCTGAACTCAAATATTAGTGTTTCAAACTGGTAAATTGTATTACAACGATGCTATTTTAAGTAAAAGTGACTTTTTTGCATTTTTTATAAATGAACGGCACTTTTATGGACTATATTATTGTTGTAATATGTTTTACTGTTTTAAAAACACTAATATTTATGTTTAGTGAAGTCTCCCAAGAATAACAGTACCCCCCATGTACAGGTTTTATGGTGTTTTGGAAAGTTAGAGAGTCACATATCAGGCTTGCATTTCATTTTTTTGACATTGAAATTTGCCAGATTGGTTATGTTGCCTTTGAGAGCATATGGTAGCCCAGGAATGAGAATTACCCCCATGATGGCATACCATTTGCAAAAGTAGACAACCCAAGGTATTGCAAGTAGGGTATGTCCAGTCTTTCTAAGTAGCCACTTGGTCACAAACACTGGCCAATTATTAGTTTTTTGCTTTTTTCACACAAAAACAAATATGAACGCTAACTTTGTCCAGTGTTTGTGACTAAGTGGCTACTAAAAAAGACGAAACATACCCCACGTTCAATACCTTGGGTTGTCTACTTTTTCAAATGGTATGCCATTACGGGGGTAATTCTCATTCCTGGGCTACCACACCGTCTCAAAGGTAACATTACCAATCTGGCAAATTTCAATTTGAGAATGGAACGTTCTACATTTGACCCTGTAACTTTCCAAAACACCATAAAACCTGTTAATAGGGGGTACCGTTGTACTCATGAGACATCGCTGATTACAAATATGTGCATTTTGTTGCAGTAAAACCTACCAGTATTATGACATTAACAGCTAAAATGTCAGACGGAAAAACAAATTTTAAAAAAAAAATCGTATTTTCTCACATTTTTTTAAATTTTATTTATAATAAATTATGTTCCATATATGAATAGTTAATGATAAATTAAAGCCCTGTTTCTCCTGAACAAAATTATATATAATAAGTGTGGGTGCACTTAATGTGACAGTGGTGAATTACGGTTGAACAGACATATAGTGCAAATTCCAGTTTTTGTTTACGTTTTGTTTTGATCAGAACGTGTACTATAAGAAGTCCACATATTTGCTTCCAGCATGGATTGGCAATGGATACATAATGCCCAGACATAAGATGTGAACAATATAAAGTATAACCTATGCAAAAGAACTAGGGCATAACTATTTATGCATATATTAAACAATTGAAACATCAAAAGCATTTGTATAAAATGTCTGTGGCCTACAATTCCCAGTATTCTGTGAATGCAAAAGATGACAAAATAATCATGGGAGTTGTGGTTCTGCAACATCTGGGGGGCAAAATTTTAGATGACTGCTCTAGGCTTTTCTTAGCTAGGATAATGGCAAATGATGGGTTAATCCATAAGACAGAGAGGACACATGTACAAGTATTTTGTTTTCTTTAGAAACAGAAGTCTGACAATGGGCACATACGGAGATAAGTCGGATTCCTTCTTAGACAATGCCACGGAAGCTTTGTGTAGCCAACAGAGAGGGGTTTTATCTGCAATCATATACTGACATTGTGTGAGAACTGCGCTCTTAATTGGAACTTTCTGATACTAATGGAAAGTAGATTATATGGTAAATTCTTAAACCAAGTGCTAAACGGAAGAAATTATCATAAATAACTGGAGAGTTGATTTATGTACCGTAAAGTTAAGTAACAAATATATAAAACATTTTTAGGTAATCCAAGAATGTAAACATATCATTTGTCCTAAAATGTAAATTTCAGATTTTCAAATCTCCTTAACCCCCATTTTAGTGAATAACCCTGAAATAATGCTATTTAGTCATTTATTGATAAAGTAGAAAAATTTAACACTGGCATCCCAACAGTTCTGATTCCCAGAGATCTATTTTGTGATATCTGTGTCCTACTATTCTGCTTCTTTGGGACATCAGAAGGAAATATAAATTAATTTCAAATACTGGTGTGTTGTAGTAGCCAATGTTAGATGATATGCTAATGCCCAATTTCTTTAGGTAAGATGCATTTCAAAGTAGGTACAGCGATAATCTGTAAATAAATAAGATAATGTACTTGCATTACAGTATCTAAATTAATATGTAGACAAACTACAGTCTCTCCACATGAGGATAGGCGTATGCAGGCCTCCCAAAAATCCAGATTTTGGAAGGACAGACCTGCTTTTAGGGTCCTGGCCTGTTGCCCCAGGAGACCCACTTCTGGGGACACCATGGATCTGTTCCAAAAAAAGAGAAGTGAGAGTGCATTGTTGAACATGCCCGCTCTCCACTAAGGGAACTAAGACCTGTAACTGTGCTCTACGCATTCTTCACCTTCAGTGGGTTGACCTGGCGTGCATTCTTGTGACTTCAAGTTGAGCAAGAGAACAGCCGGAAAAAATACCCCAAAAAACCACAGTGACTGTACACTGACCATACACACATATATACACATATAAATATGCATTTTTAAGTATGTCTCTAATCTGATTTATAGAAAATCCAGCCCTGTGTGTGCCAACACCAAACACAAAAGTTGCCCAAAATTACTTTTGCCAACCAGAAAGAATGTTTTAGCTTGCTGATTGACAGTCCAAATATATATATATATATATCTACAGAATTAACAATTAAAAAAAATTAAAAATCAAAAGTTTGTTTTGGTGCTTAGATTGTCCCTTTAAGTTACTACCTTTTTTTTTTAGCAGAGTTAGATTCAGGAATTTTATTTGAATAACTCACAATTATTTGAAGTCTCTAGGTAAGGGCTGTCCAACCTGCAGCCCCCCCCAGATGTTGCTGAGCTACAGCTCCCATAATTCTTTCAATGAAACCGATAGCCAGGGAATCATGGGAGTTGTAGTTCAGCAACATTTGGGGGGCCGCAGGTTGGACAGCCCTTACCTAGAGAATTCAAATAATTGTGAGTTATTCAAATCAAATTCCTGAATCTAACTCTGCTAAAAAAAAAATAATAAAAAAAATAATAATAAAAAATAAAAATACACCTAGGGAATCTTAAAGTACATTCTAATTATATGACTGATCATTACGTTTAATATACCATGCTTCTTTTCAAAACACTACCCAAAATTTTACTTTGAATTACAGTAAGACAGATGCAAACACAAAAAAACAGCACTTAATACCATAAACCTACAATATGTTTACCTTTGTCACAAGTGTTAATTTTGCATGTTCAGTGAAGCTGGCAAAAATCATATCTCAACCACTCAAAGTTGAAAAATAATTATCAGATGGAATTAAAGACAATTTTTTCCACATTCTTTAAGCCAGTCAGGTTCAAAACATTCCAGATTTTATAAGTTAAATAAAAAATAAAAAAAATCATATATAATAAGTTAAATGTAAATAAAAGAAAGCACTGTTTTTTTGTTTTTTTTAATACCAAACATACAAAGAAAATGAGAAAATACTAGCATGCACGGAACACCTTAGATTAAAAAATGTGAATTCTGTGCTGTCACCCTCATATACTCTGCCTCACAATATGCCACAAAAACAAGCTTCTTAAAGACACACTAAACGGAGTAAAACTAAATTTGCTTAATGAAGCAGTGTAGGTGTATAGATCATGCCCCTGCAGTCTCACTGCTCGATTCTTTGTCATTTAGAGGTTAAATCACTTTTTTTATTTGGCCCTAGCTATACCTACCCTGGCTGAGATACATTTATTTTATTCAATTAACGTTAAAGTAAAACAGATTCAATGGGTGTTACTAGGAGAGTGAATGACCACAATGTCTCTGGCTATGCATCTATATAGGCAGAAGTGAGTAATGATCCATAAATAATGCATTTGAAATGGGTCCTAATTGATATATTGTTAGAATTTTTACATAGGCATGCTTCTATCGAGGTTACAGTAAACAAGGTTTTATCAAGGATGCAGTGACATCACAATGCAAAAATAAAAGTAGCTATATAGGCAGCAAAACAAAGATTATAACTCACAGACTGATACTGCTGAGCCAATATTGAGAAAGATCTATGTAAATACAAACATCATACTAGCTTAAATTTGGCAAATATTTTCAGAACTAAACCGTAAAACATAAAATACCGTATTAAATCGAATATAATGAACAACTTTACTGGCAAAACAAGGACTCCAAAATTTGAATGTGCATTAGATTTGATGGCGCATTAGATTTAAGTATGATTTCAGTACGAACAATAAGGAAAGCACAGTGTAATAAAGACAAACCGCGCAGGTGTACTACTCTCTTTTGCTTACCTAGTTGCTCCTCACTTTAAGACCTGCTCAAACAACGACCACTCTGATATATAACCGGCATATGAAGCGAATTCACTGTGGCGAAATTTGCATTCGCACCGCTGTGACAGGGATGCGAGACTTGACTTGTGTGTACAGTAAATCTGCAATTCGTTCCTCGAAGTAGTAGTTTTTAAAAAACTGCGCATTACGCTCGCCAGCGAGAACATCTTTTTGGCTTCCAGGTTTCAAAATTTGAATGTGTATTAGATTCGATGGCGCATTAGATTCAAGTAAATATGGTACTTATTTGTGAAAGGCAAACCTCTGTAAGTGGCTTATTTGATTATTTACAATTGTAGCGGAGATGCAATATTCCCCAGGTTATCTCCGCTTATGATCCAAGGGAGGCTCAGGAACAAGTAAATAATAAATCCACAGGCAAGGTTTCCAGCAGGTAAAATAACAGCAATATCCCCACAGCAATCCCAATAACTGGACGACACACAGTTTCAGGAGCAGAACTGAAAGCTTTAATCCACAGTGTTATTTTAAAGCATGCTCCCATGCAAGGGAGGGATTTACAATCATTAGTACAGTAGCCAATCCTGTCCTGGTAACCTCCCACACATCTCCTCCCTTCAGCCAGCATCATAATCCCCTTATCCAGTCTAGCAATTCCCCCCGTTTCTGGATGTACCCCTAAATGTAGGGGTACCCCTTTAAATCCTACATCCCCTGATAGCCCTGATCTGGGTGAACAACATACCCAAAAATCACCCAGATCAGACCAGGGGTTCTGGAAATTTATGGAGGGAATAAAATGACCGACCTCACTGACTGAAATAGCCGAATGCGGTTCCATGCGAATGGGCCCTGCGGTCGGTCCTGGAATAAGGGAACAAACTGCACGAATGCCTCTAGCTATACAGGCTAGGGAGGGTTCGCCTGAATTCCCTCGTTCGGTTCTTTCTATCTAACGAACGAGGGGGCGTTCGGTAGTTTGGAACCGAACGGACCGGGCTTGTGGAGGTTTCAGCGGTGTTCGCCTAGTCGAGTGTCCGATTTGAGTTCCAGACACTCGACGTCAAAACACTGCTGTTCGGGAGTTTTAAAATGACCGCCGCCACGTGTTCGTTTGTCGAATGGCGGCCACCCCTGAGAACAAAGGACGGCTACTTAACTTGTCAATTACCCGTTCGCAACAATGTTGCAACGGGTAATTGAGGACACACTTAACACAGGGGAGGTCTGATGGTTCGGTAGTTTCATTCCCTTAGTTTATTCGAATGATTCTACCGAACAATCAGAGGAATACAATTCTTTTAAACACATATAAAACTAGCAGATCACACGAATGCAGTTATTCACAAGACATTTGCAGGACCAGTGCCATCCGCTACAACAATCATGCAAGTTTAACAAAAGAGAGGAAATAAAAATGGGGGGTGTCACAAATGCACCCTACGTCGAGAGTGTGCATGACGTAGTTGTGGTGGTGAAAGCGTTAAAGTTCACTATTTGTCTGCACTA
The DNA here is from genome assembly GCA_933207985.1 of Pelobates cultripes. Lineage (NCBI taxonomy): Eukaryota > Metazoa > Chordata > Amphibia > Anura > Pelobatidae > Pelobates > Pelobates cultripes. The sequence continues at coordinate 112,074,912 of OW240918.1, forward strand.
GACCGGAAATAATTATAAAATCCCACTTAACACCACCCACACCTAAGCATAAGAATATAAATATTACTATTTTAACGCTGCCACCACCAAGACAATTTATAAATGGGGTGTTTTGGTCACCCAGGTAAATCAATAATAAAAAGCCACCAAATACAACTTAGCACAATATTTGAGGAATTGCAAAAATACTAATTTGTCTCTTCAAGTAACGTGATTCTTTACCAGACAAACACAGAACTTAAAGGACCACTATAGTGCCAGGAAAACATACTCGTTTTCCTAGCACTATAGTGCCCTGAGGGTGCCCCCACCCTCAGGGTCCCCCTCCCGCCCGGCTCTGGAAAGGGGAAAGGGGTTAAAACTTACCTTTTTCCAGCGCTGGGCGGGGAGCTCTCCTCCTCCGATCCTCCTCTTCTCCTCCTCCTGGGCTGGCTGCGCGCGCATTCAGCCCGTCGCATAGGAAAGCATTTACAATGCTTTCCTATGGGCGCTTGCGTGCTCTCACTGTGAAAATCACAGTGAGAAGCACGCAAGCGCCTCTAGTGGCTGTCTAGTGGCTCTGAAACTGCTATGTTTATAAAAAAATGGGTTAACCCTAGCTGGACCTGGCACCCAGACCATTTTATTAAGCTGAAGTGGTCTGGGTGCCTAGAGTGGTCCTTTAATAAAGGAATATTTATTATGAGCAAAAAATAGTCACAGTGCATACAAAAATATAGATGACAATCAAGATTATTTACACCAACAACAGATAAAAACAAAAGGGATAAAATAACAAAGTCCTAATTACTTACTCAACTCTTCAAAGTAAAACTTCTGCCCAGGGGGTCTCTGCTAGAAAACATGGTGACTCACATTTAATAAAATTCTGGTCCCTCAAGCAAGCACAAAAAAAATTCAGTATCATTGGATATATACCCTGTGTATTACCATGCCTGGTCTAGAGGTGGAGTTACGGTGTATCTATAGAGACCATAAGTGACCACCCCCTTCTATTGCAGACCAACATCAATCCAAATGGAAATATTTTGTTCCATCTTCTCTTATGTACTTGCCACAGAAATAATAATCGCATCTACAAATGTCTTATTTTTCCATTCCACAGATATGTAACACACCTTACTTGCGACTCAATATAGCGGACATCACATGTTTGGGCTTGTTTAGAAGAAAGCGCTTGTCACATTCCAAATATAACAAAAATGAGGCTTAATTATTATTCTGTGGGTAAATATTTTTATTTTCTTTTGGATATGCTACTGGAACAAGGCTTATGACCATTAACATATCAAATAGATTGACTCATCCATTAAGAGGTACAGGCCATATGGCTGAAGCCAGACATTCAGGCTTTTCAAGTGTAGAATCTCACACCTTGCAGAGCCTTTGATTAATCACAGGATCCATCCATATGGTAAAAGCCTTTTCACATTCCTATGCAATTTACTGTCATCTGACCTCTGTGGGGGTCCCAGCTTCAAAGAGGAATTAAGGCTAAAAACCTTCTGACCTTCCATACAATCAAATTAACCCTTTTTGACATTGACAATACCACTTTTACCAGGCAGGCAGGTCATCTATGCACTACACAAATTACATTAAAGGACAATATTCCATAGTGCAGTAGTGAATTAAGCACCCTTACTGTGACAGGGGGGAATGGACAATGAGTTGTTTAAAGAACACAAGCAATGAGAGGAAAGAGGATGCATAAGGAAAGAGCAAGGGAAATGAGAGATCAAGGTAGAATTGTATTGGGTTGCATTTGATCTACCAAGTAAATAACATAATTCGACTTTCTAATCAAAATTACTAGCACTTATGATATTTTAAAGTTATATGGTCAAATCGGGGCCATGTAACTGCAGGGGTGCCCTCACCAAGGAGTTTCCCAAATTAACTTCCAAAGTGTTTTCAAAAGAGGCGGCATAAATGTTACGGGCAGTGTGGAAAAGTAGGATCTGCAGCAGAATAAAAGGAATTTTGTGTTTCGTGGCCTGTCTACATATTTTCAAGGTTATAGTGACAAAACGAAAAGTGAATTAATCAACTGTCTATCACCTTAAGAGGTTTGTAATGTTGCACTGAAGAAGTTAAAGTATTATCCTTTGAGTGACATAGGCGTAAGACAATTTTTGCGCTCTACCTAAATTCAAGTACTTTACTGCCTTTAAATAAGAGCAAAGACCTTTTGTAGCTACTTTAAATAAAAGGATATTTTTGGACACATAATCAGCCTAATCAAATGATGTTAAGCAATTTAAATGTTTGACAAGAATATCTGACAGTAAATTAATTCAAGGAACATCACAGACAATACCTGAATAACAAACAGTAGGATGTGATTTCAACAATAACAAACTCGATCATAGACTTTCATATCACGTACGAGCCTCCATTACAGGGACAAGACTTGTTAGGTTGCACTGTAAATTAAAATCCAACTCTCTGTAAATGCTTTTGGACAAAAGATATATTATATACTTAAAGGAACAGTGTGCTAAATAAACTGAACGCAGAATGTGGAAGGTTTTCATGAATGAGAAAATCCTAGCACTCGTGGGAGAATTCCGTAACCTCTATCCAACCTAGTACCTGCTGAAATTACATTAGCGCAGAGATTGCACCTGACTGCTGCTTAAATGTGGTACAAGGAAATCAAAGAGGGATATTTCGGGGTACGAAAACTGTATATCTATGGCACGGTTAATGTGTGTCTTTATAATACGCCGTGAGAGACCCAGAGAGTATAACAATAAAAAACGGTGGCTTAAAATCAGTTTGACCTCAAAAGTAATCAGCAAAATTATGCTAATTGTTCCTTATCTAGACAACAATTTGTCATTATTTCTACTCAATCTTCCTAGCTGGTAGCACTGTATAATGGTCCGACATTGAAATATGGAACTTTTATATACAGTACTGACTTGCTGTTTGGTAAAAATCAAAACAAAATAATTAACAACACAGTTCGATGTTGAAACAGCTGTTGTTTCACTACAATTGGCACCAACCCTCAAACTGGCTGGTAGTATGATGATATGTTCAACGAAAGGGACAGTGAATGCTTTTTCAAAGGGTTCTGTAAGGCCAATCATGATGAGATTCACTGTCCAAGCATTTGAGAAATAATTGGACTGATGGATTGGTTAAAGTTAGACACAAGTGGAACTATCTGGTTAAGAGGTCGCAGGCTACTAATGCAAGCAAAAATGTGTTACACTTTATTCTACATAAAGCCATAAATACCACAGACATGTAAATAGTGTGATGTCAGGAGAAGCCTGGCTGAAGAGACATCATTTGCATGAAGAATGGTCTCTTTATGCATAAAAAAAAAAAATGTAAAAAAAAAAGCCCCCCAAAAATTAATACTCAATTATCTCTTCTTAAATACTTGAAAAATATTCAAATTCAATTTATTTTGTTTTAATTAGCAACTGGGTTATTGAGTTAATATAGCATTTTAAAGACCCACATTTGTCTTTTTTGACACCTTCATAAATACAATGAGAAAATGTCACATACAAGATGTACACAATGTGGAACCATACTGTTACAGTATCATTCAAGCATATAAACTTTATACAACATTATACAGAGAGACTTGTCACCACTGGACCTTTACACATTTTTAGTGACAAAATTTGGAATTAATTCTTATTTTATTGACATTATCACACTTTAAAAAAAAAAAAAAAATTGACAACATACTTTAAAATAGAAAATTTAATTTTATGGTGACAAAAAAAGTAAATAAAACTTTCCATTGTTTCAAAGTTCCATTGTGGTTAAACTCTCAATTGCCTTTGCACATAACATACCTCAAAACATTGGAAGGCATGAGATTGGGACGGGTGGGCGAGAACCCGAGAGGGGGCATAGCCAGTGACACAACTGGGAAATGGGTGGAGCATGCTCACTGAAGGGGTCTGCCTGGCCAGCCTCCAACCTGCAGGAACTTGCAGAGTGCTGCTGAATCACGCACAGAACCTCTGAGATCTGTAGGTAAGGATGTTTTTTTTGTTGTTGTTTTTTTTTTAGAGACCCCCAACAGACACATTATTGGTCAAAAATACCCAGGTCACCCCTGAAGAGGGAGAGAGATTCAGAAGAAGGGGAACAAGAGGGGGAAGGAAAAACAAGGAGGTTAAGAGAAAACTAAAAACACAAAGACCTAGTAACTTGGCTGCACCAATTAAGATTTTTAACTTTTCTAATACAATTCTAAACTAAATTAAAAGGTACAAGTGTTATCGCTAAGAAAATGGAAAAGTTTTTATCTAATGTCACAAAAATTGAATATTTTATTGAGGATTTTATTACATGCGACACTAGCAATGTCGTATACCTTTTAACATGTAAATGTGGCCTCCAGTAAGTGGGAAGGACCACAAGACCATTGAAAACCAAAATGAGTGAGCATTTTAATATTTAAAATAAACTTACCACTCACTCTGTATCAGCTCATTCATAATTGTGACCTTAAAATGTTGAATTTTATCGGTATCCAAAAAGTAATAAAACCGTGAAGAGGGGGAGATTTTTTGAAAATTTTAAATAAGACAGAAATGAAGTGGATTTTCGATTTAGAAACCCTCTCCCCTTATGGTCTTAATTTAGACTTTGAAATGTACAATTTTATTTAGGATTTCTATGAGTGTAAAATATATATATAGAGAGAGAGAGAGAGAGAGAGAGAGAGAGAGAGAGAGGGAGAGAGGGAGAGAGAGGAGAGAGGAGAGAGAGAGGGGAGAGGGGGAGAGGGGGAGGGGGGGGGAGAGGGGAGGGGAGAGGGGAGAGGGGGGAGAGGGGGAGGAGGGGGAGAGGGAGAGGAGGGGAGAGAGAGAGAGAGAGAGAGAGAGAGAGAGAGAGAGAGGGAGAGAGGAGAGAGGGAGAGAGAGAGAGAGAGGAGAGAGGGAGAGAGGGAGAGAGAGAGAGAGAGAGAGAGAGAGAGAAAAGCCATTATAGGTAAAGTGCAATAAATTTAGATAATGCATACATGTAGAAGGTATTGAGATTACAGTGCAATAAATGTGTTAATAGATATTTTACCTAAGCTTTTATATTTTTAACACTTTTTCTCTCTCTTTTTGTCCTTAATAATGTATCATTTATGTATTTTTATTGTTGAGCATTTATCCCTATAAAGGGCTTGATAATAACATTTAGGACTTGGATATTGCCATATATAGGAAAATTTGAACTTCCTGGACTAAGCTTAACCGGAATACAGCCATTGTTAATGGTGGAACACATGAAAACAGCCGCTGGAACACATGCCAAAGGTGGAACGCATGAAAATGGCCGCTGGAACGCAAGGCAGCGAAACCGGAAGTGATGTCATTTGCCATTGCGATACCGATCGCAATGGAATTAGGAGGTTGGGAGGGCCCTGGTAGGTTAATTGGAATGGGGGCAAGTCCCTAATTTGAAAAACAGGCGCCAAAAATGGACTTATACTCACAGACTGCACATGGGAATATGTGTGCACCTGAGGAAGACTATTTAAGGGTTCAAACGCGTTGTGCTATTTGAGACACTTATTGTATGTACTATTTTATTTTATTCTGTTATAATAAATATATTTTAAACCAAGAAGCTGGTGCTCTCCATCAAATTCCATGAAGACCTGGTATTCCTGCAATGGGACCTGCATTATCTGACTATACTACTACCTGAGCCAGTTTGTTAACAGGCTCATTAAAATGTGAGTTGAATACCTAAAGAATACACTAAGTGACAAAACTGGGATATCTATGAGAGTGTTGTTTTTGTTTATTATTCCAGGAAGAAGCAATATCACTGTATTGATTTCTAGGTGTATCTATACTCACTTTGTTTCACATTGGGTTGTGTGAACCCTGGGAGCTAGAGTATTAAATACTGCTTCTATATTTTGCGCTGAGCACTTTACTTTTTATTGTATAATTTGGTCGTTGGTGGAATTTGGTGAGATTAATTCCACAGTGTTCATAGCTGCATGAAAAAACAGCCCACACTGTTTTTTTGTATACTTTAAAATAGAAAATTGTAATTTTATGGTGACAAAAAAAGTAAATAAAACTTTCCATTGTTCCAAAGTTCCATTGTGGTCAAACTCTCAATTGCCTTTGCACATCACATACCTCTAATCATTGGAAGGCATGAGATTGGGACGGGTGGGCGAGAACCTGAGAGGGGGCATAGCCAGTGACATAACTGGGAAATGGGCGGAGCATGCTCACTGAAGGGGTCTGCCTGACCGGCCTCCAACCTGCAGGAACTTGCAGAGTGCTGCTGAATCACGCTCAGCAGGATCCTAGCGCCCGTGTACAGCGCAAGTGCGTCCAACAAGATGCTAAAACTATACTGCCTGTAGCGGAGCTCCCTGTATTTCCTAGCTGGAACCAGGGAAAACCTCAACACTTCTGACCCAGCTTCCATGGCTTGACTGGGTTCCACCTGGAGTCTCTCTGTCCTGGTATAGGATAGGGGACTTGCTCTATTCCCTCCCAGGCACTGGACAACACACAGTCCTGGGAGCTATAGTCCTTACAAGGACGCTGAATCCTCCACAGAGCTGGAACAAGGAGCTGAGCAGTGAATAGCCCTTTCCCCTACCAGTAACTAGACCACACATAGTCCTGGGAGTACAATTTATTTTAATGAACCAAACTCTGCCTTTTATGCATAGACCCCTGCAAGGGGTCTTCAAACAATAAAATGCAAGCCCCTCCCAGGAGTCTCTGGGCCTGGGAGATAATGGAGTTAAAAAATGTGGAAACTTTTAAATGGGGATGGAACACTTATACAAGGCACTGAAGCTGTTAGCATAGTAGTTGGAAGCAGCTCTCATTCCAGCACTGTAAAATGTCATATCTTTTTAGGATGACCTTGGGCCAAGCTCGTCACACTATGTGAAAGTCATGCTGCTACAAGTGGAATTTGAGGGTGGAGGTGTTAAATAGAAATATCCAAAAAGACCAGACAGTTCTTACAAACTGAACAGAGCCGGGATCTTCTCCAAAGTTGCCAACGCAACTGCTTGACGTGCCAAGCAGGCAGATGCTCTTCTAAGAAAAATCTAAATTTCACAATTCAGATAAAAACCTAAGGCCAGTGCTGTATCTACTCGGGTATAAATACGGGGAGGTTTCTGTGTGCAGATATCGAAGCAAACAGAGACAAATTTAGATTTTCTCTCTTCAACACTGCTGTATTTATTAACTTAAAAGATGCAATCTGTTAAACTTTTCTTTAAATAATATACACCATTTTAATTCAATCAGTGCCTTTTCTCAAAATGTAACCTTCTGATTCTCCAGAAATTGAATGAGATATATATATATTTATAAACAGGTGATACTCGAAAAATTAGAATATTGTGCAAAAGTTAATTTATTTCAGTAAGGCAACGTAAAAGGGGAAACTAATATATGAGATAGACGCATTACATGCAAAGCAATATAGTTCAAGCCGTGATTTGTCATAAGTGCGATGATTATGGCTAACAGCTCATGAAAACCCCAAATCCACAATCTCAGTAAATTAGAATATTACATGCAATCAATAAAACAAGGAGTGTGCATAAAACAATATCGGACCTCTGAAAAGTATAAGCATGCATATGGACTCAGTACTAGGTTTTGGCCCCTTTTGCAGCAATTACTGCCTCAATGCAGCGTGGCATGGAAGCTATCGGCCTGTGGCACTGCTGAAGTGTTATGGAAGACCAGGATGCTTCAATAGAGACCTTCAGCTCTTCTGCATTGTTCAGTCTCATGTCTCTCATCTTTCTCTATGGGGAAATATAGATTCTCTATGGGATTCAGGACAGGCAAGTTTGCTGGCCAATCAAGCACAGTAATCCCACGGTCATTGAACCAGGCTTTGGTGCTTTTGGCAGTGTGGACAGGTGCCAAGTCCTGCTGGAAAATAAAGTCAATACCGTTATCGGCCAATTCAGATACCGATATTGCCGATAATACCTCCTAGGACCACCAGGCTCATTACAAGCCCGGCGGTCCTGGGGGGGCGGGCAGCAAGCGCTTACTCACCTCCCAGCAGCTCCTCCAGCTCCCCAGTGTAACTCTCGCGAGACCCGCAGCCGTCCGAGCATTGCCATGGGTTACCATGGCAACGCTCCGTGCGACACGCTGGCCGCGAGAGTTACACTGGGGAGCTGGAGAAGCTGCTGGGAGGTGAGTAAGTGTAATTGGCCCCCAGCTCAGCCAATACCAATGGACCACCAGGGACTGCTATATCCCCCCTCCCTGGCCAAGTATGAAACAGGGAGGAGGGACAACAAAAATAAATAATTAAATATATATATATATTTTAAAAAATGTAATAAATGCCCCCCCTCACACACACACTCTGCATTATATACACACAGACTACACAATCACATTGCATTATATACACACACACTACACAATCACACTGCATTATATACACACACACTCTATACAAACACACTGCATTATATACACACACACTCTATACAAACACACTGAATTATATACACACACACTATACAAACACACTGCATTATATACACACTATACAAACACACACACACTATACAAACACACTGCATTATATACACACACACTATACAAACACACTGCATTATATACACACACACTATACAAACACACTGCATTATATACACACACTATACAAAAACACACTGCATTATATACACACACACTATACAAACACACACTGCATTATATACACACACTATACAAACACACACTGCATTATATACACACACTATACAAACACACACTGCATTATATACACACACTGCATTATATACACACACTATACAAACACACTACACAATATACACACACTATACAAACACACTACACACTGCATTATATACACACACTATACAAAGCCATAATCATCGCACTTATGACAAATCACGGCTTGAACTATCTTGCTTTGCATGTAATGCGTCTATCTCATATATTACTTTCCCCTTTTACGTTGCATTACTGAAATAAATTAACTTTTGCACGATATTCTAATTTTTCAAGTATCACCTGTATATATATTAAATTGTCATTAAAAAATTCTGTTAGTCCAATAAAAAAGGTATTACAAGATAAGAATTGTATCTGTTTTTTACATATAAATATATATATAACATTATAATATGCATGATATTTGCAAAAAGTGTATGTGTGACCTGGGGCAGGAAGGAGATCAAGTTCCTGCCCGAGAACACTATAGAACAGAAACACATACACAAACTAGCTCAACATAGTGAAAATCACAGTGAGAAGTGTGGAAGCGCCTCTAGCGGCTGTCAATGACACAGCCACCAGAGGCTGGATTAACCTTAATGTAAACATAGCGGTTTCTCTGAAACTGCTATGTTTACAGCTGCAGGGTTAACCCTAGTTGTACCTGCCATCCAGACCACTTAATTGAGCTGAAGTAGTCTTGGTGCCTATAGTGGCCCTTTAAGTAGGAAATAGATGGGATTTACTAACCAGTACTTTGTCCAAAATTTGATTTTCAATTTACCACAGTTTATACAGGGCTGTCTTCAACAGAGGGGTGTCTTCAACGGGTTTATGGAAAAGGAATATCCTGTGCCCAGTTATTCCTTTACCATAAACACAATGCACAAAAGCCACAGGCAGCCCCTGCAAACACACAACACACGGAACCCCACTCACATACGGCCTAAAATACAAACATAGACATGGTCACAGAGATCTACATTCAAACACAAGAATATTCACTGTCAGACACGCACTCTCAGGGACTTACTTATGCAGACAATGCCAGACATATCTGGAAATACGCACAGTCCAATAAACATTGTGACTGCATGTCTGTATTTGTCAATGTGTGTGTGTCTGTGTATCAATGTGATATTTGTTAATGGGCAAACTTACTGTGGTATTAGTTGGCAAACTTACTGTGGTATTTATTAATGGGCACACGGACGGTGAGAATTTTTTTAATAGGCACCCAGTTTGGCATACGTTTAATGGGCAAACTGACTGTGGCATATTCACTGCAAAGTGACACTGGCAACAAGCAAGTGTGGTGTATTGTTAAATTGCCACTGTGCCAAGTGCTCTGGAGCAGTGTGAAAATTGACATGAGTTAATGTGACACATATCTGCCTTGGGGGCTGTGTGACACCGTGGCAAGTACTGTGGGGGAAGTCTCCCCTTTTGCAAATGATGTGGGGGCAGTGCGACCTTTTAGCAAGTGTGCTGGTGCATGGTGACCCTGTGGCTATATATCTTTGCTTGTGGTGTGCGGTGGAATTTTGGGAAGAGCTTCAGTGTGCCATGGGTGAGAAAAGGTTGAGGAACACTGATTTAAGTCTATGATCTATGTTTATGTGTGTGTTTTTTTGTATTTTTTATTTGTGTGTTGGGGTGGAGGGCCTGATTGTATGCTAGGGAGTGGGAGGGGGGTACAAGAGGCCCAAGCCATTTCTTGCCCAGGGTCCAATGAATATAAAAGATGACCTTGAGTTTAAGTTTTGTGGATATTTCCCTACATCTTTAACAATGCCACTCAGTTAAGGGAAATTTGCAGGCACTGAAATATTTAATTAACTTGAAATTATCTGATGTGTTGTAGAATCTTGTTTTTGTTATATGAATATTATAACGTCTTTATTCCAACTACTTCCAGAACACAGAAACTTACCTAGGTCTATACTAGTAACAGACTTTCATTGTATATGAATGGTCACTACTTATGGTTCTTGTTAAGAATGATGGATGAAGGCCTGTTGATAGTAACCTTTGACCTAGCTTTGCAAGCCAGACTCCCTGTGTATTACCAAGGCTCAAATTTCTAAAGGCATTTATTCATTTAACCATGTATATAGAACTTCTTCTGTGTAACTTCTATTTTACCGCCTAAATATAATGTATGGCTTTAATCATAGTTTTAAAATGATACTAAGCCACTACCTTTTTTTTATGATAGCCAATCATTTTAAAGTAAGGCAACCTTATGTATACGCCCCTATGTAACTGAATTTTAAACATATAAAACGGATTGTAGCTAAGGATTTTTACCAATACCTTTAAGTGCATACACATTGCTCTGTATTGGTCAAGACGTTCAAATACTTTTTATTTTAATTTTTTTAGATGGTGTGTATGTTTGAATAAATATTCATTTTTGCCTGCAAGACACTCAGATTCGATTATTAGAACACTAATGTGTGACAAACAAACACCTCAAGAAAAGCTAATTTCCTACAGGTACCATAACCACTACAGCCTGGCTTTAGTGGTTATGTTGCCAGGAGTGCCCTGGCTCCATCCCAGGGTATGTTATCAAACCATTTGAGAACAGTTTGACAATTTGCCTATGGACTGCCAGACACCTGTCTCCTCCAGTGGACCTGGAAGACCTTGTAAGAAGCTATACCAGGCTAAGGCCTGCCATGCAGGACCTGTTCATTGGCTAAAAATATCAGCTGAGCTCTATCAACCAATGAGCTAAGCCCTGCACCAGCTGGATTCCAGGTAAGTTGTCAAACTGTTCCTTAAGATGGCTGTAGTGATTATGGTGCTTGGGTGTTATTTTAATGTAATTCAAGAAGGACTCATGAGAGCTCTGATATGTCAAGAGGTTATTTACGGTACTACAAGTTAATGATACAGAGGGAAAAAAAATACAAACACACTTCATCTCAACACGACATAAGATATTGCCTACCACATTTTATTTTACTTCATGTGCGTGTAATACCATGCAACATAGCAGGTATGCTTTTGGAATAGATTTGAAAAGGATCCCAAAGTGCAGTAGTTCTCAACTTTTTTCAACAGTAACCCTTATTACACACACACACACACACGTAGAATCTGCATGACAACACATTCCTAGATTTTTGAATCTACTCTGTGATTAATTATTCCACTATAATATCATCTACCCAAAGTGACACAATCAGTTACAGTTACATAGCTGAAAAGAGACTTGCGTCCATTAAGTTCAGCCTTCCTCACATTAGTTTTTTTGCTGTTGATCCAAAAGAAGGCAAAAAAAACCCCAGTTTGAAGCACTTCCAATTTTGCAACAAACTAGGGAAAAAAATCCTTCTTGACCCCAGAATGGCAGCCAGATTAATCATTGGATCAAGCAGTTATTACCCTACATTGAAAAAGTATATCCATGAATATTCTGTTTTTGCAAGTATGCATCTAGTTGCTGTTTGAACATCTATATGGACTCTGATAAAATCACCAGTTCTGTCAAACACTTCCACTGGGCTTCTCCAGTGTCAGATGGGTCTCCATTTCAAAGCCATTGCAGACTCACAGAATTAGAACCCATATTTATTTCCCAAGCCAACAAGCATAATCTTTGTGTCTTAGCTATACCTATCGCCTTTCGATATTGCACATGATCTACTTGAGTGTGTTAAGAATGCTAAGGAACAAGAGGAACACTCCATTTAAAGCTTTCTTTTTCTTCACTATTAAATTAATATAGCCACCCCACCCCTCGACCCCCTTTCCCCCCAAACATGCATGTAGTTGTTTTTGTATGTTTTATTAAGGGGGCATATGAAAAATGTGAAAAGAAAAATTAAACTTACAATTGATGCAGATCAGTCCCCTGCAGCCTTTGTAAACTGTTCCCTTGATTCACCTATGGACCGTACTACATCTGATTGAGAAGCATTTGAAAGCCTTAATTGAATGATCAAGCACAGGACAGAAGATTCTCAATAAGAAGCCTCTGATGGGTGAATAAAAGGGAAAACTTGTAAAGGCAGCTACCAGAAGCCGAAGTGCCTTATGTGTCTAGTATGTTGCAACATACATGTCTCCTTTTTTTCCCACTGATGGCTGGGCCTTTGATCCTGCTCGAATGGTAAGCAGTGGGGCATGGTGAACACCACTGTGGGTGGCAAGTACCTAACAAGTGTATCATGTACCATTTCTTTCTTTTATTATTATTGTTTTTTATATAACGCCAACTTATTCTGCTGTGCTTTACTATATTATGAAAGGGGGGGAGGGGGGAATTTAACAATAAATTAAACAATTACAAAATTAAACAGGAACAATAGGTCTTGTTCCAAACTAGCATCTTGCAAGCATTTAATTTAATCTTATAAACTCTGCTATAATGGATTTTATATGGCTATATTTATATTTTTATATAATAAATATCTAAAAGACAAAACTATTGCTTCCAAGCCAATCCTTATTTTATATTGTATTCTCAATTATTTATATATGTTAAATAGAGGATCTCTTACACTAACTATACAAAAATTATGGCTAAGATATCTGTATGGTTAGCCCTACTAAGTTCTATGCTTTAAGACATTAAAGTGGTAAATAAGGGAACCAGCCGCGGTTACAATTGGCGACCACGAAGGGACATTGTACTTGGAAGCTTTAAATATAAAATAATAAATACCTAGGTAACCTCTTATACGTAAGAGAAGACACAATACTTTGTCATGGCACAAGTCTTGAAATATGAAGAATCTATTGAGCTATTTGTAGCCCAGACTCAGAGACAGATCTTCATCATGGAGAGATGATTTTAATGTGAACAAAGCACTTTGAGTTCAGGTGCCAGGTACATCGTAATTAGCATAAATGCTGAAATTGTGGATCTTAATATCATAAGAGAACAAATATACATATTTGGTAAACTCCCTGATATGCCTAGCACAGCATGGCCCATTAGTTCCAGGACAGTGGATTGCAGACAGGGGAGCTGCTTAGTATGCATGCGCAGAAAAAAGATTAATGCAAAATGTTGTCAAAAGAAAAGTGATAAGACAGAGCGATGAAATTTGAAGTCTAATTCCAAGAATGCAAAGAAAATTGCATTATGGCTTAATGAAAACATTCATGACACAGAAGCGACAGACAGACAGTCCACTATATAAGAAAAGTTTTATAAAACAGTGATATTTTCCATATGGTCAGTTACGCTAGCTGTTGATTAAAAATCAGGAATTATAACAGCATAACTATTTTTGGAGTCTGGAATTTCCAGCCAAGGTTGCAGAGATACAGAGACATGTAAACATTCCAAGGAATTGAGAAGTCGTTTTATATTCCAAATTATGAACAACATTATTACATACAGCCATGGCTTTTAAATAAATTCAGTGCAGTACAATGCAGTACACTGCAGCATATATTTCATATAACATATGCTAACTAGCTCATATTTTTTCCTAAACAGAGTTGAAATTATACTACCCTCCTAGAAAAAAAGGGGAACAGGTGTTATACATCATTTGCTTCTCTAAATGCTCTGCAAAAATAAATAGTTATAAAATGATTAAAAATATATATGTAAGATAAATAAGGGCAAAATAAAATTGTAAATAAATAGGATCTCTAATAACTTTTAAACTGAAATTATTAAAGGCTTATTTAAATTAAATTTTAAATACATTTACAGCTTTAAATGTGACCAAAAGATACTAAATAATGTGTTAAGCAGCCAGCTCAATTCACTAGAATTGCATAAGTATTCTACTATTTAAAGTGCACAATTCCTGCACATAATGACTTTGCTTACTCAGGTACGGTCTTTAGTCTATTGCAATGGCAGGATTAAAGTCCACCAATTTTAAAAGGGAAAGCTTACTTAAATCAATCATACTATCCCACTGTATCTGTAGTGCTAGCAGTAAGGAAATTAGAACAATGATATTGTACTACTGACTGTATTAAAGGACCACTATAGTGCCAGGAAAACATACTCGTTTTCCTGGCACTATAGTGCCCTGAGGGTGCCCCCACCCTCAGGGACCCCCTCCCACCGGGCTCTGGAGAGAGGAAGGGGTTAAACACTTACCTTTCTCCAGCGCCGGGCGGGGAGCTGTACTCCTCCTCTCCTCCTTGCTCGCGACGTCATCGGCTGAATGCGCATGTGCGGCAGGAGCCGCGCGCGCATTCAGCCAGTCGCATAGGAAAGCATTTACAATGCTTTCCTATGGACGCTTGCGTGCTCTCACTGTGATTTTCACAGTGAGAAGCACGCAAGCGCCTCTAGCGGCTGTCAATGAGACAGCCACTAGAGGCTCTGGAGGCTGGATTAACCCTCAGTATAAACATAGCAGTTTCTCTGAAACTGCTATGTTTATAAAAAAGGGGGGTTAATCCTAGAGGGACCTGGCACCCAGACCACTTCATAAAGCTGAAGTGGTCTGGGTGCCTAGAGTGGTCCTTTAAGATCAGACACATGTAATCTCAGTGAATTTCATAAACTAGGTTTTCATAAAATATAAAATTAAATTTCAAAGTTGTTTATATATAAATATATCAATGTTGTCTATAACTAAAAGTATATAGCTTAGGCAATAACAGCATTTACATGCATTCAGCAGCCTGCCGGATTTAAAAAAAATAAAAATAAAAAGTAGGTTTTAAA
This sequence comes from Pelobates cultripes, assembly GCA_933207985.1. NCBI lineage: Eukaryota > Metazoa > Chordata > Amphibia > Anura > Pelobatidae > Pelobates > Pelobates cultripes. Next base: position 112,090,311 of record OW240918.1, read on the forward strand.
AAGTCCACAGTCAACCACACATGATGAGTGAAATAATTGCTTAGTTAAAAGCTATATGCTGCCGCAATTATGTATATAAATACAGATTAGGGCACAGTGTAGAAATAAAAATACAGTTTCAAATCTCATATATGGGGATTCAGTTCCACCATATATTCTACAATTCTGAAAGAGGCTAATTTTAATAATATGTTGTAAGAGCATTGTGAATATATATATACTGCAAAATTAATTTGATATTGCAAAGCCTGCAATATTCTAAACAGACATTAAAATTTAAGAAAAAAAGAAAAATAATAATGCATAAAGAATAATGCATAAAAAAAGGCAGTGTCAATTAAAGTGATAATACTCTGATATATTAAATCACATTGCATATCACATATCTGCTATATGAAAAGTATAATTAAAGTGACACTGTCCAATGCCCCCTCACATCTATTTTATAGAATCTATACTTTTCAGTGGTCACCTCCAAAGAAGCCTCAGAAACTGGGTGGCTCAGAGGGGTGCTCATCCCAAAAGGAATCAGATTCCAGACACCCAGAACATGCATTTTTGTATATAATCTTAATTTGCAGATATTTTATGCCTTAAAGACATATAAAGGATATTTAATTAAATATGCAGGTATCTTTAAAAATTAAGCAATGTTAAAAAAATAAAAATAATAATAAAATATACATATATATATATATATATTTATTTTACACCACAATATAAACAGCTTTGTTAAACCGATTTAAGTACAAGTACTTATGACAAGAAATATACAGAATACGTTTACAACAGGCAGGTTTAGCATAAATGCAAAGTTGTTGTTTTGGGGGATTTATTATTGCCCAAGAAATCTCTGAACATATTCAGAATTTTTGAGAGCAGCAAGAATAGATAGCAGATTGCAATGGACACCATTACAATATTGCTTTACCGATTGAGGTCAGAGCTTTAAAGAATAAATAAATAAATGTTCTATAGCTCGCTAGACCACTGGCTTTTAATGAACAGTTTGCACAACACTTATAAATAGTTTGTAATACTGCACATTATAGCTGTGACAAAATAATATACAAGGTAAAAATGCTATTTCACTGTTTAATAGACTTACCCAGTATTTAAGGACGACATGTTTCTTGCAAAGTCATCGGGACTTTGAGGGAGGTTCTAATTATGTTTAATTAATTAATTTACTAACGAAAAAAAAAAAGACAAAAAGGCTTTTTTTTTTTCTGCATGTGAATTTTCAGCGCAAGGTCATCTTGTGTTCACAGACTGTTCGGTTTTTAAAAAGCTGTTCTTTATCTCACATTATGAACGGCCTTGTAATTCCTATGCACACTAAAATTTGGCTTTTAAATGTTGTTGTTTTAACTTTAATATTTCATAGTTACTACAGAGGATAAAGTAATTTAACCCCTTCCCGACCCAGGACGGTTCAGGACCGTCATCGACATTTTTGCCTTGCCGACCGATGACGGTCCTGAACCGTCCTAACGGTCCTATTTACTTACCTGATCGCCGTCGTTCCCCCGGCGGCGATCAGCGTGGCTCCGGTTGTGGGGAGACTGCCTGCAGCCCAGACAGTCTCCCCACACTGAATTAGGACCCCTGTGGCCATGTGATCGTTTAACACAGCGATCACATGGTCACAATAGGTGTCCATGTGTCTGCCTGCAGGGGGACTGTCTGTGCTGACAGGCAGTCTCCCTACTAGTGTAAAATAAAAAAAATTAAAAATAAAGTTAATGTTAATTAAAAAAATAATAATAATTATATATGTGTATATATGATATATAGACATATATTATATCAATATAATATATGTCTATATATCATATATATAATGCCATACTAAGTGTATTTTTATATTAATATGTACTTATATTAATATAAAAATACACTTATAATTAAATTACACACATATATATATAATATATATAATAACTATATATTGTATATATATATTATTATAAAATATAAATAATAAGTAATTTAAATTAAATAATTTTTTTTTAAATAATAATAAAAAAATTTAAAAAAATTATATAGCTATATGAAATTTTATTCTAACTGTATTTTAAAATTAATATATATATATTTATATCAATATACACTTAGAATGAATTTGTATATATATCTATGTATATATAAATAAATAAAAATAATACAAAATATACATATGTCCATATACAAAATTACATAAATAATTATATAAATATACACGTAGACTTCAAATATATAAATATGCATATATATTTAAATTCTACGTGCGTATTTATGTAATATTTTACATAATTCAGTAATTTTATTGATTGCAATTTGAGGGACCTGCCTGCCAACCCAGGCCGAAATTCCAGAGAATTTAATTTGCTAGCACTGTATTTTACCCTGTAACGTTCTACGACACCCTAAAACCTGTACATGGGGGGTACTGTTTTACTCGGGAGACTTCGCTGAACACAAATATTAGTGATTCAAAACAGTAAAACATATCACAGCGATGATATTGTCAGTGAAAGTTACTTTTTTTGCATTTTTCACACACAAACAGCACTTTTACTGATGATATAATTGTTGTGATACGTTTTCCAGTTTTTAAACACTAATATTTGTGTTCAGCGATGTCTCCCGAGTAAAACAGTACCCCCCATGTACAGGTTTTATAGCATTTTTGAAAGTTACAAGGTCAAATATATGGGTCAAATATTTTTACATTGAAAATGGCCAGGTTGGTTACGTTGCCTTTGAGAGCGTATGGTAGCCCAGGAATGAGAATTACCCCCATGATGGCATACCATTTGCAAAAGAAGACAACCCAAGGTATTGCAAATGGGGTATGTCCAGTCTTTTTTAGTAACCACTTGTCACAAACACTGGCCAAAATTAGCGTTCAATTTAGTTTTTTTACTTTTTTCACACACAAACAAATATGAATGCTTACTTTGGCCAGTGTTTTCGACTAAGTGGCTACTAAAGACTGGACATACCCCATATTGAATACCCTGGGTTGTCTACTTTAAAAAAAATATGTACATGTGGGGTGTTATTCAGAGATTTATGACAGATAATAGTGTTACAATGTCACTATTGATAAATTTTAAAAATGTATGTTTTGAAACCGCAATATCCTACTTGTACCTATAGCCCTATAACATGCAAAAAAAAGCAAAAAAGCACGTAAACACTAGGTATTTTTAAACTCAGGACAAAATGTTGAATCTATTTAGCAGTTTTTTTCATTCGCTTTTGTAGATGAGTAAAAGATTTTTCAAGTAAAAGTCAAAAAACATGTATTTTTTTCAATTTTTCATCATATTTTTTATTTTTTTTAAATTAAAATACATGAGATTATATAAATAATGGTATGTAAAGAAAGCCCCTTTTGTCCTGAAAAAAACAATATATAATTTGTATGGGAACAGTAAATGAGAAAGCGGAAAATTACAGCCAAACACAAACACCACAAAAGTGTAAAAATATGCCTGGTCGCAAATGTACAACATCGCAAAAACAGTCCAGTCCTTAAGGGGTTAAAGAAAGTATATTGAAAGTATATTAATTGATAGGATTTCATTTATCTATTTTGGTCCACTGTTCACTGATCTCGAGTCTCAGTCTGGTGTTCAAACAGTTTTTCTTACGATACGTCGTGAGTTTATATCCACAACTGCATTTTGCTTTGTGGTAACAAATTGAAAGCCTGGCATTGTAATACATGTATGGACATGCTTATAACAAAGCATGGTCCCTCTCCTCATGTAGTTGGTCATTAACAGGCACTTTGATGCAATGTGTCTACCAACGCTTTTCTGTGGTCACTGAATCACATCGCATACCCTTTCTCTCAGTCATGATGCAGAGTTTATGCTTGCAAGGATATCCAGAAATAATCCACCTGGTATCCGCATAAATACTCCTATCGTTTAGAGGGGTTAATTACATAATAACCATTGAAGGTAATATGTTGGTTGTTCTTCCTATAGAGGAAAGATAGACTTGCCCTGAAAGCTTTTTCATAGCTAGGACAAGCTCTTAGAAAGAGAGGTAATGTACTTCTGACTCCTGAAAAGGAATATTGGTGGCCCAATACGGGAAATACTGTAATTCATGTGTTTAGCATTTGCTTATTGACACATTACTGATGTACTGTTTATTGAAATATGAATATCTAACATACTTTTTTGGGGATTACTATATATATGAAGTTTGCCAACATCTCATGGTTATAAATATGTTTTTGTATGTGTTGATGCATGTACCAGGTTTCTTGGATATATCCTGTGCAAAGTGCAACCTCTGATACCACGTTTTCTAGTCTCACTTCCTTAGTATGCATTTGATAATCCCAGGACCATCCATTTGGATGGTGGTCCTGCAGTTACTGCAAAGGAAACCTAAAACTGGGCAACCACATTTGGGTTACTTTGGGATTTCAGTGCCCCAACCACCCGCAAAGTAGTGGGGTTGTGGTCTGGGAAAATGCTGAGGTTAAATGATTACTAACCAAGTTACTAGTTGCTTGCCTCACACAGTGGTATCTATTTATTCCTATGGTACAGATGAGCATTCACAACATACCTGATGATACAAATGGTGAGACACCATATGAAATGTTACATGTTTTTTCACTGACAATTATATTTCTGCACCAGGGAGGGCTTAGAACCATTGGTTCTATTAGAGAAATTTAGGCAATTTTTTTTTCCAGCCCACCTCGCCTTGCACCACCAACTTTTTCTTACTGTTGGCCAGTTTGTCCTGGAGAGGGTGACTCTGAGAACTTTTACTACAGAGAACAATCAGAGCCAACAGAGAACAGTAAGTTTTGATATTTTACAATCTGCTAAATACTAACAGGACGTTCACAGAACCACTGACTGATACAATGGATGCTGTTAAAGATGACAAGATAAATCAAACAGAGGACGAGAGAAATGCCACCAGAATCATAGCCACGTAACAGACTGAATCATGATCTGACATCTGAACCTGCAAATGTGAAGGAGAAGGGTGAACAGACAGACGTGATACATTCACAGTTAACATGGAATGTATGAAAAATGAATCATCAACATCATTATAAGAAAGACTCTGGAGAAAACAGACTGAACCTGAATTATCTTATACAGTAAGAAAGAAATGCAAAGATGGAAGCAAAAGGATGCTAGAAAATTGGTTATGGTGTCTCCTTCTTACAATCTGCAGCATTATCATAACATCAACCCTAGCTGTTGTTTTAAAACTGTATTGTGATTATGTTAACAAGCAGGACTATATAACACAGTATACAAGTTCTTTTGATCGTGAGGACTACCTCCAAGAACTATCTCATAAGGAGAGACACAGCTCACAGTGAAATGATTGCCTACACTGGTATTTCACAAGGAACCTATTGAAGATCATTCCAAAAACCAATTATGAGAAAGATGTGATTGAACTATTCCAAATCCTAATAATGGACTCAACGATGATGGCAAAGCATGCTGAAGACAGGAAAAGACGGGAAAGATGCTTGTAAAAAACTTTGGATGCACCTATGAAGGTGATTAAGAAAATACTTTGCCATATAGTTTATCATTGAGTGACTACCGCAAACAGCCTTCTTATGCTGAAAAGAAGTGCTATGCTAATTCTGGACATTGCTATTATGTTTCCAGACAGAAGATGACCGGAAAAAGAAATAAAGGCTGATAACTGTCAACACCCAGCTGTTTCTCTTTCTTTTTTTTTTTCTTCTTTTTTTTTAATTATTAATTCATTTTATCATACATTGACAGATAGTGAAATTTACATACAAGACAGAGACAAGTGTAGCAATAACAAAACATATAATTTACATTGTTACAACTGTTCTGTTCCTATATATTAGGTAAATCCCAAGCTGAACAGCTAAGGATCTCTCAATGCAAAGGTAATTTATATCTTATAGAACTATTGTCTAGATAGAAATAGATATAAATATGCGCTAGGGTCAGTCTGATCATCTGGAAAGAGGAATATCCCCATAATGAGGTTTTCTATCAGAGTCTGTCGAATTCTGAGTAAGGAAAAAATACAAGAAAATAATTCATTTATTTTCTAAGGTTCGTATCCAATAGATGTATTGGTCTTGTTTATTTGCAGAAAGTATAGAGGAAGCTGGTAGATCTTTTTCCATTTGAAATTGATATAAAATTTGATTAACAAGCTGACTCCTCAAGAAAGGAAGATGTGACTTCCATTGTCTTGCTATTATTATTTTTACTGCTAAAAAACAGTGGTTTACAAGGCATTTAGACGAAGTGGAAGAAAGTTTCCAGTTTAAATGTAGCAATGCTGTGTCTGGACCTTTTTTGATTGTAATATTAAATAAACATTTAAGTATTTCAAAGGACCACTCCCAAAGATTTTTAACCAAACTACAATGCCACCATATATGAACGAGTGTTCCCTCTGGAAAACCACATCGCCAGCAGTGGGAAATTTGACCTGGATACATCTTACTTAATTTATATGGAGTCAGATACCATTTATACATAACCTTATATTGACATTCAAGTAAATTCTGACAATGAATATATTTACGGGTGTCTTTAAGAGACATACACCATTCTTGCTCAGTTATTTCATTCTTTAAGATATTTTTCCATTTATCAAGTATCTTTAAAGGTTGTTGATCAAGAATGGATATCAAGTTAGTAGCTTTTGAAAGAATTTTATTAACCTTAGTATATCTAAAAATGGATTGAAGAAGAATATCAATTTTTGGTGACGTATTTAGTAAAAACTTATTCAAGAAATTTTTAATTCTTAAATAAGAAAAAAATTCTTTATTAGGGAGAAGGAGTTTAGCTTGAATATCCGCAAAAGGTAAAATTTGGTCATCATAAAGGATATCCCCAATCGTGCATTGAAATTTAGACCATTTATTTAAAGAAATATCCTTGATATTATCTTCTAAAATGATCAAATGAGATGACTTAATTATTTTATCGGAAATTTCTTTTTGTTTTTTTACCTCTCCCAAGCACTGATAATTTGAGACAAAATTAATGATTTACTACATAAAAATTCTATCTTTTTTTGTTGTTTTTAAGCCATAAATACATTTCCAATCTATCTTTTCCAACTGCCTCGGATTCAATTAGATACCATGTGTCTGTTTTAAACGATTGAACCTGAAGTTTATATATGTGAGCAATAATGTTAGCATAATAAGAATTTCTAATATTTGGGTAGTTTATACCTCCGTTTTGGGGTTTCCTAGAAAGAACTTTAGAACTTAATCTAGGCCTCGTTGTTTTCCAAATAAATTTTTGAAAACTAGATTGTATCATGGTTAACCAGATATCTGGAATCTGAAGAGGAATCATCCTAAATAAATACGACCATTTGGGCATAATATAAGCATTAATTATGTTAATCCTGCAGATCCAAGAGGATTCGGTTAGGCGCCATTCTTTTAATTTTATATTTGTGTATTTTAGGAGATTCAATACATTTATTTCCATAATATCGTTAACTTGAGATGAAATTATCACGCCCAAATAATTAAAAACACTATTGGTCCATACAAAATCATAATTCTCCCGTAGAACCTTTAAGCTGTAGATGTCGACATTAGTAGTTACAGCAATTGATTTAGATATATTAAGTTTATAATTGGATACCTTAGAATAGCTTTTTATAACAGATAAAGCTTGGGGAAGAGAGGATTCTGGAGAAGTGAGTGTTAATAGTATATCATCAGCATAAAGTGATATTTTTGCTTCTGAATTTTTCATTAGAAAACCTATAATATTCAAATTATTCCTAATATTAATAGCTAGGGGTTCTAAAGTTAAGATATAAAGCAGGGGTGATAAGGGACAGCCCTGGCGTGTGCCATTACATAAACTAAACCAATTTGATTGAATATTTACTCCTACAGTTCTAGCTGTTGGTTCGGAGTAAAGTGCCAAAATGGCATCATGAATCCAACCTATAAATCCAAAAGAGGTCAGCACCCCGTCGAGGAAGCGCCAACTGACCCTGTCAAAGGCCTTCTCGGCATCCAATGAGAGGGTCAGCAGCGGAATCTTCCGACGGAGTGCACCATCCAAAATGTTGATTATTCTTCTAGTACATGAATAAGAAGTTCTACCTGGCAAAAAAACAACCTGATCAGAATGAACGACTTTCTCAACAAGTGATTTTAATCTGGCTGTTAATATTGCTGCATATATTTTCATATCTGTGTTAATTAAAGAAATTGGTCTATAATTTTTAACATCTGTTGGATCTTTATTTGGTTTTAATATTGGAAGGATATTGGCTTGTAGCAACTCCTTTGGTGTTTTAGATGTTTTGGCCATTTCATTAAAAAGAGCCGTTAAGGGAACAGTTATCTCTTTTTTCATTACTTTATAGAAAAGATTAGTAAATCCATCCGGTCCAGGAGTCTTATTTAATTGAAGTCTATCAATCTCTCTTTCGACCTCATTTATCGTAAACTCATGATTAAGTTGGGCTAACTCTTGATTGTTAATTTTTGGAATATCGGTATTATCCAAATATTCTTTAATATCTTGACTATCTGATGATGTATCCAGATCATATAATTTACTATAAAATTCATTAAATAGTTGCCCAATTTTTTCTGGTGAGGAGTATGTAATTTGATCCTTGACCAGTTTATTGATCCTATTATTTGAATTTTGCTTTTTTAATCTTTTGGTTAAATTTTTATTTGCTTTATTACTTTGATGGTAAGTATTTAGTCTCAATTTATTAATTGTTTTTCTACTCTTTTCTTCTGTCTTTAAATTGATTTGTTTTTGTAATTCTAGAAGTACTGATCTTAATTGAATGGTTGGTGACTCTTTATTCATTTTGCACAGATTAAAATATTGAATATTTAAATCTGTTAAATCTCTATTTATCATAGTTTTGGATTGTTTTTCGATTTTAATAAGATAGCCTCTAATAACCGCTTTATATGAAGACCATAAAGTAGAATCTAGAATATCAGGAGTGGAGTTTGCAAGCCAAAAAAACCTTGAGAGTTTAATTATAGTATCTTGATTTATCTTAACTTTAAAGAGAGAGTCATCCATTCTCCAGGAGTCCATAGATCTCTGCAAGACCCTACCTATTTCTAATATTAAAAAACTGTGGTCAGACCAAGTATTATCCTTAATTTGGATTGTATTAATTTATTTCAAAGTATTAGCTTTTACTAAGCATAAATCTATTCGTGAATACGAGTTATGTACTTTAGACAAATGCGTATAGTCCCGTAAGTCTGGATGTGTTACCCGCCAGACATCATACAGACCGTGTATAGCACATAAATTAGACAGAGTTTTAGATTGTTTATTTAGCTGGCTTTCAGATTTTAATTGAATGAGTTTTTTTTATCCATTATTGGATCAAAAACACAATTAAAATCGCCTGCTATCAGCAAAGTACCTATTGTTTTATTTTCTAATCTATTCATGATTTTTGAGAACAGGGCAGTTGGATTAATGTTTGGTAAATAAATGTTAACCAATGTGTAGGTTATAGATTCTATTTTGCAGATAATTATAAGAAATCTGCCACTAGGGTCACTATCTATTAATCTTACATCAAGTTTTAAATTAGAATCAAATATAATTGCCACTCCAGATTTTTTGTTATTTAGGAGAGATGCATGGTATATATATTTATATTTATGCCCCATCCATTTTAGCGACTCAGATCGCAGCCAGTGCGTTTCTTGGAGAAAAGCTATTTGTATTTGGTTAGAGACCAAAGAATCGTGAAGCATTTGCTTTTTCCACCGTGTATTTAGACCTTGTACATTTATAGACATAATTTTCAGCATTAATTTTCAGAAATTTTGTAAATATTAGCTCGATAGTACCAAATAATTTGGAACACAGAAAAGATATTATTCAGACTGACCATAGCCCAATTAGTACAACAATGCAAATAGCAACACAAACCACAACATAAAAACCTCTGATGAAACATCAACGTTTCATCAACATTCAACAATATACATCCCAAGGCTAATAGCCATGGGTTCACTTGATCTTCCATCTCAGAAAGAGGGGATTAAGATCAGGCATCCAGAGGCTTAGTTAGAAATGTATATTTAAGATATAGTAAACAGAAGTGAGTGAGCAAATATATCAATTATAAAATTGTGCATGTGAGAATTATCAGCTTTTAAATCTTGTTAATTTTTATATTAATTATACCCCCAGCGTACTAATTTTCTTATTTATGGCACAAGGCATGCTCATTCCATAATAGTTATCTTGTGAAAAGTGTTCAAAGGGAAATTATTTTACAATAGACCTCAAAATATACATTTGTAGATTTAGATCTCTCCGACCTCATAGTCTACCAAATTCCTACTAAACCTTAAAAATCTCTATCAGAGATTAATTTAGTGATTTATTCTGTAACCATGTCTTAAGCTTATCTGGTTGATCAAAATACTCTATTTTTCCATCCATTTGGATAATCATCTTTGTAGGGTAGCTCCATCTGAATCTGATGTTATGTTGCTTGAGAATATTAATTTCAGGTGAAAACATTCTTTTCTTATTTCTAGTATTATAAGATAGATCTGGAAGTGCTATGATATGTGCATATGGACCATCTTTTATACGTTTCTCTCTGTTAGCTTTTAAAACTTGTTCTTTAAATTCAAATGAATGAAAACAAGTAATTATGTCTCTTGGAGTATCGGATGCTATATTTGATGGTTTATACAATCTGTGACATCTATCGATTTTCTCATTATGGCCATCGAGTTTTAAACCTAAGACATTAAAGTAGTCATGTAACATATGTTGCAAATTTTCTTGTTTATTGGAATCATCAAAATTACGAAACCTAAGATTTTTCCTGTGGGATCTATCTTCAAGATCTTCTATTTTGCTTTCAAGATTGTGAATTTTTGATGTCAATGTATTTACTTCTTCGTTCATTGATACTATTTGAAAGTCAACATTCTTCAATCGATCCTCCATAACTTGGAATTTTTCAGTTAGCTTAGAGATTTCGCTTTTTATTTCTTGTCGTATTTCTATGGAGTTTTTTTAAATTTCTCTCTTTATTTCTTCTAAGATAGATTGTAGGCTTTCATTCAGTACTTTAGTGGTAATTTCTTCCTTTTCTATGTTGTCTTTGTTTATATCCATATTAGATGGCTTTAAATTTGTTAAAGATGATCTCGGTTTAATCCCTTTTGAATCTTTAGATTGAGGAGAAAAAAATATGTCTAAGTTCTTTTCTTGATGTACTTCTGCTTTATCTCCTTTATCTCGGTTTGATGCAGATTTAGGTTCTTGAGCTATTTTTTTAGGAGCCATCAGCTTCCTTCTATATTACACTCCTTCTGGGATGTCTTGACACACTTTCCTTTTTATTTAGTTTTTATTTACAATGACTTTTTTTTTTCTTTTTTAACTTTTCTTTTCTTTTCCTTCCGTTTATTTCCTTTTATTTCCACCTGTTTTTATTATATATATATATTTTATTTTTTTTCTCTCTTTTTTTCTGCAGATTTGTATAATAGATTAATATATAAAGTGAACACAGTTCTGTGAATTTCTATAAACACTGTGAACCAAAAATTAGGTGAGAAAGGAAAGAGTAAAAAAAAAAAGATTTCTTATCTTTTAGATGGAATTTCTTATCATCTGGATGGAGTTTCAACCTTGGACTTTCAGTATTAGGAGTTTTAGTTCCAGGGTGCGTCTAACCATCAGATGTTCCAACGGATAATCTTATTTTCTGGCCTGTGGGATTGTTAACTGCACAGGATTTCAGTGAGTGTATATGTTGTTTTCAGAAGGGTGCAGATAAGCATCAAATACAGAAAAAACTTAGAGCAATATTTTTCAGAGAATAATTGGAGCACGCTATTACAGCGCACTGTCGCAGCGCTCTGGAGAAATTCAGTAATTTCAGTGATTCAGCTTGCATTCCGCTTGGGATATAAATTCATCCGAAAGAGACTTAAAAAGACTTGTAAAATCAAAAGGTATCAAAGGTATCCGACGGCTTATCGGTCTATCGGCATATCAGCATGTCGGCGTCTCACAGCGCCTCACCGCGCTTACAGCTCTCACAGCCCTTAGACCGACATCACAATCCCCTCCTCACGACGCACGGCTAGGTCCTGCGTCCGCGTCCGCCCCACGTCCACATCACCCCACACCCAGCTGTTTCTCAAGATGGAACATGGTATTGACAAAACCAGATTGACGATCAAAGCACCTCACAGTACAAGACAGATTGTTGCCTAGAACTCAGAAAAAGTGGTTGATAGGAAGGAGCAGAAGAAGAGGAATATAGATTTCCTACTGGAGTGAAAAAACATCCTGGAACAATATTCTGTAACAATCAACTTTACAATGACATTTGGTGGCATATGAATTTGAATTCGGAAGAAACACATCAATTAACGAAAGAAACCTTGATGCAATTAATAAATAATAACAAGACCGGCTTACTAAGACCAGCAAAATCTTTCAGAAACCTTACATCACGGGACACTTGTACTAAAGCACGATTTGCAGCTTTTCTTAAACTCTACATATTATGTACATACCTACAAAGCAAGGAACTCCTGTAAACATAAACACAGAGACATTGATACAACAAGGAATCTGTAATGGTTCTGTTGCAGATGTGATCTACCGTCGTATTCCTTGCTCTTTTGGTATAACTATACCAAACAAAACGTTAAATGGCTCCATAGAATCAAACGACAAAGGATTCTTGCTATATTCTGGACTTCCAGGAATGTGGTGCATGGACCGAAAAATTATAATTACTAGAGCAATCATGCAATTTTTTTCCCTGTATCAGAAATGTGTCAGTGACAATGTGTAATATAATACAGATACTATAATTAATGGTATAAAATAAACGCATAATGTATTAATTACAAAGGTGGATAGACTTTATGAATATCTGAAACGCAATTGAAGATTATTGCTAAAGTGCCATATGCAGCTGCAGTCTGGCCTACAAACAAATATATTAAACATATGTATAAGAGCATAGTAGCTGATTACCCAGAAAAATAATTGAATCATGATAGTTAAAGATCATATGATTACAATAACAACTGCAATAATGAATGTTTTAACCTTAAAAGAAAATGTGAAATGTTTTTATTAAATCAGAAACTACTCGATATTCGTTTTAGTTTGCAGAGTGGTATAATATATATAAGTGAAATACTTCAACAGTTGAAATTTAACTGAAAGACAGGCAGAAACTTTACTTCAACTATCATAAAGTTTATTTATAATGATAAACATATTCAGTCTGCCAGAGCGAAGGCCAGTCAATGGAAAGTAAAAGAGTATTATGGATTAACCAGTCCAGGTGATATACATGATTATTTTGGAAATTGATCATTTAGGTCACCTATTGCAAACTGGTGAAAAGATGTCAAAGATATAAATTCAACATCCATACCACTATGTATATATATTAAAATAAAAAATAAAAATACACTTAATCAAATATTTTTTCAGTTTTTCAAATACCAAGAAAATGTTATTTGGTTTGTGATGATTAAAGGTACATATACCTTGGGGCATACTCATAAGTCGGGCAGCCCACCTCAAAAAACAACAACAACACGCACATATACAGAACCTCAAAAGATTACAAGACCTACACAGAACAAACCAAATAACCCCCTCCAAGGCCACGCAGGCTGAGATCACTGACCTGCAAACACAAATCCACACTGTTAACTTCCAAAAAGCAAGCTATGCACTGAAACGGCTCAAAGCGTCCACCTTTGTCATGGGCAACAGAGCCAGCAAAACTCTGGCCCAAAGACTAAGAGATAAGCAAGCCCAAACCAGAATCCCATACTTACTCTCTCCCCAGGGAGACTTAAAAGACAACCCGCAAATACCCCAGCCAACCCGCAGCACCATCTCGGAGTACCTCAGCAAAATTGACATGCCCAGACTCCAAGCACACCAAGCAGCCGACCTTGCGGCTCCCATCACCACCCTAGAAGTAACACAGACCATTGATACCATGCCAAAAGGCAAAGCCCCAGGCCCCGATGGCTTCACCAATCTTTATTACACCACCTTTAAGGAGGTACTAACCCCCTACATCACACGGGCCCTAAACCTAGCCACGCAACAGGGAACTCTACCGCCCGAATTCTTAGCGGCACATATTATAACCCTACCCAAACCGGGTAAACCACCGACGGTCTGCCCGAATTTTAGACCTATCTCCCTGCTAAATGCCGACGCCAAGCTATATGCTAAAATATATGCGGCTAGGCTCAAAACACTCCTGCCCAACTTGATCTCGACAGACCAAGTGGGATTCGTGGCAGGCAGACAAGGCCCAGACAACTCCCGGAAAGTATTGGATATACTTCACTACCTCAACCGCTCCACACTACAGAGCACACTCCTCTCCCTAGACGCCGAGAAGGCATTTGACTGTCTCAATTGGCAATTCCTACATGAGGCGCTGTCAAAATACGGGTTCCCACCAGACTTCCAAAACATGATAAAAGCCTTGTACAGCACCCCATCGGCCACGGTTCTAAATTCAGGGTTCAGTTCTGCCCCCTTCACAATAACAAATGGAACCAGGCAAGGCTGCCCCCTATCCCCTCTGCTATACGTGCTTGCGCTGGAACCACTAGCGATAGCCATCAGAAATAACCAAAACATAAAAGGGGTAACCATAGGCGACAGGGAGTACACACTTAACCTCTTCGCAGACGATATACTCCTCACAATAACCAATCCGACAATTTCACTCCCCAACCTCCACAAAGAAATACTAGAATACAGTACACACTCATATTACCCGCTGAACCTAACCAAAACACAGGCCATGTGCATAAACATGCCCAAAGCGGAGGAGGAACGTTTCAAACACAATTTCAACTATGACTGGAGGAACGATTACTCAACATTCTTAGGCATTAAGTTAACGAAACACCATTCGGGCTTATTCGCCACCAACTATATCAAGCTCCTCAAAGAAGTGGAACGAACGCTACACTCATGGCAAAACAAGTTCCTCTCATGGCTCGGCCGCATAGCGGCCATCAAAATGACGATTCTACCAAAAATCCTCTATATGTTCCACTCCCTACAAATCCCCATACAACAGTCGTACATCCAAAGACTACAATCGCTCCTGATTAGATTTAGCTGGGGAGGAAAACACCCTAGAGTCCCTCGAGCTTTATTAATGAGAAACCCGGAGAAGGGAAGCCTGGGATTCCCTGACCTCAGGGCATACTACCATGCAACACACATCGCCAACATGCTCCAAATGCACTCCACCGCATACACCCCCCAGTGGATCTCCCTTGAAGCCAGCTGCGGAGGACAAACAGACCTTGCAGCTGCTATGTGGATGCCCAAGACACTACGCAACGTCCCTCGGGACACCCTACCCACCACAAAACTACTATACAACATATGGGATAACCACAGGACCGCATTTTGCTCAGCCAGATCGTGGTCAATGGCAACACCACTAACAACAATTGCACTCCATAACAACACATTTCCTCACAGAACGTGGCAAGCCCACAACATCACACACCTACACCAAATCTGCACCGAAAAAGGCCCACTCCCGTACTTAACACTACAGACCAGATATAACATTCCAGCCAAACTAACATTCTCACACTGGCAACTGAAAACACTCCTAGACAATACTGCGGGCAACGAACCACCACCCCGATTTGATCCCAACCTCACATCATTCGAAAAAATGTGCCTCCACATCACCCCCAACCAAAAAACATTATCAGTGTGTTATAGAAACATAAATGCACACAAGCCAGATCCGGAGTGGCAATTTAAAAAGGACTGGCACAGGGATATTAATAGAACCCTCACGCCAGACGACTGGAAACACATATACGCCAACCACAAGGGACTCACAACGTGCGCCTCACACCTAGAAGCCTCACATAAACTATTATACAGGTGGTACATGGTCCCTACGAGACTTAAGAGAATCTACCCTAACACGAGTGACAAATGTTAGAGATGTCAGACCCAAACGGGGACCATGTTACACATATGGTGGTCATGCACCCAGGTCCAACCGTACTGGGCAAGAATAGCAGAGATAATAAGGGGGGCCACAGGATGCATCCTCGAACACAACGCTGAAACATTCTTGCTCAAACTTCTGCCCGCCAATATACCCCATAGTATAACTAAACTGATGTTCCTCACGCTCACCTAGGCGTCCATCTTACTGGCAAAACACTGGAAGACCCCCCAGATCCCCTCCACAGCGGAGGTGACAGCAATGGTCACTACCACCCTGGACTATGAGGTGATCTTGTGGAACCAAACAAAAATAGGCAAAGGGAGCGCTACAGCGAAAAAGATTTGGACCACTTACATAGAGAAGAAAACCCTCCGAGCTGCAGCTAGGGGCACTGCCAACACTGATACAACTGAGTAATAATAGAACCTCGGCGGTTCACAGCAGCCACACATGACACATTAGTTACCCCAGTTATTCCCCGCCCCATCTCATCCAGCCTCACTCCTCCTTCTCCCATCCTGGAACCGTTCAGGGGTACACACCTGAGGAACGACCCCAAATAGCCTGAGAAGGCGAACGATAATTAGGAACCACACACCATAGACAAACAGACAGGCCTGCCAGTGGCGATCGAATTAGCCCGCCAGGGAAGGGTGGCCTAACAACTCACAGCCCTCCCGCAACGGGGGTCCTTTTCTCCACAGACGGGCATACCACACGTGTCTCCTTTGAGGAGATTAGCTCAATTAGCACGCCACCATAGGAGGTCCCACATACAGGGGTAACAAGTAACAACCCTCCATACACAGTAGACGTGCAGGGCCGTGTACAACAACCCGCACTACTCAATGTATAACCGATATGTAATCGAATGGAAACACAATCAGTATTACACACCGTAAGCAAGTAGAAATGACGGGTATTGTACAAACGCTGTTAAGTGGTATGATCAACTGTAATGTCAAATCTAACAGAATCTGTATGCACCCCCCTGATACCCCACCCTCTTCCTTTCTGTACCCCTCTCAACCTCTGTTTTCCGACAAAATAAAAATTGTCAAATTGAAAAAAAGGTACATATACCTTGTGGTAATGATCCTGCCACATCTATTGATTGTTTAATCAATACATCATACATATGATTATTAATTCATATTCTGATTGTAACATACCCCCCAATTCAACCAGTTATAGTTACAACAGATTCTGATATCTATTGTTATGAAAGTGTTAAAACCACTTATACAAAGGTAGAGTTTAAATATAAATACCTTCAATATTGTATCTTTGCTTTCTTAACTCACTTTTAGAAATAATAATAAAAATCCAAATCATCTTAAGTTACACCCAACAGCCACTGAAAAATATACTTAAACAATTAAGATTCACATTGTTAAGCATCCAATCTCACGTACATAACTTTCCACAATGGCTGTCAGATCTTGGCTGTCAGGTTAAAAAAAAAAAAAAAAAAATGTTTTTAAGACAATTTTTGGGTGTTTCTGGTATTTTAAGCCACTAATAACTAGGGAGTAAGTTGTCTTCTCCCTAACAGGACAAAGAAAGATGAATAATGTCATATTTCCAATTAGCAACTATTCTAAATAGATTGAGAGATTTTGAATTAAAGAGTATTTTTAACATTTAAAGAGAATGTAATTTTACATACCATTGTGAACAAAGGCGGTAAATACTTTGCTGCTTCAAATTATTCTTATATATCTAAATCATATACAAGGGTGTTTATCTTTAATACAAAACACTAGAAAGATTAACTATGTTACTATTTCATCTATCATTATTATACAAAATATAACAAAGGTAAAGATTTTTCCACAGATTTTACCTGTTAACATTTTTAGCACAACAGCACCTGATGTCGTTATATGTCATGGAGATGTAGAGGTGTTGCAAAGATTACATTAGCGCAAAAAGAGGCGTTCTTGAGAATCCATTTAGAATGCTGTATCAACATAACATTTACTATAATGGGATCCACGTCACTTAAGACAATGTCTTGGAAATGCTGTCAATTAATTTATTCCGTAAAAGAATATCGGAGAGTATCCAATCTATACACATTATAAACTGTGTAAAAATGTTTCATGGAAAAAAAACAAAATAAAAAAAGCAAAGACAAAGTCAAATACCAACACCATCACCACGGTGATAACAGATGATGCTGATTCAATATCTGCAACCAATTCTATCCAAATATTTTGAAAGCTGGACTCTACAACCTATGCTCTACAACAAATACTCAGGTATTCTACAAACACAACCTCCAGCAATGTATCTAAGGAATGTAAACTTCTACAGGCCTTTAAAGACTTTGGATTATAAATACAATTACTACTTTTAACTTTGGATTACAATTCGTATCTGATCTATCCAAGAATATCTTACTCTGGAACCTGGTGTTCTTTTCAATTCTTTTCCCAGACAAAAGCTTTGCTCATTTTAATCAACCACCTTTACAGGCAAAGATCACACTACGAATATTATACTGTTACAACAATGATCAAAGATGCTGGGAGCACAAAAGACTGTTGGAGAATTGTGGTTTACTAATTTGTCAGGGTCCCGCGGGCGGCTGCGAGGGGAGGCTGCAGTCCGCTCGCGGCACACACCCTCCAGCCGTCCGCGGTCCCCTTCCAAACGTGCGCTCGGCGGGAGGCATCCTCTCTCCCACGGGTGCCGTCCGCCTCTTCCTCTGTGTCCCCCAGCGGCAGCATGCATGACGCTGCACGCTGGGAGACGCCCATTTTAACAAACGCCGGGGTCAGTCACCTGACCCGGCGTTAAAGGCACAGTGCCTCAATCACAGTGGGAGGTTTAGATATCTCCCACGTGTGATTGTTAATTCTGATTGGAAATTAGCCAATCAGAATTAACCTTTGGATTTATATACTTACCTTTTACTGTTCCTCTTCGCCCTGTTGTGGTCTTTACCTGCTAGTATTACTACTGAACTTGTGTTTCTGGTTACGTACTCTCTGGCTTGTTTATCCGACTTTGTGACTTTCTCCTACCCTTTGACCTCGGCTTGTCTATCGTTATTCTGTCTTCTGGTTCCCCTTTACTCGGCTTGTTTCCTGACTATTCTTTGTGTGCTTAGCCCGGCCACTCTAAGGTCCGGTACGGCACTTTGTGTGTGTGTGTTGGCGTGTTTGGTTCCCCGAATCGTGACAAATTTAAGGAAGAAATGCACTACAATGCCCACAGTTTAATGGAGAGGGTGTTATGGGCAAATGCAAATATTACAAGTTTTAGAATGAAATGTATTTCTTAAACTGTGTACTTTGTAAAGAAGTGTTACTTTTTCATATATGAATTACGGTGACCCTAAAATGGAGACACCTAAGGTATAGATAGGTGTACTTTTAAATGTTAAGACAGAGGAGAGACTTGGAGACAGACGCTGCTCCATCTTAAAATGACAGAGAGGATGACATGTTCAGAAGGGTATGTTAACCTATTAATGATATTGCAAGCATTTAATTTAATCTTATAAACTCTGCTATAATGGATCTATATGTCTATATTTATATTTTTATATAATAAATATCTAAAAGACAAAACTATTGCTTCCAAGCCAATCCTTATTTTATATTGTATTCTCAATTATTTATATATGTTAAATAGAGGATCTCTTACTAACTATATAAAATTATGGCTAAGATATCTGTATGGTTAGCCCTACTAAGTTCTATGCTTTAAGAAATTATAGTGGTAAATAAGGGAACCAGCCGTGGTTACAACTGAAAGCAACAAATCAACGCTGCGGAGATCAACCTGCTTAAAGATTTAATTTTTGTTTTAAGGCTTAATTGTGACTCTGAAGAATTGCTCCCCAGTCACGTAAGTTCACTCCAATGCTGAAGGAACAAACTCAGTATTCACCCCTTGATCTTCTACCCACACACCACATGATCCTTTTTACCGCAGCAGCAATTGTAGTCACCAGTTGGATTCTGCAAGCTATTGAACAACTTGTGGATAGTGGTTTGCTAAGAAGCACAGGTGCATGAGGCATTGTCTAATTGTAATTCACTGAAACGCCATCCATCTGTCAAAATACTCCATCCTTAAGAATATATTGACTTTTTTTTTTTCTCAAATGCCTTTTATTTTTTTTAAGCTTTTTAAAATAAACGTGCCTTAATCTGCTATCACTGAGCGCATCTGGGCAGACATTATCATATTAATCATTTCTGAGCATTCAAAATTAAATTATATTAAACAGATTTCACGGCACTTTAGATTTAAAAAAAAAAAAAAATAGCACTTTACTGCCAGAGCTCTGGCTGCATGTATCCACAAATAATTTTTATATAACATTATATATTGACAAATGAGCAATGAATCTGCAAGATACAGCGTGATGCTGCATCAGTCAGAGATGCAAAAGTGCCAAACGTTAAATGTAAAGGCAATCTTTTTATGACTGCCAGATTGCCATTTAAAGAAAACAAAAAAAATCATACTGCTGGCCATTAATTTGTTCAAGCGTTCATAAGTACAATTGAATCATAAACTAATCATTGTGAGATACGGCAAATTGTTCAACTATTCAGCAGTCCAACCTGCATGATTAAAAGTGCACTATAAGGTCAGGAACACAAACATGTATTCCTGACCCTACAGGGTTAAAACCACCATCTAGCCACCCTGGTCCCCTCATGCCTCCCTAAATATAGTAAATCTTACTTGTATGCAAGCCTGAAGCTGCTGGCTTTGTGCCTGTTTTCCTTTACACCTGCCCATTGCCTGCAGACATCAGCAGAAGTGGTAGCCTAATCCAATAACAATGCTTCTCCATAGTATTGGCTGAGACTGACAAGGAGGCAGATCAGGGGCAGAGTCAGCACAATTCAAACACGGCCCTGGCAAATCAGCATCTCCTCATAAAGATGAATAGAATCAATGAATCTCTATGAGGAAAGTTCAGTTTCTGCATGCAGAGGGAGGAGACACTGAATGTTTGGATGCATTTTAGGCAGCCATGAGGGCCAGGGACAAAAGTAGGGGGGCACATTTTAGTAGGGGGGCCCTTGCCACAGTTTGACCCCACCCCTGTCACATTTTAAGCCCCGCCCCCGACACAATGTGTTTTGTTTTTTCAATAATCCCTGGTGGAGGATTCATTATTTTCCACCAGGGATTGTTAAAAAAAACAAACACATTACCCTTGATACAGTGACATAGTTGCCACCATTTGAAAAAAATGTCCAAGGACTTTTTGCAGCACAGCTATCAATTACTGTCTGGGTATAATATCCCTGGACAGTCAGTGCTCTCTGTAATAAACAGGGTTGTGTGTATAATAAATTGGGACACTCAGTCCATACACACACACAGACTGCTGAGTCCATACACACACACAGACTGCTGAGTCCATACACACACACACACACACAGACTGCTGAGTCCATACACACACACACACACAGACTGCTGAGTCCATACACACACACAGACTCTGCTGAATCCATACACACACACCCAGACTGCCGAGTCCGTACACACACACCCAGACTGCTGAGTCCGTACACACACACCCAGACTGCTGAGTCCGTACACACACACCCAGACTGCTGAGTCCATACACACACACCATACACACACACAGACTCTGCTGAGTCCATACACACACACAGACTGCTGAGTCCATACACACACACACACACAGACTGCTGAGTCCACACACACACACAGACCGCTGACACACACACAGACTGCTGAGTCCACACACACACACACAGACTGCTGAGTCACACACACACACACACACAGACTGCACACACATATACACACACACAGACTGCTGAGTCCATACACACACACACACACACACACCAAGCCTACCTGTCACTGGAGGCTGTTGCTGGGGGTCAGGCAGCCATCTTCTGCAGCAGCATGGTCTGCTGCTTTACGGTGGGGGCGGGGCTTATGTATAGGAGGCGGGACTACGTTTGGGGGCGGGGCCTTGCAAGGGAGCCGGTCAATGCTCCCTCCAGCCACAAACAATACCCAGCACTGCATTCCCTCGGGCTGTCACAGATTGTTACAGCTCGAAGAAATATAATTGAATCACATGGCCAGCAAGTTGCTGGCATTTGGGGGGGCCCAAGGGAGGGCACAGCATGATGTAGGGGGGGCCACGGCCCCCTCTGGCTCCCCCCCTAGCGATGCCACTGGCTGTAATGTAAACACTGCATTTTCTCTGAAAAGACAGTGTTTACAGCAAAAAGCCTGAAGGTAATGATTCTACTCACCAGAACACATTCAATAAGCTGTAGTTGTTCTGGTGACTATAGTGTCCCTTTAAAAAGAACACTGCAAGCCTGCTCTAGTGGTTATGATGTCAACAGTGCCCTGGCAGCCTCCTTGGGTAAGTAGTCCATTTGTGAATAGTTTGGACCACTTGCAAACTAACCTTAGGTCCACTGGGTAAGTCACAGTCCTACGAGTTTGTGATGAAACAGCTCATTGGATGACACGGTCAACTGAGTGCTCTCAGCCAATGAACAAAGCCATGCACAGCTGAGCTTAGCTCAATAGATGGAGTTTCCAGCAGGAGAAGAGGAGGCGGTGTGTTTGTGTGCAGTGTTGATGCTTGAATGTGCGTGTTGGGATCTATGCCCATATACAAATATGCAGACACACACAGTGACACAGATACACACTAACACACTCATACACTCACATTGAAGAACACATATACCCCAACACACACAAGTCTCAATATACAGATTGTTAGCTTCCTGGGCTGACAAGATTCTGAGCCTGTCCAGGCTCCCGCCTTCCTCTCTGTGCTTCCTCCATCCTTCTAGCCTGGGTAATCACTCCCTCACAGCACTGACTGCCTGTCTATCAGGTGTGCCCTAAATAGATGGGCTACCCAATGGACTCCCACTGCAGTCACATCGGCTGCAGTTGAAGTAGTACCGCCACTGAAAGGAACACAAACATGCATGCTTAATGCTATAGTGTTCTGTAGATATTTAGGTGTCCAGGCCCCTAATTGGAATGCTTGAGTAAAATAGTTTTACTTACCTATTCTCCCTCGCCATACTGCACTCTCCGCAACTGCCCACCCTGCTTGGCTGAGATCACCAATCTAATTATCTCAGGGAATCTATACCCCATAGGGTTGCACAGGGAGCTTTAAGAGTAGCTCTAGGAGTAGCATTCAATTGAGAATAGAGCTTCACTCTGTACTCAATGCCAAAGTGCCTCTCGGGGCGGTCTGGAAGAAAGTCAATAAAGGTCTGTTAGCCCCGCAATGTAACACTGCAGTTTTGACAAAACTGCAATGTTTTACTTTGCCATGTTAAAATGATAGGGCCACTGTACCCAGCCTATTTCATTTAAATGAAGTGTTCTGGATGACTTAAGTGGTCATTAAAACGCTAAACACACTATCAAAGGGACACCTACATATTTAGGGCAACTTACTTTGTATATTTTTTGTTAAGCAAAATAATCATATTGTTCCAGATGCCCACTCCATCCAACTAACCTCCACACATGTACCACACGAAGACCAGCAGATGCATGCAACCACAGCACATGCATGCAACCACAGCAGATGCATGCAACCACAGCAGTGCAAATATTTTTTTTTTCATCAGTATACCAGTAGATTTGAGAAATAGTACTTTTTTATTTATACCAGCAGCACTGAGGCTAACAAAAACATGGAGATAAAATACAAGTTATACAAACTCACTAATGCAAAGTGAAGGTTAGATTTTACATTTTTTAGTATTTTATTTTGGATACCGGATTCATGTCACTATGCTACTACACATATATATTAAAAAAAAAAAAAAGATTTATAAAAGCATGGTTTCCAGAGAAACCTCTCCTGCAATACTGCCAACATCATCACAGGTGATGTTTTTCATGGTTTTGATTAGTTTTTTTTACCTGTTACCGCATCATAGTTTGGTTTTTCCCCTCTAACATAATTTCCCTTTAACACCATCATCACAAGAAGAGCATATATTATAAGAGAAAATAAAGTCCCTAAAGAATTTTCTTTGTCGGAGCAATAAAAGCAAATTGCTGATAAAATCTACTTTCACATACCCAAGCTATTTCTCCCCTTAATACGAAGCACAATTACAAAGGCAATATTACACCCTGGGGGGCTGACAATCAGTTTCCTACTGCTTTTTCAGATAAAATTCAGGTCTAGCACAATGAATTAGACTGGGGGATGGGGAGGGGGGGGGACAAACACTATACAATGTATACACTGATTACATTGATTCAGGAAGACAATTAATAAGCCGCTCGCTACGTGAAGAGAGATAGTTAAAGTAGACTATGGATAGATCAATAGCATCGGTCGTAGTCGTACAGATCAATTCCTGTGGTGAGTCCTCAAAACACTTTACTGCACATTTTGTTGTCAAAAACATCAGCACGTTTTCAACTATAAAACCAAGAACTCAGAAGTCAGGCAAGATGATAACAAATGACTCCTGTACAGAAGAAATAAAGGCTATTTGTTTTCCTGCTAATCCAATACTGGGCTGGGTTGTCACTACAATAAGACATAAATTTGTGACAATGATGTGTCCTGCCTACTGTGTGATAAGGCTAGATTGGGTCGAAGTTTATTCATATATTGTAAAGAAGCAAGGAATGTGTAGTAGTTCTCTATCCATGGATTTCTAACATTCTCGCTTAGTAAAAGCATTGTGCAGAAAGACTAGGGCATTAATTTTTTACCTAATATCTCTCATTTCTCTATTAATTGTATTTCATTTGTATTTTATTACTTAGTAACACTATCAATCTCACTATTTTGGATCATTTACTCTTCCATTATGTATACAATGTCTGTTGTCCCGTACATTAACAAATAGAAAGGAGTCGTCATGATTTCTGTGCTGCGAGGACACACAAAGGGAGGGAGGTGCCTTAGTACCTACATATAGAGGAAGCATGAGATCCATTAATCTATGTGCACAGATTTCTAGGACACTTTTCCCTTGCACTATGCAGAACACTCCTTATACCATATTTAAGGGGTCAGGTAAGTGACTATACTTAATTTCAAATAAATGTACATGTAAAAATGTTATAAAAAACTTAGACCACTGTGGAAGAAAAAACGGTTTGCGAAATAGATAATACCTGGTCCAAAAAAAATAAGAAATAATAGATAAAAGAGAAAACAGACTGAAAGGGGCAGAGTAAGAGTATGAGAGAGGTGTGCTGAACTAGCAGTGAGAAAGGAGAGAGCTGTATCAAAATAGGAGACAAAAGTCTTGAAGATTGAAGGCAAAAAGAGCTTACCATGATAAATACATACACTATATTTAAAACATGCGGTAAGAGAATGTGGGTGAAATACGTCTTTTTTCAGCTAATTTTCTGTTAATATTTTGTGAATTTGTGATGCAGTTTATCAAATCAGACTTTGTCCTCTCCATTTGATGCTTTTTTTGCACCTCAATTGTCACTTCTGTATACATGCCATTTTTTTTAAACAGCAAAATGAATTTATGAATATTTCCACCACATTAAAAAATGTTTTTTTAAAAAGGGCAAAATGTGACAGTGTTATTAAATGGCCGTTTCTCTAAAAAAGTGGCCATATATGCTGTAAAAGAAAACAATCACTTTTCAGAATACTGTGATAAATCCCTCTGTTTTTAATAACTTTTTGGGGGCTCTTTTCACTCAACAACTTTCTCTCTTGGTCACCATATTACCTTATAATGTTAAATCATTCTCCATCGCTCCACTGCAAGCACAGTACATACTGGTACATGCAATGGGTGCTGGCAGTGAGCAGATGAAAGTATCAGCTGACATAGTAAGCAAATTACTAGCACAAAATGAATGTCCTGTGCTGATCAACATGGAAAACAAATAGAGAAGGGAGAAAAATGTGCCCACAGGAAGCAATTTAGATTGTAAAACCATTGAAAAAGAAGTTTAACACATGAAGGTAAGATGGTGTTCATGGACTTTGGCCCTCAAAACAACTTCATTGAGATGGATTTTTTTTTGATGAAAGAAGGTCTCTCTAAATAAAATAATGCTGCAACATCAGAAGGTGAATAACATAACTATTGTTTATATCCAAGTCAACATTTGCAAAATGTGTTAAAAAAGGTGCCCAAAACACTATTAAACTTCTGAAATTGTGTTTTTCATCCAAGCATTTGTCTATTATCTACATGTTTGGTTGTTTTTTTTTTTGTTTTTTTTTAAAGCATGCATAAACACAAGGACGATAATTAATCTAGGATTCAAAGTCCCTAATTTATCAAAGAAAATAAGATTTCCTTCTGCTGTTCACATGAATCACTGCTCATCATTATTCATTTAAAAAGCCTGCATAAAATCATAGGGTCAATCACAATAAAATCAACCATGGACAGAGGTCACTTTATCAAAGAAGCTAATGTTAGCAATGCTCTCTAGGGCCACTTGACACTTAACCGTACAAAAGCCCTCTATATAATGATACAAGTGGAGGAGACCACTTAGATTGTTTCTCATGGCAATGATATAGCACTAGGATGTCTCAATGCATGCATGCAAACCCAAAATTACTTATTTCTCTAGAGCGCTAGAGGTTTGAAGACACTGATTGAAAATGTATCCCATTCACCTCTGGTACTGCAAAGGTTGAACCAGTGACATTTAGATTTCACACAAAATATCTTGAATTCACAACGGAAATATAATGTTGCTTATGTAATATAAGTTTTGGTAAAGTATTAAAAAGTAAGAAAGAGATTGTACCACTAGTTAAGATATTCGATCATTTAAGAAAGGGTCTTCTGCATAAATCACATTTACATACCATTCAGGAAAACCCTCAAATGATTCGCAGAAATTTAGAGGTTTTTGTTTGTTTTTCAGATAACAAAATGTTATGATAAATTAGACATATTTCTGGAATATTCTTACAGTATATATTTGGTACCCACAAACTCACTCTTTAGAGATGTACCCGTTATTTATTTAAGTCATCAACTTTAAATTAGTCACACATTCTTTAAAGGCTATCCTGATACAAAAATTTAATTTATTTTCTTTTGCTTTTTTGGCAATTTTTTTTAATACTGTAGTCAGTTTTAGAGAATGCTTAGCCAACAGTTCCCTTAAAGCTTGCAGGCTACAATGAAATAAAAAGGTTAATTCAGTTAATCATATTTCAGACATTCATTAATTCAGCATACTATTTTTGCTGGGAGACGCATGCAAGATGGGAAGAGCAATTTAATGTAGGTGATTTTACCGCTTGATTACATTTTTGTGTAGGGACATTAAAACAATTTTGTCTGGCTGAATTTAATCATGCATGTTAATGAAATAATGATCTAATTTTCTGTCTCTACTTCAAGGTATAAAAGAAATATTTTTTTAAAAATATTATTTTAGTTGGAATTATGACTCATAAAGTCCCTTGCATACTTAGAAGGTTTGAGTAAATATAGTGCGCTAACAATCTGTAGTGGTGGGCTGGACATATGTTGCAATGGGGCAAAATACACAATTTGGAATCTCACCAGCCCACAACTCCATTTTCACTTCCTTGTTTTTAAACCCTTTCATGACAATGGTTACTTTGACATTTAAGTACGGCTATTGCTATGACTTTTTTCCCCCAACAGTAATGGCACACAATTAGGATTACTTGGGTAAAGGACTTGGAATGGTGGGAAAGGAACCAGAATCAAGATTAAGGGAACAATCCCTAAGTGATGAAACAATGAACCAAATTCTGGGATAAGGAGACAGATGTAGAAATAGGAGGCATGATCTGGAATTGACTCTGTGGGATAGAGGCTGCAGTTGGATATTGGCTGTAGTTTAGTGAATTAGGACTTTAGTGTAGAGAGGGATATGGGTGTATATGACACAACAGGTTACAAAAATATGTATTTTTAAAAAAATTATAAAATGTATTCCCCAAACGCTTTGGCTTACCCTGGACCCGGGTGGGGGAACTTTGATGCCTAGTGGCCCAGTGCGCTAAATATTTGGTCTGCAACCAGGTTAGCTGTCAGTAAGGAATCAATATTGCCGTAGTAGGCACTGATCCACTCTAGGACGCAAAGCACATGTACTGCACCTCGGGGTCAGGGGCAAACTGAGTTTATCAGTTTGCCCAATGGCCAGTACACCAGTATTAGAGACGGTCTGTGTCTGATGCTGTAGTGGCTCCGATCTCAGTCTGTGAAAGGACACACAGACTCTGATGAGACAGGCTTGCACAGGTCTCTCATTAACATATCTAATCACACAGGTAATTCTTATGTTAGGCAGCTAAATAGATCTAAAATTAAAGAGAATCTTACATGTACTGTGAAAGCACAGTTAAAGATATTTATGAAGCAGAGAGCCTTTCCCCATTACACAGAAATAGGAATATTTCCACAACTGATTTATCGCAATGCTATATTAATCATTCTTGCTTTCACAGTGTAAACATTCACCTGTAATTAATTACTAGATGTCAGTCATAGAAATTAAAATAGTTAAAAGCATGCCAAATCAGTCATGCAATGGTTTCAATTTGGCATTAATATGCAATATTCCAAGCGCTACCTTCTGTTATTCATGATTCTTTTTTGCAAGCAAGATTACTCATTACTTTCAAATTAATCATTCTGATGTTGCAGACTGACAATAACTGGCATTCTTAAGACACAGGATTCCTTAATTAACCCTCTGAGCTGCAGATGACAGAACATCATTCAGCAAATTGCTGCTTCGAGGGCCCCTCTAACATTCAGTGGGTTAAATGGTACAGGACTTGTCTCAAGGCTAGAAATGCAAAGCCTCAAATTCCACCATTCATGTTGTAGTCTTTTCATAAACTATTCTTGACATTTCTGCATGTTTGACATTTACCTCTGGATTTGGGGGAAGCTTGTCTTAGAGACAGTTTCTTTTCAACTACAACTCCCCAAGTAATGCTAAAGAAGCAAAATGGTTATTACTGGAATGAGCACATGAGATAAAGGAATTAAGTATGTGATTCTGACATGGAAAGACATTTACATATATGCTGGTATGTTTTGCTTCATGTGCAAGTGTGTACCAAGTTGAAAATGCACCTCTCATATAGCGATAAAGCAGCTATATTTATAGCACACTTAAATCGATTATACATTGGGCAAGTCAAATCACTAGCAAATCCCAAAAAGCGTAACATTTTATTTGAAATGCGGATTTTAGCTTTTATTTTGACTTCACGATTGACAAATGGTTATAAAGTACAAACATGTCAGGTGCAGTAGATATATATGGAGCGGTTTGCTCATTGTTAAGATGGAGTTTAAATATTGAGTGTGTGATGGGTATTTCATTCATTTTATCTAAATGAAATACCCATCACACACACAGCCAATAAATCCAGCACAAATATCACACCCAGTCAATATAACCATTACAAGTATTACACACAGCCAACACATAGCATACATATCACACACAGACACCACACACACTACAACATATTATTATGAGATTTATTACAGTGGAGCTCTGTCATACAAAATGCAATATGTAGCGGTCTTCTGAGCCCCGGCCAGAATGTTGCCGTGGATTACCACAGTAAAGCTCTGACACTAAATGCCTGAGCTCATGACAGTTACTTATTGTGTGCACCCAAAAGCCAGTCCATATACAAATCATCCATGTATAGTGTGTGTCAGTAGGTGAATTAAGACTGGGGGTGAGGGGGAGGCGGTGAAGATTTTTCACACAGAGTGCCTAAAGGTCTAAGGCAGGCTGATACCGTTAGAGCGGTAGGCCCACAAGGGGTTTTATATTTGGAACCGGTTATTGGATTGCCCCCTCCCTCTGGAGGGAAGAAGCGAAGGCGCACCGCTTATATGGAAATTAGACGCTCTGTAGTCAGCCCATCTAATATAGGTGGTTTGGATCAGGCTAAATCTTGGTGTAAATAGTTTATGCCGGACACCGATGTCCTGTCTTGACTAGCGTGTCTAGGTGTAAATTTCGGTCTCTAGGTCGGGGAGGCCGGTGAGACTAAGCAGATTCTGGTGTACATTCCGTCTGCTAGCTCTCAACCTATCTTGGCTAGGTGTGCGCGGTTGTAAATTCAGCCACTAGACTATTGATAGAGTAGGTAGACTAAATGGGTACTGTTGTAAATTCCGCCCACTAGTTCGCTATATGTGGTGCTTGGGCAGCGTAGACTAACCGAATCCTGGTGTAAATAGTTTGATAGTTCTCGAGGTGCTGGTAAATTAGAATAGTTGGGATTATTGTAAATGTTGTTAAAAATACTGTAGTTGGTGAATTGTATGTCTTGCTTGAAAGCTTGAGCTCTGCCGTCTAGTGGGAGTTTAAATTGTGTATATACTGTATAATAGCGCACGGTATTATAACCATTAACATGTGCTATAACTACTGATGTTGTGTAAAAATTACTAAAAACTGTTGTCTTATATTATATGTGTAACACCATAACTGTTACTAACTGATCTGTGACTTTAAAACTGTATTATAACCACTTGCTAACTGTACCATAACCACTGATTGTAAAGATGAGGTTACTAGAATGTGATATAGTCGGTTGGCTAAAAGTTGATTTATAACGTGGATAATTGTAGGGTTTGATTTATAGTTACAGAGATAAGTATCTAGTGTTTGGTAAATCTTTGTGAGTGAGACATCGTGATATCACTGTATGTACGAGAATTCTCTGCGTGTTTGTGTGTGTGTGTTTGTGTTTGGCCTAGCAACTGTGCCACATGGTGCTGTTGCCAGGGAAACAAGTGTGATCGTTGGAAGTGTGTTTTGGGTATTGTGTTTCTTTGTATTAGACGTTCCGTTGCCAGTATGGGTGCGTCTGACTCAAAGATTGTTGATCCCTTGTCGTGTATGTTGAAAAACTTTGCAAAGGGATATAAAGTTTGTGATTTTGGGGTGAAATTATCCCCAAAGCATTTGACTACATTATGTAGTAGAGAGTGGCCTATCTTGGTGACCGTACGGCCTCCACATGGTAGTCTTGATCTAACTCTGGTACAACGTGTGCACGTGGCTATATCTAGTAGGCCTGAATTCTATGATCAGTTTCCGTATATTGATTGTTGGAAACAGATTGTGGAAGAATTTTCTAAATGGATTAAGGTATGCCACGAGGAGCAATGTCGCCTCATGGTGGCCAGGACTCGCCTGTCCATCAGGGCCGCAACCCCGTCCATTTTAGACTCTCTCTCCAAGTCTGAACTTCCCTCCCCACCCCCATACTCCTCCTCTAAGGTTAGAGGAGGTGCTGCTGGTGTTGCCACTCCCACCTTTCCCATTGTCCCTGCCCACTCATTCATCTAGTTTAGAGCCCAGCCCACTTGCCTTGAGTCCTCCCCTTCCGTTACCTACCTCCACTAGTTCTATATATCCGTAATTAAGGTCACTTCTGGTTCCTGGTCAGGCTCCTCCCAGCCTGGCCCGCAACATCCTGTTGACTGAACTTCCACCCGGTAAAATTACTTATTACCCCTAGACCGGAACTTACTATAAAACAGTCTCACGGAAGTCCTATATTAACCCGACAGATGACTAGTATCCTTCAACCCTGACATTACCAAATGCCCCTCCGACTTACACCGGGCCCAACACACGTTGATGAAAATGGCCAAATACAACGGGCAGATCCAGTGTTTGTCTATGTCCCCTTCCCCACAACTGATCTATTCAATTGGAAGACTCCTAACTCTTCGTATACCGACAAACCTCGGGTCATGACAGATTTGGTTACCTCTATTATACAAACTCACAATCCCACATGGGCCGATTGCCAGCAATTATTATTAACTTTATTTGTGAGGAAAGGACCCGGATTAATTAAGCAGCTATTAAAGCACTTGAGGAAACGGCCCGTACTCAAAATCAGTCCAATCCGGCTGCATGGGTTGCAGCCCATTATCCAAATGTTAACCCAAATTGGAATGTGAATGGTGCTGACATGCCCCAATGAAGGGCTTATCGGGAAGCCATTATTGCTGGCATGAAGGCAGGAGGGAAGAAGGCAATCAATATGTAGAAGACGGTTGAGGTGTTGCAAAAGGTTGATGAGTCACCTAGTGCCTTTTATGAAAGATTATTGGAGTCATATAGATTGTATACTCCTCTTAATCCAGAGGCCCTTGAGAATTCTCGAATGATTAACTTAGCATTTGTCAGCCAGGCCCAAGGTGATATTAAAAGAAAATTGCAAAAGTTAGAGGGATTTGTAGGGATGTCCATATAATAGCTAATGGAGATCGCAAATAAAGTGTATATGAATAGGGAAACTGAGATAAAGCGGGAGGAAGAACGTAAAATGAGGAAGAAGGCAGATATGCAGCGGTAGCTATCACAAGTGTAGAAAGACAGGGAAGGGAAGTGAATAAAGGAGTCGAGAATAGGCTGAGTAAGGGACCTTTAAGTAGGAATCAATGTGCGTTTTGTAGACAGGAAGGACATTGGAAGAATGAGTGTCCACATAGAGAGCATTATGAAAATAATAGACAAGGAGAGAGAAGAGTATGGGGAGGTTTTAGTGGTAGTTATAGAGGAAGTTTTGGAGGGAACGGTAGGAATTGTAGAGGGAGTTTTCAAGGAGATAGATATTATCAACCTACTCAGAGACCAAGAGATAAAGAGGATAGAGATTTTGTGGGTCTGGCTGACACTATCATGGAAGACTATTGATACCGACCGGGCTCCATCCCCCTTGGCCGAGTGGAGCCTATGGTCGATGTAGCAACAGGGGGAAAGAGCAACTGGTGCTGAACATTCCGTGGTGACTAAACTGGTGGCTCCGCCTTCAGCAAAAACTATAACTGTGATAGAAGCTACTGTGAGAAGCGCAGCTAGACCGGTTCTTAAAAGTCGCACTTGCATTCTGGGAGGCCATTTGGCGAAGCACCAGTTTCTATATATGCCAGAGTGTCCGATTCAACTTCTAGGACGAGATCGATTATCGAAGCTTCAAGCCCAGATAACTTTTCAACCTAATGGATCAACGTCTCTCAGGTTTAATGTTTTACCAGGCATAATGGCGGTGTCGTGCCAAGGGAAGAAGAATGGCGCTTCTACTCCATAATGACAAGTTTAAACCTAAAGAGTGATGAACCTTTATTTGACATTCCAGGAGTATGGGCAGAGAGTAATCCACTTGGGCTTGCTCGTAATATTCCACCTATACATACTGAACTAAAGCTTGGGGCCTATCTTGTGAGCCTACGTCAGTATCCTATACCTCAAGCTAAGAAAAACATACAGACCTACTTGGATAAGTTCTTAAGGTATGGCTTCCTAAAATTCTGTACTTCCCCCTAGAACACTCCATTATTACCTGTTCAGAAACCAGGATCAGATGAATTTCTTCCTGTACAAGATTTGAGAGCAGTTAATGATGCAGTAGTCAATATACACCCAGTTGTACCAAACCCTTATAATCTGCTTACTTTGATTCCAGGTGGGGCAACCTACTTCACAGTTCTAGACCTTAAGGATGCTTTCTTTTGCCTTCGGACTGCTGCTGAGAGTCAGTGTATCTTTGCTTTCCAATGGGAAGATGCTGTTACTGGTTCAAAGCGTCAGATGACCTGGACCAGACTACCTCAAGGGTTCAAGAATTCACCTACCCTATTTGGATCTGCATTAAGTCAGGATTTGCAAGATTTCAAGTCCATCCCAGGAGAATGTGTATTGCTTCAATACGTGGATGATCTTTTGATAGCAGCTGTTACTAAAGAGATATGCCAACAAGCAACTTATGATTTGCTTCACATTCTATGGAGAGCAGGATACAAGGTATCAAGGAAGAAAGCGCAATTGTGCCAGTCAACTGTTAAATATTTAGGATTCCATATTTCCGAAGGTCAAAGAATAATGGGACCTGAAAGAAAAGAAGCAGTGTGTCGGATATCTATACCTAAGAATAGAAGACAAGTGCGAGAATTCTTAGGAGCAGCAGGATTCTGTAGGATATAGATTCCTAATTATGCGATACTGGCGAAACCTTTATATTAAGCTGTGAAAGCCACAGAATATGACCCCTTTTTGCGGACCTCTGAACAACAGAAGGCATTTGAGGATGTTAAGAAAGCACTTATGAGTGCCCCAGCCCTAGGTCTACCAGATCACACGCGTCCTTTCTATTTGTACGTACATGAGCAAAGAAGAATGGCTGTGAGAGTATTAACTCAGTATTTGGGATCATGGCAAAGACCTGTAGCTTATATGTCAAAACAGTTGGATGCAGTGGCCCGTGGTCTTCCACCTTGTCTGCGAGCAGTGGCCACCGCTGCCCTGCTGGTAGCAGAAGCTGAAAAGCTCACATTGGGTCAGGAACTCTATGTGCGAGTACCCCATGCAATACAGACCCTATTGGATTACAAAGGAAATCACTGGTTTAGCAACAGTCAAATGACCAAATATCAAGCTATGTTATGTGAAAATCCAAGAGTACACCTCGAAACTGTCAATAATTTGAATCCAGCTACCCGTCTGCCCCAGACTACTGAAAGTCAACATGATTGTTTGGAGATAATGGATGAAGCGTTTTCAAGCAGGCCTGAACTTTATGATTTCCCCATCCAGAATCCGGACATACAGTATTATACGGATGGTAGTAGTTATGTGAAAGAAGGTATACGTTATGCAGGGTATGTGGCCACTGTCGAAAGGGACATCAGCACAGAAGGTGAACTGATTGCATTAACAAGGGCCTTGCAATTAGCTGAAGGGTTGAGAGTGAATATTTACACAGATTGAAATACGCTTTTCTAACCACCCATGCCCATGGAGCATTGTATAAAGTAAGGGGATTGTTGAATTCAGAAGGGAAAGAAATCAAATATGCAGCAGAAATACTCCAACTGTTAGAGGCGGTATGGGAACCAAAGGAAGTCGGTATTATACATTGCAGGGCACATTTGAAAGGTGATAGTGATGTAGTAAAAGGAAATCGCATGGCCGATAGTGCAGCAAAACATGCCGCTGAATCCGGGCAAGAGGAATATGTGGGGTATGTTGCTGCCCTTGTGCCGGCTCCTCTGTCTCAATAGACTCCGATATATACAACCCAAGAGATGGAGTGGTTGGAGAATAATTGGTATCAGTTAGAAGATGAAGAATAGTTAATCCGACATCTCTGGCTATAGAGATTGTTCAGAACTTCCATAATGGTACACATTCAGGAAGAGATAGTATGGAAGAATCTCTCAGGAAACATTTCTACATACCAGATTATCCAATCTTACTCAAGCTATTGTTCGAAGATGTGTTTTGTGTGCTCGAAACAATGCAAGACAAGGCCCTGTAAACCCCCTGGAGTTCAATACATGGGAGGTCTCCCAATGTCAGATTTGCAAATAGACTACACTGTAATGCCTAAATCTCGGGGATATCGTTACTTGTTGGTAGCAGTGTGTACCTACTCAGGTTGGGTAGAAGCTTGTCCAACTCATACAGAAAAGGCAGGAGAAGTTGTACGATTTCTGTTGCGAGAAGTTATACCCAGATATGGACTTCCGTGTTCTATCGGATCAGACAATGGTCCAGCCTTTATCCATCAGTGTTTACAACAATTGACTCGTGTGCTTGGTATTAAGTGGGAGCTTCATACAGCATATAGACCTCAGAGTTCTGGAAAGGTGGAAAGGATGAAAAGAACAATAAAAACCCAATTGGTTAAAATGTGTCAGGAAACTCAGCTCAAGTGGAATGTCCTTTTGCCAATAGCTCTGTTGCGGATACGTAGTACTCCTACCAGAAGAACAGGTCTGTCTCCCTTTGAAATCGTGTATGGGCGTCCACCTCCCATACTCAGTAATCTAAGGGGGGACTTGAATAAGTTGGGTGAAGGAATTACTCGGCAGCAGGTTGTAGAGTTGGTTAAAACTATGGAGGAAGTACAGAAATGGATGCAAGATAGGTTACCTGTGAACATATATCCACCTGTTCATTCCTATCAACCAGGAGATCAAGTGTGGATAAAAGAATGGAATATTGTTCCATTTGGTCCAAAGTGGAGGGGTCCTTATGTTGTTCTTTTATCTACTCCAACAGCTGTAAAGGTGGCAGAAGTGACTCCGTGGATTCATCATTCTAGGGTTAAACCAGCGACAGATTCTTCGCAAGCTATTCCAGATTCTGAAAATCCTTGCAAGATCCGGTTAAAGCGGGTAGCTCAGTCGGAGTGAGAAATAATACGAGGAGATATTGGGACATCTTAGTTGAAAGTAACAACAGATATCAGCAAGTAGGTGTTTTGACGGCCATAATAAAGCCTGACCACCTACCTACGTGTCATAGCCAGAGTGTCTCGAAGGGACCTCTGTGAAGAAAAGTGAGGATCAGAAGAACGACAATCCTTGCAGCCCTCACAATCGGGAAGCTGAGGTGCCGTCGCACGGTCGAAGAGTAGAAATGAGGACTTCTGAAATAATATGTTATTTTATGTGTTTAGGCATTTTTGTGATTTTTCAGGAAGGTAAAGGTGAGGACATACAGAGTTGTGTTAGCTGCATTAAGACTACAAAAACAGGTAACCAAATATCCCAAACTCTCATTTGGCACTCACAGTATGAGTGTAGGGGATCTGTATCTAAGTGTAGATATTTAGATATAGATTACAGTGTGTGCAAACCAATATCAGGAGAGCCTAAATGTTTTGATCCCCAATTCCAACCCCGTACAATTTGGTTGGTAATTGGAACAGTAACTCCCAGGGGACCTTGATAAATAGGACTGTGATAAATACCATACATTCTACGGGCATTCTACTATTTGATGCATGTAAGGCGATCTCTGGTAGTGGAAAACCTTGGAATGTATGTGGTAATCTTAAATGGGAACAAACTTATGGGTTTAATGATAAATATTTATGTCCCAGTAAGAGATCTACTGATCCTGATTGCCCAAATAGGGATTTTAATTTTTGTCTATATTGGTCTTGTGTAGGGTGGGCGAAATGGGCAAAAACAGTGGATCAAGATATGATTATCCAAAGGTTGCACACTACACCACACTGTAAGTCTATGGAATGTAATCCTGTCTGTGACAAGACCAATCTCACCACTGTGCATTGGAGGAGCCTGGTTGCCCGCCTGCTGCCTTAAGACTATGGCCCCATGTTGAAACGCTTGATTTTCCCCTGCAGAGACACGAAAGCCTGGTCATTCGGTGCTGGCCCTGTTTGAGCAGTGATACCCCGGATAGCTATGCCATGGAGCCCATTCGTATAATGAAAGACTATGGGAAAGACTTTGGCTCCATGGCAATTGAACTGTATGTGTGTGCTCTTAGCGCCATTCAGTAATAATGTGCGCTCAGATTTGAGTTATCTGGGGATATGTTGAATGTACATGTTTTGTGCAATAGCTGCACAGTTATATGTTTTTATGTGTTTTACTGTCTTTTGCTGCCATGTGTTCAATGGAGTTTTGCCTCTGTCCTTGGAGATAATTGGATTACTTCCCAATTATCTCCAGGATAGAAGACTCTGTGGAACTGGTTTTGGGCAGAAAAGCCATGCTTCATTTGGTCACAAAGGACTACGATCTATCTTCTGAACCACTGGACCAATTTGGATGATTTTGACATATGTTTGTATCTGGAGTATGCTGATTCTGAAAATGTAAGTTTTATGTGAATGATGCATACTTTTCAAGTTATGAATAATGTGGAAAAATTGTATTTCTCTGTTTGTGATAATTACATTACCCATTGTGTAAGGTAATTGTATCACAGGCAGAGGGGAGGATTTTGTGTGGGAGTGTCTGAGTGTATTGTATGTGTTTATTGGTTGTGTTCCAAAACCCTGTAGGTGGTACAAATGTGCATATAAGAACAATAAACCCACAGCTCTGACTGTTCCTGCTTGACCCTCAAAACAGAGCCTTGTCTCGGGATTTATTGTATGCTGTTCCAGTTTGACTGCTAGGAGTGTAAACCTATTCGTATGGTTTTTCCTATTTGGCTGTTTACAGCATTCGTATGGTTCCGGTTCGGCTGTTTACAGCATTCATATGCTTCTCCAGTTCGGTGGATTGGTGTCTACAGTAGCTGCCTGTGTCTCTGGAAGGGGAAGATCTTCTAAACGGCTGTTAACCCCTTTCATGCCTGGGGGTGCAGTTAAACTGTCCATATGACCATCTCTAATCCACAACATTTTATTGATAAGTTTGGAAATCTATTTGGGTTCCAAATATATGGCACAGGAGTAGATCCAGGGACCATAATATATGTAGGACTTGAAACTGAGACGATAGCAACACAAACTCATCAGGTTTTTCAATCTATGAGGAGATGAGTGTTGAGGATAAAATTCCCCATAAGGTTAAGAACCTATTTATTAATTTGGCTGAGATTATTGCAGGTAGTCTTAATATAACTAACTGCTTTGTATGTGGAGGTACTAATATGGGAGACCAATGGCCATGGGAGGCAAGAGAGGTTTGGTACCTTGGTTCTGAGACAGATGAACAACAGATACTTTTTCAGTCTGATCATCAAGTAAGTACTAGAGGTAAATCAGAGTGGCGGTTAAAAACCTCTATTATAGGTCATGTATGTTTAGCCAGGAAAGGGCCATTGTATACCACACCTGTTGGCGAGTTAATATGTCTAGGACAGAAAGCCTATAATGCCGATACTAAAGATACTACTTGGTGGTCAGCTTCAAATGTCT
Organism: Pelobates cultripes; assembly: GCA_933207985.1. Taxonomy (NCBI): domain Eukaryota; kingdom Metazoa; phylum Chordata; class Amphibia; order Anura; family Pelobatidae; genus Pelobates; species Pelobates cultripes. The sequence continues at coordinate 112,129,051 of OW240918.1, forward strand.
CAGAGGCTACTAATCCGTTTGCCAATTACACCCATTTAAAAGAGGTATGGTTTGACTTATCGGCTACATCCAATTGGAAAGCCCCAGCGAATTTATATTGGATCTGTGGTAAGAAAGCATATTCAGAGTTACACAAAAAAATGAAAAAAAATGTACACAAAGTGGACGAAAGAATAATTAAGCAGCTCAAATACACCTAATAAGTGGTATCCCCTACACCACTATAAATACATAAAATACATACAAAACAAATAGGCGGAGCCGCATAAAATCTCGACTAATCTGTAAAACAAAATTGAATATACACAAGATAGCGTAGTATGTCTATTCAATCTGTATAGTAAGAAGAAATATAATTCCACTCACAAAATCAGAGTCATACCGTCATATGACTCTAAATGTATCCTCCTTTGGACCATTAGGGGGTTGTCCAGACCCTTTCGTTCCCGGATTCTCAAGGTAATACCGAGAATCCAGGAACAAAAGGGTCTGGACAACCCCCTAATGGCCCAAAGGAGGATACATTTAGAGTCATATGACGGTATGACTCTGATTTTGTGAGTGGAATTTTATTTCTTCTTACTATACAGATTGAATAGACATACTACGCTATCTTGTGTATATTCAATTTTGTTTTACAGATTAGTCGAGATTTTATGCGGCTCCGCCTATTTGTTTTGTATGTATTTTATATATTCAGAGTTACCACAAGATTGGGAAGGGGCATGTGTATTAGGTATGCTCAAACCATCCTTCTTCCTGTTGCCAATTGAGACAGGAGAGACCTTGGGCGTTAAGGTTTATGATGTAAATCATAAAAAGAAGCGAGGATCCTTGAATATAGAACAATGGCAGGAGAGAATAGGAAGAGAAATCCAATCCCCAAAGAAAAATGGGGCAGAGGACTGCCTTCACCATTCAAAGAATACCTCCTATTGTAAAAAACACATAAATGAGGGTATATCACCTTTATTAAGTATATAAAAAGATATAATAAATACTCAAATACTGCCAAATAAATCTAATGGTAGTAGAGAGAGAAAAAGAGAATAAACAGACAGGATATCCCTATATAATAATACAGAGTATAATATACGGGAGATGAATAGGTGAAGACTAGTCAAAGGATAACAGTATCGAAGGAGAGAGGGGTTGAAAACCTAGAGAATCAAGTGAGAATATAGTTCTGAATACTATATATAGGTTGCCTAAAGGACCCCTAAACACCACTGCTCCCACGGAAACTACACCATACATCTAATTGCTGCTATAAAGGCAGCCTATCTAAATCCCCTTAATATCTAGAATAAACTAGCATAGACTCTTAGGGACAACTCCAGGCTGGAAAGATAGATAGAAAACATAAGGTAAAGAGTGCTGCATAAAATATCTCAAAAAATCTGACTAGAGCTTGCCTAGAAAGGTAGTAAATAGCTTCAGCGTAAATCACTTCGGTTTTGGCTATCTAAACTCGCAACAGCAGATTAGCATCAACTGCAGCTGTCTACTGAGTATATGTAAAAAGTGATTGCTGTAACTGAAAATCTTAAGTCAAATGGTAGCATCCACTAAAGCTAAATAGACTCAGCGTCTCAAAATAAAATGTGATCCGACTGGACCCTGCCTGGAAAAAGTAATGAAAATATAGCTGCAGTCAAAAGCTCAAGTAAACGTAAATAACTTCCGGTATAGCTATCTAAACTCACACTAGCAGATAGACATCGGCTAAAATTGTCAACGGAGTATGTATACAAAGAACGATAGCTATAACTAGAACTAAAGTCTTAAATCAAATAATGGCATCCACTACAGCTAACTAAACTCGACGCGCGTTTCGGCGTTCTTAAACACGCCTTTATCAAGAGCAACTTGTTCAGTGATTAAAGGTTGCTTGAATATAGCTAGCTGGGAAGATGATGAGTGGCCTCCCCAATGCATTACTAATTATAATGGACCTGCTACTTGGGCAGAAGATAGTACCTATGGATATAGAACCCCAATATATATGCTCAACCGTATTATAAGACTACAGGCGGTGGTTGAGATTATCACTAATGAGACAGCTCAAGCACTTAATCTTCTAGCTAAGCAAAATACTCGGATGAGATCAGCCATCTATCAAAATAGATTAGTAGAGGGAGGTGTATGCGGAAAGTTTAATCTTAGCAGCGGTTGTTTGCACATAGATGATGAAGGGCGGGCAGTGGCTGAACTTACAAGCCACATGGTTAAACTGATGCATGTACCTACTCAGGTCTGGAATGGGTATAATCCTAGTAGTTGGATTGGAAGTTGGTATGAGCATCTTGGAGGGATTAAGGAGTTAGTAGGCGGAGTAGTATTTATTATATTCTTATCTCTCTTTCTGCCCTGCCTAATTCCATTAGTGGTCAGATCTATACGCAGTATCATAGAGAGTACTATAGAAAGAAAGACAGCTGCTCATGTAATGGCTGTCTATAGATATGAATCCCTAGCCCAAAGAGAACATATTCAGGATGAGGAATGCTGAAGGAGTTTGTGATGATGCTAAGATGCTTATAAGGTCTGCTCTGGTCCAATGGCTACTTGAGAGGTGTTGGTAAACTATGATTGGTGATGCATCTGGAATATTTTTTTATCAGAGGCATCAAAGGGGGGAATGTGATGGAATTTCGGTGAAATGTAAGTTTAGTAGGCAGAGATTTCCACGTGGCATATGTGTATGTTGTATCAGTTAGTTAGTTACACGTAGCTAAGATACTATCATCAATGTACTGAGAATGTGCAGGAATGCAGGAACTGAAATTACACTCCTTTCTCCTTTGTTTCGGATGAGCCATGTGGTCTGCCCATATGAGGAAATCCAAATCCTGTCCACTGATTGGTTAAGGCCGCCCACCAGCTGGCCAACTCTTGGGCCCCCCATAAGTCAAGGCTAACAAGGTATTTGCCAGGGCACTTGAGAGGTGTTTTTTTGTTGTGCAAGGAAAATGCCTTGTTTGCCTTGTGCTAAATACAGCGCTGGTTGTGACACACTATGACCTATCATAAGTCCTAATTCTCACATTACCTCTTATTCCTCATATCTCCTTGCAAAACATTTAGGGAGCTATAAGAGACTATTATTTTGGAGGGTTAAAGGGGGGGAAGAGAGGAGGGATACATTTGCTTAACTTAACCTAGGACTGCCTCATCCTAGTTACTGTGAAAAATGGGAATTCGGAGAGTTTGTTCTAGCAACAATGACTGGTATGGCACCGGTTACAAAACGTGGACTTCCTTACATATGTTAATTGGAGAAAAATTATGTGATAAGCTGTGGGTATACAAAGCACACATCTTCTGTAAGTCACCAGGGTGCACCAACACGTTGTACACCACAACACTCTATACGCCATTCCTTTTCTTTATCAATGTTTACTCCAATTTAAGCCCTCTTACAATTCTAAGTAAAGAATGCTTCCTCACCATGATAATCATTTGCTCAAGAGCACCAGGTGTATTACTATGACAGAACATGACATCATATTTCCGCAAACAAGGAGGAAAGTTGCTAGGATTAAACAACTAGGGGTTGATGCTCTCTCTCTCTCTCTCTCTCTCTCTGGATAAGGGAACAAACACCAGTTGGGAATCAATTGGACATGAATTAAGGTTGGAGCGGATTTGTATGGGAAAAGAGGGGAATGTAAGCCCAATTAGAGCGGACGAAATGGTCCAAACACAGGCTTTTCTACGAGAAGCCTTTGATTGCACCACAACATGAGTCCCTTTGTGATTTCAGGTGGAGAAGGGAGATCGGGGCCGGGACCATCTACCAGCACTGGATTACATGTGCGTTTTAACTAATTTTTAATTATTAATGCCCCAAATTACTATTATTAATGCCCCAAAAAAAGGCCAAAAAAGGAAGCCGACTTAAAGGGTTTGAGTAACCATTTAACCAATACCAAGAATTAGTTTGTGCAACTTTAAAAAAAAAATGTATCTCAGGGCACAGCCTGGCATAAAATGTAAATAGTAATAATTCCCATGAGATCATGCACCATGAGCCTTGAATTAAAATATCCCCAAGTAAGAATGCACATTGCTAGTAGATTTGAGAAAATAGCAGCAGCTGGTCCTGGGACCTGCTCCTGAGGAAAACATGTTTTATATTGCGGAATTCCTTATTTCAGTAAAGGGATCCCTTAGTGTTAAATGGATAACTGGGGAGGAAGAAGGAGGAAATGTTACCAATTCAAAAGGTGACAGTTTCTTTCTAAGGTACTCTTTAAAAATCTTTAAATAAGGACAGAAATAATGTAGTGTCCAGCAGTGACATTTATAAATGCCTCTATTAAATTATGAATTCCCTAAGGTCTGACTAACTGGCCTTTCACAAATCAAAAAATAAATAAATATTTGATTTGTTTGCAAATCTTTATTTTTTTCACAGCACACCCATTTGATAGTGGTTTTTATTTCTCCCCATCCTTAAACAAGCGCTCACACTAATGCCCTAAAACAGGCAAACATTTCAGTAAGGTATTTATTTCAAAGTAATTTTAAAAGGATCTAGACAGACAGTCCAACTTTTGTTCTTTTTAGATAAAAAAAAAAAAACAAAACAAAAAAAAAAACATGCAGAGATTTTTTCCAGTTAACCATGTTCCCAAAGAAAACCAAGCAAAAGATTGCAATTGCCATTCTAGCACACTGGATTTAGAACATGTCCACTTAAGCCAAGTGAAACAATATTTTAAAGATATACCGAAGAATCAGAACCAATTTGTCTTAATGTAGTGGTTCTGGTACAAGTACTCTCCATGAAGCTTCCGCAGTGTCAACACTGCCTTTTTTCAGTTAGCCATTAGAGAGGCTTCCTTCCTGGTGGGCCTTCAAACTTTGCATGAAGATCTGTTTATTTTTCAGGGCGCCATTTTATGACATTTGGCAACAATTCTATGAAGTGCAATGCCTGTATGAAATCTTAAACTTCCAACCATTTCTGTTTTTCCAGTACTGTTCTTTCAAATGCCGAATATCGAGTCATCACTTTTTAAAGCAGCAGTCCAAGACCAATAGCAGCTATAGAGTTCTGTAGTGGTTGTAGTGGCAGGGTGCCCTTGTGCCCCAACGTAGTCAAGCCAATTATTAACAGTTTGACTTATAACCAAGGGTCCACCAGGTATCGCTCCACACCTCCTCTCTGCACCACCAAGCTATAGCTATAGATCATGCTAAAAGTTAATCTAAAGTTAATTTAATTTTTTTGTAATTCACATATCTGGCCAGCTGAGACAGAAAAAGTCTCCCCTTTTTTGTTCCTAAGAAAAGACTGCCTTTTAGAAGAAACCTCGGGTGTGCTTGGATATCTTTTCTGCCATTATTGATGCTGTGAAAATGGACACAACTCAAAGTGCTGGTTATCAGACCTATCACCCTAATAAGATTCTCCTATGCAGCTGCACGCATAATGGTGATTTAGTTCGTTCACAGTTAAATTTAAATCTTAAATTTCATATAGCATGTTCATTATTTTAACCACCTCTCTACAATTACATAAATATATAAACACACATGGAAACTAGAAGATGGTTTGTTGTAACTAGAGTTGCTTTAAAAGAAAATAAATAAATTTATAGGAACCAACACATCTGGTGGTGATGATGATAAAAGGGCATTTTGTAATAAATATGCTAATTATCAGTTTCTCCCAGTTTCAGACCACATGTGCACACTTGTAAAGGACACAAAACATCATCATTTTTCATGGTTATATGTTTCCTTAGAGTTATAAACACCCACAACTTGCATAAATCTGACCCTCCCACTCTTTTCTATTCTTATTCGCTCTCTTAACTCGTGCAGTGTTATTGCTGCTGAATATAGCTCCCCAGGAATATTTTGTATACATATATAATTATGCTTATCACAGAAAACTGTCAGCAGATAATGAAAAAATAATTTCTGCTATTATAGGAAATGCAAAAATATATATATTTTCATGAATAATTCCTACACAAATTGCAAAACCCCAATTTAAAAAAAAAAACATAAAACCAAAAGAAGAAAACAAATTTTTCTTTTTATGTGATGTAGTGGATAACATGCTATAAATAAAGCCTCTGCATAAATAGCTGAATACATTTAAGTGTGGATTTCATCTTACCAAGAAAACTCTCACATTGAAAATCGAAGTAAAAAAAAAAAAAAAAAACAGCCCCTAATGTTAACAATTCCATATCTCTTGCAGTAATCAGTGGAATTATTCTCCATTGGGATGTTCTGTTGGAGGCTTACAAGCTCCTGGACATGGCCCACAAAAGTCACTGTAGGGATTTGAAGTCTACTGCTACGAGGCACAGTACAGAAATCTTCCCCATTCGATATCTACAATTCTTCTCCTTTGCCTATTCCACAATGAGCAACTTCAATAGTATCTGTGATGAGTTAACATTCTACAATAAACATCTTCAGTTTGTGTTAATGTGCAAGGTATGCAGCTCGATATACTTGACAAGTGCCTTTCTACAGATCCCATCACTATATGTTGTAAGATGCTTGTAAGAGAATCCCGCTTGTCATCATATGAATCTACAATTAATCTGCAAAACCTTTTGCCCACTCTAGAATTTGGTTGACAAACCCTTGTAGATTACCTGGATATTTTTGTACATTTCGTGCAAGAGCCGCTCTTTTAAAAGGAGTGTTAGACAAATACAAGCAATACCTGCGAAAAAACCAAGTACAGTTCTCTTTATTTTAAACATTTTGTAGAAACAAATCCACATCAAAATAACGATATGGCACTTCTGTACGCCATCTGGAGAAGGTTTTAGAGAGAGAATTGCCAGAGGACACAATACACAAAAACTGGACTGCCGATCTCGTAGGATTGTTTGACTAAAGCAGAAAATATTTTGATTTCTAAAAAACTTTGCTGCGCATTCAGGCATCTGGTAGGAGGAAAACTAACCACTGTCTCAAAAAGTCAAAACCAAAAGACTTTAAAAGGATTAACAGAGCAAAAATCTCACGCTAACATCTATCTCATTTGAAAAATAAGATACTACACACATTTCATGAATAGAAAAAGTTATTTTATCAAAACCAATAAGCTGCTACCAAGTATATTATAAATTAGAATTTTATATATTTTTAGCAAAAACAAATCTCGTTTTTCAGAAGACATTTTTAGATATAAACATTAAAATCTTATTTTAAACATGTTTGGCTTTGCTGAATTATATTTGGGCATGCCAAGAAACTTTGTGAAATCCTAAAGTACATAATCTTCAACCATTTGACCACTTTGGTCATACATGGGAACCGACCTGCTTAAGCCGGACAGAATTTTAAAATAAATGAAGGAGATTTTGCCATGATCAAACAGAAAGGACAAACACTGAAAAATGTATTTATCAGTTAACTACAGTGCCTTAATCTTTCTCAAAAAGTGTATGTCAACCTATTTTCTCCTAAACACAACCGGACCAGATTTACTAAAAAGTTTTTGAATAATGTTAGACTGAATCAGACTGCAGTTTTACGCCTTGGAGCCTGCAAATAATACAGTTAAATAAATTAACAGGAAAATGCTTCTGGCATTGGCAGAACACTGGAGGAGATAATGAGCTAACAATCCAATCCACTTGTCCAGCTGAACGGAGCACAGACCTTATCTGCCAGTTGGCATGTTACAAGCAAGTAATTTATTTGGTTCTCCAGAAGAGGCTTCAGACAAACCCTTAAATTGCTAGTCAAAATGAAGTTGGGATTAAGTGTTGAAGATAAGGCATCAGTGAAGAGAGAAGAAAATCCGTGTACTCTTCACAAGCTGTAAGTATGGCAAATGTTCCAGCTGCCACAGTAGGGGCTTTAAGTAATTTACTTGAGTTTTCTTTGACCGTTAATGGATTGCAACATATTTATGCTGCAGCAAGAGTTTGAAGACCTTAATATTGTAAAATTTGCACAATAACATAACCTTTTTTTTTTTTATAGTGAAATACATTTTTTAAAACTAATAATGTTAAATAGAGTCTTGTTCAAAGTGTTACTATATTAGAGGCTGTATAATTAAATTATACAAAGTATTAAGCATCATAAAGACCATAAAGTAAACCTTTGAGGATATACTAATAAAAAGTGGCCAATAGCATGACTGAAATCTAAAACAGTGGTTCTTAATTTTTTTTATATTTGTTTAACAGTTGTTGTTTTTTTATCAATGACCCAAATAGCATTAGCTTAGAGACCCCATAATAAAAATGTCTTCATTTTCATTATGCTAAAAATGTAATTAAATAAAAACACTCCATTATTATACTCTTTGGGCTGTGAAAGAGTGTTTTTGTTTTTTTTTTTTTTAACAGGTTTGAACAATGGTGCAATTCTAAGTAACTTACAAGCGGTTGTCTGGAGACTGGATGAATATATAACAACTATGTTTACCCAAGCCAGCAGGTAACAAGCAGAGTGCATAATATAGTGCACAAGATAGTGCAGCTGTAATCATGGTATAAACATAGAACATATATGGTGTATACTTATAATATTGCAATGTGACAATTTTTTGTATCATGGAGGAAGTCATGCAAACAATAGTGTATCCAACTTAGTAAACCACCCAGGAGGCTCTTGATTTGGTCATACAGTAAGCGCTTGCCCATCAAAATGGTGTAGTGAGAAATAATAATGAAAGACATGGTTAACAGAAAAATCAACAGATACATCATAGGAATAAAACAAAAATAAAACATTTGTTCGACAAGTTGCTTTGTGAGGAGTAGAGATGAGTGGCAGGATGCCAAAGAGTCCAATACTATGAACAGTACCTCCCCTGTAACCTGCCATCTGGTCCCTAAACACTTGAAGCTACTAAGAAAGGGTTTAACTACCTGGTGTCCCTATCAGGGGTTGTACCCACCAGCCCAAATTACTACTAGGCCAAGTCATACTGGGGTCACCCACAAAGTATTTTCAAAGAATACCAGTTGGTAAATGTAAATATTTGTTAAAACTAGAGATTTACGGTCAGTGTGTAAGGTTTTTATGTAAGGTTCCTAGTACTGGAAACATTTTGAAACCTTGTGGTTCCCTATACTAAGAATCCTCAATCCAGCTCATCCTAAACACATGGTAAAACCTAGCTTGGCATAAAGCCAAAGTTGGCCTGTTGACTGAGATCAACTGCGTGTACCAGCTGGACACTTCCACCTGGAGTGTCTTGGGAGACAGTCAGGTAAAATTCTATAGATCAACAGCTCCAGGGAATGTGGAACTGGGTAGTGTAGGTAGTTTCAAGATCAGTCTGCACCTCCCTTTAAAACTCATTCCAAAAAACAGTAAGGTAAGTTAGCCTCCACCTCCTCACACTTCAAGCATTTTGAGGAAGTCGTCAATTGCAGTTTAAATCAATGTTGAGAGTAAGGTTCTAAGTAGGCACATAATGCTATTCACCGATGCTTCTCCTGAAACAAAGGTGCCGGGATGAGTTTAAGCAGATTGTTTGCCGTTGAGAAATAGGGATGTGCATGGGCGAAAAATTTGGTTCAGTTCGGAAATTTGGGTAAGTAAAAAAATTAGCTTTGGCAATTCGGAACTTCGCTCATTCGAAAGCATCCGAATGAACATTCGGAATGAAACAAATTGCACATGTCTACTGGTCACATGAATGCAAGCCAACACCTTACCAGCCTGATTTATACACTATCCCACCTCAATGACTCTGTGTGCCTTCATTGGCCAAGTATCAGTGACAAAATCTCCATTAATTGGCTGTCCTCTAACATCAATCACAAAATTTTGCTCATTTCATTGGACAGGGAATAGTGAAACTGGATTGGGCAAGCAAGCATTACATTGCACAAAATGAATTAGCTTATTATTCTGTCATCATTCACATAATTTTCCCTCCCTCTCTCTTGTTTTGCTACTTTTCAGAAATCCGAATCCCTTCGGAACTACCGAACTTCATCACTTCGGGACTTTGGACATTCGTAAGCATCTGAATGGCATGAAATTCGGACGATTGCACATTAAGAACAAAACAAATTGCACAAGTCTACTGAGAAAACGTAGTCTGTGTAAAGGGTTGGGAGTGATACGGTCTACTAGTAGACTCAACTTGTCTTCAGAGTGGTCTTGGACAGTCCTAACAAAGCCATAAAATAAACAAATATAATAGTGAACTTTGAAAGCATTCCATGGAAGGAAGTCTAATGAGTGTGTGTAATCAGTCACGTAGCTGTGGTAAGATAGTGTAAATATAACGTAATTTGTAAGTAGGCAAATAGAGGTATTTAAAGTGAGAGGAATTTGTCCCTTGGTTGTGTAGGGTCAATATTTTTGATTCTGAGAATCTACACAGTCCCCAACACATACAAGAAACCCATGTGCCAAGATCAGAAAAGTTGATCGGCAATGATATTGTGAAAATGTGGATTAGAAACAAATGTGAGAAATTAGGAGTGTTGCCATAGTTTGCGTAGGTTAAGTTTTTGTCTCATGAGTTTCCATGCGCTCATAGTAGAATAGAGTAGAGTTTATGTCTAACGCTCTCTAGTAAGACCACATAATGTGTGTTAAATAAATTGATAAGATGGGCTTAAGGAGAAAACGTTTTTTTAAAGGTGGAATTATAACATGTTTCATGACCTGAAATCCAATAAAGGGCATAGTGATATATATGTATAAATGAAGGATGTTCACGACTATATTAAAAATCAGGGTTGCTGCAACGGTCTCAGGGGCCACACTCGCCAATTTATTTTGCCACCGAAGGAAAATAAAAGGGAGTGCAACATGGTCGTATCACGTCTAGGGAGTAGCAATAGCAAACTTTGTAGATGGAATAATATTTTAGTAAAGATTACAGATTTTAACAGGCATGCCCTACCAGAAATAGGGAGTGAAAAAATGCCTCAATCCCCATAACTGTGATAGTTGAGATGTTACATTAATACATGTTGTTATCTGTCTGGAGATCAAGACTACTAAATATTTAATGCTTGTGCTAATGGGATTTGTAGTTCATCTTTGAGCTTTCTACAGTGAATAGTGACCTACAAGACTAATACTCAATGCAGTGCTCATTGAGTCTCAACGAAAATACATGATGCGACATTTGATCTGGTCTGAGAAAAACAGGTAAGAGATGCAAAGCTTAGAGGCTGCAGAAAATGCAGTTACTTCATATTTATGCATCTTATGTTCATTTTTGCATATATATCAATCATCTATAAAATGCATTAAAAACAGATGAGTTAATCTGTGCCTGAAAAGTCCCTTTATATTTTCCTGTGTGACAGCAGAGTTTTGTTGATCCTGAAAGCTTTAGCAAACTGCAAACTTCAGAATGAAAGCACAGCACGAGCCCAGCATTTCTATGTGGGGAAAAAAATAAATGAATGACTTGGGAACAGCTAGATTTTTCTTTTAAATCAATATTTTGATGTATTTATGCATGTATGAGTGCACAAGCCACAGCTGAATAGAAATTAGAAAGAAGGGGAAAAAATGTTTTAAAAAAGAAGAAAAGTGTCAACATTAACAAACGTAATATGAGCATTTCTGTATTGCAAAGAAAATGTACCACTGGCTTTGACTACACAGAGAGCCAATCATATTAACCATCACCGACTACAGTAAAAATTATAACCATATTTTGATGCCCACTGCTCAGAGTACTTCAGTTAATGGCATGATGAATTTTTACATGTGATTATCTAGACTAAAAATATTTATGCACAAATGATACAGCATTAATACAGGCCTTTGGAAACCAGATCTTTGTGGCATGAAAAAGGCAGATTCCAATACAGGAAATTAAATAAGAAGTCAGAGCTGGGTCTACATATCACATGCTTTTTTATGTCACTTGGCCCAGCAGTTTAGGAATCTTGTGGTGCAAGTAAAGATCTATAGCATTTAATGGATTGGATTAATAGGGAATCATAAACATTTTAAACAGATTCATAATAAATATATAATTTCTTCTGTTCGCAACACAGAAAGGAGCATGCTTATAAAGATGCTAATGTCAAGATTATTGGCATTCCCTTTTTATTTTAAATGAACACCCTGGACACCATGACATCTTAACAGAAACTAAGTTGCCGAAGATCATCATTGTTCATAACCATTGGTGCAATGCTTGTTGTTCTTTTGTCATCATATTATGATGTGATGTCATGACAATACCTTTTTCTATGTACCAGCCACTGTAAGATTTGAATCAAAAATCAAAAAAAAAAAAAAAAAAATTGCTATGGTACCAAGAGCCCCCTGGAGCTTTCCTACATTTAGAGTTTAAACCGAGCACAAATTGTTTAACTTCTAATTTGACTCTTCAGCGTGGTTCCTCCAACTCTGATCCAGGCAGCACAACCTGCCAATCAGGAGCTGCCCACTTATTTAAAAAAAAGGTACGTACCCAGTTTATGAATAGGGAGCTAATGATTGGCTTAGAGCATCAGCTGACAGTTCTAAGTCAACCAGCAGTACTCCTGCCCAGCAGCAGGCCAACCTTATCGTAGTGAGAAAACAAGATTTGGTGGTTTGGCAACCAAAGAAAGAAGTTGCTTAGCAGAGATCATAGCTATGAAAAATAGTTATTACAGAGAACAGTTGAAGTTCAGATCACTGGGAGGAGTGCGTTCTTGAACCATAGGTTAAATGTCAATTGCTATGACGGACCTTATCCCCCAAAGAATGATAGGCTAGGATTCAAATAGGAAACTACTGGACGAAATCTGTACTTTAAGAGAAGCTGGTTTATAACATTTTGAAAAACCTAAATGTAAAATTTCTAAAATATTCTAAATGAATGCCTGTAGTAGTGGATTTTTTTTTCTTGGCCTAAACCTTTAGCTTTTTAAGATTTCCTGTTCATTAGTCATGGTGTCAGTTTTGCACGTTTGTAGGAATTTCTTGTCTGTTGCTTGAAGTTCGAGGATATGAACTTGGGACATAAATCATAAATTCCCTTTTGATAAATCCACAAGTTTAAAAAAAAAAAAAAACACAAAAAAACACAACATGCCCTCTGAGGCCGAAAGGTTCAAAGCTATAACCATGGCTCTGTATGATATTTAATAATCTCCGTAACAATACTAAAAAATTGTTTTAGAAATTTTCAAAAAAGGGATAGAGAAAGCATAGAAAAATGTTGGGTTCTTAAAGGACCACTATAGTGCCAGGAAAACATACTCGTTTTCCTGGCACTATAGTGCCCTGAGGGTGCCCCCACCCTCAGGGTCCCCCTCCCGCCCAGCTCTGGAAAGGGGAAAAGGGGTAATTTCTCTGAAACTGCTATGTTTATAAAAGAATGGGTTAATCCTAGCTGGACCTGGCACCCAAACCACTTCATTAAGCTGAAGTGGTCTGGGTGCCTAGAGTGGTCCTTTAAGTTACAGAGGGAACTAAACTTCCATACTATCCTGTTGTGTACTTAAGCAATGAGAAATATCTTAGTTGACAGGGACCAATCTTTTATTCTCAATCCATCTCTGCCGGAGACTGCCAGACTGTCGTGAATTCCCTTTATATGGACTGCTTGAAGACCTAAAAAGGAATTTTCTGCCCAAAACATATTATTTGCACTCAGTTTTTCTAAAGAGGCAGATCTTGTTACATCTTGTTTGTGGATGTGTGCCATCGTGGTGGCATTTGCTGAAAAATTTTGGACAAAGGTTGGCTGTAGAGGTATTTTAAATAAAGTCAGGGCCTTCAAAACTGCTTTTAGTTTGAAAAGTGTGGAACGATCTCTGTGTTCTGGATTTCAGTGGCCTCTTGTAATGAATTTAAAATAATAAGCTCCCCATCCTTGTACTTGTGGTGATCACTTGATCATTTCTTTCTCTGAAAGAAACTCCAGCAGCTAAAAAATGGTTTCTTACCCACCACAGGAGCTGGATTTTTGATGACCACCAAATTAGTGACCAAATTCTAACAGATTTTCCTGAAGAGATCTCCAACGTCCAGGGCCGGCCTTAGGCAATTAGGCGCCCTGTGAAAAAAGTCTTCACGGTGCCCCCCCCACCTCCCACCAAGTTGCCTGAATACAGTAACACACACAGGCACCGGGGACGTGTGTATCACGAGGCAAACAAGGCATCTGCCTTGGGCGCCACTTTGCAGGGGGCGGCAAAAAAAAGCATCCCTCCAAACCCCCAGGCAGATCCCTTGCTTGCCTCGCATCCTGGGGGGCTCAAGAGCTGACCGGCTGGCCACTTTTGAGCCCCCCCAAGGCTGGCAGCGGGCAGCGAAGGAGCATACTCACCTGAGCTCTCCCTGCTCAGCTTCCTCTGCGCCGCTTAATGAAGCCGGGAGCCAGAATATGACGTCAGTCCGGCTCCCGGCATCACTAAGCGCTGCTTACTCAGCCTGTGCGCCCCCTGCCTGCCTGCCCAGCAGCCACACTGGACTGCTGGTAAGAAATCCACTCCAGCTTTCCCAGGAGGCTGGGTGGATTTAAAATAAATGTAAAAAATATTAGTTTGTGAGTGTTAGTGGAAATGTCTGTGTGTGTGTGTGTGAGTGTTTATTTTGAAGTGAATGTGTGTGTGTGTGTGTGTGTGTGTGTGTGTGTGTGTGTGTCTGTAAGTGTGTAATTGTGTGTGTCTGTAAGTGAATGTGTGTGTGTCTGTGAGTGAATGTGTGTGTTGGTCAGTGAGTGTATATGTGTCAGTCAGTGAGTGTGTATGTGTCAGTCAGTGAGTGTGTATGTGTCAGTCAGTGAGTGTGTATGTGTCGTCAGTGAGTGTGTATGTGTCGTCAGTGAGTGTGCGTCTGTCAGTGAGTGAGCGTCTGTCAGTCAAAGTGCGGCCTTGACAGGAAGAGGTGGGGGAAATTTAAACTCGGTTACAGGCATGTACACACACACTCAGTTAAAGGCAGTCACACATACAGGCACAGGCACAAACAATGGCACAGCTACAGCGACACACACAGACAGACAGTCACACAGACAGACAGTCTCACACACACAGGCAGTCACACACACGGGCAGTCACACAGACAGACAGTCACACACACAGACAGTCACACAGACAGACAGTCTCACACACACAGGCAGTCACACACACGGGCAGTCACACAGACAGACAGTCACACAGACAGACAGTCACACACACAGGCAGTCACATACATGGGCAGTCACACAGACAGACAGTCACACACACAGACAGTCACACACAGGCAGGCAGTCACACACAGAGACAGTCACACACACACACAGAGACAGACAGTCACACACACACAGAGACAGACAGTCACACACACACACACACACAAGGACAGGCAGTCACACAGACAGACAGTCACACACACACACAGACAGACAGTCACACAAACAGGCAAACAGTCACACACACACACTTACCTCTTTCCAGTGGATGCAGTTGGCTGATGGGAAGCATCTTTCCCTCTTCCTGTACAGCAGGGGCTTCGGGAGGTATTAGCCCCGTCTCCGCCTCTCGATAAGCCCCGCCTCCGCCGCTCGGTAAACCCCGCCCCCTCTGCCGCGATTTTTTTTTTTTTTAATAGACCCGGGTGGAGAATAATTAATCCTCCAGCCAGGTACCTCTTTTAGCTCCCCTGCACTCCGGCCATGAGTGAGCTGTGTCGGCCACAGGGCGCCCCCTGTTCCATGGCGCCCTGTGCGGTCGCACAGCTCGCACACCCCTAAGGCCGGCCCTGATTACCACTTATTTCTTAAGGTGGAGTGTTGGATTTAGATAGTACCCATCAGTTTAATTATATTTGGTGACACCTACTTACTTATCTACTATTCATCTCTTCATGCAATCCTCTCCATAGATCTGCCTATTCCTTCATCGCTATATATATATGTGCAGAGAGGGAATGTGGGGCCCAGGACTGCCGAAGCAGTCCGGGCACCCCAGGACCGCCTGGGCCAGTGACAACTGTCATGGTTGTCACCCCCTGATGGCGGCCCTGGTTGGAAACATATAAAAGTTGGAACTGGTTACTAAAATTTCTAAATCCCACTACTTCTTAAGTACCACCTAAGTTATATGGGGGAAGGCGCAGCAATATTTTGGCTTTCTTTGTGCCTCATCAGTGAGGTGTAGCTGATACCCGTCTAGTCACAGTGAGCCCGGATCCACATCTGGATTACTGTTTTAATTTATGGAGAACCGAAGCAAATGCCTTGAACCAAATACACAGAATAGGAGAGTTTGGAGATTGGGCAAAAGCTCAGAAAACTCAATAGTTTGCCCTTCGCTTATTCTGCCCTTTTAATTTAGGGAGACACTAAGCATGTGCATTGAAGCAAAAACCAGACAATATAAGAACTCAATCAATGGGCAAGCTACTGTGTTTCTCTATGATTTTGCCGCTCTCAGAGTTCTCATATTCTCTTTTTTTTCAAATGCTATTTTTTGGGGCCAGCAAAGCTAAACTATCACAATATTTTAGCACTATGCCCTCCTAAAAAAAAAAAAGTGTTTAATGGAAATATAATTACAATCTTAGTGACAAGAAAGATTTAAACCCTGTTTCGAGTACAACCGGAAATCTAATCTAAATGTGATTTTGGCTTCTCTGGTTCAAAAGCTTCAATAAGAGTGTTAAAGGTTGAACTTGATGGACTTTCAGCCTAATTAGATTTGCTAAGATTATGTTAGCCTAAGCTCCCTAATTACTCTTCAGCGTTTTTACCATCTAGGGAGGTGACAAAAACTGATTTAGCAGAATCTGCACTTTAAAGTGGAATGATTTGATTACTAATATGACCTGACATGCGAAAGCAAAAAAAAACACAAACACATAGATATGTTAATTAAATGTGTGTTAATCAATATGGATGATTTTTTATTGTTAAATGTCATCAGCAGAAGCTTTTTTGCTATTAGGTTTGGAATATTTGACCAAAATACGATACATTAACCTTTACATGTATATTTTCCACGTAAAATAAGCTTTTAAAAAAATGTATTGTGCAAGTGTTTTAAGGGTTATCGGTCATGTTATAACCATTGTTGCAGAGATTAAGTGATAGCTATATGGTTATGAGACAACTGATTTGAAAAAGTGACTGTCCTCTATTACAGGAGTAGGCAACCTTCGGTTCAACAGATATTGTGGACTACATCTCCCTTTATAGCTTGCCAGCATTGTGGTTTTAAGAGCATTATGGGAGATGTAGTCCACAATAGCTGGAGTGCCGAAGATTGCCTATCTCTGCTCTGTAAAATAAGGAATGATATATAATTTTCTGAAGATTGGATGCAAGCATAGGAGACCACTGGAATGAGCCTCTTGTCAATTTACTGACAGCTGGTAAAGTAGGGGAGCATGTGTTTATGGTCAATTAGGTTCTATTAAACAGAATCAACAGACAGATTAATATGTAGCATTAATTACACTGCTATGTAATTTAACCAATGGAGAGCCCAAATCCCAAAGAGTCCACAGTCATAAGATGCTACAAGTGTCTAGGTCTCCTCATAACCAAAAGCTTTCTAACACACTTTAGTTTGAGCAATAAATGAGCGTCTTACAGATCTTTAATAAAACCATGATTGATTGGACACCAGGCTTTCGGTAAAATTAATTTCTATATGCTTTTCTCCTAGTTGGACAGAGAGACACGATTACCATATTCTGAATCAATCGAGATCAATACGAAGACCTTTCTTTCTGTTTATAAATTGAACTTTGCAGAAAGCCTGTGGCATCCTTTAAGGTTAGAGGAACAATTTCCTGTTACTCTTTAAGAACCAATTCTCTTTTTGCCAGTCACACAAATCTGACTTTCGTTTTTGTTTTTTTCCGACCATACTTTTGCTGCTAGAGAATCCACGCATGTGATTTTTAACTGACATATCAATTGTATTTTAATACCCTATTTGTCCGTCTCATTATAAATTGTGACAGTGATTTTGAATTTCAATACACTGTTCACGTACATAATCAATTATATTGTGACTGCATGTTTGTTTGTTTTTTTACTTACTTTTCATCACAAAATATTTTTCTACGACCCAGTAAAATTCCCAGTTTTCTTTTGCATTTGATGACCTACATTTTTGCAAATCTGGGTCCAATTTCATTGCATACCCCTTTTTTTACTGAAATAAAAAGTATAATTTCTTCCAGTAGGACATTTCACACCTTTAACTAAACCGACATAAGATTTTCACGCTTGACACGCACTGCATATTGATTGTTGCTTCCAACTTGTATTGTGCTTATTTATTGCTCTGTCTGAATCACTTAGACTCCCGCAGTTCATTGTCAAACCAAATATTCCCTGTAGCACTTCTGACAAATTAAATCTCTCAGGAGTTTGTTTATGTATGCTCAGCTCAGATCCAGAATTACGTGAGCTGTCTTCCTTGACTCTAGTCATTGTGCAGAGAGGCCTATTTTAGAATCTTTGTCACAAATAATTTTTTTTCGCTTTTTTTTGTTCAAAATTCAATAAATAGTACTATTGTAGATTAGGAACAGCATGCTGACTCTCCCCTTCACTTTATTGCTTTAAGCATTAAAATACAGCATGTCTATCAAAGGCTCATCTGCAAGAACTGATTAATAGCCCAAGAAGAGGCTAGTATTCTGTATGGATCTAAATGTAATCGCTACCATGTCGAGATGTTCTCCAGAAGTTAAACATAATTCCATGCAGCTTGGGGGCACAAAAAAAAATCATGTAGAACTGCATGTCTCAGCACCTTTTGTTTGATCATTTCATCTCAGTAACTACTGATACCTTCAATTGTTTTTTTTTTTATTGATTACCCAATTGTTATAATTAGCATGATGCTAGGATTAACTTTTACATAGTATCAAACGGGGGCCTTGATTAATATTTTTGCATAAGCTTTTCAAATGATGTAGTATTTTTGGATAAACTTTTTAAATTATTTTTTTCAAAATATTAAAATATCATCAAAATATATCTGTTAGAAAAAAAAGCATATTTAATAAATACCAAAATATAATTTTAAAAAATATATTTCTCATAATAATAAAATATTTTAAAAGTTTATTAAAAAATATTGAATTATATGAAAAGCTTATCCAATAATATTCCATTGTGGTCCATGTGTTTGCCTAGGGGCTCAGGTTTTAAGAGGATTAAAAAAAAAATCTTTCACTGACAAATCACCTGGAGTAGCCAATATCTTTGGACCTGTGTGACCTGTCCCTTAACCACATATAATCAATCTCTCCTGAAAGTCCCTCTACAATACACACAGCTTTGAATAATACAGAGATATCCATACAGTACTCTGAGCTAGGTCTAAAATAGATATATCCAGGGCCGGATTAACATAGGGGCTGATGGAGCTGCAGCTCCAGGCCCATGGAATAGGCCCATTTAAAAAATTTTTTTTTTTTTTTTTTTTTTTTTACACACTACTCTTAGGTTTGTCACCTGACTGGTATTTTAATGGTACAGACGGTATTTGAGGCTACCTGGCCATGCCGATATTGCAGTAATACCAGCAGTACAAATGCAGGTAATTTTCTCAGAATAAATGGAGATTACCCTGCAATACCAGCACCGGCCAGTAGGGGTCGCTGTGTGTGGAGAGAGGCAGGGATAGGAAGTTACAGAATATCCCTGCCTCTCTCTACTACTCACTGATCCGTGGGGGAGCAGCTACACAGCGCAGACAGTCCAGACAGCAGCTCTACAGCTCAGGTAAGTGAGGGATGAGGGGAAAGGCAGCAGGGACACATGGAGACACAGACACTAGGGGACACATGGGGATACTGAGACACTAGGGGACACAGACACTAGGGAACACATGATGACACATACACTAGGGGACACTGAGACACTAGGACACAGACACTGGGAGATCTGGGAACACAGACACTTGGGGACACTGGAAAACATGGTGACACTGAGACACTAGGGGACACTGGAAAACATGGGGACACTGAGACACTAGGGGACACTGAGACACTAGGGGACACAGACACTTGGGGACATATGGGACACTGAGACACTAGGGGGCACTAAGACACTAGGGGGCACTAAGACACTAGGACACATGGGGACACAGACACTTGGGGACACTGGAAAACATGGGGACACTGGGACACATGAGGATGCTGAGACACATGGGGACATTGGGAGACACTATGTTCCCATGTCCCCCAGCCAGTGTCCCTAGTGTCTCAGTGTCCCCAAGTCTCCCAGTGTCTGTGTCCCATGTCTCTCAGTGTGCCTAGTGTCCCCATGTCTCCCCAAGTGTCTGTCTCCGAGCCAGTGTCCCCTAGTCTCCCAGTGTCTTTGTCCCTAGTGTCTTAGTGTCCCCAAATGTTTCAGTGTCTCCATGTCTCCAAGTGTCTGTGTTCCTAGTGTCTCAGTGTGCCTGGTGTCCCCATGTCTCCCAGTGTCCACATGTCTATGTCCACAACTGTCCCCATGTCTCCCAGTGTCCACATGTCTATGTCCACAACTGTCCCCATGTCTCCCAGTGTCCACATGTCTATGTCCACAACTGTCCCCATGTCTCCCAGTGTCCCTTAGTCTCCCAGTATCTGTGTTCCCATGTCTGTGTCCCTAGTGTCTTGGTGTCCCCAAATGTTTGTGTCCCCATGTCTCCCAGTGTCTGTGTCACTAGTGTCCCAGTGTCCCCATTTCTCCCAGTGTCCCCATGTCTTTGTGTCCCCATGTCTCTCAGTGTCCCCAGTATCTTAGTGACATGGGGACACACTGAGACATTGGGACACTGGGAGAAATGGGGAAACAGACACTGGGAGACTAGGGGACTGGACGACATGGGGACACTGACACAGTGATACATAGGGACACTGATACACTGGGTGACTTGCAAGACTGAGACACTGGGAGACAGGGAGACACTGGGAACAATCCATCTATACGGCAGAATCAAACAGTGAGTAGTTTGTTGGTGATTTTACAGAATTTTCTCTGATGTCACTCCTTGTGATTTACATCATGTGATGTCACGCATAACTAATTAATTATACAAATGATTAAGGCTGGAATTTTTTTCCAAGAAAGTGGCAACCTTAATTACTCTTCACATACTCTTGCTTAAAGGAGCACTATAGGGTCAGGAACACAATCATGTATTTCTGACCCTATTATGTTAAAACCACCACCCTGGCCCCTTCTTGCCTCCCTAAATATAGTAAAATATTACTTGTATTCAATTCTGCAGCTGCTGGCTCAGAAGTGGTGGTCTGAGCAAATTAGAATATTTCCCCATAGGATTGGCTGAGACTGTCAACTAGGCAGATCAGGGGCAGAGCCAGCACAAGTCCAACATAGCCCTGGCCAATCAGCATCTCCTCATAAAGATAAATTGAATCAATGCATCTCTATGAGGAAAGTTCAGTGTCTGCATGAAGAGGGTGGAGACACTGAATGTCAGTGCTGCACACTAGGCAGTACTGCCCCATGAAGCACCTCTAGCAGCCATCTAAGGAGCGGCCAGTGGAGTTATTTTCTCTGAAAAGACAGTGTTTACTGCAAAAAGCCTGAATGGAATGATTCTACTTACCAGAACAAAAACAATAAGCTGTAGTTGTTCTGGTGACTATAGTGTCCCTTTAAGTTTGGAAGCTTAAAAGGGATGTATGGGAACAAAACTTGTGTGCACTGGCTGACATTAAAATTAGTTTAGGTAATGCAGACGTTGGTCTCTCTAACACTGTGGCATGTTCCCTTTCTTCTACACTCACTACAGACACCTTTTCTCTGTCTCAGACTATATACCAGGAACTTTTCTGCCTGCTAGTAAGAAGGTAAGGAGACAAGTGGACCAGCGAGTGCGAGGGGACAGTCCTAAGAAAGAATGGAGTGAGCACATCATTAGATGCATTTATGTCAAGCTCAAGGTGCTGCCTGCATAGTATGCCCTTAGTTGGACAGCCTGCAGGATTGGCAGGCAGCCTGACATGCATTCATGCCAGACTGACCTTCCAATTCTTTGGACAAACATGCCCCCTTTTTGGGCATGTTCACCCCTTTTGGCAGGTCTCGTCACGTGATTCGCGCCAGTGGCCCACCCTTTTACGCCGCCCATTGACTTCCTGCTTCACTGGACACCGCTGTTAGGGGTTATGGATTTACTTGAAAGATGAAAGCATAAATTAGAGAGAGATTAGCATAGAGTATGTGTTTTCTTATAGCTGCAACCTTTGAGTTTCCCTCCAACACCATTTCCATCAGATACATGACGCTTGGGAGGTATGATTGTTTTAGTGTTTTTGGTCGATAAGATTCCGTAATTAGGCCCATCATAATTGTCAGCACCAGGCCCACGGTGCTCTTAATCCGGCCCTGGATATATCCATTCTTAAAGCTATGTACAATACAGAGATGCCTACAGAGAACTACAATACACAGAAAAGAGTACAATAAAGAGATACCCCTATAGTAAT
>OW240918.1:112151521-112165287 GCA_933207985.1 Pelobates cultripes
AGGTGGACGGATACAAAAATGGCTGCCATATACACGTCCACTGATAGGAGACGCGGAAGGTATTAAACTGATCAGAACAATACTAAACACACCACAAATAAGGTTTCTCTCCTATATGGCTCCTCAAATGATGCTTAAGATTAGAAGCGGCTGAAAAGCATTTCTCACACTCCGAACAAAAATATATTTTTTTAACATTCTCTCCACTTTGAACGAAATGACGTTTGGGAAGAGATTAACATAATTAAGCACAGGCAGTAAAAATACAGTTTTTAGCCATACCCTGTAACTTTAAAACTACACATCCCATCTTCATAATTACATATTTGGAATCAGCACACTTAAAACATAAACATAACCAAGAATCAGCCAAATCCATCCAGGGGTTAAAAAGTTAGCTGGAGGTCCCTTTATGACCGACTGCAAGCACATTTTCCTGCCCAAAACAGTTCCATAGATTTGGGCTGTGAGGTCGGTCTATTTCAGGCTGAAAAAACGACTAAGTCCCATCGGCGAATGGGACTTAGTCTCTGCAGCTGAAATAAGGCTGAAAAAAACGGCTGAAAAAAAGACTAAGTCCCATCGCCGAATGGGACTTGGTCTCTGCAGCTGAAATAAGGCTGAAAAAAACGGCTGAAAAAAAGACTAAGTCCCATCGCCGAATGGGACTTAGTCTCTGCAGCTGAAATAAGGCTGAAAAAAGCGGCTGAAAAAAAGACTAAGTCCCATGCTTGAATGGGACCCAGTCTCTACGCAGCACTGAAATAAGGCTGAAAAAAGCATTTGAAAAAAGGCCCAAGTCCCATGTGAATGGGACTTAGTCTCTACAACGAAATAATTTCCCATTTACTGAACCAAGTGGGAAATAGCCAGGCAGGCACAAAGGGTTTGCACCAGGTCTGGGGACACAGGGGACACCGTCTTAAAGGGGCAGTGTCCCCAACAAGTCTGGGGACACGGCCTTAAAAGGGCAGTGTCCCAATCTTCCTGATGTCCCAAAAAAGGTGTTTAAAGGGCCAGCACCAGTCACATAAAAAGTCCATAAGCCCCAATATGCCCACCGACAGTCTTAAAGGGCCATACACACCAAATAAAAGTGCATACATTTTCACAATCTCCCAGGGGCCATAGTCATGCGGGAGGAGGCTGGCAAAGAGGCTTCTCCACAACCCAGGGAAACAGGGCAATTTGCCATTTAAAGGGCCCGTTACAAATAGCAGTTGTAACAAGGTGTCAATCCATATCTGCCAAGTGACCCGATGTAGGGGGACCAGTCCCTATTCTGCTCTGTGTCAGTGTGTACCAGGGAACCTTAGGACAGGTGTCAATCCATATGTCAAGGTCAATATGTCATATGTCAGGTGTCAATCCATATTATTTGATTGTGATTTAGGAATGTTAGGTGATTTCTGCCCTTTATGGATTAAAACCAGACTCTGTATCAACTGTGTAATTTTCCATGAGTTTGCCATGGATCCCCCCTCCGGCATGCCACAGTCCAGGTGTTAGTCCCCTTGAAACAACTTTTCCATCCCTATTGTGGCCAGAAAGAGTCCCCGTGTGTTTTAAAATTCGCCTCCCCATTGAAGTCAATGGCGTTTCGGGCGGTTCGCCGGTTCGCGAACATTTGCGGAAGTTCGCGTTCGCCGTTCGCGAACCGAAAATTTCGGGTTCGCGACATCACTACCTCAGATTAATAATTTTGGAGAAGCTTTTCAAATGCTCACAATCTGTTATATAAAAAACATTTTTAAATGATTTATCTACAAATATTCCCATTTTTGTAATAGTGATTTCTATGAAAAGTTTTTCTAACTCATTGCATTCATTTCAAAAGCGTATTAAATGATGGCCTCGGTGTGTAAATAATGTAACACAATGTGAATTCATTTCTGAAAGTCAAAAATCAGGATAAAGCATTAGAAGGAGACACAAACAAATTCAATAGTATTAGCTCCACCAAAAGTCATTTAACAAATCCATAGGGCCGGCATGTTGTAGCTAAGATGCTCACTTAAAAGTAAGATTTGTTGAAGAGGATGAGCACGTTTAATGTACACACTGCTATCATTGCGTGGAGAAATGGCAGAACCATTGCTATAGCAGTAGTTGTTGAAGCCTGATAATTTTACATATTCTGCACCCCCCAACCAGTGCATTCTCTTCATTTCCCTAAAAGCAAAATCATATATTTTTAATTGTATTATTTTTTCAACTAATCAAAACATTTTGTTAGTTACTGTGGAGCTCTGTTATACACTCAGACACAATACTGGGAGTATTATTGCTGTGGGGCTTTGTTATACACTCAGACACATTACTGGGATTGTTATTGCTGTGGAGCTCTGTTATACGCTCAGACACATTACTGGGAGTATTATTGCTGTGGGACTCTGTTATACACACAGACACATTACTGGGAGTATTATAACAGAGCTCCACAGCAATAATACTCCCAGTAATGTGTAGCTCTGTTATACACTCAGACACATTACTGGGAGTATTATTACTGTGGGGCTCTGTTATACACTCAGACACATTACTGGGAGTATTATTGCTGTGGGACTCTGTTATACACACAGACACATTACTGGGAGTATTATTGCTGTGGAGCTCTGTTATACACTCAGACACATTACTGGTAGTATTATTACTGTGGAGCTCTGTTATACACTCAGACACATTACTGGGAGTATTATTGCTGTGGAGCTCTGTTATACACTCAGACACATTACTGGGAGTATTATTGCTGTGGAGCTCTGTTATACACTCAGACACATTACTGGGAGTATTAGTGCTGTGGAGCTCTGTTATACACTCAGACACATTACTGGGAGTATTATTGATGTGGAGCTCTGTTATACACTCAGACACATTACTGGGAGTATTATTGATATGGAGCTCTGTTATACACTCAGACACATTACTGGGAAATTCTCCAAATCAGCTCTATTTTCAGTTTGATAATTTTGACTTTGAATTTGAAATTCATTTTGATTTCTCAGAAATTCTCACTTTTTGAAAAAGCCTCTTGGTGAGTGTATAGTCACAGTCTCTATTCCCCCGAGGATGTCAATGCAATACATAGATATATTATTTCTCTTTTCATTTAAAACAAAGTGATTGTGACTTTGATAAATACACCCCAAGTTCTCGTATGATTTGCGCTGAGCTAATTTATTTCTGCCGCGCACTCACATCTCGACGGCTGTTTATTCCATGCAACGTCTCATCTTGATTTATTCGTTTCTGTAAAGCATGACAGGTGTTTATTTCTTTACAGAATAGGAATAGCAAAAAGAAGAAATCAGCTTGCTGCAACCAGGAGATAGTTACTAACACTAACAATTTTAAAATGAGTATATTTAAAACCCCAATATTTGAATCAAAAATTGGCAGAAGTGGTAAGTCTGCTAAACAATGTAACACAGTAATTCGGTAACAGTTACAGCTTCAGTATACACAAACCAAGTGAATATATATAAATTGTATCAACAAGTGAACAAAATGGAACAAACACAAACAGGTGTTCAGTGAAATCGTGTGCGCAAAAATTCAAAACTGATGAACAAAGAGGTGAATATGTTTTTTAAGATCCAATAAACAGGTGGTTCTTCAGCATTACATGAGCATCGTTACACAATTCCAGAAAGCGTTTCCACTATTAGGAATCCTGGAGGTCATGGGAGACACAATTAGAAAAGATAAATCCATTCTGCAATAGTTACCAGTGGAAGCAACATTGTTTCTAACATGCCCTCATTATAGGGCTGGCCAGGATTGGGGGAGTGTAACAGGTAGTAAAGGAGACATCCCACAGAAAGGGAACTCATTGAAACGAAGGCTCAGATTTGCTTCTACAGATAGATTGAAGAGGAATAAAGAGTTTATTCTAATAAACGCTATGCTCAGAGTAAATGTAGTTACAGTAGAATAGCCTTTGGAAAACAATATTCACTAGCCAAGGTTTACAGCAGTGAAGATTTATTAATAAGAATGGAGTGTATAACAATGAAAATCGATTAATAAAATGGAATGACCTATGATGGAGAACGTCCGGTAATTACAATGAAACCAAATGTAAAACATACGCAGTATTTTAAGGAATAGTAAATATTATAAAGTGCCAATTGAATAAAAAATGTTCTTAAAAAGAATATAATAAAGTGCATCAGAAGGTTTCTGAAACAGTAATATGCATTTATACAATATAATTCATGACCTACATGTGGTGATCCGCAAATACAGAACTGTAACCAATAGTAAACAGATAATGAATAAAAATACACAAACACAAAAGCCATAAAGATATAACTGTGTCCAAAATGTGATAAGTCCCCACTCTAAAATAGGTTTATTGCAGCTTGTGGATAAGACAAGGGTGAAGGTAACCCAGCATCAGCAATTCACGAGAAACCTGTGAAAATAGAATAATGGGGAAATATTAACCAAATTCTCTAAGTTTACAGGAAAATCCTAAACATTCTCTGCCACAATAACTACTTATAAAAAAGGCTAAAAACAGCAAGTGATCTATAAAACCAAACCTACCCAGATTAATGTCAATACGCCATATTCTTGATTAAATCCTTTAGAGTACAACATCTCAAGTTCTCCAAAAAGCCTCTGGTAACAACACATTTCTACCTCTATCGCCCCTTTCTGAGGGTTTCTGGGACATGTTCAATTACCTGGAATTTATGTTCGGAGACATTATGATGGGCTTCAGAGAAATGGGCAGGAAAACCCACCAAACCCACTCGGATTGTGGAGTTATGCTTGGAGAACCTTTCTTTCATCTTTTGTGACGTCTGACCCCCAAATAACTTGGAATTCCAATTTTGTAGTTTAATAATGCCCTTGTGGTTATATGTATGTGGCTCAGTAAAATAGTTTATTCTGATATTTTGTGTCAATATGTGGATGATAGAAAATAGAGCCTTGGATCATGGAGTGGGAAGCTACAGAATCATAGCAAGGGAAACAGCCTCTCTTAGGCCGAAACACTAGATTCAGCTTTAACCAGTTTGTCCCTAAAGATCAAAATAAAACTGGTTTTCAAAAAAGTGACGCAGTGTTTATCTAAGGATGATTGGTGCTTTGCTCAATGGATAATAATGTCAGTCATTTCAATGGTAGAGGTTGGTTTACTTTAGAGAATCACTTTGTGTAAAAGGATTCCAGTCTGCGGCTGTTGTCAAACTCCAACTCAATGTACACAGAGAATGTTGCCTGCGGCCAGGATGTTACAGAATACCAGGAGACCTGTTTATTGTTACTATTCATTCACTAAAGATGTTTTCATTTGCATTGTAAGGATTCATTATCGACACTTGTTTGTTTTGTTTGTGCATTGTCCCTATTTAAGCTGTGTCTCTTTACATTGCAAGGCCTGTGTAAGATCCTTAGGGGTTCCTAAATAATACACAGCGCTTAATAAGTGACGTGGACAGCGTGGACATTACATACAGCGCTTAATAAGTGACGTGGACTGCGTGGACATTACATACAGGGCTTAATAAGTGACGTGGACAGCGTGGCCATTACACACAGTGCTTAATAAGTGACGTGGACAGCGTGGCCATTACACACAGGGCTTACTAAGTGACGTGGACAGCGTGGACATTACATACAGGGCTTAATAAGTGACGTGGACAGCGTGGCCATTACACACAGCGCTTAATAAGTGACGTGGACAGTGTGGCCATTACACACAGCGCTTAATAAGTGACATGGACAGCATGGCCATTACACACAGGGCCTAATAAGTGACGTGGACAGCGTGGCCATTACACACAGCGCTTAATAAGTGACGTGGACAGCGTGGCCATTACACACAGGGCTTAATAAGTGACGTGGACAGCGTGGCCATTACACACAGTGCTTAATCAGTGCTTAAAGGCAGCAGCCCACCTGACATCAAAGAGGGTATAATCTCAAGGCAAACAGATCAGTGAGGCTCTAGTAGAAGTGAGAGTTTAAACATCACCCTGCCTATATATGATGTTTAAAGTACTACACTATTACTGCATGTTTGTATCTACTGCCTAGAGCAGGGGTAGGCAACCTACGGCACTAGTGCCATGCACGGCACTCGAGGTGTCTTTGCACGGCACTCAAGGCTGCTAGAGCCAAACGTACTCTGGCCTATCAGGAGTCCCAGTGAAACTTCAGATATCTGCTAATACGAAGAGGTGGTGAAGGACAATCCTCAATTTATACATTGCAGCACATAGAGGAAGTGATTTCAGATCACTTCCTCCCAGCACTTCCTCGACAGCTATCGCAGCTCCTGTCCTTGACCTGTACCTGGCCAGCCTGGTCCCCACTGGAACCCAGGGAACCCACCCACACTGCTAGATATACACAGAAACCCTCCCCTCATACAAATAATATGAACAGCCCCCACACACACACAACACACAATCCCCACAAACGCAACAATATACATACATGCACACAACCCCACATGCAGCATCTCACATGCAATACCCCACACAGCCCCCACACACTACCAAACACACAATGGGACATATCCATCCACACACAATTCCACAAGCAGCCCTCATACACAACCCACATTTATATGTATCATACACGATACCATAAACTACTCATGAACATATACAATATAATAGCTCATATACGCACAAATATAACGATACAAAGCAATTACAGTAAAAATAACACAAGCAGAATACGGCAGCATACACACCTCAATTTAAAAAAAATAGGATCGGCACGCTACAGGACATCACAATCCTATATTGGCACAGTGCTGCTAAAAGGTTGCCTACCCCTGGCCTAGAGATTATACCCTTTATCCACATCTACATTTAATTAGAGGTAAGGTAACCCTTGCATGGGATTTTATTTATAAGCGCTCCACTATTGTTATAAAGGTTTAACAAATATTAACATCTGGCCCTCCAGCAACCCGTTTGCTTTTTTCATTGAGGCCTGTGTAAGGTCTAATAATATTATTATTAACAAATTATAAAATAAATTTCTTGTCAAATTTGTTATAACATTTATCGAACACTAAATTATAAAGAACACTTACTCAAATTCATCAAACTCAATTGTGTGAGGATTTATTACGTTACTTGCTATTTTTTGTTCTGAAAATTGTGTATGGATTTAAAGGGACACTATAATCACCAAAACAACGTTATCTTAATTAAGCGGCTTTAGTGTATAGATCATACCCCAGACGTTTCACTGCTCAATCTTCTGTCATTTAGGAGTTAAATAACTTTTGTTTCTGTTTATACAGCCCTAGCCACACCTCCCCTGCCTGTCACTGACACAGTCTGCATGAAAGCAAAATGGTTTTATTTTCAATTAAGATGTAACTTACTTTAAACTACTTTACTCCTGCTTTGTAAATTGAACTTTAATTATATACAAGAGGCTCCTGCAGGGTCTAGCAAACTATTAACAGAGCAGGAGATAAGAAATTCTAAATCAAACAGAAATTGCAATAGTATAAATATTAGATGACTCTTTACAGGAAGTGTTTAGGAAGGCTGTGTAAGTCACATGCAGGGAGGTGTGACTAGGGCTGAATAAACAAAGTGATTTAACTCCTAAATGGCAGAGGATTGAGCAATGAGACTGCATGGGCATGTTCTATACACCAAAACTGCTTCATTAAGATAAAGTTGTTTTTTTAAGTGTCCCTTTAAGGTAAAGTGGCGATTTTGCTTTGCTTTAGTAATGTTTGCAGGTGGGCATCCAAATAGTGTACAGAGGACAAATTTGTGCTCTATTGGGGTGTGACAAGAATTGATGATTATTATTATATCGACATGTTCTACAAAACATTATAAAGATTATGGAAATGCAACGTGTATATACTGAACACCTGCGTGTGAACAGAAGGAGGTAATGCAATCTCTGCTTAAAACCAGCATTCGGTTTAGCTCCAAACATACATGCATTGAGTGAGGTAGCGGTGACATGGGAAGGTAAGTGAGTGACACAGACTGTGTGAGTGCAAGGTAAGTGAGTGAAACAGTCTGTGTGAGTGCAAGGTGAGTGAGTGAAACAGTCTGTGTGAGTGCAAGATGAGTGGCTGCAGACAGAGGAAGATTGGTGTAAGAGTGATACATTGTTCTAGATTAATGGAAAATCATATAAGGACTGGAGAAAGTCTGCCAGGGAGAGCAGGTCTCTTGTTGCTATTTGGTGACTAGTGATGTCCCGAACGGTTCGCCGAACGGTTCGCGAACGGTTCGCCACGGACTCATCATTGAGTAAACTTTGACCCTGTACCTCACAGTCAGTAGACACATTCCAGCCAATTAGCAGGAGATCCTCCCACCTCCTGGACAGCTCACTAAGAATGCAGCTTCACAATGGATGCTGTCCCGGAGGTGGGAGGGTCTGGGAGGGAGGGTCTGCTGCTGATTGGCTGGAATGTGTCTGCTGACTGTGAGGTACAGGGTCAAAGTTTACTCAATGATGAGTCCGTGGCGAACCGTTCGTGGCGAACCGTTCGGGACATCACTATTGGTGACTTTATTGTCAATATAACAGTTTAATGAGTTCTTTAATCGGAGTTTAGATTTTATTGAGGTGTTACACTATAGATATTGTGCCATGAATATTTCTCTCCTCATACTGTGATAAGTAAGATAATAAATTCTGTATAAACTGATAAAATATCTTGTGGTTTTGCTGCTATCTTTTTTATAAAGAAATATTGCACAATTAATGTGTGTCTTCTTTGTAATTAAAGGTAAACTCCGTATTTCAGGTGAGCATATATTAGAAAAAAAAAAATCTTCAGTAAAACCTTTAATAAAACACACATAATCGTGGCTACCGGTTGTGTTATTAATAGTGTTTTAATAAAAATAATGTTTTTAATGCTCTTTACTAAGATGGGGCAATGCTTGACCTTCAGGTTGTACTCAGAGGGGATTCAGGAATCTGTGACGGTCACTTTCTGTAAAACAACCTGTTTAATATTAATTAAAGGGTCGCTGGCACTCTGTCTGTCTGCTATGCATTCTTACAGCGTTCATACGCAGAGGTTTACAGGAGGAGCTAACTGTCCGATATATCAGGAAGTCAGAGATTGTTCCCATAGGAAGGCTGATCCACGGATACGCCATATCCAAGCGACATCTCCCCTTCCTGAACAGCGGACGGTAAGATCTTTCAGAGACAGTTTATCTCTGCAGCTGTGTGTAATATGGTTTATTCTAACTGACTCGGGATTTTGTAGCCAATAAACGTGGGATGATTTGTGGTTGGAAAAGTTTCTTTCAAACAAACTGTGCCACAAACAGATCCAGAGGCCGGTCAGTAATAGAAGAAATGATTTCATGGAGACTTGTTGATCTAAGACAGTAATTCCAGGAATTTCTTCAACATGCTGCGTATCAGGAAACAAACGTTATAACGTGCGACACGTAACAGACCTGTCTTTTGCGTTTGCCGTGTTATCATTTTTAACTCCTTAATGACAGAGCAATTTCTGAGATCCCGTGTGTTTGTGACGGAGGCCATTTTGAAAGTTCTACAATGTGTTTATTTCACAGTAATTAGCTCTGACACTTTATGGGTTTTCGTTTTAAATTAACCTTCTCTTTCTCCATCAATTTCTCTTTGTGTTTTGTTTTTTGGCAGACCTTCAATGAACGCAGGGGTTGCAGCTGCGACTGGGCCTGTCCCTCCAGGTGGCCCGGCCGCCCTGTGGACCCCACCAACTGGGTGCCTGCCGGCCATGTGGTGCAGACCTGGCCCGTGCGGTATAACCGCCAGGCCCGCACTTTCAGGGGCCCATGTTCTTGGGGCCACCCGATGCAATGTATTTCCAGGAGCCAGGTCAGTGCTCCGGTGCTTTAACAGCCCATCAAGCCCCCTGTGATGATGTCAAAACTGCTATTTTGCCACTCATGCGCATTAGGTCTCACCTGTTGCCGGCCGCACAATAGTTCTCCCCCAGGGACATTGGCGCTGGAAACAGGTAAGTCACTGAAGGGGTTTTAACCCCTTCAGCAACATAGGATGGGGGTGGGAGGGAGAGGGGACCTGCAGTCCCAGGAAAACAGATTGTTTCTGGCACTGGAGGGTCCCTTTAAGCTGACATTCGCTTTGGTGACTATAGTGTCCCTTTAATATTCTTATGTCTTTTTAAAATACTAAACCCTGAATAATTGCACAAAGCCAAGAAAACCATATTTTGTAGCATCTTTAAAAGGTTACTCCAAGTCCATTGCAGTGATTTGAAGTGGTCATGGTGCCTTGAGTCTGTATGTGCTGTATTTTGCTATGAAACAGTGCTGTAACTTCACCTGCAGCAGCTTCATTGGGGAGTCATTAATAAACCTGGAACAAGATTTCTGGGATAGCTAGTGGTACTTCTGGGCATATTCCTGTTCATAGAATTGCATTAATTGGCTGAGATACTCTCTTATAGCAAGTACCCGACAGGATCAACTTCCTGCTTCTTCTGCAGAAGCCAAATGTTATCACTGAGCATTATAGGACCCTTGGCATCCAATGGTGACCCTGGTAAGAGTGTCGACTGCAGAGAAATGGTTTACCCCGTTACCGGGAAACTACGGGTCAGGGTAGTGATCACATCATACATACTACAGCGGGCTGCAATGGTAATGAGTAACCTTTTAAACTCCCCGTCATTTTATAACACTTTCATCTAATGATTTGCAGTCTGGTCCAGTGAATCTGCATTATAATTCCTCCAAATTAGGTGACAGAGTGACTGGTGTCAGTCCTCCCATTTAACCCCTGCATTCTTGCCCATTTAAAAGTGCACAAAAAGTGTTTAATGGCAGCCGTGACAGGCTTATTCCCACTTTTTAGTAAGTTTTTATTTTTGAATTAATTTGGATCAATGAGATTTAGCATTTGAACTTAACGGAATTAGATCTATTTCCTTTCATCCTAAATTATAAAATGTGATCAGGAGGGGCGGGGTCTGGCTTCCAACATGGCTAGACGTGTTTTCATGTAGCTCCCCATGGAGCTGAAACCAAGTATTAAAGGATCACTATAGGGTCAGGAACACAAACATGTATTCATGACCCTATAGTGTTAACACCACCATCTAGCCCCCCTTGGGCCCCTCATGACTCCATAAATATAGTCAAAATCCTGTATTCAAGCCTGAAGCTGTAACTCTGCATGCTGTTAGACTCAGAAAAACAAGCAGTCTGCTGACATGTGGTAGCCTGATCCAATCACAATGCTTCCCCATAGGAGACTGACAAAGAGGCAGATCAGGGGCAGAGCCAGCATGATTCAAACACAGCCCTGGCCAATCAGCATCTCCTCATGGAGATGAATTGAATCAATGAATCTCTATGAGGAAAGTTCAGTGTCTGCATGCAGAGGGAGGAGATATTGAATCACAGGATGCTGTGCACAGTGCTGCCCTGTGCTCTGCTGACAGCAGATCTGAGTGGATTGAGGAGTTTTATCAACTCCAAAGTCCCTCTGGTGGCATTCTGAGTGACTGCAACTGGAGGTGTTCCTAACTTTCAATGTAAACACTGTATTTTCTCAGAAAATACAGTGTTTACATGAGAAAGGCTGCAGGGAGCTATTGTTCTCACCTGAACAACCTCATTAAGCTGAAGTTGTTCAGGTGACTATAGTGTCCCTTTAATGCTGAAACTGATCCTGAACTGCTAATCAAGTTTGTGAAGCCCAGCACCACCCTTTGGCCCTGATTAGGGGTGACTTTCTTGCCCTTACCCACGTCTGGGTTTGAGGCCTACCGAGTTGGAAACGTGGACTGCTAGGAGAAGCAGACAGTCTCTCGGCAAGAGGCGCACCTCTGAACCTCGACCAGCGTCAGCCCCGTATACCCCCGCCTTTGGACCGGTGTGGATTATCCCGGTCCCCACTGGGTCCATAGACTCTATAAGTGTCAATTTACCTACCACTCCCACGGATTCATAACGAAGTAACTGTGACAATCTAAAATGGCGGATGCCACTTTCGTTGATACACATGATGTGAGCTCCACTAAGAGGTATTACCAGGACTCTACAGCTAGTTCCCTATGCTGCATATTACTCTCAGCCTAAGATGCAGGCCCGGCGCTACCTGTTAGGCAGACTAGGCAGCCGCCTAGGGCGCTCCTTGGGAAGGGGAGCCGCCAGGAGTGCCGGCTTCCCTCATGCTGCAGCCGCCCGAGTGCTCTGTAGAGAACCTCAGGTGGCTGCAGCTTTGCCCGAGATGGTGCGTCCATGAGGGCGCACCGGCCGGGCTCAGCATGAGGAGAGGGGCTGACAGGAGGGAAGCGCTCAGTGCTCAGCGCTCCCTCCTGTCACTCCCTCACTGTAGCGGGGCCGAGCTCTGTATGGTCCGCGGGTACAGGGAGCATCTGTCTCCTGTACTCGGCCGGACTAACACTGAGTGTGCACTTCATGTTAGTCCGGCCGAGTACAGGAAATAAAAGCTTCCTGTACCTGCGGACCATACAAACTTCGACTGCACTAACTAGAAACAGGGAGGGAGGAGAAATAGGTGGGGGAGGGAGGTGGGAGGAGGAGGGAGGACAAGGGGGGTGGAGGGAGAGGAAGTGGGGGAGAGGGGAGAAGGGAATGGCCGGGGGAGATTGACATCCATCACACACACACACACAGAAAAACACACAATGCATTACACACACAGACACACAAGCAATGCAACCGTTACACACAATGCATCCCTTACACACACAGAAACACACAATGCATTCATTACACACACTCAATGCATCCCGTACATACACAGAAACACACCTTGCAGCCCTTACACATACAAACACAGATTCACACAATGCATTCCTTACACACATATCAGGACATCCCCTACACACTCCACCCCCTGTGAACAAACTCATTGGTGGAACATGAAGGTGGACCCTGGTACCCAGACCTTGAGCTGTGTAAAGGGCCCCCAAAAAATGGAGCTGCTTCCCGTTCTCCCAGAACATTGATTTTGTGACCACAGTTACAAACAGCCTCCAGAGATCCTGTTCTACACCAGACCAGTGGAGCCAGACTGCAGCTAGAGCCCATCATCATCCTCATCTGGTTGTAAGTAGGCAATCTAGCATATTATTCGTGGCACTAATCTCTAATTTACCTCACATTAAAGAAACACTATAGTCCCCAGAACCACTTCAGCTTAATGTAGTGGTTCTGGTGTCTATAGCCTGTCCCTGCAGGCCTTTTAATGTAAACACGGCGGCACTGCAGCACTGGCATTAGTTAACATGGCAAATCATATGGGTGGGGCATTGTGATGTCACATGGCGGGGGGCGGCAAAATCAGTGCACCGGCCCTGCTAAGTTGGTAGATTGGAGCAGCATGCGACTGGAAGTGCCCAATACCATCAGTACCTGCCTGATGTTTTTCTTGATCTTTGTCTCATATTCAGGCAAGCTCTTTAATTGTTTCTTAATATAAAACAGTGCAGCATCTATGACATATTATATAGCACTTTAAATGGGACTAATATTGTTTTTTCTCATGTTCTGTCATTTATTCAACAGTGTATTTCCCTGCACTACAAAATTAAACAATTTAAAAAAAAAAATTGTGATCAGAATCTTCGCTTTTTTAAAAGAAAATGTTTACATTTCATTTAATAATTTTTTTTTATATTTCCCTGTTTATCTGGCTGAGCCAAATGTTGGATCAAACTCTACTGTTATATGATCAATGGCAGCTCAAACTAACTTGCTGCTGCAGATTGGCACAGAGCAATCGCAGCATCTCGCTGCGTGCAATTCATT
>OW240918.1:112165387-112297261 GCA_933207985.1 Pelobates cultripes
GGGTGAGAGAGAAATTAGGAGGGGGGAAGAGAAATTAGGAGTGAGGGAGAGATATTAGGAGGAGGGAGAGATATTAGGAGGGGGGAAAGAGAAATAAGGGGGGAGAGAAATTGAAATTAGGAGGGGGGAAAAGATATTAGGAGGGGGGAAAGAGAAATTAGGAGGGGGGGTGAGAAAGAGAAATTGGGAGGAGGAGAAGGAAATTGGAGCGGGAGGAGAGATTGACATTCATCACATACACACAATGCACCCCTTGCACACAGAAAAACACACAATGCATTACAAACACAGACACACATACACAAGCAATGCAACCGTTACACACAATGCATCCCTTACACACACAGAAACACACAATGCATTCATTACACACACTCAATGCACCCTTTACACACATTCAATGCATCCCATACATACACAGAAACACACCTTGCAGCCCTTACACATACAAACACAATTTCACACAATGCATTCCTTACACACATATCAGGACATCCCCTACACACTCCACCCCCCTGTGAACTCATTGGTGGAACATGAAGGTGGACCCTGGTACCCAGACCTTGAGCTGTGTAAAGGACCCCCAAAAAAATGGAGCTGCTTCCCGTTCTCCCAGAACATTGATTTTTGTGACCACAGTTACAAACCGCCTCCAGAGAGCCTGTTCTACACCAGACCAGTGGAGCCAGACTAGAGCCCATCATCATCCTCATCTGGCTGTGCAGGCAATCTTAGTATTCGTGGCACTAAGCTCTAATTTACCTCACATTAAAGGGACACTATAGTCCCCAGAACCACTGCAGCTTAATGTAGTGGTTCTGGTGTCTATAGCCTGTCCCTGCAGGCCTTTTAATGTAAACACGGCGGCACTGCAGCACTGGCGTTAGTTAACATGGCAAATCATATGGGTGGGGCATTGTGATGTCACATGGGGGGGCGGCAAACTTTACTTTTGCCTAGGGCGGCAAAAATCCTTGCACCGGCCCTGGCTGGAGGGGGCTGTGTGAGCTGTGGCCGCACAGTGTCCCATGGTAGTTAGGGTGCCGTGCGGCCAGTACAGCTCACACAAGCAAACAGCTGATAAACTGGCCGCACGGAGGAAATGTGTATGTGTGACTGTCTGCCTGTGACTGTATGTGACTGTCTGCCTGTAACTGAGTGTGTGACTGTCTGTAACTGAGTGTGTGACTGTCTGCCTGTAAATGTGTGTGTGGGGCTGCAGGGATTTTGTAGAAGGGGGCGGGGGTTTTGTATTGGGACAGGAGTCTTTATAAGGGGGGGATAAGCAGGGGATTTGTGGAAGGGGGTTGCGGGGGTTTTGTAGACGAGGCAGTACAGGATTTGTAGAAGGGACAGGACAGAGGTTTTGTAGGAGGGGCAGGACAGGACAAAGAGAACCTTTTAAAACTTTTACAGTTTTTGGGGGTCCAAGCACAGGATCCGCCCCGGGTGCCAAATGCTCTAGGTACGCCCCTGCCTACCCCACATTTATACTCACACACTCTGCATCCAGTACACACACACACTCTGCATCTGCTATACACACTGCATCCACTACACTAACACACTGCATCCACTACACAGACAGACTGTATTTACTACACACACACAGACACTCTACATAGAAACATAGAATGTGACGGCAGATAAGAACCATTCGGCCCATCTAGTCTGCCCAATTTTCTAAATACTTTCATTAGACCCTGGCCTAATCTTATAGCTAGGCATAGCCTTATGCCTATCCCATGCATGCTTAAAACTCCCTCACAGTGTTAACCTCTACCACTTCAGCTGGAAGGCTATTCAATGCATCCACTACCCTCTCAGTAAAGTAATACTTCTTGGTATTATTTTTAAACCTTTGCCCCTCTAATTTAAGACTGTCCTCTTGTTGTGGTAGTTTTTCTTCTTTTAAATATAGTCTCCTCCTTTACTGTGTTGATTCCCTTTATGTATTTAAATGTTTCTATCATATCCCCCCGTCTCGTCTTTCCTCCAAGCTATACATGTTAAGATCCTTTAACCTTTCCTGGTAAGTTTTATCCTGCAATCCATGAACTAGTGTAGTAGCCCTTCTCTGAACTCTCTCTAAAGTATCAATAGCCTTCTGGAGATACGGTCTCCAGTACTTTCTTCTAAATTCTAATTCGTGGGTCTAATACAATATCATATTGATGTGACACTGGCATAATTTATAGAAGGTTGTACACATCTATAAGTGCTCCCGGTGCATTACTCGGGTTCGGATCTGATTATTATTATTATTTTTATTTTATTTGTGCATTTGGTAAACAAGGAGTAAGCCAGATTAGACTGTCCTTGATCTAAAAAAAATAAGGGGGTGGGGAGGGATATCTCTTGCTAGGCACATATAAATTAATACAGTAAACAAAACGTAACAGAGGAGTGGGACACGTACAGGCTTAGCGTCAATATATATTGCCTAGAAAGGGAAAGTGGTGGGCTGCTATCAGCCTACGTGGAACTAGGA
The DNA here is from genome assembly GCA_933207985.1 of Pelobates cultripes. Taxonomy (NCBI): domain Eukaryota; kingdom Metazoa; phylum Chordata; class Amphibia; order Anura; family Pelobatidae; genus Pelobates; species Pelobates cultripes. The sequence continues at coordinate 112,167,879 of OW240918.1, forward strand.
AGCCATAGCCAAGTTAGTCAAATTAAGAGTTACGTCTTCATGCTGTAGTGAAATGGTAATAGCATTCCAAATGAAATGGAAATGGCATTCCAACCTCTTTTCGTCTTTTGTGTTGTTGGTGCTAAGGATAGATTTGTCGGTGAGTACACGCGTGATAGGCACGTCTGTGTATTTAAGTGGTCATAGCATGTAGGCTGAAGTGACAGGTTACTTTATTCATTCCAGGCGCCCAGATGTACTATGGTTAAAGGGACATCAGAAGAGAAAAGCAGGGATAGAGGCATTGTGCTATTTAGTGGCCTGTCAACAGTAGGCGATTGGGACAAGGGTTTTTCTGCGTGTGACTGAGGATATGCTTGTAAACTAGTGTGGGGGTGGGGGGAGAGGGGTGTGGGAGCTGTGCATGGTCTTAGACCGGGTTAAGTAGCTGCTCACCACCTGTGTAGGAGTGGGTTGGCTCCCAAGGGTGAACGGAGGAGCCTGGGCTGCCGCTGGGGCATTAATCTGTGGTGTATACGGGGTGTACTGTCAAGCCCTCAAGGTTGCTAAGGGAGGGTGGCATGCTGTCGTGCTGTCCCCTGCTGATTAGTTACTCTTTAGGGCTCATTATCTCCTGAGCTCCAAGAGAGGAGGACGGGGAATACCCTCTGCTGCGGTAATGGGGAATAGAAAGCTGTTTTACTTTTAAGACAATATAACTATTGGGAGTTACGCATAACAATAACTCGAGATGCAAAGTAAACAAAAAAGGGAAGAACAAGAATAAAAGAACTAAAAAAACAAGTGTCAGTTGGTATTTTAGAGTCTGGTGACCCTACATCCAGATGGCTTGATCCTGTCTGGGAATGTCCCTGTTGCTTCAGCCTGTGTCAGCAGCAGAGCAAGGCACAAATGGGACTATGTTTGGGACATCCCAGGAGTAGTTAGGAGTAGGGTTGGTGGAGTATGCTGTATTCAGTCCCAGTTTGTTGATGTCACTGTGCCATGGCAGCGATGTTCTCTTCGGCAACCCTCACCCTGCCTGTGACGCCGGTCAATTCTTCCTGCAGAATCGTTATGTCTGAGTGGAACAGGGTGCGCAGGTTCTGCAGTATGTTCAGGATGTCTCCTTTGGTAGTCGGAGCTCTCAGATCGCCAAGTGGTAGGCTCGAGATGGGGTCTGCAACTTCTGGTATGGGGTCCGGAGCATCCAGTGCTTCCTCCTCCGAGGATGAGCTTTGAGGATCCAGGGTCACCGCCATTTTAGGTTTAGGTAGCGACAGGAAAAGATCGCTGATTTTCCGAGATCTGTCCTCTATGTGAGTTTTTAACTTTTTAATTCTTTTCCCCATGTTGTCACCAAGTGAAGGGGCCAGAAAGTAGTCAGATTGTCATCGTGTGGATCTATTAATCTGCATTTATCAACGGTATTTCTCAGGCATGCGACTGCTCTCAGTTAGATCCAAGCCTCGCCCCCCAATTGTATTTATTTTTGTCATATCTACTACATGTGAGAAATCGCATTTTAGTTTTTATACCAACAAATTAGACCCTGTGTGAAATATTGGAAGATGAAGGACACTGCATACTATCTAACCCTTTTAATTTATCAAATATTTTTCATAAAGCTTGTACAAATAAGTGACAAATAAAAAACATTTAAATTTACATTATTTTCACTGTTATATTTGTCTGCAAAACACAATATACACAGATTTTCTGTGCTATAATATGTTTACATGCTAGCGAGGCATCCGTTATATATTATATATGTTTTGCTAAAATGTTTTCAATCAAAAAGTGTTTGGTAGTGGAAGTGTTACCTGCCTGTGCATGAGGGTTCTTCTCAATTATCCTGCGTGATCGCTTATTTGATCTATGGCTTACTGTTGTCTGAGATGCAATCTGTTGATTCCAAGCTAAGTTTATGGTGAATATGTCTCTTTATACAAAGAAGTGATCTTGGTATTGCTTGCGAACTAGAACATACAGCTCCAAACTATAAATAGTAATAAAGTGCTAGTATGTGTTCTTAGATTTTATGATTTTTTTTTAACCTCTTAAGGACACATGACATGTGTGACATGTCATGATTCCCTTTTATTCCAGAAGTTTGGTCCTTAAGGGGTTAAAATACTTTGGTTGCAGAATTATTAGCAGAATTATTGCTATTTAAAAATACTCAAATACCTGTGTAACTCTGATTATTTCCGTTACTTGGTTTAATTGTCTGTGTTAATACTTGCCTTTTCCCCTGTTTAAGAATGTTGCTTTCTATGTATTTCGGAAAATCTTAAAAAAAAGTTTAAAACGTTCAAAAACATCTTAGTCAAATTCTCCTTTCCATGATATTAGTCTCTGTTGTTGACAAGGTAAAATACATGAGATATTAGTCTGTGATCTATACACATGACATCATCTTGCTGAATAACAGACACATTTTTCCTGTAACTGATGTCAAATCACTTCCTAGGTTAGTCAGTTGGTGAGTATTCTATTATAAGACTGAACTAACATTTAGAAGCTTGTAAACATGGTGATGTTAATGAGGGGAATGTCATCACGTATATATTAGAAAATAACTTCACTAACAGCTTTCACCAAACTTTTTTTTTTGGGTTTGTTTTTTAGTGAAATAGGTTAGATAACAATGTCCCAGAGGCGTAGCGTGGGGGGTGCAGGGGGGGCCGGCTGCACCGGGCGCAACATCTGGGGGGGCGCGCTCGCACTCGCAGCTCTCTGCCCCTGCCTGGCTCACTCACTCTCTCTGCAGTGCTGGCTGTGCGAATCCGATCCGAGCCGCCGGGTCGCCGCCCACTGTGGAGGGGGGGTGCCAGGCGTGCGGTGCGGTGGGTGCGAAGAGAGAGTGAGGGACTATCTGGGGGAGGGACAGTGCAGCGGCCGCCCAGCGCAGCGCTGAGCGCGGGAGAGAACCACACCAGACCAGCCCAGGCAGCAGCAAGAAGAAGCTGGCAGCGGCGGCAGGTGACACAGCCAGGCCAGAGAGGAGAGAGGGAGCCAGTGGTGACAGACGCTGCAGGAGGAAAACCTAGGAGGACCTGGAGGAGAAAACCTAGCCTGCTGACTGCTGTGATCGGGTCCGGGACAGCCAGTGAAAAAAAAGGTAGGAGTCAGGACTGACTGGAGTAGTACTGGGCTCAGTGGGCTGGCTGTGTAGTGCTAGCAGAAGCAGAGCATCTCCCAAACTGAAGTTTCTTTGGGATGTTCCCGGTCTGCAGGTCAAGACTGGCATGTTGAGCTGACCAGATGGATTGAAGTTTGGTTGGTTCAACAGTGACGAGACAGATTTCGATCCATATGTAGCTGCTCCAGCTCAACATAAGTTGATGTAAGCCAGTGGGTCTAGGCGCAACCTTTAATTTATTTTATTTTTTTTGCTGAAAGAGTAAGGCAATAGGCATGAAGGTGAATAAACATTATGTTAAGAGTAAAGAAATGGTTATACAATGAAGGGGTGCTAAAAGTGCAGCAAGGCAAGAAAGTGATTTTCTTTTTTTAGAATTTTAGCAGAATACTACTATGTCATGCCATACAAAAAAGAATCTGGTGCACATGGCAGGAAAAGGAGAAAGATAGAGACAGAGCAACAAGCTAAGTTAGCTGGAAGCCCTCACCGGTTTTTGGTGAGTACTGCTGAAATTACAGCAGGACCATCAGCAGCAGCACCACAGGAGACTCGTAATCCTGATCCTGTGTCGGTAGACATTCCTGTTCCTGCATTAGAAGCAGAGACAGTTTCATCTAAGGATGTTTATACTCAGCCAAATCTGCCAGAAAATATTGACCAAAAAGTTTATACTGATATTGGCTATTGGCCTGAAACCATGGATGAAACCTTGAAAACTGAACTTGTCAGGCGAGGGACAGAGGAACTGCAGAATAAGGATGCATGGTTTCCAAGAGACAGTAATGGCAGGTCATTTTCCAAGGATTGGTTCTACATACATTTGGACAATGGTGAGACTATGTTAAGGACATGGTTGGTGTTTTCTCCTGTAAACAATGCTGCATATTGCTTTCCTTGCATGCTTTTTCAGAAGGCTAAAGGGAAAAGTTCATTTAGAAAGTCAAGTGGATTTAATGCATGGAGAAAGTTAAGCCCTAGATTACTAGAACATGAGCGCAGTTCATATCACTTGAGTGCATTTACAATATGGAAAGAATTAGAAATGCGGCTGCATAAACAGGAGACTATTGATGCTGCTGCCCAGTTTGCACAACAGAGTTCATTTGAAAAATGGAAGGCAATCTTAGTCGAAATACTTGATTGTATTCTGTATCTAGCAAGGCAAACCTTACCCTTATGTGGTCACTCTGAAGATTTAAATACAGATGGTAACTGTGGAAATTTCTTAGAAACTTTCAAGTTACTCGCCAAATATGACCCAGTTGCCAAACAACATCTTCACAGAGTACAACGCACAGATGGTTACATTGTGTCCAATCTCTCTCCACAGAGCCAGAATGAGTTTATTAGCCTGCTCGGCGATCACATTCGAACAGTCATCTTTCAAAATATCATAAAGGCCAAGTATTTTGCTATAATGTTTGATAGCACTCCTGATATTTCACACACTGACCAAATGTCCCAAGTGATTCGATATGTGCATATTGAAGATTCAGGAGTCCATGTGACAGAGTCTTTCATTGACTTTATTCAATTATATGGGAAATCGGCTGATGTCATTACAAAACAAATTTGTGACAAGTTGCAAGCTGATGGCCTTAAACTAGAGCATTGCTACAGCCAGGGATACGACAATGCTGTGACTATGGCTGGACACATTAGTGGTGTACAAAAACATATTTTGGATATGAATCCCAAAGCAATGTTTGTGCCATGTAACAATCACTCGCTCAATCTTGCTGGGATGCATGCAGTTGGTGTTGGGACAAAGTCTGTTACTTTCTTTGGCACTGTGGAAAAGGTGTATTCATTTTTCTCAAGCTCCACCCACAGGTGGGATATCCTTAAGAAACATGTACCAATTCGTGTAAAGCGATCGTGCAACACAAGATGGAGTTCAACGCATGAAGCTGTATGCGTACTTGCTGAACACACTGAGAAAATAATAGACGCTTTGGAAGCGTTGAGAGATGGGCCGGAAGAAACCTCTGAAACCAGGGGTGATGCAGGAAGTCTTTTAGTTTGCATAATGACATATGTTTTTTTCTCTTTCTTGCATTTTTGGAACCCAGTACTAACTGAAGTAAATGATACTCAGATCTACCTGCAGCAAGAAGGACTTGCGCTTGATCAATGCGTGCAAAAGTTAAAAGCATTGACTTTATTTTGTCATGAAAAACTTGATGGTCTAGTGTCAAAGGCAACTGAGAAAGCTTTGCAGGTATGCAAAACCTATTGCATACCTACAGAGAGAAGAGTTGGAAGACGCAAGAAGATGGATGGTGAGAACAGTTGCGATGCTGGCTTGACCTTAATACAGGAAACAAGCAGAGAACAACTGGAAGCAATTGATCAGCTTCAGGCAGAAATTAAAAAACGTACTACGCAGATGAATACGCTGCACCAGCGATTTTCTTTTTTGCAAATTCAAACATTGTTGGATACTAAAAAAGATGATTTTATTAAGAAACAAATTCAGCACATGGAATTGAATGCTGCATCTATGCTCACCGAAATAACTTGACTTCGGCACCACATTATCTTGTATAAGGAGGTCAATCCTGATGAGCAGGTTGCAAACTGGTCAGCTTTAGATTTGCTTCGCTGGGTGTATAAGTGGAAGCTGCAAGAAAGTTTAACTAACTTTGTTGTCACATTAAGAATCTTTCTTACTATCACTGTTTCTACAGCGAGTTGTGAAAGAAGTTTCTCAAAACTTAAACTAATTAAAACATATCAGAGATCTACAATGAGCCAAGAAAGACTGAGTAATCTAGCAATACTGTCCATTGAGAGAGACTTTAATGTAGATTTCAATTCCGTTGTTGAAAAATTTGCGCTAATTAAAAGCAGGCGAATTTAAATTAATCTGTATATTATATACAGATTGATATCTTGCACTTCTATTAAAGAATTACAATTAGAGGTACAGGATTGAGGAAGTTGGCTCCATCTAGCCCAGTCTTGGATCATCTCCAGGGTATGGTTCCATTTTGATGTTTAGTTTTTGTTCTTGATATTTTTTGTCGTTTACGATGGTTGTGAGACGACATATAATAGCATGGCCCATGCTAGGTTACTACATTTGTATATTTGTATTCATAGACCTGCTGAAAATGTGGAGAATGTGTGTAATGCATGTTCGCACTCAATAAAGTGTTGGAAAATAAACTTGTATTTAGATGCATTTTACTTTAATTACATAAGTATTTTCATAACAAACAATACATGTGCTTGGGGGGTAAGGGTTTCTTTAACTAATCTAGTGGAAGAGACTCGAGTGCTAAAATCCACGGGTTAGGGGGCGCAAATTACTTGCCTTGCCCCGGGTGCTGACAACCCACGCTACGCCACTGCAATGTCCACAGAGGTTGATGCTCAATGGTACATAAAAAAAATGGACATAATAGAATTATGGGAGGTGGATACATAATAAGTAGAAATAACTTTATTAGAAAAATAATTACTAGAGAGAGGACCGTCTTTCTAAACTGCATGAACAGAAAATGTGAAGTGCCGCTATGAAATCAAAACATTAGTGGTTTTCGATAGCAACTAAAGAATGAAGAGTATAGTGGGATAAAACTGGCCTATTAATATAAAGACAGGTTTAATATATGAGACAGGATGGAACCTACTCCAAGTCTAACAATTACCCACCATGACCACAATAATATAAGGTAATGGGCAAAAGGTAGGCGGTAAGTGATATTAATGCAAATTAAGAAAATCAAATAAAACGGCCTAGTGGGAAAAGAAGAGAGGAATAACCTAGAAATTCAACCGAGGATACAACGCCCCATGGCTTCCTCAGTGCACCTTAAAAAATGGGTGCACCTACATACCACTAAGAGAAACAGCAAGGCCCTATTGGAAGCAGCGTAGAGACTAAACTATGTATATAGAATAACAAATGCTGTGTCTAGGGGACCCTAATAAGATATTGGAAAGAGTAAATCAGGCCAAATAAGAAGAGCTAAATTAGCTTAAATTCTGCATAGCTCAGCATGCTAAAAAACAATGCTTACAGGACAGCAGCCCTATACAACTATTTACAACAAAAAAAAAAGTGCTTCCCATAGTGCAAAAACAAATGGACAAACACAGGTTTCGGTGCTCCAGACAGCACCTTTGTCAGGGCAAGAAGGTCCTCTATGCTGGAATTTAAAACTCTCACCTTCAAGAGGGTAAGTACACTGTCAACCAATCCGCTCACACCACGTAGGTGGTGGACGGAGTTTGTCATTAAGGTGCATGTTAGGTGGAATTTGAAATACGAGTGACTCTAGGAGCCTGTAAAGTAGGCGGATAGTGATTAGTATATATGAAAGCCACCTACTCGGGATACGCCTATTGACCACTTTTGCACAAAATTTGGATCAAACCTAAAATACATAGTAAGTAAGTGGAGTCATGGTCCAAAATAGAAACCTAATGTTTTGAAAGTTGCGGGAGATGTGTCTGGCTCAACAAATCATATTGAACAGTAACCCGTCATAATATATATGGTTTACTTGGTATGTTATAAAGTCACAAACAACTACCCACCCATAGTGGATAGGTAGTTGCGCTTCAGATAGGTAGATATGTAAAAGAAAAAGGGAGAGAATCTCTTTCTGTCTCTCTCTCTCAGTCAGTCTCCCTTGGTCTGGTACTCCATGCAAGATCTCACCTCGCGGAGTTTTTCGATGATAATGAGAACGGTGAGGAATCAGCCTAGAACTACACGGGAGGATCTTGTTAATGATCTCAAGGCAGCTGCGACCATAGTCACCAAGAAAACAATTGGCAACACACTACATTGTGAAGGACTGAAATCCTGTAGCACCCACAAGGTCCCCCTGCTCAAGAAAGCACATGTACAGGCCAGTCTGAAGTTTGCCAGTGAACATCTGAATGATTCAGAGGAGAACTGGGTGATAGTGTTGTGGTCAGATGAGACCAAAATCGAGCTCTTTGGCATCAACTCAACTCGCTGTGTTTGGAGGAGGAGGAATGCTGCCTATGACCCCAAGAACACTATCCCCACTGTCAAACATGGAGGTGGAAACATGCTTTGGAGGTGTTTTTCTGCTAAGGGGACAGGACAACTGCACCGCATCAAAGGGACGATGGACGGGGCCATGTACCGTCAAATATTGAGTAAGAACCTCCTTCTCTCAGCCAGGACATTGAAAATGGGTCGTGGATGGGTATTCCAGTATGACAATGACCCAAAATACACAGCCAAGGCAACAAATGAGTGGCTCAAGAAGACACACATTAAGGTCCTGGAATGGCCTAGCTAGTCTCCAGACCTTAATCCCATAGAAAAGCTGTGGAGGGAGCTGAAGGTTCGAATTGCCAAACGTCAGCCTCGAAACCTTAATAACTTGGAGAGGATCTGCAAAGTGGAGTGGGACAAAATCCCTCCTGAGATGTGTGCAAACCTGGTGGCTAACTACAAGAAACATCTGACCTCTGTGATTGCTAACAAGGGTTTTGCCAATAAGTACTAAGTTGAAGGGGTCAAATACCTATCTCACTCATTGACATGCAAATCAATTTATAACATTGGTCATAACATGTAACGTGGCAGAGCTGCTGATCACGGTATTGGAGCTTCGGAGTCCCCTACATGGTCTGACAGGAAGTTCTCACAGAGAGTGTGGAACTGAATCCTGTCAGACATGGTAGAGGATACAGAAGCTCCTTTACCATGGACTGAGCCTTCGCCACGCTACACAGGCAAGAGGTGAATTAGCAAGGGGTCGGGAGAAACCACAAAGAGATTGGGGGAAGAGACCATAAAGGGATAGGTGGGGGGGAGAAGAGGGGGAGTAAGAAACACACAAAGTGGCTGGGGGGGGAATAAGACCCACAAAGGTGCTATGGGTAAAAAGACACCCAGAGGGGCTGAAGAAGTGAAAAAAGACATACACAAAGGAGTTGGGGGAGAAAGATAAACACAAAGAGGCTGATGAAATGAAGAGACAAACAAAGTTGGCATTTTTTGTTTTGGGAAAGGGGGTGCAAGTAGCTGGTCTTGCCTAGGGTTCAAAATAGTCTTGCATCGGCCCTTTGAAGGGTCTGTATGTATTAGGACTTTGGAAATAAAGTAGGTTAAAAGCACAGTTTGGTCATCAGGTCCATTATGAGGAATGTAGTTTCCGATCACGCGATCGGACTGAATAAGAGTCCGGAGTTATGGGGATCATAATATTTTGTCTCATGATTAGACTCTCGAGAGGCTTCGTAAGCAACATAAAGTAAGTCTGGTCCCAAGGGCTGATCTGGTCTAGGGTAGACTGCAAAGAATGATGAGTCTTGTAGGCATTGGGGCTGATCATGTGATCAGAATCAGAAGTGCCAATGAAAATTTGAAAATTAATATAAACCCTACACTATCTTAAACCCTAAACCAGCATTAACTCATACCCAGCATTAATCCTTACCTTATCATAACTCTAAAGCTAAATCTAACCCTATCCCAGCACTAAGAGTAAACCTATCCTATTCTTATCTCTACATCTAACCCTAACCCTACCCTAACCCCATCACCAACCTGAATCCTAACCCTAATGTAACCCACTCCTAATATTAACTCTGATATTAGCAATGTGTTTTACTGTATTTAACACAGTACATGGTGGTATGTTGCCACCATCTACTGGTTGTTTTCAGAAGTACACTTAGTGTAGTTCTGAATGTGCCTGGTTCCCAGCCGAATATACAGATCAGTACTGAGACCCTGAAGGTCCCAATAAAGCTGACTGCATCCCAGAAAAACCAAAGGTCCATATGCATGGGTCCTTTCTATGATTAAGGACCTTTTGGGTATGAAATGCGTTAGATTTTGGCTCCATCCACCAAGGGTGTTCATACTAATAAAGCTGCATTGATTTGTGCACTATGTTAGATCATGGTGTTTTTGTGGTAACTGGCCAAGTGTTTTCTTCATCTAGCTACCTTTCTCTTTTACCTGGCCAGCAGCAATTTTGCGAGAATCTGCAATTTTTCCTTGATAGTTGAGTTCTTCTGAAATATCCTTTTTTACTATACTAGAGGCATATCACTTTTTGGGTATGGACATTGCATATTTAATTTATCTCAATCATGTTCTGTGGTGCATTTTGCTATATACTTGAGAGGGTTCTTAGATTAAAAGCTAGACTGGCAATGTATGCATTGTGTGGGTTTCTATTCCCAAAAATAGTTGTTGTTTTTTTGTTCTTGAGTGGTGTAAAAGTGTCTAGTCCTGACTTTACTGTCTATTTTACATGCGGTCTGGTGATTTTTGGGACTTTTGACATACTTTTTGTGTACATAAGAACTGTTTGGCTTGTGCTGTCTCTGCACCTGATCTGCCCCCTTGACAATCTGAGCCAATACCATGCTTTCCCATGGGAAGGAACAGTGATTGGCTCAGATCATCACTTCTAATTATGTCAACCAAGCAGGCAGATCAGGGGCAGAGCCAGCAGCAGAAGACTGGAATAAAAGTAAGAATTTACTATATTTAAGGGGGCAAGGGGTAGGGGGGCAGGGGGCTTTATAGTATTTGAACACTAACTATAAGGTCAGGGATACTAAATTTACCTTTGTTTATTTTATTAATTGGTTTCTATTGTGCATAGCCCTAAATTGCAAATAATGTTACTATCATTTTATTGTGACTCTTGTGATTACTTGATCAAATGTAAGTGTACTTACATTTACTTACTTAAATGTAAGTCATTAAAATACTTTTTATCATATTCTGGAAGTGCATTACATCTTTGTACATATTTTTCTCTTTGAGACATATACACCCATTTACTGATGAATATGTGAGGAGGAACAACACACTGGACACTGGAAAATACCATTCAAGGCTGTTTTAACTCTATAAAGATATCATTCAAGGCTGTGTTAACTCTTCAAAATTGTGAGTGACCAATTGTGATTGCACACCAGTACCAGTCTCCACACAGTTGTACGCTATGTTTTTCTATTTTATTTGTATTTAGCAGATTGTCCCCCATTTTATCTGTGTATATCTATTGAAGACAAGAGGAAGTCTTCGGGGATTCATCTGGATACTTCACCTTAACATAAGGGAAGTCTTGGTTCGCTTCTATATTATATTTTCTTTACTGAGGTTGTGTTCACATATATTGTTGTTTTTTTGTTTCAAAAACTCACAAAACAGATATTAAATATTGCAAATCATTTCTGTCAAAATGTCTTCTGCACAAATATCGAATACTATTAAATAAAGAACGTAATTTCATGGAGAAATTAGGAGAAAAATTCAACTGATAAGGGGGGGGGGGGCAGTTTTTTACACTTCCTGCTTTAATTTTTTTTTGAACAAACTAGGAATAAATATATTATTAATATAACTTAGTTGCAGTTCTTTATTCTTTAATCAGACTTTGTTGGTCTGGTAGAGGTAAGACCCATAGTGGTCTGTGAGAGGAGCTTGTGGTCTGCATCTCTGGCAGTTGACTTAAGGACCCAGTGTCAACACTCTTTTCTGAATGACTCAGTGCGCTCACTGTGCAACATTTATCAGCATAAATGAAAAGTAAATTCAAATGAATTACAAATATTAGGCCACAATAGCCAAAAACCAACAGTGAAACAACATAAAAATTGATAGTGATATTTGTTGAATATTTTTAAGATGCATCTGTTAGGAGTACACATGTTAACTTACCGTCAAGGGGAGTTCCGATCTGGCGGACCGCCATTTTCGCAGTGCCTGCTGGCTCCTATAGCAACACTGGCACCAGCCGATCTGCACACGCCCCTTTTTTTTATCGAGGTGCATGTAAGCCTTTGTCAAGATTTCAAAGAAATTTAAAATCATGGAATAATTACCGCCCCCTCATAAATTGAGGGCGTGGTTATAGCAATTACACCTCCAGCCTATTTAACATCACAGTTCCAAGTGCCCAGAGCCCTGTTGTGCTTCCCTCCTTGGTATCCGTAACCTGGCTTGTCTTATCGTCATCCTGATTGCTGGTTTCCTTTAATTCTGTCTAGTCCCGAGTTTACTCTCTGCCTATTTTACGCAGTTCGGCCACCTCTAAGGACTGGCAACCCAATATATTACTGAGGTTATACTCTGCGTATTGGGGTAACATCCGTGACAGCATCAACGTCATGATAGCTTGGGATAAAATATTAATTACTATAGAAACCAAACATGATATTCAAATTCTTTCTTCTGTCGTGTTAAAGAGGATAGTGTGAGCCTGAATGAGTGAATAGCACCAAGCATCTGCTAAGAAAGCAGAGCCAAAGATCATACTTATACACCCAGAGATTATCAATTGTTACCAGGGCATATCTAATAACTAAATTGCTCAAATGTTCTACATAATCCAACACCAATTAGCAAAACACATCAGGGCAAAAAAAGTTAATTTCTTGGGCAAAGTGTTAAACAGGGAAGAAATGCGTAGTTACATAGCTGAAAAGAGACTTGCGTCCATCAAGTTCAGCCTTTCTCATATTTCATTTTTTGCTGTTGATCCAAAAGAAGGCAAAAAACCCAGTCTGAAGCACTTCCAATTGTGCAACAAACTAGGAAAAAAATCCTTCTTGACCCCAGAATGGCAGTCAGATATCTCCTTGAATACAGAAGCTATTACCCCACTAATTAAAATGTATATCCCTGTATATTATGCTTATGCAAGTATTTACTAATTGCTGTTTAAACATCTGTATGGACTCTTCAGGCAGAGAATTTCATATCCTTATTGTTCTTACTGTAAAAAAAAAAAAAACATTTAATTTGCCTTAGACTAAATCTCCTTTATTTCAGTCTATATGCGAGACCTTGTGTCCAATGTAAAGTCCTATTTATGAATAGTCAATTGCTTGTAATAGTCCCGAATGGAGAATAATAATGGAATTTTTTTTTATAAATCTGACTTAGAATCTATATCGTTAATAACTTAGCTTTTAGTATCATCCTACTATTATTAAAGAGAAATTGTTACTTCCATGGAAATTATACCATAGAATAAAACAATAAAAATGTTTTAATGTTTGTTATTTTCATGAGATGTTGGGGATTAATCAAATTATGTCACAAATTATGTCACAGTCCAGTCTAGACAAGGCAAATCCAGAACAAACACTGCAGTTGAGGAGGAAAAATATATATTTTTTCATTTCTCTTCCTCTCTGGATGCTCAGTGCCATGTGCAAAGAACAGAGTTTATAACAGGGAGCCAAGGTGTAAACACCCAGTAACAGAATAAAGAGGTGCATATTTCTACATTTCCCCATCTCATAGCATTCCGGTATATGCAAGTGACACACTTCTACAATCGCATGCGTGATAAAGAGCGCCTACATAGAGTCCCAACGTGGTTCGAGACACTGTGCGAGAGAGGCACTCCTATGGGGAAGGCAATATCCATATTTTATCAACACCTCTTAGTTGGACACCTCACGGAAAATGACACTTTCCGCAGACACTGGGAGACCATGCTCAACACTACCTTCACACCCACGCAATGGGAGACCGCCTTAATCTGGCAACACAAGAGCTGCACTAGCTCACTCTATCAGGAAACAAATTACAAAATAATTGCGCTATGGTACCGAACGCCAGCCCTCCTCCATAGGATCTTCCCATCAACCCCCCCGACCTGTTGGAGGTGCCAAGAGGAAGAGGGCACGATGATACACATCTGGTGGGAGTGCAACACTCTTGCTCCCTTCTGGGAAATGATACGACAAAACATAACCGAAGTCCTGGGAGAAATACCCACATGGACAGCAGCCTTGGCACTACTGCATATATCACAACTGCCGATACCAAGGTATAAAAAGTCGATATTACGCCACTTACTCAACGCTGCCAGGGCTCTGATCCCTATATATTGGAAAAAGACAGAGACCCCCAGCGTGGAGGAGTGGATCCGTAGGGTGGAGGGCATTCAGGGGGCGGAGGCGATGCAAGCATCTCTACTGAGCAGGGGAGATAAACATGCAGAACTGTGGCGCCCGTGGTTTACATTTATATCCAGGATTCGATAGGATGAATCGAGAGAGGCTTGCGGGGGGGGACCCGGGCCTTCGGGGCGAGGCCCTTATCTCCTCTCATAGCTAAATACTCTACCCTTAATCTTTTCCTTTCCCTTTTTTTTTTTCTTTTCTTTTCTCTATCACGACTCTCGTGACTACAATCCACCCACTTTCCTTCCCATATACACACGCGCACAACCAACTTAACGTAGACACGCCATTGTCACATACCCCGAGGAAAAAACAAACAAGACACACTACCATTAGAGCTACAAAACACGGATATACAGTTAGAAGGGGTAGACCCACAAACAGACGCATGGCACAAGGACAGACAAGGTAGCACGGATAGGGTAACCATGATTCCCCACCACCTACCACAGACACTTTACCAAAACATAAGTTTAGCAAGTCCATAGGTATCTGACACGACGCATAGCTACCTAAAACATACTGCATACGACGTCAACCTTCATAGGTTCCCACACCCACTACGAACACCCACAAAAGAGCTAGGGAGAGCTCGTGGCTGACCGATCACGTAATATAAATGCACCCTGAGGGGTAACGACAGGAACTATATACTAGTTAAGCAATATAATCTGAACGTTGGTTGTCTAGATTGCCATAATGTTAAGTGGCAACAGAGTTGTTCTCAGGAACGAATGTTATGCTTGTGCCTTATTTGAACATATTGCAGCAGATACACACAGGTCGTACGTGACCTCAATCTGCTGAACACTGAACCGAATAAGCTGTACTACCATTACTCTATCTAATAAAAACAGATTTACAAAAAAAAAAATATATATTTCTACATTTCATTTTATATACCTCCAAATACTTGATAAGTAAATGTAATATTAAAAATACGGGGAACTGTCAGTACTCCTTTAAGGACTACAAATCAAAACAATAGAGTGGTGAAGGTAGAAATAACTAATTTAATCTGAAAATAGCTTACAGTAAATGTATATAAAAAACAAAACAAAACAAAAATGAATACAACATACAAAAAAATGTTAGCAAACAGTTTAGAAGTGATAAAGGTGCAAAGACATAAGAGAACCAGCATACACAGGTACAATTTGTACAGGTAATTTAAAGAACAACTTTAGACATACAACTTTATGGCCTTACGATTCCTCTTTCTTGTGACTTTTCAGTATCTTCATTCAGACCTGTCATAACTGTGGTCGCATTTTTCCCAAAACAATAAAAATATTGTTGTGGACCTGTGGCGAAACCAACCTCGCCACTGTACCCTGGAGAAGCCTGGTTGCTCG
This sequence comes from Pelobates cultripes, assembly GCA_933207985.1. NCBI lineage: Eukaryota > Metazoa > Chordata > Amphibia > Anura > Pelobatidae > Pelobates > Pelobates cultripes. The sequence goes on from OW240918.1 coordinate 112,183,299, forward strand.
CCTGCTGCCTTTGGACTATGGCCCCATGTTAAAAGACATATTTTTTCCCTGCAGAAAAGACTTGTTCGTGCTTTTCTGCCGGGTGTTCGGTAGATTTGTTTGAGTGTGTTGTGCCCCAGATAGGAATCCCATGGAGCCCATTCGCATGAAACTGACTGTGTAAAGACTTTGGCTCCATGGCGATTAAACTGTATTTGTGTGGTCTGAGCGCCATTCGCTTAATAATGTGCGCTCAGACCTGAGCTATCTGGGGATATGTAGAACATATATGTTTTATGTACTGAATGTAACTGTAGGTAATTTTATGTCTTTTACTGTTTGTTTTCTGCCATGTGGTTAATGGAGTTTTGCCTCTGTCTTTGGAGATAATTGAATTACTTCCCAAATTATCTCCAGGGCAGAGAGGAGGGATTGTGATGCATTGTGGGATGGTTAAAATGTGTAAGTCTGTGATTGGTCCTTTTACCCTTTGTGTCCCAGTCTCCCATTTTATGCAGGGAGACCTGCATAAAAGCCGGGCAGTTAGCCCCAGTAAATGAGTTCCTGCTTAACCCTCAAAGTGAAGTGTTGTCTCATTATTGGGGGAGGATTTACTGTATGCTGTTAGAGACTGATTGCCAGGAGTGTAAGCCGCTTGGGGGCTTTTCCTGTTTGTCTGCTAGCAGCTGTTCGTGTGTATCCAGTTCGGGAGTTTCGAGTATTCCCTTGGTTGCAGTTCGGGAGTTGGTGAATTCGTAGGTTTGCAGTTCAGGAGATTGGTGCTTGCAGTAGCTGTCGGTGCAGCTGAAAAAGGGGAATATCGCCTAAACGGTTTTTAACCTCTTTTGGGCAAAACGGTCCGTTACAGGACTTTTAATTTCCATCCTACCTTAACAACTATAGAAAAAACACATCTATGGTGAGTTATAGAACATAAAACTTCGTGAACATAATTGGATAATGACACAGAGATAGCACATACTGTATTCCAAAAGCAAGCTGTTTGGAAATGTGCGTTGGCAACATTGGCACGGCATATTTGGAAGTCAAAACTAAAATATCATGTCCTACAATACTAGGCAGGCTTTAAAGGTTTATCACCACTGCACGCCTGTAGAATCTATGCCACACTCATCATGGATGAATTCATACTCACTATGGCAAATCTTTCACTTGTCAATGGCTAATCGTGAGCAGACAAGGGTTAAGATCCCACAGGGCCCAAGCAGGTCATTAGTTTGCATCCCTCTCTTAAACTCTTCACATAGGGATGGTTAATGGGGACAAACAAATTTGTGGTTATATGGCACCTGTCTAACCCCTAGATGGCCATCTATGTTTGCCTAAAGGGTAACCCTACTCTGGTGGCAAGTGGAAATAATGTTGAACCTTGATAAAAACATAACACAGTTGGGCTTTTTTAAAACATTTTTTACTTTATAGAACCTTATCCCATAGCCATATTTTTTTTGTTAGCTAGTAACTCTTAAATAATCTGGAGCACTGCCTGAGTAACACAGGTCATGCATAAGTGTGTTTCTTTACAAAGGGGAATTGCAAACCACTTTGAAATCTGTACATTTCCCTTGCATGGTTCATATTTCAAAACATGTAACTAGATTACACTCTTAGTTGAAAATCGTAAATCTTTCATTCCCCACAACATCTGGGTTCATGCTCTGGTGGATAAGCAGGATTCTCACTTGACCCGGACACAACTCAATCAGAGTTTAAAGGTTTTAAGAGCTTCTCGAACACAATGAAAACGTAAAAGTAATTTGCATTTCGTCCATTAGATACAGTCCAGGCTTTCTGTTTTGAATCGTGACGCTTAGGTGCGTTGGCGATCATATAATACTAATGATGACAATACCATAGGGTTTCTTGACTTCTCAAAACATGTTTCCTTCAATATGCATGGTTTAAAAGTTGAAACCTGAAATGTATGACATGTAATCATTCTCTCCATTTTATTTAAACGTTCCAAAAAGCAAAAGAGCTTTGATAAAATCCATTGTTTATTTTTGCCTAGATTTTTCTCTGTCAGCATTATTCATATCACAAAAGCAGTGAGGAATAAGGAATATGTTGATATTGCTGAGTTTTGTTTTCATGGAGAATATGTAGTCGATGTCTCAGTTGTTTCCAGTGCAAAGGAAGTTCTCTTGCTTGGTTTTACTGCTGTTGACCATTCACTGAGCTTCTCTTGGCTCATGCAACCAATGTCCTTGAAGAGTTTGCAAAGGTCATTCCTGAACTTGATTCCAATAATAACATAGAGAAAAGGGTTCAGACAGCAGCGGAAGCAGGCCAAGGTGTATGTAACGTCATCGGCAATATCCAGCTGCTTGCTTAATTTGCAGTCGGTGGTGTTGCTTATGGTTTTTATAACTATTACGCTATTATAAGGTAGCTGAAAGACTACAAAAACAATGACGATGGCAATGATGACTTTGATGGCTTTGTATTTCTCAAAGTTACGAGCCTGGAGCAGCCTATTGATTATCATAGAGTAGCAAAAGGACATGATAAACAGAGGCAAAATAAAGCCAAAGAACATCTGAGCTATTTTCAACTGTATAGTAAGGCTATTGATTTCTTCGGATAATATTACACACTTTGTTAAATTATTTCTCGCTTTTATTCCACTGTAGATCAACTCAGGAATGGAAAGGATAAAGGCTACTACCCAAATGCCAACGCAAGATAGCTTACTTATCAACACGGTCTTGGTTCTGTGACGATGAGCAGAGGGTGAATGAACAATGGCAAAGTATCTTTCAAAGCTCACACACATCAACAGGAACATGCCACTAAAGAAGCTCATTTTGTACAGACAGTAGATGATTTTGCACATCTTGTTTCCGAATGCCCAATCTGAGGCTACGCTGAAAGCCCAGAAAGGCAGTGTTAGGAGGAATAGCATGTCTGCTATAGCAAGGTTCATCATGTAATAGTCTGTTCCAGTCTTGAGTCGTTTAAAGTAGAAGTATCTGAGCATCACCAGTCCATTCCCTGCAAGTCCCACCAAGAAGATCATAACGAACATGACAGGAAGAAATATGGAGCGGAATTCACGAACTTCCTTTTTTTTACACTGTTCTTCAAACCCGTAGTAATCAATGGTAAAATTGTCGGCCTCATCATCTGCCGGGGTTGTGTACTCCCCCACACACTGCTAAAAAAGAGAAAAAAAGAAATATAAAAAAACATTTTAATAATCTATTTAAAAAAAAATTATTTTAGAATATATTTTGCAAACATAAGCCAGATTTAAATTACTGCACGATATGGGTTAAATTATATTTTTAGCTATTAAAGAAGCCCCAACTCATAACTGTTCATCTTGAAAGATTTAAATGCCTATAGAGTGTCACACTCACCTACCTTTTCCCACTCACCTACCCCACACCTCATCACACTCACCTACCCCTCACCTCTGCCATGCCACAGTCAAATCCCTGAAAGTAGCAATCATTATACACAGTCACCTCCCACACTTGGAACAAAGCATGACAATAAACACAACAAAGAAAAAACACAAACAGACACACTCAGTCAGAAATGGACACACACTGTCAGGCACATACACAGGTACATAATGCTAGACACACAGACATGTTTAGCCTCCTCCACACAGACAACACTCAGTCTCTACACACACTCTCACACAAACAGACACACAGCACTCACAGAAACAGACCCAGGGTCTAGGTGAGGACTCTTGTTTGGCAACCTGACTAAGGCAATGGGCAACCTTAATCTGGCTCTGTGCATATGCATGTACATGAGCAATGATGCCATATCAGAGTATTCTCCAACACCAAAACACTGAATAATGCTTGTGGGAGTGGGTATACGCTGATTGCACTCTGAAGAGCAGTCTATCAGTAGGTACCGTTGTGATTTGGCCAGCAGGATGGTTAAATGGGAGTAAGCAGAACATTCCATGATGGGGGCTGAGAAAACTGAACGTTTCAGTTTTCCATGTTCTATAACTCTCTGAACAAACAGAGAAATAATGCATCATCCTACAATAGCTGATTGAGCGTATATTCACTCAGTACAGATAAGTAAACAGCTGAACTTGAGGGACTTAAATAGAAATTATTTATAAAAAAATATATAAAAATTCCATATGTGTGTCATCGGATGCCTCGGCTGGTTGCACAGTTCCGTTCTCTGCCGTGTGTACAGCATTGTGTAATAGAAGCTTTGACACATATAAAGGCCATCATGTTAATTAAAGTGAATTGATGTACTCTTGGATCTTTTATTTCTGCAACTGGAGATCAAAATCATCTTCATTCAGAGTGTAGCATGTGCACTATATTAAAAGCAGCATATTATGACTTCCACCCTTAACCACATCCGTAGTCACCTGCAGTGAAAGGAGAGGAAACCGCAGATTCGAAGCTACTCATAACCTCAGACAGGTGCAGCAATGCATTGTCTGAAAGTACCCTGGAGACAATTAACTTATCAGCTAAGTATGAACTTAGTCTTCTTTACTGTAGACACACTAGGCCAATGATCAGATAATTTATATATATATATATATATATATGACAGAAGTTTCCTTGCACTCACGCTTTCTTAGATAATGCCGGGTGCAGAAGTCAGCAGGCTAATTTCACATAGAATATCCAAAATGATGGCTGCACTACTTGGGCTTCGTTTAAAATCCAAATAGTTTATTGGGTATACATTAAAATCTAGATCAACGTTTCATCCCCACTCTGGGCTTTCCTCAGGATCAGAAAATACATACATGTGTTACATTACACATGTATGTATTTTCTGATCCTAAGGAAAGCCCAGAGTGGGGTTGAAACGTTGATCTCGATTTTAATGTATACCCAATAAACTATTTGGATTTTAAACGAAGCCAGGAGTGCAGCCATCATTTTTGATATATATATATATATTTCTCAAATGCTACATTTTGAGAGCTGGTGTTACTGTGTTGCTAAGATTCATCACGGCTGGGCATGATAATATTTGCAATACACAGCAGTCTGAAGGCTAAACCACCTCTCTGTAATCTTAATCCTAACTCCCTTAGGCCTCTAGGGATCAGATCAGCTGAGATGCGGTGGAGTTCAACTAACATCATTTTCTGCTAAACTCACATTGATGGCAGTTGATGTTTACAGTATGGTGAGTACAAAGCCCGAGAATCCTAAATCCTATATCTATTGGCATTTTCCTGACACTGTAGATACTGCAAGTGCTTCATTTTGTTAAAGTCATAATATTCTCGGGATATAATTACCATAAAGGATCCCGCATTCGCCTGGATCTCAGGTTGTAACCGGCCCAGAGTTGGCCAATCCTCACAATATAATTTGCAGAAAATAAATGATGGCCCAGGCACTCAAGATAAATCCAAAGTGAGTAGGTTTATTGGAGCAGATGAAAGCAGAGTTTCGTCCCACAGCTTGACAAAGGCCCTATTGTGGGCTTAAACGTTGCTTTTCATCTGCTCCAATAAACCTGCTCACTTTGGATTTACCTAGAGTGCCTAAACCATCATAATATTGTCTGGAGTTCTGTGATTGCCTAGGAGTGTCAGCTGACCACTTTGAGTCCATAGAAGCACCCATTGCTGGTATGATTTGGTATAACTAGAAGTGTGTAACCTCTGTCTTAGTCACATCTCCAGTAAAACCAAAGTAAAATATACTAAACTCACTATACACAGTTTTAAAGTACACATGACATTACTGGTGGGTCCACCCCCTCCCTCAACCACCCCCACAGTGATGCAGAAGGAGTTAAAATTACCTTCTGTTACCTCATTCCAGCGCCGATGTCCCTCGCCTAATGACTCTGAAGTCCCTCTAGTGGCTGTCTGGTAGACAGCCACTAGAGGTGGAGTAAACCCTCAAAAGTAAGTATTGCAGTTCATTAAAAACTGCAATAATTACCTTTGCAGGGTTAAGGGACCTGGGACTATGCACCCAGTCCACTTCAATGAGCTGAAGCGGTCTGGGTGACTATAGTGTACCTTTAAAGGGACACTATAGTCACAAAAACAACTACAACTTAATGTAGTTGTTCTGGTGAATATAGTCTGTAGGCTTTTTTACATTGCTGCCTATTGACACCTCTAGTATGCTGAATTTTTCATATGAAGATGCATTGATTAAATGCAACTCTAATAGGAGATGCTGCTTGGTCATCACTGTGTTTGGCTCTGCCCACCCTCACCCCATCTCCTTGGCTGGGATAATCAGAATTGACAATCTCATGTTTTCCTAATGCAATTCTGATGATATCAGTTAAGGAGGCAAATCGGGGGCAGGGCCAGTAATAAGGGTAAGTTTTCATCCTCTTTAAGGGGGCAAAGGGAGCTGGCCACCTATATAGTGTTTTTAACACTCTAGGGTCAGGAAAACACATTTGTATTCCTGACCCTATAGTACTCCTTTAATATCTTAATATTTATTAATATCTTATCACTTAATATGAAATAAAAGCAATGGCCTATATGCTAGTGATCAATGCACGTGAGTATGCTTAGTTAAATACTGTTAGACAGCAATATTCTACTTAATATACTATAAAGGGAATGAAAAAACACTATTTTTATTTAAAAATGTGTATTTTGTTTTAGAAACATACATAGGCTGGGATTTAGTATTGTCTAATACGCTTTTTAAAATGATTTAATAATATTTTGGATAAACCTTTAAAATTATTTAACATTATGAAAAACATTAAAATGTTTTCTTATTTTTATTTAGGATATATATTTTTTAATATATGATATATATATATATTTTTATATATTAATATATTTTAAAATAATAGTTTAAAAAAGTTATCCAAAAATATTAAATAATTTATAAAGCTTAACGAACAATATTGGATTGAATCCATAATTTGCTACAAACTTTTCAGATTACTGATAAAAAAAAAAAAAATTATCTTGAGAACGTTAATCATGTATGCATTGTTCTGGTATTTTAACAACTAGGCGTAGTCTCTCCAGGACCATAGTTTAAAGTAAGTTAAAACCGTAAACCACAAAAAAATGCTTCGGAGGGAGGGGGTCTTTCTCATAAGGAAGCTCTTAATGTTTTATTTCAGAACACGCTAGATTACACAAAAGGTGAAAGAGAAAAGATAGGGAAAGGAAACTGGGGTGAGATTTACAGTGAAAAACAAATGCGGGTAAAAAATACGGTGAGATATTTATTGGGTGTGGTTGTTACCACAAGTAATTAAGGAGGTATACTTTCCAAATCAAACATCAATAATAAATGCAGATATGGAACCAACAAAAGTTGGCATCAATAAAAATACAGTTGTTAACACCTGTATACTTTAAATATAGCTTCATATTTGTATGTGTTAATATAGAGGAGACAAAGAGAAATGCGTTTGACTCGAGAAAATATAGAGTTAATGCCTATAAGCGCATCAGGTAATGTTGTCCCTAAGTCTTCTAAAATAAGGCAAATTCTATATTAAACACATTTTCCAGTTTTTGATTCAAATTACAGAAGAAGAAAAAAAGTTATTTACTAAATTTATAGCTAAATTGAAAGAATAATTAACTTAGACATTTTTTTTTTTTTAGTTCTTTATTTTTCCTGTGCAAGAAAATAACAAGCATGTGTAATGTTCCACAACAGCACGCATATTTTATCCATCGAGATTTACTTTTTGGCACTGATGCTACTAGAGCAAGTCTGAGTCCAATCAGTTGTGAGGCACTGATTGGGTAAGTCCCAGATTTTTAGGGCTAGAGGTGCCGATCTTTTACTGTCCGCTGTTGGCAGCTGCTATCGGTTTGGCTCCCATCGGGGTGAATGGCTTGATCTTTGCTATGTCCCATTGGTGTGTCGCCGATGTCGTCGGTTGGTCGCCAGGTCGGTGGAGGGTGTCCCCTGGTAGCCAAAGTTTTACAAGGAGCGTGGGGGCTTCCGAGATGTCTGTGGCTCTATATGTCTCTTTTCCTGGCCTTACTTGAAGTGCGCGTGGGGATCTCCAGCGGTATTCCACGCCATGGGTGCGCAGCACGGCCATGAGGGGTTTCATCGTCTTGCGCCAGTGCAGTGTTTCACCTGATAGGTCAGCAAAAAAGGATAGAGCCATGTTCTCAAAATTAAGGGTGGTAGTCCCCTTCAGGGCCGCCTGGACTAGTGCTTTGTCAGCTCCGCTGCAAAACCTCACAATTAGGTCACGAGATGCCGTGTTGGGCGCTCCTCTCGGTTTCGGTACCCGGAAGGCGCTCTCCTTGTGTATAGCCCTGGAGGTCTTGGGCTCTAGTAAGTCTGCCAGTAGTCTCCGAAGTAGATGTGGGAGCTCTGCCGCGGGTACCTCCTCCGGTATCCCCCGGATTTTCAGGTTGATGCGATGTCGTGTGTCTTCTAGCTGGGCGAAGTGCATGTCAGAGGCAGCTTGCTTTTTAGTGAGTGCCTCGATGTCCCACTGTAGTTGAGCTATGGTTTGGGTGTGCTGCACCAAGGCCATTTCTACTGTGTCAATGCGGCTCACCAGGCCTGTGATGTCGGTGTGCAGCTGGGCTACATCTGCCTGCAAGGTTCTCTGGAGGGCACTTAGCATGTCCTGTATCATTTCAGCTGTCACTGGTTTAGAAGTCACTGTCTTGGGCTTAGGTGCAGTGGTGGCTCTAGACTTGGCGAGGCCTTAGGCGAAACTCATACATGAGGCCCCCACTAACACCATTATTGGAAAAAAACAGCAGTTGACTTGTGTGTGTATAAGACAGGGGAGTGACAGGTGGGGTGGCAGGGTGAGATGATGGTGACAGATGGGGTGGCAGGTTGAGGGGGGTGACAGATGGGGTGACAGTGTGAAGTGGCAGGGTGAGGGGGGGTGACAGGGTGTTGACAGTGTGAAGTGGCAGGGGTGAGGGGTGACAGGGTGGGGTGACAGAGGGTGTTGACAGGGGTGACAGGTGGGGTGACAGTGTGAGGTGGCAGGGTGAGAGGGTGACAAAACCAGGGTGAGGGGTGACAGGGGTGTTGACAGGGGTAACAGTGTGAGGTGACAGTGTGGTGGGGTGACAGGGGTGAGGGGGCAGGGTAGTGACAGGGTGACAGTGTGAGGTGGCTTGAGGTGGGGTGACAGGTGAGGGTGACAGGGTGTTGACAGGGGTGACAATGTGAGGTGGCAGGGTGAGGGTGACAGGGTGTTGACAGGGTGTGACAGTGTGAGGTGGGGTCAGTGAGGAGTGACAGGGTGTGTATGGGGTGACAGATAGAGTGTGCAGGGTGAGTGACAGGGGGTGAAGGTGAGGGGGTGAGCAGGGAGGAGGTGCATGTGGGGTGCAAGGGTAAGGTGGCAGGGTGAGGGGTGACAGGGTGTTGACATGGGGTGACAGTGTGAGGTGTGAGAGTGAGGGGTGACAGGTGGGGTGCAAGGTAGGGGGTGACAGGGTGAGGTGGGGTACAGGGTGGGGTGCAGAGTGAGGTGGCAGGGTGAGGGGGGTAACAGGTGGGGTGCAGGGTGAGGTGGCAGGGTGAGGGGGGTAACAGGGTGAGGGGGGGTGACAGGGTGTTGACAGTGTGAGGTGGCTGGGTGAGGATGGGTGACAGGTGGGGTGCAGGGTGAGAGGGGGTGACAGGGTGAGGGGGGTGACAGGTGGGGTGCAGGGTGAGGTGGGGTCAAAATTTACCTTTTTCCCTGGTGGTCCAGTGGGGTTATTCTGTCCCTGGTGGTCCAGTGGGCTTTCCGGTCTGCAGCTCCGCCGGATGCAGAGCTGCAGACCACATGGGGAATGTCTCACGATCTCCATTCAGAGCGTTGCCGTGGTAACCCGCGGCAACGCTCTGATTGGCTGGAGATTGCGAGACATCAGTCTGCAGCTCACACCCGGCGGAGCTGCAGACTGAGGCCGGCTCTCTCCCCGGGCGGACTGACAGGAGGGGCCTGGCACCCAGCGGCACAAAGGGCAAGCCGCCGTGCCCCCTCCTGTGTCGGGTCCTCGGTCAGAGACCGAGAACCCGACATGTCAGTCTGCCCTCAGGCGATTTAGGCGGCCGCGAGGCCCCTGACTGTGCGAGGCCTTAGGCGGCCGCCTAAATCGCCTAATTATAGAGCCGACTCTGCTTAGGTGAGTGTTGTAGTGCCAACATGTGGCCATCTTCTTCTTCATACAGCGACAGTTCTTCCGAGTTTTCTGAAAAATCATCCAGGACCACGGCCATCTTGAGCCCACACGCACCATGTGCTTGGCGGAGGAGATCGCCGATATTCATACCCGGTTTGGGTCTGTCGGATCTCAGTTTCTTTGTTTTCCTGCCCATAGTTGTCGGGGTCTGTGGGGATTCGGGTAGGAGGCTTGAAAAGTGTTTTTTATCCCCTTTTTTAGCGGTTTTGGTCCAGAGGACAGTGCTAATGCGTCCGCTCAGGTCAGTGGCTTGGCTCCGCCCCCGACATTTTTTTTTTTAGTTCAGCTTTTTTGATTTGAAATTGTGTTAAAATTCACTATACATTTTCACGTTAGTGAGTAACCCAGAAAGTGATGTGCTGTTATGCACGTATTACATATTAATTATGCTAGTTTATACGATAAGAAGACTGTTTGAGGGTTTGACAGTTTGAGCTTCCTCTTTGATATCACACTAACAATAATAAAGTGAAAACGTCCGATCAATGTGAAGAGGTCATTTAACGTGCACAAACCAATGTTATACTTCGAATGAAGCAGATTTAAACATCAAGCTAGAATAAAATATGGTATAGCCCACTTAAATGAAAGAGAGCCGTTTTAACGAGGCTCTGAGTACAAACAGAATGTGTGTATTAGGGTAACATTCTAACAATCTACTACAGAAGAATCCAATGGAATGTATAGAAGCTAAAAATTGTACCAGACTCAGGAACGAGAAGGTAATAAAATACAACTATTTATTTAAAAAAAAAAAAACATATAATAAACTGCATTCTAAATGTATAAAGGCTGTGGAATTTAGATGATTTTTATTCGAAGAGACAGACTTTGTCAATTGGTAGTTAGTTGTTGAGGTTTTTTTAAAATCTATGCTTTAAACACCAACTATGGGCTGTGCTTGATGATATATTGCATACATTTTCAGTTTTTCTGTTTTGTTTTTCAATCCTCTAATGGGAATGTTTATACCTCTTATATTATGAGAGGAAGCTGGGGGGATGTGTTGATTTGTATAAGTTTTATAAGTTTCTTTTTCATGTCTTTATGAAATAACTTATGAGTATATTGTATATATGTTGTGGTGTATTCATAGTTTAACACTGGTTTATGCTATTTAAATAAGTGCTCGGCAATTTATATCCAGGGCCGGTGCATCCATAAGGCGGCACAGGCGGCCACCTTAGGGTGCCACAGCAAGGTGCCGCAAAAAACAAAATTTCTAGCACGTGGCCAGAGACCTGGATTTCTTAAATATTTTTGGCAGTACACCGTTATTAGAGTCCTTTGATGAAGGATACAATTAGCAGCTACCGTAAGTCCACGGCAGCTGCCCCTCATAACTCACACTCCCAGTGTTTTGAACAGCAGAATTGGTACGGCACACCATCGAAGCCTGGAGGCTGCAAGCCCTCCCATTACATAGTGATACTGCAGCACGTGTGATCAGACCTCGAGGGAGTGGGAAACAAATAGTACAACAGTGAAAAGACCAAATTGGTCAATCCACTGGAGTTGTTATTGGTTGAAGGGTATCAGGGCATGAGCCAAAATAACAATAGCAAAAGAAGAGACTGAGATGGGTTAACTAAAGCAGTGCACCCAAAATCCGACTCTATACCCTAAATAAAACTGCTCCACCGATGTATTGCAAAAAGCTGCCAGTATTGGAGCATGAAAAGAACTAACTACAGTACATATAAATCTTTATTAATCCCTCTTGAGGGAAATTGAACTAAAATAAATGGAGTGAAAAAAGTTTGTGTACAGTGACCAGACTTTAAAGGAACACTATAGTCCCCTAAATTACTTTAGCTAAATAAAGCAGTTTTAGTGTATAGATCATCTCCCTGCAATTTCACTGCTCAATTCACTGTCATTTAGGAGTTAAATCATTTTGTTTCTGTTTATGCAGTCCTAGCCACACCTCCCCTGGCTATGATTGACAGAGCCTGCATGAAAAAAAAAAAACTGGTTTCACTGTCAAACAGATGTAATTTACCTTAAATAATTGTATCTCAATCTCTAAATTGATCTTTAATCACATACAGGAGGCTCTTGCTAGAGCAGGGGATAAGAAAATCTTAATTAAACAGAACTTGCAATAAAGAAAGCCTAAATAGGGCTCTCTTTACAGGAAGTGTTTATGGAAGGCTGTGCAAGTCACATGCAGGGAGGTGTGACTAGGGTTCATAAATAAAGGGATTAAACTCCTAAATGGCAGAGGATTGAGCAGTGAGGCTGCAGGGGCATGTTCTATATACCAAAACTGCTTCATTAAGCTAAAGTTGTTCAGGTGACTATAGTGTCCCTTTAAAAATAGGATCATCAATTGATCTATCCAAACAACAGCACTCACACAGTATGAATGTCTCTTGGCTATTACTAGAGATAAAATATTAGCGTGAACTAGTAGGTAGCTTCTAAATGACAAGTAGTCCGTAATCAGCTAGACATACTGAGGAGTGTAGGCTGAGCTCACACAATATGCATACCTCATAGCTAGTGTTGGAATAACTACAGGGAGCTGTTACAAACAGTTTATAAATGGACAAAGTATCCTTAGCCAACTATACAGAGTGTGGGCTGAAAAGAATAAGAATGTATCCACTGGAATAGAGACTATTAGCGTGAACCTTGATTGAGTGATGTGCTTACAATTGCACATATATTGCTACTAATTTAAGTTGTCCGTAATGGGTACAGTCAAATTAATTTAATACCAGGGGTGGTGGGGGTATTGCAGAAGGTTTATAGGAGTATATGGGGAGCAGTATAAGCCGAACTAGTGATATAATCTCAATACTAGTCGGCGAATAATACTGTCCCCCCAATTAAAATACTTCAACTAATCCCCAATGCAATGAGAGTATAGGAATACTAGGGGGAAGGTAGAAGGTAAACGGCAGTGTAAGCCGAATTAATGATATAGTCGGAATGTTAGCCGATAAACCACCTATCACCCCAGTTCACACCATCTAATCCTCAATGCCACGGTTGATTGAACAGTATACGGAGGGAACGTCGGGGTAATTTATTGGTCCGGCCGGACAGAATTCAAGAATCTCAAGTGCTCATACAGAAGCCACAAAAGCCAAGCATCTAGAGAGCTCTTACTGAGTCCCCATAGTACATCCGTATAAAGAGATCCAAAAGTAACTAAAGGCTTGTTGACAGCAAGCGACGTCTTAGCACAGAATACTGAGTAGGTCTAAAAGTGCAGGGGAATATTATGCTAGGTCAACAACTGTAAGGTATAAATGGTCGACCGGTGGCAGTGAAAATCTCCCGCAGCACCCTAGGATGAAAATATCTCAGATTCCCAAGCGTACGGCTATGACAGCTTAAAACTGCATAATGAGTAGGTCTAATAATGCAGGGGAGTGTTATTACCCATAGCTGACTGGTGGCAACAAAAATCTCCCTATGAGTAAGGTGCCTCAGGTTTCCAAACGAGCGGCTAGACGGTTAAATAAAAGTAAGAATGACAAGCCCTAGTAGCTCAAAGATAAATTAAATCCCAAAACCAAATTTCTTAATAAAGTAGATAGTGATCCTAAATAAAATACATATTGGTATCCGTTATGCTCAACGCGCGTTTCGGCGCCAGCATGCGCCTTTGTCAAGAGCTCAGCCCACACTCCTCAGTACGTCTAGTTGATTACGGACTACTTGTCATTTAGAAGCTACCTACAACAAGCTCACGCTAATATTTTATCTCTAATAGTAGCCAAGAGACATTCATACTGTGAGTGCTGTTGTTTGGATAGATCAATTGATGATCCTATTTTTAAGTCTGATCACTGTACACGCACTTTTTTTTTTTGTATAGCGAGAGGTATTAGCAGTAGAAAGAGGGAAGTGCTCATGCCATTTTACAGAATACTGGTGAGACCTCACTTGGAGTATTGTTCTCAGTACTGGAGACCGTATCTTCAGAAGGATATTGATACCTTAGAGAGAGTTCAGAGAAGGGCTACTAAACTGGTTCATGGATTGCGGGATAAAACTTACCAGGAAAGGTTAAAGGATCTTAACATGTATAGCTTGGAGGAAAAATGAGACAGGGGGGATATGATAGAAACATATAAATACATAAAGGGAATCAACACAGTAAATGAGGAGACTATATTTAAAAGAAGAAAAACTACCACAACAAGAGGACAGTCTTAAATTAGAGGGACAAAGGTTTAAAAATAATATCAGGAAGTATTACTTTACTAAGAGGGTAGTGGATGCATGGAATAGCCTTCCAGCTGAAGTGGTAGAGGTTAACACAGTAAAGGAATTTAAGCATGCATGGGATAAGCATAAGGCTATTCTAACTATAAGATAAGACCAGGGACTAATGAAAGTATTTAGAAAATTGGGCAGACTAGATGGGCCGAATGGTTCTTATGCCATCACATTCTATGTTTCTATGTTTCTTGTAGGAGTTTCCAGCAGCAGGGGAGGTGGTATTGCATGCCTATCAGTACCCAGGGAACCAGAGTGTGTGGGGAAGGCAGTTGGGGCGGGCGTCAAAATCTGTTTTTGCCTGTGCAGCCAATAATCATTGCACCGGCCCTTTTATATCTAACACACAAAATACTAAAAATAGATGTTAAAACTAAAAGTTTATCTATTGAAAGGGCTGCCTTTGCATGGCGTGCCTTTCTAAAATCATAGTCTGATTCCTTGCTCCATATCTATTGCTTTACCAAGTGAGTAAGAAGATACAAATTTGACTATGTATAGGTTATGAAGAGGAAAAAGTAAAAATTAGAATTAGTGTCTAGATGCAATCTCACCTTGAGGTGTTAAACAATTTTCATTCAGTTTAACAACTCAGAGTGCTGTTCCCATGTAACTGAGTTCCTTATCAACAACCAAACCCTGGTGGTTGTCACCCACATATGTAAGATGATTTTGTGTTATATAATAGATTGTTTTGATGTTACCGTGGGTGTTGCAAGTGGGACCAAAGACATTTTTCTGAGACAGACATATTTGTTTCAACTCTTTAATATCCTGTTTTGTAAAAGTTGTACTTGTTCCTAATGTGACAGTCCTATCTTTGTATTACACTGTGTATGTATATTTAGGTATTGGTGTGTAGTTTAAGATTGAGCAACACACCTAACTGTTGCTCTGTACATTGCGCTGTGGCTCTAAAAAGGTTCTGAGAGTGAGAGTTATTGTGTTAAAGTGGATATGCCAAAAGCTGCACACAGCCTAGTTAACAAAACTGTAAACCTGGACTGTGTGGAAACTGATAGTAGCTGTAGTATGGTGACTAACTGCCAGTCTTGTAATGTTTGGAATCCAGAATGCAAAAATGGATTATAAGAAAATGAAGCCAAAGTAAGGTGCCAGCAAGGACAAGACAGGCATGTTGTCAAATACATAGCAGATTATCAGTTCGGACAGCAAAGGTTCTTAGGCGAAGAGGTCAAAGCACAGGTTAAATACCAGATAGGAAATAGGAATAACAACTAGGCAGCTTGTTCACATAACAGGGAGCAGTTTTATTAGGTAATGTATAGATTGGGAGAAATGCCTATTTAAAAATAAGTATTTCTTCTACTTGTCAATCAATTTTTTGCCACAGATTCTATGCCGAACAATTGATTGACAAAGGAGAGCAAAAGAGACCACCCACAGGCGGTCCTTCTGCTCTTTATGCATGGTTACCACAGTGTATGTATAACAGGCTGCTTGTGCTGGCTAGAAAGTCTGTTTAATCTAGAATGTGTGTGTTCTGTTTATAGCCTATTAGAGCCTGCAGGAGCCTCCTGTGTGTGATTCCTGTGTCAGTCACAACCAGGGAAGATGTTGCTAGGGCTGCATAAACAGAAACAAAAGTAATCTGACTGCAGGCACATGATCTATACACAAAAACTGCCTCATAAAGCTAAAGTTGTTTTGGTGCTAAGCGTATCACTTTAATAATGTTATGGATAGACAAAAAAGTAAAGAGGAAATAGGTTCGCAAGATGCGCCATTTTGTGCTTTTACTCACCTGTGATATAACCAACAGGCTTGAAATTGTTAAGGTGAAGCGCAGCATATCTAAACATGAAAACAAAAACAAAATAAGTTAGTCATTACATATTCTGATACAACACCATCTTTCCCAATACTCTCCTACCTAAAATATTTATTATTTTCAATGCTTTGTATTCTAGTAATGCTGTCATTTCTTAATTCATCATAAAACCAAATCACTTCAGCAGTTTGTGTTTTCAACATTGTACATTTTGGAGAAAATTCTATTGGGATCATTAGAATTAGGGGTTGGGAAAAGTATCAGGATGAAAACTCAGGGCTAGGAAGGAATTAGGAGAAAGGGGTTGGAGTCAGGACAAGGCTAGGGTGAGGAATTCAGGGTAGCATTGTGATTAGGCACAGAGTTAATGTTAGGTAAAGGAGTCATAGCTGGATTTTGAGTTCGCACTTAGGTCTAGGTTTATGGATGGATAGGGGTTAAGTTTAGGTTTAGAGTCTGTCAAGATAGTCTAAGACCCAACACGCAGAACTTAAGTTAACAAATGGAAATAATTTAAAAAAAACTGTAAAACCTGTTACCGGACCTCCTGAAATAGGAATGTGGCTGGCAGGCACCATGACAAAGTCACACGTTAGTTTTATGGTTCTTATGAGTTAGGAGTTGAGGAATAAAGCATAGCTTGGAAAATCAAAAATATAAAATAAAAAATGTATTCCATAGACAGCATATACCATCAGTTAATGAATGTCCCTCCAAGCCTTTCAATTTGGCACATTCACACACTTTTGGTCCACTGATGATAACACTAGGTTAAGTCTAGATGTGTGCATCAAGCTTTGTTTTTTTTTTCTAAATGCTGTGAAATTTACATACCAGTGGTGACTGATACAATTTTAAGATGGTGGGCAGCTAGTCTCCACCACTGGCATTCACCACACACATTTTACCACTGACCTGTTACTGTGATGGGATTCCAGCATGGTTAAAATTTAGTAGGCCAAGATTTCCATGTGGCATATGTGTATGTTGTGTCAGTTGGTTAGCTACATGTAGCTAGGATACTGTCATCAGTGTACTGAGCATGTGCAGGAATGCAGGAACTGAAATTGCACTTATTTCCTTTGTCTTGGATGGGCCATGTGGTTTGACTAGATGTACAAGTCTATATTCTGCTCATTGATTGGTTAAAGGTATATGTGGGTGTAGCTATTAATGGGAGGAGTTATAGTGCTATATAAGGAATGTACACTATGTGTTGGTCTCTCAGATCATTTGGAACAGGAGTTCATCTGAGACCCGATCGGTAATGTGAATAAAGGCCTGTTACTTCCTGAAGATCTGTGTCCAAATCTCTGTGTTTGGCTTCTGCATGCTTACACTGCAACATCTCTGGTGCATTGTGGCCGGGAACCTCATTGCATGGAAGCTGGCGCAGAGATTTGAGACGGTAAACTTTTACCAAACCTTCTACGCTGCAATCCTGGACTTCTACTGCGTGGACCTCCTTTCGTCTCGGCGCCACTGGCCTTTTGTCCAGGAGATCATCGGCTTCTGCGCAGTGAGTCCCAGATTGTTCCGTCTATGAGTGAACCCAGGTCCAGGACTAACAGGTAAGATTGATACCGTTAGAGCGGTAGACCCACAAGGGGTTTTATATTTGGAACCGGTTATTGGTATTGGCCCCTTCAATAGAAGGAAGAAGTGAAAAGCGCAACACTTATCTGGAAATTAGACGCTCTGTAGTCAGCCCGTCTAATATAGGTGGTTTGGGTCAGACTGAGTTCTGGTGTAAATAGCTCATGTCGGACACCGGTGTCCTGTCTTGACTAGCGTATCTAGGGTGTAAATTTTGTTCGCTAGGTCGGGGGGACCGGGAGACTAGCATACTCTGTTGTATATTATAGTTTGCTAGATTTCACCCTATCTTAACTAAGTGTGCTCTGTTGTAAATCCAGCCACTAGCTTATTGATAGTTTAATAGACTAGCTGGGTACTGTGTAAATTCTGCCCTCTAGTTCGCTATACGTGGTGTCTGGGCAGCGAAGAACTTATCGAATCTCTGGTGTATAAATAGATCGAAAGCTCTCGAGGTGCTGGCCAGTTAGAATAGTTGGGATTATTGTAAATGTTGTTAAATATATTGTAGTTGGTGAATTGGTTAACTTGTATGTCCTACTAGAAAGTTAGAGCTCTGCTGTCTAGTGGGAGTGTAAATTGTGTGTATAACTGTAAAATAGCGCACGGTACCATAACTACTGACATGTACCATAACCACTGACATTGTGTAAAAATTACTAATAATTGCTGTTTTATGTTATATGTATAATACCATAACTGTTACTAACTGATCTGTGACTTTAAAACTGTATTATAACCACTTACTAACGGTACCATAACTACTGACATGTACCATAACCACTGACATTGTGTAAAAATTACTAATAATTGCTGTTTTATGTTATATGTATAATACCATAACTGTTACTAACTGATCTGTGACTTTAAAACTGTATTATAACCACTTACTAACTGTACCATAACCACTGACTGTAAAGATGAGGTTACTAGAATGTGATATAGTTGGTTAGTCAAAAGTTGATTTATAGTACGGATAATTGTAGAGACGATTTATAGTTATAGAGGTAAGTAGCTAGTGTTTGGTAGATCTTTGTGAGTGGGACGCTGTGATATCATTGTATGAACGAGAATTCTCTGCGTGTTATCGTGTGTGTGTATGTTTGGCTTAGCAACCGTGCCACGTGGTACTGTTGCCGGGAAAACAAGTGTGATTGTTGGAAGTGTTTGAAGTATTGTGGATCTTTGTAATAGACGTTCCATTGCCAGTATGGGTGCGTCTGATTCAAAGATTGTTGATCCCTTGTCATGCATGTTGAAAAACTTTACAAAGGGATATAAAGCCTGTGATTATGGGGTAAAATTGTCCCCAAAACGTTTGACTACCTTATGTAGTAGAGAGTGGCCTATCCTGGTGACCGCATGGCCACCATGTGGTAGCCTTGATTTCATTTTGGTACAACGTGGGCATGCGGCTGTATCTAGTAGGCCTGAATTTTATGATCAGTTTCCGTATATTGATTGTTGGAAACAGATTGTAGAAGAATTGCCTAAATGGGTTAAGGTATGCCACGAGGAGCAATGTCGCCTCATGGTGGCCAGGACTCGCCTCTCCATCAGGGCCGCAACTCCGCCCATTCTAGATTCCCCCTCTGAAACTGACCTTCCCTCCCCACCCCCTTACACTTCCTCTAAGGTTAGAGGTGGTGCTACTGGTGTTGCTACTCCCCCTTTTCCATTGTCCCTGCCCACTCATGCATCTAGTTCAGAGCCCAGCCCACTAGCTCTGAAACCCCCCCTTCCAGTACAGGCCTCCACTAGTTCCATATATCCGGAACTGACATCACTTCTGGTTCCTGGTCAGGCTTCTCCTAGCCCTGCCCGTAATATCCTGTTAACCGAACTTCCGCCCAGTAAAATTAATCCGCCTCACTCCCCTTGCCTTACTACCCCTAGACCGGAACTCATTATGAAATCATCATATCGTAGTCCCATATTAACCCGACAGATGACTGGAAGCATCCAACCCCGAAATTACCAAATGCCCCTTAGACTTACACCAGGCCCAACTCACGTGGATGAGAATGGCCAAATACAACGGGCAGATCCAGTGTTTGTATATGTCCCCTTTACTACGACTGATTTATTCAACTGGAAGACTCATAACTCTTCATATACTGACAAACCTCAAGTTATGACAGATTTGGTTACTTCTATTATCCAAACACATAATCCCAACTGGGCCGATTGCCAGCAATTATTACTAACTTTATTTAATTGTGAGGAAAGGACCTGGATTAATCAAGCGGCTATTAAAGCGCTTGAGGAAACAGCCCGTACTCAAAATCAGGCCAATCCAGTTGCGTGGGCTGCAGCCCATTATCCAAATGTCGATCCAAATTGGGACGTGAATGGTGCTGACATGCCCCACCTAAGGGCTTATCGGGAAGCCATAATTGCAGGCATGAAGGCAGGAGGGAAGAAGGCAATTAATATGTCAAAGACGGCTGAGGTGTTGCAAAAGGTTGATGAGTCACCTAGTACCTTTTATGAGAGATTATTGGAGTCATATAGGTTGTATACTCCCTTTAATCCAGAGGCTCCTGAGAATTCTAGGATGATTAATTCAGCATTTGTCAGCCAGGCCCAAGGTGATATTAAAAGGAAATTACAAAAATTAGATGGATTTGTAGGGATGTCCATAATACAGCTAATGGAGATTGCAAATAAAGTATATATGAATAGGGAGACGGAGGTAAAGTGCGAGCAAGAACGTAAAATGAGGAAAAAGGCAGATATGCTAGCAGTAGCTATCTCAAGTGTAGAAAGACAGGGAAGGGAAGTAAATAGAGGAGACGAGAATGGGCTGAGCAAGGGACCTCTACGTAGGAATCAATGTGCGTATTGTAGAAAGGAGGGACATTGGAAGAGTGAGTGTCCACAGACAGAGCAGTATGAAGGTGATAGACAAGGAGTGAGAAGGGTACGAGGAGGTTATAGTGGTAGTTATAGAGGAAGAGGAAGTTTTAGAGGGAATGGTGGGAATAGTAGAGGAAGTGTTCAAGGAGACAGATACTATCCACCCACGCAGAGACCTAGAGAAAGAGAGGATAGAGATTTTGTGGGTCTGGCTGACACCATCATGGAAGACTATTGATACCGACCGGGCTCCATCCCCCTTGGTCAAGCGGAGCCTATGGTCGATGTGGCAATAGGGGGAAAGAGAAGTTCTTTCATGATCGACACAGGTGCTGAACATTCTGTGGTGACTAAGATGGTGGCTCTGCCTTCGGGAAAGACTATAACTGTGATAGGAGCTACTGGGAGAAGTGCAGCTAGACCGGTTCTTAAGAGTCGCACTTGTATTCTGGGAGGCCATGTGGTGAAGCATCAGTTCCTATATATGCCAGAGTGCCCGATTCAACTCTTAGGACGAGATCTATTATCAAAG
Organism: Pelobates cultripes; assembly: GCA_933207985.1. NCBI lineage: Eukaryota > Metazoa > Chordata > Amphibia > Anura > Pelobatidae > Pelobates > Pelobates cultripes. The sequence goes on from OW240918.1 coordinate 112,204,440, forward strand.
CTTCAAGCCCAGATAACCTTTTTACCTAATGGATCAACATCTCTGAAGTTTAAGGGGTTACCAGGCATAATGGCGATATCGGTGCCAAGGGAAGAAGAATGGCGCTTCTATTCCATAGTGACAAGTGTTAACCCTAAGAGTGATGAATCCTTATTTGACATTCCAGGAGTATGGGCAGAGAATAATCCACCAGGACTTGCTCGTAATATCCCACCCATACATATTGAACTAAAACTTGGGGCCTATCCTGCGAGCCTACGTCAATATCACATACCCCAAAAGGCTAAGGAAAACATACAAACCTACTTGGATAAGTTCGTAAGGTATGGCATCCTAAAATTCTGTACTTCCCCCTGGAACACTCCATTATTACCTGTTCAAAAACCAGGATCGGACGAATATCGTCCTGTACAGGATTTGAGAGCAGTTAATGATGCAGTAGTTAGTATACACCCAGTTGTACCCAATTCCTACAATCTGCTTGCCTTGATACCAGGTGGGGCAACCTACTTCACAGTGTTAGATCTTAAGGATGCTTTCTTTTGCCTTCGAATTGCTGCTGAGAGTCAACATATCTTTGCTTTCCAATGGGAAGATGCTGTTACAGGTTCAAAGCGTCAGATGACCTGGACCAGACTACCTCAAGGGTTCAAGAATTCACCTACCCTATTTGGATCCGCATTAAGCCAGGATTTGCAAGATTTCAAGTCCATTCCAGGAGAATGTGTATTACTTCAATATGAGGATGATCTGTTGATAGCAGCTGTTACTAAAGAGATATGCCAACAAGCCACTTATGATTTGCTTCATATTCTATGGAAAGCAGGATACAAGGTATCAAGGAAGAAAGCACAATTGTGTCAGTCAACTGTTAAATATTTAGGATTCCATATATCCGAAGGTCAAAGAATGATGGGACCTGAAAGAAAAGAAGCAGTGTGTCGGATATCTATACCTAAGAATAGAAGACAAGTGCGAGAATTCTTAGGAGCGTCAGGATTCTGCAGGATATGGATTCCTAATTATGCAATATTGGCGAAACCTCTATACGAAGCTGTGAAAGGAACAGAACATGATCCCTTTTTGTGGACCTCTGAACAACAGAAGGCATTCGAAGATGTTAAGAAAGCACTAATGAGTGCACCAGCCCTAGGTCTACCAGATCATACACGTCCTTTCTAGCTGTACGTACATGAGCAAAGAAGAATGGCTGTGGGAGTATTAACTCAATACTTGGGATCATGGCAAAGACCTGTAGCTTACATGTCCAAACAGTTGGATGCAGTGGCCAGTGGTCTTCCACCTTGTCTGCGAGCAGTGGCGGCTGCTGCCTTACTGGTAGCAGAAGCTGACAAGCTCACCTTGGGTCAGGAACTCTACGTGAGAGTACCTCATGCGGTACAGACCCTCTTGGATTATAAGGGAAATCATTGGTTTAGCAACAGTCGAATGACCAAATATCAGGCTATGTTGTGTGAAAATCCAAGAGTACACCTCGAAACGGTCAACAATTTGAATCCAGCTACCCTTCTGCCCCAGACTACTGAAAGTCAACATGATTGTTTGGAGATAATGGATGAAGTGTTTTCAAGCAGGCCTGATCTTCATGATTTTCCCATCCAGAATCCAGACATACAGTATTATACTGATGGTAGTAGTTATGTGAAGGAAGGTGTACGTTATGCAGGATATGCGGTAACCACTATAGATAAGGTGATAGAAGCACGGCCACTGTCAAAAGGGACATCAGCACAGAAGGCGGAACTGATTGCATTAACCAGGGCTTTGCAATTAGCTGAAGGGCTGAGAGTGAATATCTACACTGATTCGAAGTATGCTTTTCTAACCACCCATGCACATGGAGCATTGTATAAAGAAAGGGGATTGCTGAATTCAGAAGGAAAAGAGATCAAGTATGCGGCTGAAATACTCCAACTGTTAGAGGCGGTATGGGAACCGAAGGAAGTCGGCATTATACACTGTAGAGCACATCTGAGGGGTGATAGTGATGTCATCAAAGGAAATCGCATGGCCGACAACGCAGCAAAACATGTAGCTGAATCTGGGCAAGAGGAATATGTGGGATATGTCGCAGCCCTTGTACCGGCACCTCTGTCTCAATGGACTCCAATATATACAACCCAAGAGATGGAGTGGTTGAAGACTGAAGCTGGGAAATATCTGGAGAATAACTGGTATCAGATAGAAGATGGAAGAATAGTTATTCCGACATCTCTGGCTATAGAGATTGTTCAAAACTTTCATAATGGTATACATACTGGAAGAGATAGTATGGAAGAATCTCTTAGGAAACATTTCTATATACCAAGGTTATCTAGTCTGACTCAAGCCATAGTTCGAAGATGTGTTTTGCGTGCCCAAAATAATGCAAGACAAGGCCCTGTCAAACCCCCTGGAGTTCAGTATATGGGAGGACTCCCAATGTCAGATTTGCAAATAGATTACACCGTGATGCCTAAATCTGGGGGATATCGTTATTTGTTGGTAGCTGTGTGCACCTACTCAGGCTGGGTAGAAGCTTGTCCAACTCATACAGAAAAGGCAGGAGAAGTTGTATGATTTGTGTTGTGAGAAGTTACACCCAGATATGGACTTCCGTGTTCTATAGGATCAGATAATGGCCCAGCCTTTATTCATCAGTGTTTGCAATAACTAACTCATGTGCTTGGTATCAAGTGGAAACTTCATACAGCCTATAGACATCACAGTTCTGGAAAGGTGGAAAGGATGAACAGAACAATAAAAACCCAGTTGGCTAAAATGTGTCAGGAAACTCAGCTCAAGTGGAATGTCCTTTTGCCAATAGCTTAGTTGCGAATACGTAGTACGCCTACCAGAAAGATGGGTTTGTCTCCCTTTGAAATTATGTATGGGCGTCCACCTCCCATACTAAGTAATCTAAGGGGAGACTTGAATCAGTTGGGTGAAGGAATTACTCGGCAGCAGGTTGTAGAGTTGGGTAAAACTACGGAGGAGGTGCAGAAATGGGTGCAAGATAGGTTACCTGTGAACATATATCCACCTGTTCATTCCTATCAACCAGGAGATCAAGTGTGGATAAAAGAATGGAATATTGTTCCATTAGGTCCAAAGTGGAGGGGTCCTTATGTTGTTCTTTTATCTACCCATACAGCTGTAAAGGTGGCAGAGGTGACTCCGTGGATTCATCATTCTAGGGTTAAACCAGCATCAGACTCTTGGCAAGCTATCCCAGATCCTGAGAATCCTTGCAAGATCCGGTTGAAGCGTGCAACTCAGTCGGAGTGACGAGGAGATATTGGAACATCTAGAGTAACTATAGAGATCAGCAAAGTAGGTGTTTTGACGGCCATAATAAAGCCTGACCACCTGCCTACGTGTCATAGCCAGAGTGTCTCGAAGGGATCTCTGTGAAGGAAAGTGAGGATCAGAAGAACAACATCCTTGCAGCCCTCACAATCGGGAAGCTGAGGGGCCATCGCACGGTCGAAGAAAAATGAGGATTTCAGGAATAATGTGTTTTATTATGTGTCTTAGTATTTTTATGATTTTTCAAGAAGGTAGGAGTACAGACATACCGAATTGCGATAGTTGCATTAAGACTACTAAAACAGGTAACCAAATATCCCAAACTCTCATCTGGCACAGTATGAATGTAAGGGATCTGTATCTAAATGTAGATATTTGGATATTGATTATAGTGTGTGCAAGCCAATATCAGGAGAGTCTAAATGTTTCGATCCCCAATTCCAAACCCGTACAATTTGGTTGGTAATTAGGAATAGTAATTCCCAGGGAACTTTGATAAATAGAACTGTGATAAATACCATACATTCTACGGGTGTTCTGCTATTTGATGCATGTAAGGCGATTTCTGGTAGTAGAAAACTTTGGAATGTATGTGGTAATCTTATTGGTTTAATGATAAATACTTATGTCCCAGTAAAAGATCTACTGATCCTGATTGCCCAAATAGAGATTATAATTTTTGTCCCTATTGGTTTTGTGTAGGGTGGGCAACCTGGGGAAAAACAGTGGATCAAGATATGATTATCCAAAGGTTGCCTACCACACCATACTGTAAAACTATGTGTGTAACCCCGTTCACATGACCATTTCCAATCTGCAGCACTTTATTGACAGGTTCGGAGGTCTGTTTGGGTTCCAAATATATGGCACAGGAGTAGATCCAGGAACAATAATATATGTAGGTCTTGAAACTGAGACAGTGGCAGGGTATTGCAGGTAGTCTTAATGTAACTAATTGCTATGTGTGTGGAGGTACTAATATGGGAGACCAGTGGCCATGGGAGGCAAAGGAAATATGGTACCCTGGCTCTGAGACATATGAACAACAGATACCCTTTCAGTCTGATCATCAAGTAAGTACTAGAAGTAAATCGGAATGGCGGTTAAAAACCTCCATTATAGGTCATGTTTGTATAGCCAGGAAAGGGACAATGTATAACACGTCTGTAGGTGAGCTAACTTGCTTGGGACAAAAAGCCTATAATGTTAATACTAAAATACTACTTGGTGGTCAGCTTCAAATGTCTCGGAGCCTACTAATCCGTTTGCCAATTACACTCATTTAAAGGAGGTATGGTTTGACTTATCTGCTACATCTAGTTGGAAAGCCCCAGCAAATTTATACTGGATCTGTGGTAAGAAAGCTTATTCGGAGTTACCACAAGATTGGGAAGGGGCATGTGTATTAGGTATGCTCAAGCCATCCTTCTTCTTGTTGCCAATTGAGACAGGAGAGACCTTGAGAGTTAAGGTTTACAATGTAAATCATAAAAGGAAGAGAGCATCCTTGAATATAAGTAGTTGGGAAGATGAGTGGCCCCCTCAACATATTATTAATTATTATGGACCTGCTACTTGGGCAGAAGATGGCACTTATGGATATAGAACTCCGATATATATGCTCAACCGCATTATTAGACTACAGGCAGTGGTTGAGATTATTACTAATGAGACAGCTCAAGCGCTTAATCTTCTAGCTAAGCAAAATACCAGGATGAGATCAGCCATCTATCAAAATGGATTAGCTTTAGATTATCTATTAGCAGTGGAAGGAGGTGTATGCGGAAAGTTTAACCTTAGCAACTGTTGTTTGTATATAGATGATGAAGGTCAGGCAGTGGCTGAACTTACTAGTCACATGGTTAAACTTGCGCATGTACCGACTCAGGTCTGGAACGGGTATAATCCTAATAGTTTGTTTGGAAGCTGGTATGAGCAGCCTGGAGGGATTAAGGCGTTAGTAGGAGGAGTAGTGTTTATCATATTCTTATGTCTTTTTCTGCCCTGTCTAATTCCATTAATGGTAAGGTCCCTACGTAGTATTATAGAGAGTACTATAGAGAGAAAGACAGCGGCTCATGTAATGGCTGTCTATAGATATGATCCCCTAGCCCAAAGAGAATATATTCAGGATGAGGAATGTTGAAGGAGTTTTTAAGATGCTTACAAGGTCTACTCTGGTTCAATGGCTACTTGAGAGATGTAGGTAAAACTGTGATTGGTGATGCATCTGGAATAATTTGTATCAGAGGCATCAAAGGGAGGAATGTGGTGGAATTTCGGGGGAATGTAAATTTAGAAGGCCAAGATTTCCATGTGGCATATGTGTATGTTGTGTCAGTTAGTTAGCTACACGTAGCTAGGATACTGTCATCAATGTACTGAGCATGTGCAGGAATGCAGGAACTGAAATTGCACTTATTTCCTTTGTCTTGGATGGGCCATGTGGTTTGTCTAGATGTACAAGTCTATATTCTGCTCATTGATTGGTTAAAGGTATATGTAGGTATAGCTATTAATGAGAGGAGTTATAGTGCTATATAAGGAATGTACACCATGTGTTGGTCTCTCAGAATTTTGGAACAGGAGTTCATCTGAGACCCGATCGGTAATGTGAATAAAGGCCTCTTACTTCCTGAATACCTGTGTCCATCTCTCTGTGTTTGGCTTCTGCATGCTTATATTTGCAGGGTTAATAGTAGTGGGAGTTGGCACCCAGACCACTCCAATGGGCGGAAGTGGTCTGGATGCCTGGAGTGTCCCTTTATATAATTTTAATGTTTCATTTCTGAGTAAAATGAAATAAGCAATCAAATGTGAGCTGTGATACAAGTTTAAAGAAACATCAGAACAAACACTACACAGGTCTATCTATGGGTAGATGGGGGGAAATATACACCACTCTTCAAGCGGGTAGTAAATATTCGTTATAGGGATCAGAAAATTAGAAAAAGAGAGAGCACCCACTTGAAGTGGGAAAGTTAAAAGACCACTTCACTCTATTTGAAATTGTCACTACAGAAACACCTCTCTGTCTTTTAGTCTGACAGCCATGGAGGTTATCTTATTGATCCAATTATATCCACAGAGTAATCCTTCCCAGAAAGCCGCATGCACCCGCTCATGGCCCAAAATCATAGGCTTCTCAATGGGAAACTTACGATTGTATATTTCCATGGCACAGACAGAAAAGGGGTGGCCTTACAAGACAATAGATCTGATTTTTTTTTTTTTAAGATATGTCAACAGTGAAAAAAAATGCAGAAATAAATTCATGCATGTTTTCATTAGGGGTATAGCTAAAGAGGTTTTTTTTTTTTTTTTTAGTCCAGTGGAGAATTCCTTTAAAGGGACACTGAAGGCTCCACGACTTTCTCATTGGATGGCGCAGTCCCACTATTCAGTGTTGGTGTGACCGGGGATGTATTTACCACAAGGCATTTGCCTAGGTGGGCACTTTCGGGGGGGCACCAAAAAATGCCACCCCAAGCTTCCAGACAAGTGCCTTGTTTGCCTCATGTTCTGGGGCTGTCCACCTTACTGTGAGTGAGTGAGTGTAGCTGTCAGTGTGTGTCTGTGAGTGAGTGAAAGTGTGTGTGTGTGTCTTTCAGTGAGAATGGGTGTGTCAGTGTGTGTATGTCATTTTATGTGTATCTGAGAGTGTGTGCCTGTCAGTGAGTGGGTGTGTTGGTTAAACAGGGTGTGCCAATGACTGTGTATCTGTCAGTGAGTGTACATCAGTGCATGTATCAATGAGGGCATGTGTCTGTCAGTCAAAAAAGTGGCTTTGACACAAATTGGGGTGGCAAATTTAGATTTTGGAGGTGCCCGAATTTAGTCGTGCCTAGGGCAGCACAAATGCAAAATACACCACTGGGTGTGACACTGACTGATGGTCACCGCCGAATGACTGCAACCTGGCCTCTCTGCTGCTCAGGGCTTGCAGCTACGGTCAGCATTGATAGGCGGAGGCTGTATGTTACGTCTTCTCAGCCTTCCGCTGTCACCCAAACTACATGTGAATCGGTATGACGAATGTCAACTTAAATTCCAAATTAGCCATACCTCCAATGAAAGGAGGGAGGGACCCGTGGGTGACCGCGTCCCTAATTCAGTGCCAAACCAATCTAGAAACTACACACCTGTACAGCGCCAGGGGACTGCAGGCACCATAACAACTTTAACGCGATAAAGAAGTTGTTATGGTGCCTGGTGTCCCTTTACAAACAGTGACAGTGTGTGCAGGTAACGCACAGGACATGGAGAGTCCTTGCAGCAGGACACGGTCATTGTATTCACTAAATTCACACCAACTGTGCTTCTACTGAGCTGGAGAATCTTTATTTGATTTAATAAACATTTTATTTGATTACATTTTGTAATGTTTTATTATTATGATGTCACTATAATTCGCTGACATGTTCCTATAACCCCACAGAGCCTTCCTATCGGCTATAAAGCGGCAGTGTGCGGTGTATGAGGGGCCACCCGGAGCCCATGGAGAGCTCTGTGTACCCGGCCGGTAAGTGGACATGCTGCCGGGGGGGGACTGAGTGTCGCAAACCACACTTCCCGGCAGCCCTTTGCGGCCACGCACGGCAGAGGAGGAAAGGCCAGTCAGCGGCTTTTCTGTCGCGGTGGCTCACGGGAGATGTAGTCCGCAGGCGGGCGCACGCCTCACGCTAGTCAATAGAAGCAGGGCGGTCAGGCGAACTACCCGCTGGCGCCTCCCGCGTCGCGTTCTGTGCGCCGGGCTTACGTCGGTGACGTCACGGCAGCACACGAGGAGCCGTTGAGTGAGTGCTGAGTCGGGTTAGTGGCGGCGCTCGCGGGATCAGCCGGGTCTCCTGGAAGCAAGCCGCAGCCGGAGCCGACTCTCCCCAGCCCGAGCCCATCCCGAGCGGGTAACCAGCAGCCGCAGCGCCCCCTCCCCCCCACACACAACACCCGGAAATGGAGCCCAGCGACTCGGCCCCGGATTCCTGGGATCAGGCGGATATGGACGCCCCGGAGGCCCAGCTCAACTCAGCCCTGGCCATGCTCAACGTCAACGCCAAGCCCTTCGTCCCCAATGTACACGCCGCGGAGTTCGTGCCTTCATTCCTCATCAGCAGCAAGGAGGACGGTGAGCAGCGGGCCGGGGGGGGGACAGGGAGGCTCAGCACCACCTCTGGGGCCCAGGGCCGGGGAGGACATGATGGGGCCTAGAGCCGGCCGGCAGGGAGGGTGGGCATGGCTGGCACCCAGAGCCGGGGAGGGGAGGACATGTTGGGGCCCAGAGCCGGCAGGGTGGGTGGGCATGGTTGGGGCCCAGAGCCGGCAGGGTGGGTGGGCATGGTTGGGGCCCAGAGCCGGCAGGGTGGGTGGGCATGGTTGGGGCCCAGAGCCGGCAGGGTGGGTGGGCATGGCTGGGGCCTAGAGCCGGCAGGGAGGGTGGGTGGGCATGGCTGGCACCCAGAGCCGGGGAGGGGAGGACATGTTGGGGCCTAGAGCCGGCAGGGTGGGTGGGCATAGCTGGGGCCTAGAGCCGGGGAGGGGAGGACATGCTGGGGCTTAGAGCCGGCAGGGAGGGAGGGTGGACACGATGCGGCAGCCCTGATCTCCCGGCATGAGGGAGGTGCCTGCAGTGTGATCGCAGACAGACACCCCAGCCCTCTGTCTGCTCTCACATTAGGCACAGTGCCATGTGGGGCCCATGCCTGGGGTTATTACATTGATTTTTATGTAGCACTAGCTTGCATCAGGTAGATTCCAAAAAGAAAATAAATAAAAAAATACCATAAAAGTTATGCGGTAGATGTGTGTAACCTATTTATCTAGGTTTAACGTCTAAGGGGGATGGTATTACATGAAAATGGCATATTGCTACAATAGATATCATGCTCAACAGGAGATTGTTCTGAGCAGGTTACATAGATTATGGCTAGGCAGATAAAACTACACTCTTGAACTTGAGAGGGACATAGGTAGCATGTTTACTAGGGTACAGAAGTGGAGTTTTTATTTTTTATTTTTTTTAAAAAGCATGATTTTTCCACCCGTAATCACCATATAGTCGTGATGACTCACAGCATGAGATGCAGTACAGTTCTTATTGAGAATTACTGCTTTTGTTACACCTCCCTTTTGCAGAAGCTTTAGGAGTCGAATGGTAGAAACAGGTTCGGCTTGGGTATTGGCAGTTAAACCACTTATATTTAATGTAGTTTTAGCGCAACTAGTTCTTGTTTTTTTGTTTCCCTTCCATAACTTCAACGATAAGATCTTGAGATTTCAAAAAAGTGCACATCTGTTTTTTTTTCTCATTAGTTGAGATATATGGGACGCTTGTGTAAAGTGTGAATGTCCACGGATAAACCATTTCTGCTTGCATTAAATAACATTACATTATTTTTTTTTTATTTATATATATATATATATATATATATATATATATATATATATACATGTATGTTGGTATCAGATGTATATATTTGAATTGAAGCACCATAACCACTATAGCCTGCTGTAGTGGTAATGGAGCCTGGAGTATACTTTAGTTATAGCTGTACACAGCGAAGTAAAGCCGTGCAGGACTTTGCTCCTTGCCTGAGAACATCTGCTGAGTGCTCTCTGCCGATACACATGGCTATGCTTTTATTTGTAGTTATCCTGCTTCTTCTTCTGTAAACTCATATTTAAATAGTTTAGGGATTTACTGTGTGATGGCACAGGACACATTGTGCCATTACTACTGCAGTGACTGAAGTAGTTATTATTCTTGAGGTGCTCTTTTTAATTAAAATCCAGCATTTCACTGTCAATACTGGAAAACTTGAAGTTTAAAAATACTTAGAATTAAAATTAGAATGTTCCTTCATTTGAAAAAAGTCAACATTCCATAAACCAAGGCTTTATGCAGTGCCAGTCATGGTCAGGGCAGTAGGGGGTGCAGGACTGGAGCGTGGTTGTTACAATAATGTGAGACCAACTGATCCCTGAGAATCATAGTATTAGAGTGAAGGGTGGAAAGTGATAATATAACTGCTACAAAGAAATCATTTGATAACTCATTTGTCTTCTGCATTAGAAGCTGTTGTATTTAAAGGTATGCTCCATAACCACTACAACCTGCTGTTGTGTTCATGGTGCCACTAGTGCCCTGCAGCTCTGACAGTGTCATTTCTCAAATCATTTTAAAAAGGGGACTGCAGCCCCCTTGCACGACCCAGTTAAAGGACCAATTTAAGCACCCAGACCACTTCAGTTTAATGAAGTGGTCTGGGTGCCAGGTCCAGTTAGGGTTAACCCATTTTTTAAATAAACAAAGCAGTTTCAGAGAAACTGCTATGTTTATTAATGGGTTAAGCCTTCCCCCAAAGCCTCTAGTGGCTGTCTCATTGACAGCCACTAGAGGCGCTTGCGTGCTTCTCACTGTGATTTTCACAGTGAGCTCACGCCAGCGTCCATAGGAAAGCATTGTAAATGCTTTCCTATGCGACCGGCTGAATGCGCGCGCAGCTCTTGCCGCGCGTGCGCATTCAGCCGACGGGGCGGAACGGAGGAGGAGAGAAGGAGAGCTCTCCGCCCAGCGCTGGAAAAAGGTAAGTTTAAACCCCTTTCCCCCTTCCAGAGCCGGGCGGGAGGGGGTCCCTGAGGGTGGGGGCACCCTCAGGGCACTATAGTGCCAGGAAAACGAGTGTTTTCCTGGCACTATAGTGGTCCTTTAAGTTTTCAAACCTTTTTAAATTGGTTTGAGAAATTATTCTGGGAGAACTCCAGGGCACTGCAGGACAACCCAGTTAGATTAGGAGTGCCCAAAAGGTTGATCCCAGATGTCTTAAAACTAGAGTTTCAATGTTGCTTAGTTCTACAACATCTGGGGATCTACCTTTTGAGCACCTCTGAGTTAGATCCATTTAGGAAAGCACTTAAGTGCAATTTTGTATCTTGCCGTTCTTTGCTTAGGAGAGACATCTGGCTTCTCTGGAAAAAAAAGTAGACTGGGGGACCAAGTAAGTTTCAAAACAGTTTCACTGATTACTCTTGCAGGCTGTAGTGGCGATCAGGCTATTATTTTGATGTTTAAGATGATGCTTAAAGGGACACTATAGTCACCCAGACCACTTCAGCTCAATGGACACTTTGAATGTGCACGTGGCACTTGCCGCGCGTGCGCATTTGGCTCCGTTGACGGATGGTGGGGCTGACTTCGGCAGGGGAGGAGCGGTCACCAGTGCCTGGCGCAGGAATAAGGTAAGCTGCTGAAGGGGTTTTAACCCCATCAGCACCACGGGAGGTTGACCCTGAGGTTGGGGGCACTATAGTGTCAGGAAATCCGCTATGTTTTCATGACACTATAGTGATCCTTTAAAGTTCTAACTAGCTATGTGTGATGGAGAGAAATTTTATTTTCTTATAGTGCACAGATAACACAGATGAATTAACTCCTGCACTAGCAGAGTAAAATAATCCCTTTCTCTGCTGCCAATACATAGCAGTTTTTGCTGCTCACTTTCAGCATGAAAATCATATAAATTCAAGGGATTAACAAAAAACGTTTATCTGTAAAACTGAGCATCTTCATTGGGGAATGGGTTCTCTCCCTGAAGCATTTGCCACTCCGTAGGCTGTTAAAAATGGGATATCTGGCTTCTCTTCTGTGGATAAAATATACGAATCTGATTACCCATGGAGGGAAACGAATGCAAAATTTAAACAACTTCAAAGTTCAACATTTTACAGTATTTTGTAACAGTATAAAATGTTACACAGTTGGTCATTTAGTTTTTTTTTTTTTTGCTTTTTGTACCTGTTCTGCGTGTTTACTTATTTAAGCTGGTTTTCTTCTGAAGTAAGTTATCATTTGTTTCTCCATCCTCATGGGACAAGAGTGGTAATAATTTTAGAAAATTTAAATGCCAAAAGCTACTATAATTTTCCTGGGCTTGTATAAACCATGACTTATGACACTTAAAGGAGCACTATAACCTTTACGGCTTTGTTGTGGCTAAATAGGACACTGTAAGCGCTGGTGGAACTGTTTCTTCTGATTGAAGTGAATAGTGTCTGGAATCACCTGGCACCATCCTCCATTCAAAGTTAAACTATTTAAAGTGGTTTAAAGAACAATATTTACATTGCATGGTTAAACTCAACTCTAGTTGTTTTCCTACAGAGAGCCACTGGAGGTGCTTCCACACCAATAACAGTGAAACTTTTTTTTTTTTTTTTTTTTTTAATTCTGTGCTTTCCTAAGAGATGCGTTTGATTGGACATGTGTGATGTTTAACACCCTCCCATTCAGTGTTAAACTGCTTGCAAATGATTAAATATTGAATAGGGGGGATGGTGCTCAGTGTCCAAAGACACGATAACCATTCACTTATATGAAATAGTGGTTAGTGAGCCTTTAAGGAGTACGGAGTGTTTGGGTGATGTGCTTTAGTTTTCTCTCCTGCTGTTTTTGAGTAGCTTGAAGAAAAGCTGGTCATTGCTGTGATCAAACACCTGCCCTTCTACCGTGGCCCGATTTGGAGGTTGTATTTTCAAATTGGCTGTCTAATATTAACCAGAACTAATAAACCATCAGCACAACTTTCACTTGACCTGTTAAACATAAGCTTGTCTAAGTTAGATTACACTAGTCATCCAAATCTTTCATAGAAAGTGAACAAAAATTACATGCATGGCTAGTAATCTATAGTTGTAACATTCACACAAATTGCTACTCTTGGTCTGCCCTTTTGCAACTCTAGCCACATCTGCTTCAACTTCGATCTTTTTTAAACTGAACATTCTGCTTGTCTCACCATAGCTCCTGCTCCCACAATTAGAGAGAACCAGTTCTGGTTACCTCCTGGTCAGTAGTGAGCTTCTGGTAGAGGAGCATTAGAAGGCAGTTGGCGCCATGTAGATTTTCTGTTTATATCAAACCATTCAATGTTTTGATAGTAAATTGAGGAATGCTGACGGAGTCTAGGAAACCCAACCACCACAGTTAATTTGTAGCAGTTATGTTGTGTAGTGTCCCTTTAAGTATCAGTGGATTTGAATGGGCACAACTTTCCCAAGTCGTTGATTTTTAGTTTCACATACTTTGGTTTACATTGCTTTAACCTTGTTCTTTCTGCTCCATTCGAGGAGCTTTCAGTTTCTTTAGAGATGTATGTTACAGGGCTAGCAGAGTTTTTGTAGTCTTTCTGTTATAGTTGTTTAGTTTGTCCTTCTAAAGATTAAGTTTCTCAGCAAGACTCCATAATCTGTGTCCAAGTTCTGTAGTTTGACATATGTCCTATTGCTTCTAATCTCTTTTCCTGTATGACTAAGGAAAGTCCCACCCACTATTGCGTAAACTAGTTTTCTGTACTTTGCTTGCAGAGAGCTCACATGTCCATTTCTGTTGGCATAAGAGAAGTCCTTTTCAATGTCGTTTGATTAACAAAGGGTGAGCAGCATCACTAAACGGCATTGGTTTGCATTACCTTTTATTTTCTTGACCCTGAGAGCCAAAACATCCCAATGTCATGTATTGAATTTATAATCTGCTGGAAAATACTTCTTTGAATTTTAAAATCTCTTAAACTAACAATAACATTTATTGGCTATATTAAAGGAATAATAGTTCTGACCCTATATGTATTCCTGACCTTATAGTGTTAAAACCACCATGTAGCCACCACTGGCCCCATTTTGCCTCCCTAAATATTGTAACATCTTACTTTTATTCAAGTCTGCAGCTGCTGCCTCTAACCTGTCTGCTGACATCAGAAGTGGTGGTCTGAGTCGATCACAGTGCTTCCTCATAGGATTGGCTGAGACTGCCTAGGACGCAGAGCCAGCACAAGTCAAACACATCCCTAGCCAACCAGCATCTCCTCATAGAGATTAAATGAAATCAATGCATCTGAGGAAAGTTCAGTGTCTGCAATCAGAGAATGGAGACACTGAATGGCAGTGCGGCACACTAGGCAGGACTGCCCCAGGAAGCACCTCTAGTAGCCATCTGAGGAGTGTCCAGTGGAGTCATCAGTAGGGTATAATATAAACACTGCATTTTCTCTGAAAAGATAGTGTTTACAACAAAAAGCCTGAAGGGAATGCTTATACTCACCAGAACAAATACAATAAGCTGTAGTTGTTCTGGTGACTATAGTGTCCCTTTATTTTATCATAGTAGACCACTGTGCCCCTTTCCAAAAAAAAACAAACCCTGAAATCCAGCACTGGGAAAGTATACTCTCATAAGACATATCCTCCTCCTCCTGTGGCATCGTGTATTCTCAATTAATTTCCTCAATTAATCTAGTGCTTCTCATATAGTTGCACCGGGCATGCACAGCTTCTGGTAAAGCATACTTTGCATACTGACATCAGTGGGTTCAGAATTTGAATCTTTTCCTGTCTGGAGCCTCTTATGACTGTCTGACAGGCACTAGTATGCATGGAAACGGTAAAATATATATATATATATTTTATTTTTTTGAGGCAGTGCTGTTTATAGTAGCATAGCTGCATGGGGCATAATTCGTTCCAACATCAATACACCTATATGTTTTTCTGCATTGTCCTGAGCCTTTTATGTTCCAAACTCATCTACTTCAGTGTATTTGGCAAACTTAATCTCACCAGCTGTTAACTTAAAATACCATTATGCAGAGGGAATTTTATTGCTGATGGCAACATCTGGAGTCTTGCCATTTTGCAAAACTGCCTCATAGAAGTAGTTGCTTTTCACATTCTGTAAACGCATCCATTTTTCTGTAGCAATTACAGGTTTAGAAACTCTCACTTTGAGTACCAGAAGAATGTCATTTTGAGGGATTGACATTATACTTGTGGCATTTACCTTCTGAGGGTAGGTTACCACTGGGTTACTATATGCACTTTTCGGCCATCTTTTTAAGAGTCATCATCCTATATTTATGTTGAACCGCCACCCTGTTGTAAGTATTCAAGTAGTAAGTAGACTTCTTATCTTGGTGCTGCAGGGAACCACTCCATTGAATTTATCCGATATAGCTGGCACCTCCCTCTCTGAGCTAAACCCAGCATTGAGGGGTTTAGCTTATTGTTTGAGAGCAATCATCTGACATACTCGGCCATTGAACAAGCACTGCAGGGCTTATCACAGGGGAGCTAACAGAAGCTCCATCCAGATTTCAGTCAGATGTAGTGGAGGCAGGGAGTGGCGCTTGGACTTACCACTCCCCATCTCCAACACGAGTAAGCTAGAAGTTAATAATTGGACATTTTTGTACTCTCGTTGCCTGAGAGCGATCAGCTGAGCTAATGCTATCTTTAGAAGTGGATGGGAGCTGCTCCAGGCATTCCCCAGGTAACCAGTAAAGCTGTCCTAAAACAATTTGACTACTTAGAGGGGCACCAGGACACGTGCTTCAAGTGTTTAAGTCCTACTTAAATCTCTGGCTTGCAATCATAATTTTATATTTAGATCTGCTGCCATTTAATGGTTTTATGTGTGACCGTTACCTATTTTGTAGCCACCTAGTGTCTTGTGTTTTCAGGAGCCAAGCAAGTGCTATACCAATATCCTTCAATGGGCCTTGACAAATGTCACTAGCATCTAGGAGCCGAGCAAGACTTTTAAATAAGGGGGTGCTCTAAGTACCATAACCACAACTGCTTGGAGGCCTGTTTTTTGTTGAGGTGTTTGAGTGTAGTTTTACAAAATCTTTGCTCTCTGGCCTTCGGGACCACCCCTTGCTCTGCCACATTGATGATGCAGAATTTACACGTCCACATTTTGATTACCAGTTCTGTCCAAACTAGATGGTTGTGATAGGCTAAGTGTATGGAAGCAAGAAAGCCATGTGTTTTAAAAGTGAAATACTCCTTGGCAAAACAATCTGCAGAAATTTGCTCCGTAGAGTTGGCATCCCCTTTACCTTAGATCTCCGACCACATATTAATCTAAAAACTATGTAATGATTTCTGTTGTGACCGCAGGGGCAGCATCTATGTCCTAAAATCACTTCATTTAGATGAAGTAATTTTGCTGCTTTATTCCCCTCGTGACCTGTTTGGAAGCCATTGATTTGGTTGCCATGGAATTATTCACAGGCTGAGAACACACATAATCAGTGATATTTTAAGATTCGCATAGTGAGCTGTTAATAGAGGTCATTTTGGCTTTCCTTTAAATTGTCCTGCTGAAAAGCTAACTTGTATTTTGCCTGAGGCATCACTGCCTTGGTTTCTGTATCACCTGAATGACTGCCTTTGTTGGAAGCACTTACAATTTTGGTACAATTTCAGTTAGAGGATTTTAGTGGCCACATTATCAGAGGGCCAGACAAGGGTCCATGTTATGGCTGCGTGAGGAGAGCTTATAAACTCTTTCCACCATAACCACTGTAACTATATTTCGCAGTTACAGTTCTCAGGGTCAAGTTAAATACTTGTCTTGAAACAATTGTCCTGATTTTGTAAATTAAAGCAATCTGTTTTACATGCCATTAAAAAAAAGTAGCTAAAACCCAGGTTGTCTTGAATTTACCATTTTTAATTTTCGATAGTTTTGAAACATGTCCTTTTGGTTTCCCCAGATACAACCGATAACTCGGCACAAGATGAAAAATCTCTGTCTTCAGAAGGTATGCATTTTGTATATATTTTATCCTCCTGTTTTTCATACTGGAAGGAAATTTTTTGAAAACAATTGAAGTTATGTGTCCTACAGCACTCTCTATGATACTGGATGTTGCTGCACGGAGGTCATGACTTGGCATTTAATGCCAAGTCACCATCTCAAAATAAATTCAAAAAATTACACCTTTGAAATTTAGGGTGGTGGGATGCAGATGTAAAACATTTCAACTATTTACTAAAACCTGATCTAAAATGTATTTAAGTATGGATCTTATAAGCAACAGCAGTTCTCTGGAGCTGCTCTTATTTGCAGAGCCTTAAAATAGATAACTTAGAGAAGTTACTAGCTGCACAAGTTGTTTTTAATTGATATTGTAGAGGTACTCTAAACACAATAGCTACATCTTATAATGATATTGTCATGATGACTCCAAACCAGTCACCCTCATTTTGCATGATTTTTACTTTCTCATTATCCATAAACTCCATACAGCCATGAATGGCATTGATAGCTAAACTACCCCAGCACACTCAGCCTATCGTGTCTATCCACTGTTGGACAGATTTTTATGAATGGCTTTGAGTTTTGGGAGATATCTGTTGTACTGTCTGGACTGCTCAAGAGCAGTTTAACATCTTTAGCAATCTGGATACCCTTCATAAAAAAACCTGGCCAACCTCCGCCTGTCCTAGTATGTTAAGTTCCCCCAATACTTACAGGACCAATACTAAATAAATAAAAAACATTTTTTTTAAATATATATATACACACACACACACACACGCTGATCGGTCTTTATACACTGCTGCCCATCTTACATATCACCTATGCATTTTTACTTAAAACTTTAGTGTGCTGGGGGGGAGGTGGGGGGACTGACTTAATGTAAAACAGGGAAATAGCACCTAATGACCCATTTGACTAAGATTATTGGTATTTGTATAGCGCCGCAGCGTTTTTACAATATAATGAGTGGGTAAATTTAACAATAAATTAGATATTTACAAAATGTTACAGGAACAATAGGTAGGTGAGAACTCTGCTCAAACGAGCTTACAGTCTAGAGGAGGTGGGGTATAAAAACACAATAGGGCAGCAAGGGGGAAAGTAGCATAGCTGGAGGTAAGGGTGGAGTGGTTCTTTAGAAGAGAGCAAGAGACTGATATGTGACACAGAAGTTACACTGGGAGGCCATAAGCATTTCTGAACAGATGGGTTTTGAGGGAGTTCTTAAATGATTGAAGACTAGAAGAGTCTGGTGGTAAGCAGGCAGTAACAAAAGTCCTGCAAGCGAGAGTTCGCATTAAGGGTGCGAGCAGTGGACAGAATAAGGTCGCCGGCACAGCGGAGAGACCATGAAGGAGCATAACTACGAATTGGTGAAGAGATGTAACAGCAGCTAGAGTTGTTAAAACGCTTTATATGCAAGGGTTAGTATTTTGAATTGACACTTGTAGGATACAGGAAGCCAATGTAAGGATTGACTGAGAAGCAGGGTATGGGAGGACACATTCATTACAAATTGTAGGGGGTAGTACAGCTTCTAGGGAGACCAATTATGAGAGAATTATAGTAATCCATGCGAGGGATAACCAGAGCATGAACAAGCTGCTTGGCAGCATCTTGTGTAAGAAAGGGGCGGATGCGGGCAATGTTTTTAAGGTGGCATCGACCGGTTTTAGCAACCTACTGGATATGAGGTGCAAAGGTGAGGCCATTATCAAAGATAACACCATGAACTTGCAGGAAAGCAAGAGATGGATCAACATTGTGAGGAGGAAAAATAATGAGCTCTGTTTTAGAGAGGGTGAGGACAAGATTGAATAGGGTCGAGGAGAGTTGGAATTGAGTAAATGAGCCAAACTAAAGAAGTCTTTCTAGAAACTTGGGGGGTGGGAAGCAGAGATATGGGACGATAGTTGGAAGGAAAAGATCTAAATTGGCTTTTTTAGGATGGGTACGACAGCATGTTTAAGGGGAGTAAGGACAACACCAGACGAAAGATAGCCGTTAAGGATGGTTCAAGGGGGGGGGATTGAATAAAGCGGACCGGTGGTGGGACGAGGAGAAACGCAGCCATCTCCTGTTCAGTAACTGAGAAGCTTGAAGGGTAGTGAAGGTATGGTCCATGTGAGGTTGCGATAGAGGGGATTCTTTCCTTAATTGTTTAATCTTGTCGGTAAAGTAGCCTGAAAGGCTATTGGGTGAAAGGTTAGTTTGGGGGTCGTCTTGAGATGGGGAAAGTGAGTTGAAGGTATCAGAAGCCTGGGATTGTGAGAGCATGGATGAGAGAGTGAATGTAGGATTGTTTAGCCAGGGTGAGGGCTGTGCTGTATGTACGCAGAGATGGATTTATAATAAGTCTGCCGATGCGGAACTTACTCCAGCAGTATTCAGCTGATCGGGAGCATCTCTGCAGGTAGCGGGTTGACTTAGTGTGCCAATGTTGAAGTTGGGGCTATATAGTCACTATATAATGGTTTAGGTACTTCAAGTCCATACAGTTTTCAGGATATGCTGAATGTAGCCAAAATATATTACACGTGGGATACAGCTGCTAAACCTAAAATATATAATAATAAAAAAGCATAATACAGTTGATGGAGATATAATAATCTCTGCTAAAGATTGCACTCACATGATTTTGAAGTTAAATGCGCTCTAATGGTGCCTCCCCTGGTATTTGGGGGGTTAATGTCTCCCTCTTAGGATCAGGTATCACCCAATATCAGAAACCAAGCAGTACTCCCGACAGGTAGATGAGTAGAAGAGGTTTATTGGAAATAAGTTTTAAAATTTTAATTAAAAGACATTTTGGTCTTGCGTGTTTCGTCCTCTTATGGGACTTCCTCAGAGACCAATATTCAATAAAAACAATTACAACAATGATGCTCCCAAAAAAAGCAGCCTAAACTATGCAGAATGTAGATATGTCTGAAACAGTTGTGTTTGCATCAAATGCCAAGCTATTTTATAAGGTTTTTTTTGTCTTCAGATTCCAATGCAGCTGTTGGGATGGAGATTTCTGAGCCTGTTGGTAAGTGACAGCTTTTTATATTCTGCTGTCAGTTCAGTTATGTAACACTTTGAAATTTTGTTGGGGTATAAGGCACAATTAAATGTGTAGTTTTTAGGTTACAGGTAAATTGGGTATGTGAATTATCTGTGTGTATTTATTTTGATGTCAGTGTGCTTGGATTTTCAGTCCACAGCAAATTGAGTGCGTGAAATCTTTACCTTGAGAAAGCGACCAGTCATGTGAAATGTGTTGAGGGCTATTTAGGAGCCAGCAGAAACAGAGAGATGGAGCAATACTGATGTTAAACTTTGACATCCTGACAGGAGAGATACCACAGACTCTGGGTGCAGGGACTGTAACTCACCGTGCGATATTTGGCTTTTATTGCAAGCCTCACTATTCCAAAATATACATATTCACTCTCTAATGGCAAGTGGACGTTTTGGGTCCTGACAAACCTTTGTAATGCAGTAAGGCTACATAGATACGTAATTATTATTTTTTTTTTAAACTGTCCTTTGAACAGTTGAGACAGCTATTTGTATTGGCTCTTTTTGTAAACTACATGGTCAAAGGTATATGCGTCCCCATTGTAATTAATGGAATAGTACAGTAGGCAACCTTGCAATACTCCAGATGTTGTGCAAAAAATCTCCCCTAATGGTTTGCTAGCATTATGGTAGATACAGTGCATATCTGAAGTGTTGAAGGTTTCCTACACCTGGAAATAGGGTATATTCGCTTGTCATTTAAAAAAAATTAAATTCTTTCCTAAGTAGAAATGTCCAGTGTTTAATTTTAAAAATGCTTAACTCGCACCGGGCCTCCCTTAACATATAAACATAAGTCATTTCCAGGCTGTGCTAACCAACATTATAGATTTCGCTTAAACTCTGATTAAACGGACTTAACTGTACATGCCAAGTTTGTACCAATCTCCTTTACAGGTCATGCAGAAGAACGTTGCTATGCACAACCAATTATCATTGATTTACATTCTCTTAAATAAACCCTCCTTATGGACAGATTTGTCTTTGGCTGAGCATGTTGGGTGACTTGCTTAGCCAGTCAGTGGCATACAGAAGTAGAATTTCTGTATTAGTAGTTTTTGTTGGTTGAGGGCAAAACCCACGGGTGCTAAGAACCTGTTCTTGACCAATAACGGGGTGACGTCCAAAGCCAAACACCATAACCACTACATAATCATGTAGTAATTATGGTGTTCAGGCTTGTCCTGTAAGCATAGCACTTTGTGTTCTCCAGTATTGCCAAACCAATTTTCTGTCTCTTGTGCATCTCTGCTAGATGTTGACTTTGATCCAGTTGACCATTTCGAATGTTTGTGTAGGATTTTGTCCGTGGCATAAGTTTAATTCCCATCATTCTTTCTGAATTTTCTTCCAAACTACTAGGCTGCTACTACTTTTAGGTGTTCCCCCAACAGGTCACTAACTGTCAAAAAAACAACTTTCTTAACCATGCAACCCTTGACTTTCTATTCTCTCTTGCAGTAGAAAATGGAGAGACGGAAATGTCACCTGAAGAGTCGTGGGATCACAAAGATGAGCCCAGTGAAACAGAACCTGGAGGCGGTATAGGTGATGGAGGGTCTTCTGAAGATGCTGCACCAGAAATGATGGAGGAAGAGGAAGAAATTGCAAAACCCAAAACAGTTGTAGCACTCCCAGATGCCCCCAAAAAAGAACATGTTAACGTGGTTTTCATCGGGCATGTAGGTATGTTGGCCAGGACGCTTGTTCTTCTTTAATTAAAAAAAAATGTATATATATTTTTTTTTTGTCTTAAATTTATTATTTTAACATGTTAAATACAATTAAAGGTTTGCTGAAGGCCCTTTCACTTATAAGTCTGCTTATCTGTGTTTGTACCTTCCAGCAATCAGACCTGAAATGATCAAATGTATAGTATATTACTCGGGTTTATCAGTGCATGTGTTTTTGTTTGAGCATCATTAAATGGAATACAGTTCTGCATGTGAATTACCTTAACTAGTTAACATACTCTGCTTCTAAACTTACTATAACAATGGGTAAAAAGTATTCCTAATGCAACGTTGTGTCAGGACAAATATTTAAAGATGATTTCAACATTATTCAAGCTCCAATGCCTTTGGTTTACAGCAAATTCTTTTATCACTTAAAGCATTATGCAAAATTTGCACACTGTAATAAAATGACTTGAAAAACAATGTATTTTTTACAAATGTTTTCATCCAAACAAAACCTTTTTACTTACCATTTCTTTTTATTTCCAGATGCCGGAAAGTCTACCATTGGTGGCCAAATAATGTAAGTATATTTCATCTGCATACAACTCAATATTACAAGTGTTGAATCTGTAATCAAAGATGTGATGAGAACGATACCAAGATGTAGACAGTAAGAGTGGCATATCTGGGAAACGGGGATTGGGGTGTGAGGAGACAAACCCGGAGAAATACAAGTGCAGGAAAGCTCACCATGGAGTAATGTCAGGTATTATTTATATAGCATCATCAGATTCCGTAGCGCTGTACAATGGGTGGACTAACAGACATGTAATTGTAACCAGACAACTGGACATACAGGAACAGAGAGGTGGAGGGCCTTGCTCAATGAGCTTACATTCTAGAGGTTTTTCTTCCTCAATAATATTACAAGAGAGGCTTTAAAGGAACAGATAAAAATGTCTTGTTAGGTTGGTCAAACTGAATCTGTCCTTTTACATTGATGTTGAACAGTACTATTGTAGTGAGCAATAAGTCCAATTCCAAGTAAACCATAGACTGCTAGTCCACAAATATGTAAACTGGCTATATCATATCTTTCTGTGTGTGGCTATATATTGTTTTATTTTTATTTTTTTACTTTGTTTAGGTATTTAACGGGCATGGTTGACAAAAGAACACTTGAGAAATATGAAAGAGAAGCTAAAGAGAAAAACAGAGAAACCTGGTAATTTTAATCTTACATGCACACGTATACACAGTTAATAAACTGCTGGGTATTCGGCATTGGAATTATACTATGCTTATAAAACAAAAAAGCACTCCAGTCATTTACAACTCATATCTCACAACATTAGCACTACATGACCGATTTATTACTGCCCTCTTTGTTCTATGCTGACTCTGTAAACTTTGTAGTCTACCGTGCACATTTTTTATTTCTGAGAAGCAGTCATGCTTTTTACATTTCATAGTGTTAACTAGAGGTCTTATTTGTTTCAGGTATCTCTCTTGGGCACTAGACACAAATCAGGAAGAACGAGACAAAGGTAAAACAGTTGAAGTTGGCCGTGCTTACTTTGAAACCGAGAAAAAACACTTTACTATCCTTGATGCCCCTGGCCACAAGAGCTTTGTTCCAAATATGATTGGTGGAGCTTCTCAAGCTGACCTGGCTGTTCTAGTAAGGCACATTTATTTATTAAATTTTTTTATTATTAAATGTTGATTTTGATATTTTTTCTGTGAGATACATACACTTGAAGTTCCTGTGTTTTGTGATTAAAAGCTTGTTATACAAAGTCTTGACAAGCTAGAAAGTGATGGCCAATCCTGATGCTTTAATGGCAGGTGTGGTTTAGCTTTTGCAAATGGGTGGGGGGGTGGAGTGACAAAACAAAAACATACTAATTGTAACCTATATTTACACATTGCTCCTAATGAGTTAGTGTTGCAGGTGTCGCTTCAAATGTCTGCATTAAAACAATGCTTACTTCATGGCTTAAAACTTATGTCCTATGCTATTAACCCGGCCTTTAAAGTTACCCACATACCCAGCAAGGACTAAATTTTACTTGCCAAAGCACTTGCTAGGTGAAATTGTGAGCAATGTTCGCATGATGTAAATTGATGCACTTAACACCATAACCACTACACTAGTGATGGTGTCAGTAGTCCCTTGTGTCGTCCTAGTGTAAGACATGCGTAATGTAGGGATGCAACTAATTTTTTATTTTTAAATCTGATCAAATAAAAAAAAAAATGCTCAAAGTGAATTAACACTTTAGAGAATTTAAATGAGTCATGGCCATCACTACCGTTGGGATATACTTTTAAGTACTACACACATCCAGATACATGCATGGCTATACAAATGCACACACACACTAAAACATTTTATTTAGGCACCCTTGATTTTAGTTACCATTTTGCAGCTTGATCATGGCTTCCCTGTGGTGCAGTGGGGATTTTTAAAGGACCATTCTAGGCACCCAGACCACTTCAGCTTAATGAAGTGGTCTGGGTGCCAGGTCCCTCTAGGATTAACCCCTTTTTTTTTTTTTTTTTTATATAAACATAGCCGTTTCAGAGAAACTAAGTTTATAAATGAGTTAATTCAGCCTCTAAAGCCTCTAGTGGCTGTCTCATTGACAGCCGCTAGAGGCGTTTGCGTGCTTCTCACAGTGAAAAATTTCCTATGAGACTGGCAGAATGCGCGCACAGCTCCTGCCGCGCATGTGCATTCAGCCGGAGAGGAGGAGAGCTCCTTGCCCGGCGCTGGAAAAAAAAAGGTAAGATTTAACCCTTTCCTCGCCATACTTTTTACCCGGCGGGAGTGGGACCCTGAGGGTGGGGGCACTATAGTGCCAGGAAAACGAGTATATTTGTTTTGTTTTTTCTGGCACTATAGTGGTCCTTTAAGCTTGCTTGGGCTGCATGTGGCAAGCTCCTCTTCTCACATGTGGTTTCTACGAGTGCTGATAGGAAGTGATCTGACATTACTTCCTCCAGTGCTGCACACAAGAATGAACAATGGGCAGTCCGTTAAGCGTTCTAGTAAACTGGAGTGTGATCCGGTCCATACAGGCCCCACTGCTTTTACTGGCTAGTACTAGCTATGACCCTTAATGGCTTCCCTGCTTAGCACCAACAATCACAATACCACCCCTGTCTTAATATGACCTTTTGCATGGGATGTACGTCTGTGAAATGTCGGTGCATATACATGTATTTCTGTATAGTATCGATGTGAGGGTGCGGGGTTATTTCTGTGGAACCTCAATGTACGATTTATGGAGATGTTTCATTGGTGTGTCCGTGTATGAACATGGAGGTGTATTTCTATAAATACCAGGGGACAAATGAGACAGTGGTGGAGAGGATGCAGTTGTATAAAACTTCTGTTTCAGCATAGCTTTGCAGACTGGGAGGACAGTGGGTGCAGAGCAGATTCAGATATACTGTTTGACCGTTTACCCTGGGGATGCACCAGGAGACTCTGTACTTCATAGTGTACTGTTGGTGTTTTGTGTACCTATAACAGTCAATCCATGCCTCTCTAATTGCTGGTATAATTATCCCAGAGTGAATTAACATGATGGAAATTGTAGTCTAAGGTTTAGAACTACACTTAGTCCCTTCTATACCTGCCTACATTTTAATTCTCTTTAATGGGTGCTTGAAGTGAGGTTCCTTTTGTATGCTTTCTGTATGTAGATGGGACTTGTTGCTTGTATAGCAGACTCTGTAAACTGGTGCTCTTGATACATTGCAATGAGTAAACCATGAATGTGTTTTTAATTTTTTTTTCTTTTTTTCTTCCTTGCAGGTAATCTCTGCACGAAAAGGTGAATTTGAGACTGGATTTGAAAAAGGAGGGCAGACGAGAGAACATGCCATGTTGGCAAAAACAGCCGGTGTAAAACATTTAATAGTTCTTATTAATAAAATGGACGATCCAACAGTGAACTGGAGTAATGACAGGTAATTAATTTGCATTAGTCGGAGATGGCGTGTTGCACCGCATGTGTTTTAGGATCATTTGCACAGAATGACCAGGAAAATGTCAGTCAGTGAGGCACGCATAGCTTCATCTGTTCTAGATGCTTTACCACAGTCTAGTTGTAGGTCAATTGTTTGAAGAAAACATAGCTGAATATATTAGTTCATAGTAATTCCTTTACTCTGATTTTAAGTGTTTATGTTTTTGTCTTTTGTTAGGTATGAAGAATGTAAAGAAAAGCTTGTGCCGTTTTTGAAGAAAGTTGGTTTTAACCCTAAGAAAGATATTCACTTTATGCCATGCTCAGGACTGACTGGAGCCAACCTTAAAGAACCAGTCGATTTTTGCCCATGGTACAAGTAAGTGTTAAAAATTAAGATTCTCATGCAAATGTTCTGTACAAATCACAGGGGTGCAATCCTACACATACTGTTCTAGTTGAAGTAACAATTCTTTTAACAGATTGGTTTTCCTAACTCTCCATATATCAGTCTACTTAAACCTTTTTGTTCCCCATTACGATTTTCCCACTCTTCCCTTTTGCCACTCAACAGTTGTTCTGCCCTGTGCCAGTGTCCTTCTGCCCTTTTATCTTTTCAATTTTCCTGTACCAGTCTCCCCTATTCTAAACTCCTTTTCATTCAACTGCTTTGTATTTCATTACTTCTTATTAAATTGGTGCATAAAGGCTTTGTCTAGGAGTATGAGGCCATGTCGAACTGCTCTCTGTGGCTAGTTTAATAGTCTTGTTGCGTACTCTTTAATACTTGTGAAAAGTTTGTGCTTGTGTCATGAGTTGTATGTAAACCCAAATGTTGCTGATCAATCCTATTCTTTCTGTAGTGGCTTATCGTTTATACCATATCTGGACAACTTGCCAAACTTCAACAGATCATATGATGGACCTGTCAGGCTGCCAATTGTGGATAAGTACAAGGTGGGTTTTTTTTTTTCCCCACAACATTAAGTCTTTTATTTTGAATGTACAATTTTTCAGTTACTGTAACCTTTGTAGCTTGGTGCAGGTGTATTCAGTATATGTTGACTTATTGCAATAGAATTACTGTTATTAAATTATGTGCTGTGATTAGCTGTAAAATGTGGCATTCTATCGGTTTTTAACCTGTTTTTGTTTCTTTACAGGATATGGGTACAGTTGTTCTAGGAAAACTAGAATCTGGTTCAATAGCTAAAGGACAGCAGCTTGTGATGATGCCAAACAAGGTGAGATTTGATTTTGCTTAAACCTTTTACATTCTTTTTAAAGGACCACTATAGTGCCAGGAAAACAAACTTGTAGGTGTAAATAGGCTCTAGGGGGTGGAAGAGGTTAAACGTTTACCTTTCTCCAGCACCGGGGACTCTCCTCCCTCTTCCGACGCATGCGCGGCAAGAGCCGCGCACATTTAATCAGTCCATAGGATTTTCCTCTGAAACTGCGATGTTTACAGCTGCAGGGTTAACACTAGATGGACCTGGCACCCAGACCACTTCATTGAGCTGAAGTGGTCTGGGTGCCTATAGTGGTTTTTAAAGATTCAGTGAAAATGTTATGGGGATTTTTCACCCAGTGGAGTATAGTCTTGACAAAATGAAGATAAAAATCATTGTTATGCTTTAAACTTTGTTAATCTACATCAGGTATAAATATCTTGCTGTTTTTTTTTTTTTTTTTAATACAGCACACAGTTGAAGTTCTTGGGCTGCTATCAGACGAAGTGGAGACAGAGCTTGTAGCGTCAGGTGAAAATCTGAAACTCCGACTTAAAGGCATTGAAGAGGAAGAAATCCTTCCAGGTTTTATTCTCTGTGAGCCAAGCAATCTTTGCCATTCTGGACGCACGTTTGATGCCCAGGTTAGATGATCCCATTTCAATGATTATAGCAGCATAGTGATTGTGATGGTTAGGTGTACGTTGCCCCCATTAATGTGGCAAACTTTTTTTTTTTTTTTATTGGTTTGTTCTCTTACCACTAATACAAATTTCAGGCGTCTGCAAAGCAAAGATCTTGCCGCTTATTGATTGGCTGAGAGTTAGCTGACCACTCTGACAGTGAATGAGCGTCTGCATCGAAATTTTCTCAGAACTGACCTGAACTAATATTGCAAGAGAGCAAAGTTACACCTCCAACAGCAGCGTAGTTTAATATTCAAATTTTAAAGTGAAACTCTGAAACCGTGAAACAGTCTCCAGACACAATGACCACTTCAAATCACTGAAGTAGTCATGATGTAATCCTGGAATAACCTTAAGATCGCAATAGGTGACATGCCACTTATATAATGTGGATAGATTCATGGATACATTGCCTCCTAGAATTAATGTATTTTTTTTGTTTTTGTTTTTTCCAGCTTTTAGTAGCTTCACCGGCGTGGGGTGGGGGTGGTGGGGTTAGTTATAAACTGGGTACTCTAGATCAGGTCTTAAAATTTACCCTAGTCATTAGCGAATGAAAGTTTAGCCCTTGCAAGTAGAAATTAACACCTGATACTCATACTATGACTTGTAGTGGCAAGTAAGTTTTATGGCATGGCTAGTAGAATAGAACTTCAAATTTTAATCCCTACTGTAGCTAATGCATAAATTTGCTGGTTTGTTTTTGTATATGTTCATTTTTATTATCTTACAAATTTTATATGTATTGCAGATTGTCATTATCGAGCACAAATCTATCATCTGTCCTGGTTACAACGCAGTGCTACATATTCATACCTGTATTGAAGAAGTCGAGATAACAGTATGTGTTTCCACATATCAACTCGTTTAGCATAGCTGGCTATTCGGTTGTTTTTATCTGTTAAAACAAATATTTTCTTGGGTGGGGGAATGCACTCCAGCTGCTGATCACTAATTTGTGAACAGATGTCACTGACCGGCAGCTCATGCATGTGTAGTCCTGCAACAAGTGACCGTTGCAGGACTACAGGTGAACATTAGTTGATAAGCATAAGTCTATGATTTTAATAGTATTTGCTCAGCGAGCATCCATGTAGGAGCAAAGTTATCAAAGCTGGTATTTGTTTATTTGCAACACACTGCATATTGTGACTCCATGCTTCTTGAATATTTGTAAAGCCAAGCTTCTAAATAATGTGTTAACTCCTCTTGGTTTTTGTTTGTTTAAAGGTAAAGGGACGCTTGGCACAATGGCTCTTAAGATAGGACACTGCAGTTTAATCAGAGTAACATGTCTGTATCCTGTATCTAAAGTTACTTCCTTTTTTTTTTTTTCCATCTCTCTAGGCCTTAATCTGCATGGTAGACAAAAAATCAGGGGAAAAGAGTAAGACACGGCCCCGATTTGTAAAACAAGATCAAGTATGCATTGCCCGCTTGAGGACAGCGGGAACTATCTGCCTTGAAACCTTCAAAGATTTCCCTCAGATGGGTCGATTTACCTTGAGAGACGAAGGTAGGATACTGATGTTTTAAAATGACACCAGTTTAAATTGAATGTGTAGTTCACTTTATAATATGATGCTATTCTTCCACTGCTACAGTTGTATTCTCACCACATTTCTCTAATTCTCCATTTAGGTAAAACCATTGCAATTGGAAAGGTCTTGAAACTGGTTCCAGAAAAGGACTAAGTTGTTATGTTTTCTTTTTTCTTTTTCTTTTTTTTTCTTCTTTGTTTAAATTTTTATTTTATTTTATTTTTCCTCTTGATCCTGCACAAACGTGAGGAAAATTGACTATACAGAAGCCTACTTCACATCGCCTTCTTATTTTCTGCCCATTGACAAACAATTCCCAGAGATCAATTTCACAGCAGAAATACTATGTCCACATTGTCAGCTTTCTCATATTGAGAGCTCTGCTATGCCACTGTTGTACACCCCCTGGATCTTTTTTTTTTTTTTTTTTCTCAAATCCCGTCTAAATTCCATTTCTTTGGAGAGATTTGGCTATAGCTTTTAAGTCATGTGGACAGTTGCCTACATACCCAATTAAAATTTTTATAATTTTTTTTCCCCCTCCTCTTTTTAAATGAAACATTTTCCCTTTCCTCACCTCCAAAAAAGACAACTTTGAAAGGCAGAACATTAAAAGTGTGCGAATGTGTGAGCACATGTTACAAAGAACTACCACCATGTTAATAAAATATTCCATTTAAAACCCTTATTCGGTATTTGAATTGCTTTTCAATGCTATTTTTATTTATTTTAATTTTTTTTTTAACCTGAATGTAACACCTGCTGCGTTAAATTTTTAATTTTCCAAGTAACCAATATTTTGGCTTGGACCCCTAAATTATATACCCATTACCCTTTCCCAACAAATATGCCATATACAGATAGGTTTGTAATATTTCCAGTTGCCCTTATGAAGTGTTAACTTTGCGTGCCAGGCCTGGTGAGCAGTCTCCTGGGCAATTCGCATGTTGGCGGTCTTACAAATTAACTGCATTTAAGCAAACTTGACTCTGCTATTGTTAATCACAAGATTGTTTTGAAAAGAAAAATATATTTTGAAGTTTGAGTGTAAGTTCATCAAAAGGCAGGTGGAGTAAAATACTTGTATTTTCTATATTCAAACACTATCTGTGTATTAGAAATGATGAGGGGTCTGTTACTCCTCATCTCTGCAATACTCCGTTGCAGGTTTCTTCAGCATTTCAAGGGATGAAATTACAAGCTTGCTAGAAAATGTCAGATTTCTGATTTTAAATGGAAGTCATTACTAGCTTTTAAAACAGGCTCCATTTTAATATTGACTGGAAAAGATTCCAGTTCTTGATTCCAGTTAAGTCTTTGTGTTGTGTAATATAAAGACTTGACTTCTTATCCTTGCTGCTTTAAAACTTGTTTGAGATGAGCAGAGGACTATCATTTATTAAGCTCATACGAGTTTGCACATATTGAAATTTTGGATATATGATCTTAGATAGTCCTGCCGTCTGTAAACTGCATATCAAGAGTTGTGCTTCTCTAGAACTGAAAGCAATGTCTCTGAGTTATTAGAAACTACATCAGCCAACTTTGTAAGCCTTCTCTCCCTCTTATCCTCAGGATACCAAGAGCAAAAGTGTAGCGATTATGAAATGAAACATCCACTGATACAACAAAATGACCTTAATGAAAAGTATGTTAGAAGGCATATATGCTCATGTCAGGCAATGCCTGAATTTGATCATATGTGTTGCCTTGTAACAATTTTTATTTTTTTATTACATTAAAATCTGGTTGTTTTGGCAACCTCTACACAACTGCAGTTTTCAAAAGTTGAAACCGTAAAGATTGTTTAACCCAATTTTGTTTCTTTGTAACTGTGATTTCACATTCATTTCACCTATGAGGCTACATTGTAAGGCCAGAGAAATTTATTGTCCTTCAGTTTCAATTGATTGCTCTTGTAGCTGCCGTAATGCATGAAATGGAAATAAATTTTATTATGTCGGCAAAGATGTGGGTTTTCAGTTTTTCTGGTCAGACCTTTTTTTATTATTTTTTTACATTTTGTGGTATTGTGGGGGGGAGCAGGAGTTTTCTATTTTTTTTATTTTTATTTATTTTACATACTCTTGAACTTGATTAATTATAAGATTATTTATTATGAAATTGTCTAGATGCTTTGTTTATACTGTTCCATATGAATTATTTTAGCAGACTGTTAAATATGGTATACACAGTTTGATTACGAGCATTTGTGTGATCCATTCCCCTCTAATGCTGTGCATTCCCCCCACTTTTTTACTTTTTTTTTTTTTTTAATTCTTTGACAAATTTCAGTTTATATGTACGGAGTTCAGACTCTGCTTAGTGCAATGATATGGATTAATTTCCATATTTATTTTTGTGATGAAAACACATGCAGTATATTTTCTTAAAGGTTACCAATTTCTCAATTTTCATGCATAAAAATTGCAGAGTTTTTGAATGCTGCTGACATGTGCCTATCAAGCTCTCTCATCAGGAATAGGCCCCACCATTTCATTCTGTTCTATGGGTTTCTCCTTCTGCTATAAACATATAAGTAGCAATATACAAGATACAAATATCCCTCCATGAGGAATTTCACTTATTATATAAGATAGGTGGAACTCCTCTGTAAACTGGTAGCAGCCATAACATGGTTCAGTAAATTTAGCTGTATTCAGTGACTGGCATAGTTGCCTTTAGTCCAAGTAGTGGAGACCTCAGGATTGATATTGGGCTGGCCCTAAATTGTTAGTTCCAATTGCTTGATTGACAAGTCTGCTGGACTAACCTTTTTTTTTTTTTTTCACATCGCATATGTACATAGTTTAGATTTCATTACAGTGCCATAAGCAGTTGGAACAGAGTTTAAGCAGGTTATAGATTATAACAGCAACCATTAGTGCATAGCCACCTAACATCAGGTTGACATATGCGACATGGGGTTTATGTGTAAGAATTAACTGTCAACTTGAAAAAAAGATAAAAATACCTATAAAAGAAAAATAAACATTACATCCTCTGCGTTTAGGGCGCTATATGTTGGGATGCATCATGAGAATTTGTTGCGCTATGTGTGAGCCATGCGCTTAATCAGAGATTGGTTCAAGCGTAGCATTTGTGGCATTAATAGGGGTAAGCATGTGGGGGGGTACTTTTGGTGGTGCTACGGCTTAGCAAGTTTGCCTACAGAGCCAGAGAAATAATAACAGAACTTAGTAACATATAAAACTTCAAGAGTAAGAATGAAGAACTTTTTAATTTAATTTTTTTTCCTGCAATTATAAGTCATGGTTAACAAACCTTTTGTTGCAGTGGTGACAAATGACCTGGCACTGAGATTGTTACCAAGGGAAATTAAAAGGTCTCTTCCCCTATAGTCTGAGTGAACCTGCTGTCTTTTACATGCTCCAGCAACACACCTTCAAGACTCCCTTCACTGTCATGCATGGTACTGTTGTATGTCTTATGAAACCATGTGATTAAGGTGAAACCCTGAATCTGCTGCTTACCTCATTTACCCTTCAGAGCAGTGACAGAAGAAACTTGACTTCAAGTAACTAACAAGCATGGTAGTTGCATCAAAGACTTCTTGCATACAACTGCCATGTAGTTAGTGGTGTTTTGTGTTACTTAAAGGGTAAATACAACATAATCTGAAATGAAAGAGAACTAAATTGTATCTGTACACTGCTAGCAAAAGTCTAGATTTCTTTAAAATCAGAGATTCAAAACTGCACTTTTCCCCTCGTGTCAGTTCATCCTGTGCCAATGTGCACAGATATAAGGCTGTGCTCCGCATGTCGTCTCGGGGAAACCCTCTTCTGGTTCTCTTGCTTGTCTCCAGCCTAAGGTAAAGCAATGCCAGCAGGGTGGAGAGTCAATCGGAGAATGGAGAGAGAGAAAACAGGTTTTATTTTTTTCCTAAAGATAGAAGAGAAAAACTTACCTGTAAATTGGGTTGGAATGTCTGAAATTCCTGCGCAATCAAAACATATAAGTTAGACAAATTAAGCAACTAATTGTTTCAATACGATGGTCTGTGTGTATATGGTAAGATGACCCCCCCCCCCCAATTCACTGCATTGCCCATGGCTATATGTTAAAGTACGAGTTATGGTAATATTTAAAGGGTTATTATAAGGGCCAATACAACCTGGCTTGATTGAAGATTGTGGTGCACAGTGTGTGTTGCATTCACTTTTTTTTGCTATAATTCCCACCCCAACTTTGAACTAGCAAATTCTTTATTCATGTCAGTTTTTTACAACTATGGCCTCGATTTTAATAAGCTTTCCAAAGGATTCAATACAGTTAGAAAGGTTTACAAGCGTTTTTAATAACCAATGTCCCCATTGAAGTCTAATAGAATTGTAGATCAATCATTTGGAATTTTTTCCAACAGAGTGAAATGAGCAGTGGCTGTGTGTATGGACAGTCTGGGGCTCAGAGTGCAGGGTAAGCTGAAGCTTGATGCATTTGCCATACATAGTGTGAACTACTACAACAAAGGAAAGGAATGTTGCAAAGACAATACTAAACATAGTTTAGTATTTTTGATACATATTTATTGACCTATAGAAAACAGAATTGCAATAAAACACATGGTGAACAGTAGAGAAATAAAATGTTTGTATGTTACTAGTTATTGTAAACCAAGATGGGGATAAAACCTTATAATAAAGAGTGATATGTGGAAAGATTCCAAGTAACCGGAAAGGTGAGGTAGGTATAGATGTGTACGGACTGTCATTTCAATTTTAAAGAGACCCCCTAATACATAAAACGTCTTTACGTAGTGGTTTTCATCTGTCTTTGCAGTCTCTCTAAGAAAGTGAATCATTTCAAGAATTGAAATAATTCATGGAACTCATAGAGGTTCATTGGATTCAGTGCATCACCCTGACTGGCGTTTGCTGTGCATGTGCAATAAAACTCAAGTGTTTCTCTATTAGATGCATTTGATTGGCCCAAGATCATTCGTTGGGATGGTCTCAGAAAAAGAGTAAGCCAGAATGACGATAAAGAAAAAAATACTTAATGTGCCTTCTCCCCATTTATTTATTACAATGTTTCATAGCAAATTAAAATATGTAGCCTATAATAGCAATTCATTTTTGCATCAATGGAGTAGACATGCGTTTATTAAAACCAATAAGCATTCACTAGTTTATTTACTGAACAATAGGTTGAAGTGTTAAACTGAATAGTGAAATGTAAGCCCAACTTACAGGTTTTTTGTTTTGTTCCCGCCGCCCACCCCCCCAAAATGTTATTGAACAAATCACGTGATTGATGTGTAAATAAAGTCAGAATAAAGTAAATTGCTTAACTACATCTACAATCCTTAACCCCTTAAGGACCGAGGACGATTCAGGACAGTCATCTGCATTTTCCCATTGCTGACCGCTGACGGTCCTGAACCGTTCTAATGGTCCTAGTTACTTACCTGATCGCCTTCGTCCCCCGGTGGCGATCAGCGTTGCTCCCGGTGTGGGGAGACTGCCTGCAGCCCAGACAGTCTCCCCACACTGGATTAGGACCACTGGGGCCATGTGATCGCTCAACACAGCGATCACATGGTCACAATAGGTGTCCATGTGTCTGCCTGCAGGGGGACTGCCTTGCTGACAGGCAGTCTCCCTGCATGTGTAAAATAAAAAAAATAGTGTTAATAAAAAGTAAAAATTGTGTGTGTGTGTGTGTATATATATATATATATATATATATGTATATGTATATATATATGTATATGTATGTAAAAAACAAAAAATAATTCCTGCACTCACGCTGAATCTCCCTTCATGACCGGGTGCCAACCATATACAGCCAAAGTATACAAAAAATATAGATGAATGGTTGCACTCACGGTTTTTCAAGTAAAAGTCCAAAGTTTATTGTCAATTCATAAAAACTGCGATCAACGTTTCAGTCCTACCAAGAGGACTTTCATCAGGATCATAAAAACAATAATCACATATAAAACACATTTTATATAAGACATGATTAATTAAAATAAGTGAATTAAGGTGTGCAAGCTTACCCCCAGTGAATGTGACCGTCTGCCCGGCGTCCCAGCGGCCAGTGTGCGCATGTGCAAACGTGCTCCGCCCCGCGTAGTGACGTCATACTACGCCGGCGTGACTGTCCGTTACCATAGCGACGTGAATACATACACACGTCGCTATGGAGACACAATACAAAACGGACAGTAACCATGTGATTAAGTTGTTGCTATTAGAGTGATCTATACACTGAATTTCTATCTACATAGTGCAAAAGAAGGAAGAAAATTAGTTCATTAATAATATGATCATAGTGCATTACAATAACCTGGCTGATCGCCAGTATATACAAAAGTGCAATGTGCAATAATGTACCAAGTGCTGAGGTTAATTTACTCAATAATACCTCGTATTATGTACAATATACAAGTACCTAAATAAACAGTGATCATAAAAGTGTAAAGTGACGACATGTTCAAAGTGCAATCAAGTGCTTAAAGTGATGATGTGCTAAAACATGCTAAGTATATATTGCACGAAGGTGATGAGCAATGTGTAGTCTAAATACATAAGAACCAATAATCTACATGTAAAAAAGGGACATATTCAAAAAAACTTCTGAAATATGTGTTCTAGAATATTACTAAAACTAAATATAATGTTACTAAAAATTGTGATTTGTATAATCATTACCCAAATTATTTAAAGTTCTGAATCATAGTGAATAATATCCTAGTCTATACTTTTAAAAATAT
Organism: Pelobates cultripes; assembly: GCA_933207985.1. Taxonomy (NCBI): domain Eukaryota; kingdom Metazoa; phylum Chordata; class Amphibia; order Anura; family Pelobatidae; genus Pelobates; species Pelobates cultripes. The sequence continues at coordinate 112,240,269 of OW240918.1, forward strand.
ACATTAAAATAATATATCAAGCTGGAGTTGTAATCCTAATCTGACTGCAGAAAATTTGATTTTTTTACTAGGTCAAATTATAGCTAATGTCCAGAAATAAAGAAATACGAAGGAGCTTACTTTTAGGGAAAATTATCATTCCTAGACATACATTCATCTTATAAGCAAGCCATGGCTGCTGGTTAAAGCAAACATATTATATAACTCCAAAAGACTGTTGCTTAATCGAGGATTCTTATACTAAATACTACACCTTACAAAAAACATTTATAAGAATGAATGGAAAGAAATATGTTCATTTAACCCTTTTGGGGATACTGTATCCAACTCAAAAATCCAAAAGGTTTCTCTATTTAGCAAAAGTTTCCCTCGGTCTCCAGCTCTATTGGATGCTGGAACGTGTTCAATTGCTATGAACTTCAAAGTAGCTAACGAGTGTCCCATCTGTAAGAAATGTTTAGCGACTGGTTTATCCGATATTCCGTCCCTATACGCCAACCTAATGCTTGATCGGTGTCCTCTGATTCTTTCACATAGCGCAGTTTCTGTCTTTCCTATGTATGCTAAGCCACACGGGCACATTAATTTGTAGATAACATGTGTGGTTTTACATGTTATAGTACTCTTAATGGAGTATTGTTTGTTCGTATGTGGGTGAAAAAAACTTTTTGTTGGCATCATGTGTCCACATGTAACGCACCCAAGACAACGAACACAACCTCGATTTTGAGTAAAAGTATTCTTCGAGTAGCTTAAAACGGGATCTGTACACACTAAGTTCTTTAAATTTTTATTCCTTTTATGGCAAATAAGCGGGTTTTCACGGAAAACCTTAGGGAGGGTGTCGTCCGCCGCTAAAATTCTCCAGTTTTTTCTTACAACAGAAGAAATAGATTGGGTAGATTTATGATATGTAGTGGGGAAGACAAGTCTTTGAGTTGGTGCTTGGTTTTCAAGTGTCCGAGGTTTCCTAGCTTCTATTAACGCTTGATCCAAGGCCGGGCGTTGATATCGAGGGAAACTTTTGCTAAATAGAGAAACCTTTTGGATTTTTGAGTTGGATACAGTATCCCCGAAAGGGTTAAATGAACATATTTCTTTCCATTCTTTCTTATAAATGTTTTTTGTAAGGTGTAGTATTTAGTATAAGAATCCTCGATTAAGCAACAATCTTTTGGAGTTATATAATATGTTTGCTTTAACCAGCAGCCATGGCTTGCTTATAAGATGAATGTATGTCTAGGAATGATAATTTTCCCTAGAAGTAAGCTCCTTCGTATTTCTTTATTTCTGGACATTAGCTATAATTTGACCTAGTAAAAAAATCAAATTTTCTGCAGTCAGATTAGGATTACAACTCCAGCTTGATATATTATTTTAATGTATATTTTTAAAGGTATAGACTAGGATATTATTCACTATGATTCAGTACTTTAAATAATTTGGGTAATGATTATACAAATCACAATTTTTAGTAACATATTTAGTTTTAGTGATATTCTAGAACACATATTTCAGAAGTTTTTTTTGAATATGTCCCTTTTTTACATGTAGATTATTGGTTGTTATGTATTTAGACTACACATTGCTCATCACCTTCGTGCAATATATACTTAGCATGTTTTAGCACATCATCACTTTAAGCACTTGATTGCACTTTGAACATGTCGTCACTTTACACTTTTATGATCACTGTTTATTTAGGTACTTGTATATTGCACATAATACGAGGTATTATTGAGTAAATTAACCTCAGCACTTGGTACATTATTGCACCATTGCACTTTTGTATATACTGGCGATCAGCCAGGTTATTGTAATGCACTATGATCATAATATTAATGAACTAATTTTCTTCCTTCTTTTGCACTATGTAGATAGAAATTCAGTGTATAGATCACTCTAATAGCAACAACTTAAAGGACCACTCTAGGCACCCAGACCACTTCAGCTTAATGAAGTGGTCTGGGTGCCAGGTCCTTCTAGGCTTAACCCATTTTTTCATAATTATAGCAGTTTCAGAGAAAGCTATAATTATGAATGGGTTAAGCCTTCCCCCTAATCCTCTAGTGGCTGTCTCATTGACAGCCACTAGAGGCGCTTGCGTGCTTCTCACTGTGATTTTCACAGTGAGAGCACGCGAGCGTCCATAGGAAAGCATTGTAAATGCTTTCCTATGCGACGGGCTGAATGCGCGCGCAGCTCTTGCCGCGCGTGCGCATTCAGCCGGCGGGGAGGATCGGAGGCGGAGAGGAGGAGGAGAGCTCTCCGCCCAGCGCTGGAAAAAGGTAAGTTATTACCCCTTTCCCCCTTCCAGAGCCGGGCGGGAGGGGGTCCCTGAGGGTGGGGGCACCCTCAGGGCACTATAGTGCCAGGAAAACGAGTATGTTTTCCTGGCACTATAGTGGTCCTTTAATCACATGGTTACTGTCCGTTTTGTATTGTGTCTCCATAGCGACGTGTGTATGTATTCGCGTCGCTATGGTAACGGACAGTCACGCCGGCGTAGTATGACGTCACTACGCGGGGCGGAGCACGTTTGCACATGCGCACACGGGCCGCTGGGACGCCGGGCAGACGGTCACATTCACTGGGGGTAAGCTTGCACACCTTAATTCACTTATTTTAATTAATCATGTCTTATATAAAATGTGTTTTATATGTGATTATTGTTTTTATGATCCTGATGAAAGTCCTCTTGGTAGGACTGAAACGTTGATCGCAGTTTTTATGAATTGACAATAAACTTTGGACTTTTACTTGAAAAACCGTGAGTGCAACCATTCATCTATATATATATATATATATATATATACACACAATTTTTATTTTTTATTAACACTAACTTTATTTTTTATATGTGTATATATGATATATAGACATATACTATATCTATATAATATGTCTATATATCATATATGTCATACTAAGTGTATTTTTATATTAATATGTACTTATATTAATATAAAAATACACTTATTAAATTACACACTTATATATAATATATAACTATATATAGTATATATATTATAAAATATAAATTAAATTAAAAAAAATTTAAAATTGAAACATTATATCTATATGAAATTTTATTCTAACTATTTTAAAATTAATATATATTTGTCAAAATACACTTAGAATGAATTTGTATATATCTATGTGTATATATAAATAAAAATACGAAATATACATATGTCCATATACAAAATTACATAAATAATTATATAAATATACACGTAGACTTCAAATATATAAATATGCATATATATATATTTAAATTCTACGTGTATTTATGTAATATTACATAACTAAGTAATTTTATTGATTGCAATTTGAGGGACCTGCCTGCCAACCCAGGCTCAAAGTCCAGAGAATTTAATTTGCTAGCACTGTATTTTACCCTGTAACGTTCTACGACACCCTAAAACCTGTACATGGGGGGTACTCTTTTATTCGGGAGACTTCGCTGAACACAAATTAGTGATTCAAAACAGTAAAACATATCACAGCGATGATATTGTCAGTGAAAGTGACTTTTTTTTTTTTTGTTGCATTTTTCACACACAAACAGCACTTTTACTGATGATATAATTGTGATACGGTTTCCAGTTTTTAAACACTAATATTTGTGTTCAGCGATGTCTCCCGAGTAAAACAGTACCCCCCATGTACAGGTTTTATAGCATTTTTGAAAGTTACAGGGTCAAATATTTTTACATTGAAAATGGCCAGGTTGGTTACGTTGCCTTTGAGAGCGTATGGTAGCCCAGGAATGAGAATTACCCCCATGATGGCATACCATTTGGAAAAGAAGACAACCCAAGGTATTGCAAATGGGGTATGTCCAGTCTTTTTTTAGTAACCACTTAGTCACAAACACTGGCCAAAATTAGCGTTCAATTTAGTTTTTTTTTACTTTTTTCACACACAAACAAATATGAATGCTTACTTTGGCCAGTGTTTTCGACTAAGTGGCTACTAAAAAAGACTGGACATACCCCATATTGAATACCCTGGGTTATCTACTTTAAAAAAAATATGTACACTTCCGGTGGCTAGGAAGGACAGCAGTCGCAGGAATTTGGAGCTCCACGCACCAAACGTCGAAAATCGAACCAAATACTACCCACAGACCCCAAAAAGTCAGCGGAGACCCCCCCAAAGCAAAGCACAATGGGGAAGAAAAATAAAAAACCGGGACCAGACAGACATACCTCTGAACGGACGATCGGAGAAATGTGGAGGCAAGCACGAGGCACGATGGAGCCTAACATGGCGGCCCTTCATGGCGGCTGTTCCGATTTCTCGGACGATCTCTCGGGAGATGCTGAGGACGACTACATGACAGCCCCGGCCATAACGCGGCAGTCCAAGCCAACGGGTACCGACGGGGAGTTGGTAACCACAGGGGTTATGAAAGCACTACTGGCGGATCTCCAAAAGAATATACTAGCGGATGTAACTGCCCTCAGGGGCGAACTGCAGGGCCTGACAGGCCGCATCAGCACGCTAGAGATAACGTCCCAAGGACACCAGCAGGACCTATCGTCCCTGCAACAGGCTGTACTGGACCTGCAAAAACAGAACCAGTTACAAGAACGCCGCTACGCAGCTCAAGAAGATGACAGAAGAAGACAAAATCTAAAGGTCAGAGGGCTCCCTGATGAGATTCCTGAGACCGACCTGCCACAAGTTGTACAGCGTATGATAGCAGCCATTTTTCCAAGCGGACAGGCCACAGCCATCACCCCTGTGGGCCAATTTCGAATCCCTAAACCCCCCAGAGCACCACCCTCCGCGACAAGAGACACTATAATTACTTTCCGAAATGGGAAGGAAAAAGCGATGATTCTCTCGGCCCTCCGAGGTAAAACCCCTATGCAGTTTGAAAACAAGGGACTGACCTTTTTTGCTGACCTGTCCGATAGCACCCTGGCCTGGCGCAGATCGCTCCAACCACTTACCTCTCTGCTCCAACGGCACGGGATCAACTACCGCTGGCGGAACTCCAGATCTCTCAGTGTACAGCAAGGAACGGCCTCTCATCTGGTGCACGACATTGAGGAAGCCCCTGACCTCCTGCGGACTCTGGGCATTCCACAGACCTCGCTCAATCAGGAAAGGCTCCTTCACCCGACCTCCCCAGCGCAGACCTGGGACCCGGCAAAAATCAACTTGTTTATCCAAAGAGGTTCGACCCCTGACTCCTACGCCGCGGTCACTACCTAAACACGACATCCCTGGGAATATACAATCTTTGAACGCTGAATGTAAGTCACCACAACAGACACTCCTGAGACACCTATACCACAAGTTATTCGCAGCCCCGGATTGCAGCGACTCACGCTCATCACCACAGCCAGTCTGGATAACACCTACTCTCACCAACATGACTGACACCCGCAGACACACACTGGCGGACTAGCCAGAGGTCTTCGGACGGACGATGCCATTGACCGGCCAAATCCAACACACGTGGGCAACCTTGCTCTCACGGCTTAGTTCGTTGGTCATCCCTGGCAAACTTTGGGACTGTACCGGGTTACGTTGCACCTGACACCCGACAGAACTCTGGCAGCACGGCACGAAATATCTGCACATGCAGGCCTATAGCCCAGCCGAGAGAAAGGTCGGATAACCGCAAGGAGGGGAAGGGGGGACTAGCCGAAGTCCACAAACTTCTGTTAACAGAGACTTTTTTGCTTTTTCCTTTTATTTATTTCTATTTTTATTTTTGGCCCTTTTTGGAGCTCCCACGATAACGCAGCAGAGCACTCGTTTTTCTTTGCCAGTCTGGACTAGATAGCGATCACTTACCAATATCACTCTGTCATGTATGTCGCGTCTGTTGCCATGATAAATGTAGATTTACATACCACAGTGTGTCACTAGACTAACATGTATGGACGTATCTATAACTACAATTCCAGATACCCTGTGGCCCATGTTACAAACGTGTTTAATTTTTAGTTCTGGTTAGTTTGTTCAGAAATATTCTTTGCATGTCGCATGTATAGAGAGGCAGCGCACGATACCTAGCCTGGCCACTCTGCACGCAACACCCACTCACAGTTAGACGACTTAATACCACACAGACAGGTCACGTAGTGACTGATATTAAACCGGTCAATGATCAGGTCGCCACTGCCCTGACACCCACACACGTATAGACAGAGCTCTCAGAGAGCCCAGTGATTCCTCTTGCGATGTAATTATTTCCTAGCCCTTCCCCTTTGACTTCTACAATGACTCTAAGGATGCTGAAACTAGGAGTCCTGTGCCGATATGTCCAACATAGTTATGAACAAAAGGGCTAACTGAATTAACCAACCAGAGCAGCCTACCCAACATACTCCACTACATCCCCCTAGATCAGCGGGCACTCATGTTTTAAGCACCTGTCTAGACTCTCAAGCAGACTAGCTTGTCCCAGCACTCCCAATATTGCAATAGTATATCGCAATGTAACTTATCTCACACACACCAGAATCTACACTGCAATCAGCATTCCACTACGGTTCAGCCTGTTGTATTGTTATTGCTTATATATTTTAAAAAAATGTGCATGCACTCTTGCAACTGTTAAGCATGTATAGCCATCTGTAAATACGCTGTTGTGGCGTTGGAAACTGACATGTACCCACCTGCACAATAAAAAATAAAGAATTTAAAAAAAAAATATGTACATGTGGGGTGTTATTCAGAGATTTGACAGATAATAGTGTTACGATGTCATTATTGATAAATTTTAAAAATGTTTGTTTTGAAACTGCAATATCCTACTTGTACCTATAGCCCTATAACATGCAAAAAAAAAGCACGTAAACACTGGGTATTTTTAAACTCAGGACAAAATTTTGAATCTATTTAGTAGTTTTTTTTTTTCATTCGCTTTTGTAGATGAGTAAAAGATTTTTCAAGTAAAAGTAAAAAAACATGTATTTTTTTTCATCATATTTTTTTTAAATTAAAATACATGAGATTATATAAATAATGGTATGTAAAGAAAGCCCCTTTTGTCCTGAAAAAAACAATATATAATTTGTATGGGAACAGTAAATGAGAGAGTGGAAAACTACAGCCAAACCCAAACCCAAACACCACAAAAGTGTAAAAATATGCCAGGTCACAAATGTACATCATCGCAAAAACAGTCCAGTCCTTAAGGGGTTAAAGTATATCATGATTACCATGACAGCCGCTATAGGTGTTGTGTTGCCAGGAGTTATCTAGTGTGATTTATCAAACCATTTTCGATTGCTTTAGCTTACCTGGCTCTCCTGGACACCAGCAGCCACATGTCCTACTTCTGGGTCCTCCTTGTACAGGAATCGCGTTAGCTAAGCAGGGTCACGCAAGATGTGCTTCTTTTTTTTTTTTTTTCTTTTTTTTTTGTGTCCTGTATCCCCTTTGGCTCTAGGGAACCTTTAGGCTTCTCCTGCAGGAGAGAATAGTTTGTGGTGTGAGGTGCCATGGGGACCCAGGTAAGTTAGTTTAATTTTGTAGTGCAAGGTAGTACAAACAAGAATATGTAGACCTCTCACATGAGTATATAGAGTTGAAAACCTTGCCTGAAATATCAGGACTGCACTATTTGTTTTTAATGTAATAAAGAGGTCAGCAAGAGCACAGTTAAGTATTGAGTTAACCGAGAGAAATACATAAGTTGTAACAGGTAACTGTATGGAAGTTCAAGATACAGCCATGGTAGATTATTTATAGGAGGCCATGTAACACACAATGTATTATAGCAGAGAAGAATCAACATGTTATACAGTTAACTAGACAACAGAAAATAAAGTAAAAGAATATACGTGGCGGTTCTGTCACATGCCTGTGAATGGGAGGCCTGCACCCTGTAGGAATAAGAGTTAATCTTGCTCCGTGTGTTCTCCCAATCCGTGCCTCCGTGAGTCGGCAGTATCCAGCGGGACCCAGGTAAGTTGCCATCTGCTTTAGAATTCCACCTGGATAGTGCCAGGCCTTTTCTGACACTACAAAAACTAAGTTGAGGTAGTGGCTATATTACTGACTGTTCCTTTTAATACTTGTATCAAGCAAGTACCACATGTGAATTTCACTTATTTTAGCCGAAAATATGTGAGAGCAATAGTATGAGGAAGAATCTGTGGACTTGGAGATAATCGGTCATTCTTGCCTGCGGAGTGATACATGATGTACCTGCTTGTCTGTTTGCCCTTATATTATTCCTCAACTTCTAGGAAGAAACTAGTTTTTTGTTTTATTCCTACTTGTAACAAAACAGTCTAAATAATTGAATGGGATTTATTGTGCGGCATGTTTAAACAGATGTATGCGACCCAGAAGAGTGAGTTGATTGAATCAGATGCAACGTAAGTCATAAAGGCTTATTTACAGAAATGTATTCAAATAAACATGGTGAAGTTTCAAAATGTGTATAAAATATTTCTAGCTTGAATAATTTCACAGTAATTTTATTGTGTTTATATAAAAAATATCCAATAGCTACTGTCCCATTCAATGGCACGCTTGCTAGATACCTTTTTTATTTTCCTGTTTTGTATATCAAACCCGATCTTCGTGTTTGGAATTTGCATCCCCTGGGTTACAGCTGACCTCATTCAAATGTACCAGTTGAGAGATTCACTGTGGTCAAAGTTCAAGCATACTGGCTCCGTGAAAGATCACTGTACTTACAGACAATGGCGAAATGCATGCACAAATCAAACAAAAATGGCAAAGACCCAATATTTCAGGGAAAATTTAAACAACCTATCAAACCCAAGAAACTTCTGGAAAATCATAAATAGCATACAAACCCCCACAATCCACTCCCAACCCTCCACGGTCAAAGTGGACAACCAAACACTACACCCCCCCCTAGATGTAGCGAATGCCTTTATAATTATTTTGTTGGATGTGCTACTACCCTGGTTGCTAAGATAATGAATGACACTCATTTTCAGACCACAAATAAATCTTCAAAATACTCATTTAGAGAAATTCAATTTTAGATCTGTGCCTGTTGGTGTCGTTAATAAACATCTTAATTTAAAAATGAAAAACCAGTGTGGACCAGATCAAATCCCAGCAATGTTGTTGAAGCTCAGCATACATTCCCAAACTTTGGAAGACTGCAAAAGTTGTACCTATCCATAAAAGTGGTGACAATACTTTGGTTTCCAACTATCACACGATATCATTGCTCCCTGTATTGTCAAAAATCTTGGAAAAATGTGTCCATGAGCAACTATGTGAATATTATCAACGATCAAATTATCTGACCTCTGATCAATCAGGCTTTCGTCCAAATCACTCAACTTCGACTGCCCTCTTAAAAGTTTGCAATGACATCCAAATTGGCATGGAAGGAGACTTAACTGGAGCAATTTTCCTTGATTTTGCCAAGGCCTTTGACACAGCAGACCATGGCATTCTTTTGCAAGAACTTAAAAACCTCAGGCATTGGTGATCGTCCGCTAACCTGGTTTTGATTGTATGTTTCAGACCGATTGCAATATGTGGCCATTTCTGATAGCGCTTCCCTCCCTCTTGCAGTCACGTGTGGTGTTCCCCAAAGGCTCCATACTTGGCCCCCTGCTGTTCACATTATTTATAAATGATCTGCCTAATGTCTGCAAATCCTCAACTATACACATGTATGCAGACGACACTGTAATCTATGCTAGTCAACCCAAGCTACCACAGCTTGAGGCTGTGCTCCAAAACCAATTCACAGAGGTAGAAAAGTGAATAGCGGATGAAAAAACTCTTCCTAAACACTGACAAAACCGTACAATGATCTTTGGAACTGTACCTAAATTACGTAAACAACAAAATCAACAATTGTGTATCATAACAAATTCAAATAGCACACTAACCGCAGTCTGCACTTTAAATATCTAGGTATGTTGCTAGACCCTAATCTATCTTTTGGCCTTTACATTGAAAAAAATCTCTTCAAAACTTTACCAAAAATTAGGTGCCCTGTACAGAAACAAATCCTGCCTACGCCCTACAGTATGGAAACAGTGCAACAAATGCTAATGCGGTCATAGATGATGGGGAAGTAGTGTATGCATCCGCACTGCAAACCCTCCTTAATAAACTTAAAGAACCACTCTAGGCATCCAGACCACTTCAGCTTAATGAAGTGGTCTGGATGCCAGGTCCCTCTAAGATTAACCTAGAGAAACTGCTATGTTTATAATCGGGTTAATCCAGCCTCCAAATCCTCTAGTGGCTGTCTCATTGACAGCCGCTAGAGGCGCTTGCGTGATTCTCACTGTGAAAATCACAGTGAGAACACGCACGCGTCCATAGGAAAGCATTGTAAAGGATCGGAGGCGGAGAGGAGAGCTCCCCGCCTGACGCTGGAAAAAAAGGTAAGTTTTAACACTTTCCTCTCCCCAGAGCCGGGCGGGAGGGGGACCCTGAGGGTGGGGGCACCCTCAGGGCACTATAGTGCCAGGAAAGCGAGTATGTTTTCCTGGCACTATAGTGGGCCTTTAATACGTTATATAATTCGGTCTGCTGCTTTGTACTAGAATATAATTACTTTACCCACCACTGTGACATGCTAAAAGAGCTAAACTGGCTGTCGCTGGAATCCCGACACACTCTTCATCTTTCCAGCCTTGTGCATAAGAGCATTTTTGGGGAACTCCCACACGACCTGAGTAGAATGCTCTCCCCAGCTGTTCTGACCTACTATTACCTCTGATCCAGTACTAGCACGATATTTAGCATACCGCAATACAAAAAAAAAAGTGGCTCGATCTTCCTTTTCCTACAGAGCACCGCAATTATGGAATAACCTCAGGGACACAGTCAAATCTTCATTTAATCTAAAATCTTTTTCAAAGAACTATGGCAATATACCTCAGCACAGAATTCACCTGTTATGCTTGAATATATTTATTACCTGTATTAAATTGATATATGTGTGTTATATAGATTGTATATTGTATTTTTGTAATATTGTATCCTATTGTAACAATGTAATGTTTTGTAGACAAAGACCCACGCCATACTGGAAAACGAAAATGTATCCATCCTGGTAAAATATTTTATAAATAAATATCACAAGCTACCTTACTTGAGGCCAACGGTGATGTGGAATAAAAATGAATGTGCAGAGTTTGTGAAATGACCCCAAAGATTTTGTTAAATTAAAGGAGCAGTATATTGCCAGGAAAACAAACTAGTTTTCCTGGCACTATAGGGTCATTAGGTCCCCCCCACCCTCAGGGCCCCCCTTCAGCCACTTACCGTTCTCCAGTGCCGGGCAACTTTCCTCCCTCTGCTGACGCCAGTGCCGAATGCGCATGTGCGGCAAGAGCCGCGCGCATTCAAACCGCCCATAGAGGGCATTGATGCAATCCATGTATTTCTATGAGGAAATTTCAGTGTTTCCATGCAGAGTGTAGAGATGCTGAATGACCCCATGAAGCACCTCCAGTGGCCATCTAAAGAGTGGCCACTGGAGGTATTCCTAGGGGGCACTGTAAACACTGCCTTTTCTCTTTAAAAAAAAAAAAAAAAAAGGGCAGTGTTTACGTGAACATGTCTGTAGGGAAAGATCATGTTCACCAGAACTACATTAAGCTATAGTTGTTCTGGTGACTCCAAGCTTTCATAACCAACACAGCAAGCTCTAATGGTACCAGGACCACCCCCTCCTCCAATCAAATGTAAATGCTCACACCATTTTAGAATGATTTAACTTCTTACCTGAGGCAGGGATGTTTTAGCCGCAAGGCAAACAAGGCATTTGCCTTGGGCGGCATTTTCCAGGGGGCGGCAAAAAAAGCCGCCCCCAAATGCTCAGGGCAAATACCTTGTTAGCCTTGCGGCTAACTGACATGCCAGACGGGCTGCTGGTCGGTCGGGCGGCTGGCGAGGGAGCACTTTTTTCTGAGCGCTCTGCTCAACACCCTCGCGCGCCGCATAGTGATGCCGGGAGCCGGAATATAACGTCATATTCCGGCTCCCAGCAACACTCTGCGGTGCGCGAGGGAGCTGAGCAGAACGCTCAGAGGAAAGTGATCCCTCACCAGCCGCCTGACTGACCAGCAGCCCCACTAGACCCCTGGGAGAAAGAGAACCCCCCCAGCATTCCCAAAGCTAAGGAGGCTGGCGGAGTTAAATAAAAAAAAAAAAGAAAAGTGAGTGTGTCTGTTAGTGAGTGTGTGTGTGTGTGTATTTAGAAGGCGGGGCAAGAGGGAAGGGTTGGGTGGGGGTGGCGCACGGGGGTAAGTGTTCTGTACTTGCTATGGTGCTTTAAGTGCTCTTTTAATGTATTGGGTAGTTCAGTATTTTTATGGGGACCCAATGGTAACAACATTCACATCATAATCAGATACTGTCAAATTGCAAAATGCCCAAAATCAAGTTTTTAATTGTTCCATGCAGTGCGTACCCCTCTGATAGTGGAATCAAGTTTTTTTGTAAAATATTCCTATTTTATTTAAGAGTGTATGCGCATCTTAACAGATATCAGTATTGGCAAATCATACCTTTATCAATCCTAAATTTGTTGGTGTAGCACATTTCCCTGTAAATATGTAAAACTATGAAACACGAACAATTGCAATAAAAGCAATTTATCCACACCCCACACCCTTCATGATTCATCATTACATGACAAACAATGTGAATTTCTATAAAGAAATAAGTGACCACAAGTAGCTAGGCCAGTAATTAAATTTATGCAGGAAACTCAATCAAACGTCTCTTATAGGTTACTTCCTTGTGAAGAGACTGAACACATTGGTGGTATGTCTACGAAATAGGGATTTTGCTTTAAATAATAATGATAATAATGAGACAGCCACTAGAGGATTTGGAGGATGGATTAACCCATTTACAAACATAGCAGTTTCATAATGATAAAAAGTGATCTGACAGCAGTGCTGTCACAAACTTGAGTCACGGACAAGTCATGCCTATGTGTCAATACTAATGTAAGAACATGTCAGCTAGCCCCACTCTGAAAAGAATTAAAATAAAATAAACACAGTAAAGTAAAGAGCCATACGTGTTTACAGAACAGACTTCCTCAGAGGAATATTTTCTGTATTCGGCAGTTAATGCGCCATGAATTCCTCAACAGTCCATGAGTGATGCTGACACTGCATCCACTATACAAACATACGCACACTCACTGCATCCACTACACCAAGGATGTCAAACTCGTGGCTCGAGGGCCGCATGCGGCCCACAAGGACCGTCTTTGTGGCCCGCCGAGCCGCGAGTACATGCTGGTATTATAGCAGAGTTGGCACCTGCTTTCTCCATATTGCAGGTGCCTACTCTGCTAACACTTACCCTGCCAGCGAGGGAGCTTAGTGTTGCTGCTCCTCACTGCTCCCTCGCGCGCCGTCTGAAGTGAATGACGTCATATTCAGGCACCCGGCATCACTAAACCGCGCGAGGGAGCAGTGAGGAGCAGGAAGGACCCCAGGGAGATACCCACATCGGTAAGGAGCAATAAAGAAAATAATGTGTGTGCAAGAATGTGTAAGTGTGTGTCTCTGTTAGTGAGTATGTGTGTGTGTCTGTCAGTGAGTATGTGTCTGTCAGTGGCGTATTTACCGGAGTTGCGGCTGCGACCCGGCCCGGCCGCTGTGGGACCCGGTATGCACGCCAGTGTGGCCAGCCTCTTCTTCTGGGGGGCCCAGGAGCTGGCCACCTCAGGGTGGCTGGTCCTGCGGGCGCGCGAGGGAGCACTCTCCCACGAGCGCTCTCTGCCCAGCTCCCTCGCGCACCGCGTGCTGATGCCGGAGCTGGAATATGACGTCATATTCCAGCTCCGGCATCAGCACGCGGCGCGCGAGGGAGCTGGGCAGAGAGCACTCATGGAAGAGTGCTCCCTCGCGTGCCCCCGAGCCAGACAGCCAGCCCAGTGACCGGCTGCCCAGCAGCACCACTGGACCCCAGGGAATCCCCTCAGCTCTCCCAAAGGTAAGGAGGCTGGGGGATTACATTTAAATCTGCATGCACTGGCGTACATACTGCGGTCGCAGGGGTCACAGCCCTGTGACCAGGTGCCCACCGCCATGGGTTGCGGCCCTGGAGGGGGGCCCATGGGTCATGTGTACACCACTGTGTGTGTGTGTGTGTCTGTATGTATGTATGTGTTTGTCAATGAGTGTGTGTGTGTATGTGTGTGTGTCTCTGTCTGTGAGTATGTGTGTGTGTTTCAGTGAGTATGTGTGTGTCTGTGAGTATGTGTGTGTCTGTGTGTGTGTGTCTGTCTGTCAGGGTGTGTGTCTGTCTGTGAGTATGTGAGTGCGTGTGTGTGTCTGTCAGTGAATATATGTGTGTGTCAGCGTCAGGATCAGATTTGTCACAGGGTGGTAGAGGGGGGTGCTGTGGTTTAGTAGAGGGGGGCTATGGTTTAGTAGAGGGGGATGCTGCGGGGGGGGGGAGGGATTATACTGTAGTTTTAAAAATAAACCTACAATTCTATGAAAATTTACGGTATTATTTTTTGCGGCCCACATAAACGTAAACCTTGTTTATGTGGCCTGATCCAGACTTTGTGTTTGACATACTTGCACTACACAAACACACACACTGCTTCCACTACACACACTGCATCCAGTACAGAAATACAGACACTGCATCCACTATGCATAAACACAGACACAATGTATTTACTACACACACTGCATCCACTACACAAACACATACTGCAGACACTGCATCCACTACACAGACACACACATTGGATTCACTACACAAACATACACACTGTTTCTACTACACACATTGCATAAATGAATGGATGTGGGCGTGTTTGGTGAGTGTGGTTGAAGGTTGTAACATTTCATCCATGGACCCTGCCAGAACCAAATTAAACCTGTACAAGGAGGGGGTACTGTTGTACTTGTGAGAGATTGGTGAACACAAATATGTGTATTGTATTGGAGTAAATGCTTACAGTATTATGACATTCACAGTTAAAATGCCATGCACAACTAAGAAAATACCAAAGTTTCTTAAATTCTCATACTTTTTTAGTTTTTATCCACATAAAATTGTTTCTTATATAAAGAATGTGAAATGAAAGCCCTGTTTCTTCAGAACATAATTATATATAATAGGTGTGATTGCACTTAATATGAAAGGTGAATTACGATTGAACAGACATATAGTCAAAGTCTAGGGTTTATTTTGATCAGAACATAGTACATGTACAATTGCCCCTGCCCTTAAAGGACCACTTTAGGTGCCAGGTCCATTGACAGCCACTAGAGGCGCTTGCGTGCTTCTCACTGTGATTTTCACAGTGAGAGCACGCCAGCGTCCATAGGAAAGCATTGTAAATGCTTTCCTATGCGACCGGCTGAATGCGCGCGCAGCTCTTGCCGCGCGTGCGCATTCAGCATTCAGCCGACGAGGATCGGAGGAGGAGAGCTCCCGCCCAGCGCTGGAAAAAGGTAAGTTTAACCCCCTTTCCCCTTTCCAGAGCCGGGCAGGAGGGGGTCCCTGAGGGTGGGGGCACTATAGTGCCAGGAAAACGGGTATGTTTTCCTGGCACTATAGTGGTCCTTTAAGAGGTTCATTTTAAGCATTTTAACCCTTTCAAGACTGAGCCAATTGTACACGTTCCGATCAAAACAAAATGTAAACAAAAGTGGAATTTGCGCTATATGTCTGTGTTCAACCGTAATTCACCTCTTTCATATTAAGTGCACCCACACTTATTATATATCATTTTATTCAGGAGAAACAGGGCTTTCATTTCCCATGAACTATTCATACATGAAACATAATTTATTATGAATAAAAAAAAAAAAACTGTGAGAAATTAAGATTTCCGCCTGACATTTTAACAATAAAATGCACATATCTGTATTCAGCAAAGTTTCACAGTATCTCCCTGTAACAGGTTTTACGGTGTTTTGGAAAGTTACAGGTTTAAATATAGCACATTCCATTTTTTTCACATTGAAATTTGCCAGATTAATAATATTACCTTTGAGACCTTATGATAGCCCAGGAATGAGAATTACCCCCATGATGGCATACCATTTGCAAAAGTAGACAATCCAAGGTATTGCTAGTGGGATATGTCCAGTCCTTTTGAGTAGCCACTTAGTCCCCCCTCCCGTGCCACCCGTTAAAACCCCTTAAGCAGCTTAACTTTATCCAGCGCCGGGCTCCCTCGGCGCTGGTTACCTCTCCTCCCCGTCCGACGTCAGCTCCCTAGTGGAGCGGAATGCGCATGCGCGGCAAGTGCCACGCGCGCATTCAAAGAGTCCATAGGACGCTCTGTGCGATGGATGCGAAATTCGCATCCAGCGTCGCAGATGTGCCTCCAGTGGCTGTCCGGAAGACAGCCACTAGAGGCTGGATTAACCCCAAATGTAAACATAGCAGGTTCTCTGAAACTGCTATGTTTGCATCTGAAGGGCTAAAACCTGAGGGACCTGGCACCCAGACCACTTCATTGAGCTGAAGTGGTCTGGGTGACTATAGTCTCCCTTTAATTATCATTTTCTTATACTTCCAACCAGCCATAGGGGGCCATGTGATTGCCCTGTGAGAGAAATTTTCCGTGGGAGGGCTGTCTGAGCTGTTAGGCAGTTCTCCCGAAGAGGATCGCAGCAGAGCTAAGTCCACTGGCGTTCTTGGGCGCTTAGCCATTACGACATTCTATGCCGCCGCAATGGCTTTAAAGCCCATTAGGATGGGGACGGCATAGAACGCTGTAACGGTGTGAAGGTTTTTTTGTTTTTTTTAAATGGTTGAATAACATGTAGAAGAATAATATACATATATTTCTAAAGCATCTCAGGGTAAAGGTGTCATCGCTGTCCCATGATGCTCTGGACAAGATCGAACACCCGCTTACACAGTACAAGTGCCTACACATGATTATCCTTGGTGTCCCTGGATGGACTGTCCTATTAAAGCACACGTCACACATGCCATCAATAAGAACTAGAAAAATTAATGTGAGAATTCCAAGTGAATTTCAAATTTAAGGTCAAAATAGCCTAACCCTCCAAATTCTCTAATTCAGCAACGATTCCAATTTAGCTACTTTGGCTTTAAATTTGAAATTCACTTTGAATTCTGACTTTAGTGAAAAAAAAAAAAAAAAAGCAACTCCTTTTAGAGTTTGTCCACTAAACAGCACATTGAAACGCGATTGTCAGGATTGGGGTTACAATAGCAAGCTGTGACTGTAGCTGAGCTGCGCACTATTATTACCCCAGGTCAGCTAGTATAACCTTATTGTATACAGCTCTCATTCGGTTATGTTTGGAGAATAAATCACTTAGTGAGAATTTCCAATAAAGGCCAGAGTAGCCGAACTGAATGCAGAGCTGATTTGGAGAATGTTTCCAGTTCGACTACTTTGGCCTTGAATGTGACACTTGCAATGAGTTACATGCCAACCTTAACCACGTGTCACAAGGTACACGGAAACGTCACTTCCGGTGCGACGTACCCCCTAGCTGTCCCTTTCAGTATGAATAAAGTTTTGCTTGTTCTGTGCTCCTTCCTTGTGCACCGTGCCTGCTACACGTGTTTCTGGTAACATGGCCGAGTCCGGGGCAGTCGGCTTGGACAGTGCTCAGGTGAGCCGCTCTTACCGCTTATAAGGCCGGGGTAGGGGGTGATAAAGGGGTACCCCCATTATTGGGGGCCAGGGGCTCTAATATGGGGTAGAAACAAACCCCATTCACTGTATGGACAGCCTCAGCATCCCCTGCCGCGTGTGTGCCCATACCCTCATTGACTGCCATTAGAATGGCCTGAGATTCTCTTTTTTCTCAGTAATAATATATCAAACCCAATTACTTCTCTGATATCTTCACTACAATAGGTGTTTTTTTTTTTTTTTTTTCTCTTCTCCATTTCACTAGTTTGAAAACCTCTTGCCTGCATGGAGTTGTCAGTATGTTGAAAATTAAACAATTAGGTTATTATTTTTTTCATTTTTATTTTTAAAGAAAATTTAAAGCTGCTATTTACTTATGCTGTGACAGTTATTCGTTAATGCTGAATAGTTGCAAAATTACATTCTAGTGGCAGAAATGTAGGCTAATGTATCTAGTTTCAGAGAGGAAAAAAATCAAACTACACTATAGTCACAGATTATAATTTGCCTCATTCAGTGTTTAATAATCCTGTCTATTGTGAATTTCAAAGTAATTGCAAGTGGTTTTTGAAACCGCTACATTTTCCCTTTAACTGTTCTGGACTAAACTTTAAATTCGATGTGACTTTAAAAAAAAAAAAAAAAATGGTTCTTCTCATCTCCTCTGCACTGCTACTCTATGCTTGGCTTTATTGCTAATGTGAGTATATAGTGACTTTGTTTCAGAGCTTCATTTATACATATTTGGGAAACTGTACTCCTCCAAAATCGTTCAGATCCAAAAACCATGTTCATAGGCATACCATCCAACATTTTAAAAGGACACAAAGTGACACTTAAATTTAGGTCTTTAAGTTGGGGAGTAGCCGGGTGTGAGTCTTTCCTGAGACAGTTTGAGACATACTCATATAAATGTATGGAACTGAAATGTAATTTAGTAAAAGAACAATGTATCTTATTTGCACAGACTCATTTCTAAACAAATTAATTGCGGCAAAATAAGGGACTGTCCCTCCTAAAAAGGGACATAGGGTGGTTTGTGTGCAAAGGGTTAAGTGTAGATAGAGCGGTTTTGACCATTTTTGGACAGAATTCATTGAGCGAGAGCTGGACATGGGTGGAATTTTAGTTGGTAGGAACTAATGCAATTGTTATATCAGAAGAGAGGGATACACTTTGACACTTACCTAGGTCACCCAGATCCCTCAAACTGTTACCTGGGGGGCAACACATGCATACTCCTGGCAGCATATACTCTTTAACACACTGCCGTGGCTTTGGTGCTTAGCCTGATTCTTTAAGGTTATTCAGTGTCAATTTCCCTTGTAGATTAAAAAAGCCGTTCAGGCCCTTCTTGCGTACCAGAAAACTAAAAAGAGTGGAAATTCATTGCTTCTTAATGAATATGACCGCATCTCATTAATGATAACAGTATGGAGAATACCCAAGCGTGAGCAAACCATCAAAATGTGAGTATCTTTCCTTATTTTATTTTTTTTAATACTGCTTCATGTTTTCCTTTTGATTGCTAATGGGTTTAAAAAAAAAATAAAAAAAAAAAAAAATATTTAAGTGTTCAAGTATTCAATGAATCATAAATAAAGAGTGTTTTGCTAAAGCATTTTTCAATTTTTTTATTTGGTTTGCAAAATGAAAGTCCATAAACCTCACTTGTAGAATTTATACCCCATCATTGATTACCAGTTTGTAGAAGAATGAAGTCCTATGCTCCCCATTAGGAAAAGTTAAAAGTGCCAGTTTTTAGACTTTGGGGTTAAAACCATTTTTAAATGGTTTTACCCTTCAGAAACGATGGCGTCTGGGATCTCCAGCGCCCTAACTACGTCATTACTATGCAGTTGTTATAGTGCCCATTGTGTCCATTTAAGCACAATAACCCACTGCCACAGTAATAGCTATTTTGTACAAAGGTTCTGAGACCAAGCGTATAGTGCCACTGGCATAGCTGCAGCTTTTAATTGGCATTTTGTGGCAATATCCATGAATGTCTCTGAGAAGCATTAGGTTGAATGAAAGTAGTCACTGATGACTTCACCAAAGGTGATGCAACTGCTCTGTGGAGGCTTATCTAGCCTTAACTAAAGGTAAGGCGGGGAGGGGCGATGTGGACAATCTGAAAGCTAAATCGCTCAGGGTTATGAACCAATTGAAAATTCAAAGTCAATTTCAAACTTAAAGCCAGAGTAGCCAAACTGAAAGCATAGTTGACTTTTCCATTTCGACTTTAATTCTCAATTTAGTAAATAACAGTCTAAGGAGGTTGGAAATGTGTTTTGGTTTGAGTCTATTTTTCACCGGTTTGCTATCAAAATCCTCTTGATTATTTTTTTGTGTTTAAAAGTAAAATTTGTTCTATTTTTCACTTTATTGTGGATTTTGATGTTGTGTAAGTGGTTTTATTAAACGAAAACGTGCACATATCTCGTTGCAGTGGATTACCACATGGGATTCGACCTGAGGAAGTTGAGGTTTGTCTCTTTACTAGAGATGAACCAAGCATGTCTTCTGATCAGACAGAAAAATTTTACAAAAAGCTACTCAGTCAACATGGGATCAAACACATAACAGAGGTAAATAAAGAGGGTCATAGTCAAAAGTAGGATGTGTGGTTTATATAAAATTTTTCTTTTCACCATTTAAAGGGATACTATAATCACCAGAACAACTACAGCTTAATGTAGTGGTTCTGGTGTGTATAGTATGTCTCTGCAGGCCTTTTAATGTTAACTCTGGCTTTACAGAGAAAAGGCAGTGTACACCTTACTACCTAGTAATGCCTCTAATGGCTGCCACTCAGACGGCCACAAGAGGTACTTCCTGGGTAAGTGCTGCGATACGTTCAGCGTCTCCACGCTCTGCGTGGAAGCGCTGATGTTCCTCCTGGAGATGCATTGATTCAATGTATCTCTGAGGAGATGCTGATTGGCACAGTCCTGCATTTTGTTGCACATGTGCATTGGCCATGAGAAAGTATTGGATTGGCTGACATCGTCCATTTTGATGTTCTCATCCAAGGAGTTTCTTTTTTAACAGGGGGTCAGGAGACCTCATTATTGTTTGTATTCCTGACACTATAGTGCTCCTTTAATATCAACACAGATTATGACATCCACTGCTGTATTATAAAATGGAGAACTCACGTTTGTGATGGGTCTAATTTAAGAATACAAATTTGCTGTTATGGGGAATTTTTGCTTCTCAGGAAATTACAATATTGAGTAAATCATTGGTGGTGTGAAGGTAACTGTTCCTGACTATTTTTATCAGCTGATTGCAATTCCTTTAAAAAATACTGACCTTTTTTTCAGGTTATTCCCCTTCAAAAGCTTAAAAAGGAATACAAACCATTTGAGGCAAAGCGGCGTCTTCTGGGCAATTTTGACTTGTTCCTTTCAGATGATAGAATTCGCCGTTTTCTGCCTTCTCTCCTGGGGAAGCATTTCTACAAGGAAAAGCGGTACGTGAATGTGTAGTGTTGACATTCTCTTATATTAAAATGTTACTCAATCATAAATACTACATCCCTCTGTAATGGTTATGGTAGGAGTTTACCCTGGCACAGTTCCCCTATCTTACAACAGTTTGCCCACTTACCTGGGTCCCTGGTGGGCACTAGGAGAACACTGCATGTACAGGCACCATTACCACTTCAAATCACGTAAGTGGGCATGGTGCTTGGAGTGACTCTTTAAAGTGGGAATAATGGCACGAATTGTAAATTGTCTATTAAGCATGTTTCAATAACTGCTTGAGTAATGTTAAAACCTTCCGATTAGCTGTGCAGACGTGGGTGACACATGTTCCTGCCTGCCAGGCAGAACTTAGGGTACAATTGGCGGCTACATAGGTGCACGCCTGAATCGAGCGATACGAGACACCAGGTGCGGCCTACTGGAGTTGGAGCCGGGGAGAGGCGGCCGCTCTCTCCGACACTGGACCCTCCCCCCTCCCCCAAGCGACTTTGCTGGTCTCCTATCCCCCCCCTACCACCCCCTCTTTGGACCGGTGGAGGTTATCCTGGTCCTCATTGGATAAGCGGATCAAGACTGCTGATGGGCTCTCCGGCTACACCGCCTGCAGAGGTACCAGACTGCCAAGGCACATTCAAGATGGCCGCTCAGCAAGGGCCGAAGATAAAGAGCAGACACCCAACCACACACTCATCCCCTGGAAACTTTCGACCAGCTCGGCATGAGCCTCTGGAGAACGCTCTGTTACTGTGGAGTGTCCTACCGCCGAGCGGCTAGAGTGATAGCTTCATGGATATACTACCATACTACCGTGGCGCTAAACTCGCTCTCACCCACTGGCGCTGGACCACTAAGCAACCCCTATATACACGCAACTCACCTGATCAAAGAATCTCGGAACAGCGAGGCACAACTCTACACTCCAAGGTTATAGCTGATTACCACGTTGCTGTACAGGAGAAAGCCGGAGCTGGATCCGAGCCCAGGGGCCCCATTGGAGGGGCCTACAGCAACAGAACTCCAGACATTCCTGTACGTGGTATAGGCTGAAGTGCCCATCATTCTGCTCCACAGCTGACATGCCTTACTTCGAACCGTACAAGTTTTCGGCTGACGCTGTGTATTCCCAGTTTACTTGGAAGCCTTGTTCGTAAATATCCCAAGTGGTTACGGTTTTCTCTACTATTTAGCCTGAAATAACCGTAGACGTCATTATAGCTTATCACTCCGTTACCTTGAACTACTATAAAGTCCACGCTGATTTTGCTTCAGTGCATGATATTAATTACCCAGCATAGGCTAACGGCAAATAGGCAGATTATATGGCTACCTCTGCAACTAACTTTAGGCACCACAGCAGTTCCTTTTATTTTAATTTGATTGGTCCTTTTATTTTGATATGATCTTACCTTTGAGAACACGTGTTCCCATTGATCTTATACCTTGCTAGATAAAGAGGTAGCATAATCACTCTTATGTCTAGATATTACTGCGATGATATTCGACACTAAAAGCAAGGTTTTGATATATTTGCTTAGCATGTACATCTAGCCTGTAAACTGCATAGGTCACAGTATTAGCCGGTTACAATACTACTTTACGCTGAGACATACAGGCTTTTCATGTAACCATGTCTTCCCTCATTAATATAAAATGTACACTGTTCATCATGCCGCACAACTGTTATAAAACGTTCAATGATACGTATGCACCTGCTGTTGTGGCAGTGCATTCCTGCTAGTCTAATCTATGTACTAATAAAATAAAGAATAAAAAAACAAAAAACCTAACGATTAGGCAAATGCCAGAATATTTACTTTTTGTTTGGGGACTGCTCCCTCGCACACAGGAATAGCAGCCCCACAGGACCCCAGGGAAAGTCCACTCAGCTTTCCCAAAGGTAGGGAGGCTGGGTGAATTAGAAATAAAAATATAAATTTGTGAGTGTTCAAAAAAGTGTGTGTGTCTGTTTGTTTAGGTACCTTGGGGTTTAGGTACACATGATTGGTGTTTTTACTTTTTTTCCCCCATGCTGTGCTGCTTTCACTGTTGCTTGTCCTGCCTCCATAGCGGAGATTTTAATGATCTCCGCTAAGCCAATGCTTTCCCATAGGAAAGCATTGGGAGGATATTACGCATGTTCTCTATAGGTAACAGTTAGCGCCTCCATGCAGAGCACTGACACATAACTCTCTAGTGGCCGTCTGAGTGTCACTAGAGGTCTTAGTAGGAAGGAATGTAAACACTGCCTTTACCGCGTTTACAGTGAAAAGGCTACAGGGACATGCTTATAGGCACCAGAAAGATTACATTAATCTATAGTGTCCGTTTAAAAAAAAAAAAAAAAAGTCGCCTAACTTTTTTAGCAGCCCCCTAGATTCCAAACCAATTTATCAAGCCCTGCTGTAAATGGTGTACCATGACATGATTTTACATAGTGGTATCCTGATATGTTTTGTTATGCTACATATCTAAGCCATTGGTTTCAGTCGTTGCATTACGAATGAATCATTGTTTTGATTTATGATGGAAGTTTTACAAAAATTGAACTGTCCTAATAATGCAAACCAGCATATTGTACTTCCTTTAAATTTAAAAAATGTATATTCACAGGAAGCCTATATCCGTGGACCTGAAGGCAAAACTCCTAGGGGCAAAACTAAACCGTGTTATACAAGGAACACAACTTCAAATAACTAACAAAGGTTGCTGCTAGTAAGTGTTATTTAAGTTATAAACGTTTTTATATTTGCAATCTTGGGCTCAGTGAGTAAATCAATCTCCCCTTCTTTTCAGTTCGATTCGTGTTGGCCACATTGGGATGAACATTAATGAAATAGTGGAAAACGCTGTTGCTGTTGCAGGTGTTCTAGCAGAAAAACTACCATTGGTACGGTTTAGTATGATTTTTTTTTATATGTAACAAGTGTCCTGGTTTGTCATTGGAATACTGTAATGTAGCAATATCATATACAGTAACTTGTAAGACACTCAATGTTTGGAAATCATAAAATGTTTTCTTGGGGTGACATTTAGTTTTTTTTTCACTAACCACCAATCTGGAGTGAATTATTTAGCTTACATAGCGCTGTATATTTTGAGTTGGAGGATTATTTTACTTTTGCCATTCAAGTTTAATCGTTTTGAGGGGTACTTAACCAATTGATTTACATAACTGACTTGGAGTATTTTCTGGTTTAAATTTACAGGATTTAGTAAATAACAGAAATTTTTATTCACCGTAAATTTTTTTTCTTAATGTGGTGGCACTACGTATGGGTTGTTCTTCCTAATTGGGACAAGCATCTGTAAGATAGGTGATTAAGTCAAGTCCCTCCCCTCTACCCTATAAAGGGCTTCCCCCGACAAACCACCTTAGTCGTAGCAAGCCACACACTGTAATTTAAGGGAGGGAGATTTGTACTGCCACAATATTAAGAACTTTTTTTTTTTTTTTTTATAATTTTTTTTTTTTTACAGGTGAATAAAAATGTAGTTTTTTTTCTGACATATGGTGGCAGTATGTATGGGATATAGCAAGATACCCTATTGGGTGGGCCTTATGCCTAAATGGCTTTAAGTACCTACGCTGTAACACAATGTTAGAGGCAGAGAGTACATCTAGCCTGAAAATGCATGAAGGTGGTAAAAGCTGACCAAGAAGCAGCCATGCTGATTACTTTGTGTGAAGCAAGAGCTTTCTCTGCCCACGAAGTGGCCATTGCCTTTGTGGAATGCTCTGAGAAAGATGCTGGCGAATCAAAACTATTGAAGCATAGACCATTATGATTGATGAAAACAACGAGAAATAGAATTACGAAAGGCTTTATTTCCCTTAAACTTCCCTAGAAGTTCACAACAGGTGATCTGATCTTCTGAATTCAGCTGATATTGCTAGGTACATCTGAAATGCCCTTTTTAAACTCTAGAATATGCCATCTAGTTCCAGCGGGGAAGTGGCATCATTATAGAAGGATGAGCTGATTAACGGCTCTATAAGATAACTCTGGAAGACTTGAAGTTTTAGGATGAAACACAACTTTCACCCTGATGGAATATAAGAAATTCCACTGAATATATTTCCTGAAGCTCGCTTACTCTCTTGGCAGAGGTAATGGCCACTAAGAATGCTTGTTAAGCTTTAGCATATTAAAAGGAACCACCTCCAAAGTAAAAGGGGACCTGACAGACTGAAGAAATATCTCAGGAGGGAAATGCAGGATCACGCCTCCAAGCTTCTTGGTGTCCGAAACGCCTACCCATGTCTGGCCTAGTTTTACTTGTTTTGAGGCAGAGCTTTTTCGAAATAGGGAGAAGAGGTATCTTTTATAACCTAATAGGAGTAAACAGGGGACCGAAGAGGACGCTGATCTACCGTCCAAGCTTTAGCCACCAGCCCAAACAGACCTTTTTGATCTACCCTAAAACCCACAGAACAACACCACATCCACGCACACAGGTGAACCCACCTCAACGCGACGACACCAAGACACACAGACAGTGACTCAGACACACAAACCGTAACCACAAAGACGCAACAATAGAGGCAGACACACAGAGCTCCAGAATAAAGCAACACTACATAGACATAACCATGGAAACACGCAATAGAGGTGACACAGACTTACCGCAGAAGGTTTCACCATCACCAGCAGAGGGGAAGGACACGAAACATACAA
Source organism: Pelobates cultripes (assembly GCA_933207985.1). NCBI lineage: Eukaryota > Metazoa > Chordata > Amphibia > Anura > Pelobatidae > Pelobates > Pelobates cultripes. The sequence goes on from OW240918.1 coordinate 112,266,041, forward strand.
AACAAATACAACCCCAATATGCACGAGCAGGTAGCCACAAGACACACTAGAACTCAGGGATACAGACAAAAGACCAGAACGCGTAAACACCAACTCATTTTCGCAAGATGGGCCTTCACTGCAGTTTACGGCAACAGGGATAAATACGCAAACACAGGCATCTCAGAAGAAAACAGTGTATTATTAACGAACCACACTAACACCATTTAATGAGCCGATAGCTGAACACATGATACTAACTGCCACCCCAAATAGCCACTACATACCAGACAACAACGCCCTAACAACGCAATACCAAGCAAGCTCACCACCTTTTGCATGTCTAGCCCTGCAAGGCTTATAAATGTCTAATATTTGTCATTGCATGTTTATATTGACTTATACGCCTCTGCGCAGGCAACTATGTGTTACTCTGAGTTAACTGGAATATGTCGGCCTCACATTATATACACTTTCAATGTGCACGCCTCTGCGTAGGCAACTATATGCATGAATGATACCAAGTTCAACACCCGTGTTTATATTGCTGACAATAAACATATTTAAAACAAGCTTTAGCCACCAGGATAAGAGGGAAACAGAAGATCAACCCATGATCTTGGCTGACATTGTCAAATTTTATCAATCAAATCCATATAAAGTATGTGACAATCACAAATAAAACCAGAAACGGACGAGCTGCTTATCAGGAGACTTAAATAACCTCCATTAATTGTAAACAAAGTTTATACGTTTTGGACACCACTGCACCTGCCAGCAAAGACCTATACCGAAAACCAGCAGTCAGGAAAGATCTGCAAGAGGTCTCTGCCTTCTTGACGACAGGGTTATTGAAGCAGCTACTGCTGCAGAATTTTATGGATTTCCAGTGTACCTGGGGGTATAACTTTACCCATTTGATGGTAACATATTAAACGCCATGCAAGAAGGGTTCGTTAGTGTTCCCATTTCTGCATATAAGAAAGATGTGGAGTTTGAGGAACAGATTAGTTTAGCAGATTTATCCTGCCCCATGACCGATTTTCATGCCTAATGAACTCTCAGTGCATCAGGTGGGAACCAACTCCACACAGTATGATGAACCAGACATGTCTTTAAGAAGAGGTAGATAAACATTCGTCAGACATTAGAAGTAATGTTGTGTCCATGATGTACGTTAAGGACCAGAGCTGTTTTAACACTTTTGTGTTTAGCTGAAATTTTCTACTTTCTAATTTACTGTTCCCATGCAAAATATGTATTGGGGGTTTTTTTTTTGGTTTTTTTTATCTAAAGGACTTTAGGGGTTTTCTTTCATGTTATATAATTTACTTTAAAAAAAATATAAATAAATAAATATGGTGAAAAATTTGGAAAGAAAACAAAACATGGTTTTTGGCTTCTACTTGAAAAATCCTTTACTTAACTACAAAAGCTAATGAAAAACAATGCTAAATAGATTCAAAATGTTGTCGTGAGTTTTAAAACACCCAGTTTTTACATGCGTTTTTTTTCCACATGACACAAATCCAAAATAGCAATGGGTGCTCTCCGGTCTTTAGAAATAAAAGTTTATTGAATCAGGTTTAAAATGACGACCAACGTTTCAGTCCCCGTTCGGGACTTTCTTCAGGGTCATATAATTATATTTATATATTTGAAGTCTACGTGTATATTTATGAAATTATTTATAATTTTGTGTGTGTGTGTGTGTATATGTGTGTGTGTGTGTGTGTGTGTATATATATATATATATATATATATATATATATATATATATATATATATATATATATATATAATCTCAAAATACAGTTAGAATAAAATGACTAACTTTTACATTGTTTTATTGTTTACTTATTTATATCTTATAATATATGCGTGCGTAATTTAATAAGTGTATTTTTATAGTGTGTGTGTGTGTGTGTGTGTGTGTATATATATTAATATAAAAATACACTTAGTATGTATGTGTTTTTTAATTAGTCCCCCTGCATGCAAATACACAGGCACCTATTGCGGCCATGTGACCGCTCTGTTAGAGTGATCACATGGCTGCATGGACCTAATTCGCCGAGGGGGGGCTGTCAGGCAGTTCCCCCAGACCGGGAGCGACTGCGATCGGGTGAGTAACAATTACCGCTATGACGGTTCAGGACCATCGGTCCTCAAGGGGATATTTCTGATGACTGTCTTGAAGGGGTTAATTTTACCAAAGAAATTGCGGCACCTTGGTCATATTTATAATACCCAGAACCATATTAAGGTGAGTAGCACAGATACAATAAGCAAAAGCCTTGTTCAAAGCAAAGCTAAGCTAATCTTACCTTGAAAACCTCTGAGCGGTGTGGAGGGTTGGTGACAAGGGGAACCCTTCTGACAAGGTTCCTCCTGCCAGAGGGAACAGCACTCGGCAGTTTCCCGGAAATAGCGCACCCGGAACCTACCACCTGAGCAGCTATTTGTCTTCCTCCCCCAGACAGCAACTGAGGTGGGGTTCCCGGGGGGGAAGCCCTTGATAGGGTAAAGGGGAGGGACTTTTCTTAATTACCAATCGTGCAGATGCTTGTCCCAATTAGGAAGAACAACCCATACGTACTGCCACCATATTAAGAAAAAGCCAATTTTGACTCTCCCTCTATTACAGTACTTATGACCCACTACTAAAGATTTGTGCACCAAGAATGAGTCTCTGGTTTTCCTCCTCCTCCTCTTTTTATTTTTTTTTTATTTATTTTTTTTGTTCTTTTCATCTTCAGAACTCATTGATGTATGTTATAGACCAGCTTAACTCCACTTTTAACAGCATTGTTAGGTATTTATTTATGAGACCAGAAACTGTTGTTACATGTTCTGCATTCCAAAGTCATTTAGCACGTTGTTGTTCAAATACCTGGTATTCAGTTTGATTATTACATCTGTTTTGATTTAATATTATTTTTGGTTTTAGAAATGGAAGAATGTTAAAATATTACATTTAAAAACGCAGTCCTCTGTGGCACTTCCAGTGTACACCTCTGCCTTCAGCAATCTGAAAGAACTTGAGCACTCTTCGGACAGTCGTAATGTAAGGATATAAATTTTCCCATCTATTATGTATTTTACATAGATTTTATGCACCAGATTAGGTTGATTTTATACATATTATACTCTAAAGGCCAAAATAACACCGCAAAAAAAATGAAGTGCAAACCAAACAAGTTAAGCTTGGTCCTTAAGAGGATAACATTCTGTTAAGTTCACAACAATTCCTTGTTTAGTGAATAAACCCCACAGTACTCTTATGGATACTGGGATCTGTTATGGAAAATGCTTACAGAGACACTAGTCTCCAAATTAACTTTAGCTTAATGAAGCAGTTTTGGTGTATATATTATGCCCCTTCAGTCTCACTGCTCTATTCTCTGCGTTTTAGGAGGTAAATCACTTTGTTTATGAACCCTAGTCACACCTCCCTGCATGTAACTTACACAGCCTTTCTAAACACTTCCTGTAAAGAGTCATCTAATGTTTATACTTCATTTATTGCAAATGCTGTTTTTATTTAGAATTTCTCATGCCCTGTTAATAGCTTGCTAGACCCTACAGGAGCCTCCTGCATGTTATTATAGTTAAACTTACAGAGCAGGAGATAAAATCTTTTAAAGTAAGTTACAACTGAAACCATTTTGTTTTCTCCACTTATCTCCTAAATGGCAGAGAATTAAGCAGTGCAACTTCAGAGGCATGATGTATACACACAAACTGCTTAATTAAGCTGAAGTTGTTTTGGTGACTATAGTGTCCCTTTAAGTTTAACTGACTCTCTCTTATTAAATGTATTTTAATATTAAGTATATGGGTAAAAACTATTTGTATTTACTCAGGTAAATCAAGAAAATTCAAATAAACTAAAAACGAAAAAAAAGCCACTGGACAAGGAGATTGATAATGTGTCGTCTGACCATGGGATAACATCTGATTCAGGAAATGCTTCTGCAGACCAACCAATACCAAGCGATGAAGAGATTCCGATGCTGGTTCCTATCCAGTCGCCCACTGGAAAGAAGAATAAAAAGAAGGTAATTGTCACAATCTTTGTGTAGCATTAAATAAACACTCCAAGTGCCATAACCACTATAGTGTGCTGGGTGCATGGCTTGTTCCATTAATGACTTCCTAATTATTCCTGGTTCTAAATCCTGGGTCTGCCACAATATAGAAGAAATATATATAAATATGCAAGAAATAAGACCAATCCATGCCAAGGAGCTGCCTGAAGGGTAAATCTAACATTTTGTTCAATATATTTTCGTGTTTATTGCTAAAAATGCCAAGTACTCAGCTTCAAAGTGTTGTATATTTCATAGAACCTATAGAATAAGGGAATATTATAGGGTATGACAAAAGTGATTTGAGATGTGGATCAAAGTAAAACCAAGAACTTGCTGTGAGAAGAAATAATGCTAAATCCAGGAGTCATGGTATTCCACAAATGTATATATTGACTGTGACATCAAGGGAGGTGACTTCCAAATCACAGCACTTAGTGTCAGTATAATTTGTTTCATTTAAATGTGAATTTCAAATCTGAAAGTAAAAATAGCTGAACTGGAACAATTCAGTTGTTTTTGCTTGAAGCTCGCTTATTTTGTCCTTGACTTTTTTAAATTTACTATGAATTTCCAGTAATTCTCAATTTAGTTAATAACCCTGTGTGTTTTGAGGGATGTGAAAAGTTAATCTATCTTCCAAATGTCCTTCATGATATTACAACTATTGGATTGTTTTCCTTCTCACTAACCAGTCACGTAAACTTAAACGCAAAAAAAAAGGTCCAAGTTATAACCACTTGCTTCTCCCCTCTGTTGTGCATGGATTTGTGTCTCTATACACATGTCCCCAGTGTCTTATTATTTATTTATTTATTTTTTTTCCTTCATTGAGGTTTCTGGTTGGAGATATGCATAGGTTCATTTGGTGCCGTGTGTCATTCTTGCACCTGTGCCTTGTTGTGAAGTGGTGATTTATACAGTGGCCCGGGTGGCCTTCTGTCTGACCAGAATCCTAGCCAGTTTGGGGATATAGCATTTCAGCAGATCTGTCATTTCTCCAGCTTGTTGAAACAAACTCATCATGTGTTTTGGACAGGCAAAAGGATTGGCACAAATTCTAATTTAAAATGCCTAACTGAGCGGAAAAGCAGAGTCTGGCATTTTAAGTGGTCTATCTAATTTAGGCTATAAAGCTTGTTAAACAAGGCCCTATTTTGGTGGTTTCAGATATAAGAACATAGGTTTTGTAACATACCTGTTTGAATGGAAGCCTGTGACTAGGTGCGCAGAGTGAGACAGCCACATTTGTGAGTGCATTTAAACTCTGTGTGTTAAATAGTTGCTAATACAATTTAATAGAAATTTGCAATGCTATGATGCAGCAACAGAACGAATCTGGCAACAAAACAGATATGGTTAGAGTAGCTCAGTCTAAGAATATATATATATATATATATATATATATATATATATATATATATATTTTTATTTTTCATTTTAAATACTAAAAAATGGCAGATTATGTTGTTCGTGATTAGGGGGAGAGTTACCTTATACTCTGATGGAAAATCACACCATTTTCACGTTCCGCTGGTGATTTATTTTTTTCTATTTTCCAGAAAACAAAAGTCTGCAAAACTCCTAATAAGTCTGAAGTGGAAGAAAGCCAGGAAGCTGCCGAGAGCAATGATATAACACAAGCTAGCAAAACTCCTACCAAGAAGCTTAAAGCAAAGGAGAATAACCAGGAGCCTGTAGCAAGTAACCAAACCCCATCACAAGCCAGGAAAACGCCAGCCAAAACGCCTAAAGCAAAAGAGAATAACCAGGAACCTGTAGCAAGTAACCAAACCCCGTCACAAGCCAGGAAAACGCCAGCCAAAACGCCTAAAGCAAAAGAGAATAACCAGGAACCTGTAGCAAGTAACCAAACCCCATCACAATCCAGGAAAACGCCAGCCAAAACGCCTAAAGCAAAAGAGAATAACCAGGACCATGTGGAGAGCGAAGAATTGATAACACAAGCCAGCAAAACACCAAAAGCGAAAGCAAAGAAACAAGAACCTGTAGCAAGCATTCAAACACCAATACAAGGCAGGAAAACTCCTGCCAGAACGCCTAAAGTGAAGAAACCAGAACCCGTAGAGAAGAGTCAAATCATGTCAACACCACAAAGTGTAGTAAAGAAACGCAAAGCTAGTGATGTGAAAATTGAGGACCTTGCAGAAAAAACAAACACTGAGAAAAAGTCTACTCCCTTAAAGTTGGCTAAAACAGAGGAACAGGAGCAGAACTCTCTGACCAAAGACACCATCCTTAAAAAGACACCCAAAAAGATTGCTGGGAAGTCTACTGTGAAACTAAGCAAATCTGTTAAAAAGGCTCCTCAAACCCCCAAACTAAAGCAGAAGAAGATTCTAAAAGCCCCAAAGTCTGTTTAGTGCCCTTTAGAGAGAAACTAAGATCTGGTCCGTCTCTACTTCGTGTTTCTCGTTAATCTTGCTACACTATCTGTAAACAAATGTATCAAAACATTTTTTAATGAACATTTTATTTTGTATTCTGGTAACCGTTCTCCATGGAGTGTGTAACATTATGTATTTTGCAGCGATAAAAGCCTACTGAAAGTCAAGTTTTGGAGGGTTGTTACGTACTTTTTTTCTTTTTTCTTTCTATTAAATTGTACCTGTCACAGGTAGAGATTTTGTATCTTCTGCAGTGATCTATCCTAATGTCATATTTGCTTGTTAAAGAAGTTTCCATTGTGCTAGTATTTCTGTCTGCACTACTGCCAAGTCTTGTCAGATGAGTCTTGGAGGAACCTGTATGCACAAAATTACAAAACGTTTAGTGTGGGTGTCTATAAGAGTTGGCACCAATGCTATCTTTCACTCCATTCAGAGATTTTCTCCATGATTTCAACTACTACAGGGGTTGGTGGGGGGGGAGGATGAGGAGACATGACCGCATACATCTTGTTGTTCTAGTTTTGCGTGGTGTATTTAAATACTATTTATATGTTAACCAGCAGTTAGGGAAATAGACAATCTAAACACAAATAGGAATCCATAAAGTAAAAGAAATAAAATCTCTTTTTTGTACATTATTAAATGAGTCTACTGCCCTAATTCTCAACCAGTATTATGAGCTGTACAGGCAGGGTGGATACACTTACTGTAGGGAGATCAGACTACTTCTCTGCCTGGCCCAACTCCACATGACTATAGCGGAGTGTGGGGTCAGCACCTCAAACAGATGTAGAGTATTCTTTGTTCCCTCAATTCCCTGGTTCTCAGGGAATTATTAAAGTGCTGTCCGTGTGTTAATATGGCAATGCTCACTGGACCACTATGGATAACACCTGTAGGGTTATTCACTAACGTGAGAATTTAGAGTGAATTTGAAACATCCATGTTTTGTTTTCCTCTTCTGCTTGTTTTAGTCCACACTAAAAGCAGAAAGCTTCAACACACTCTGTTTGGTGGAGAGGCAGTAGGAAATGCTGGTTAGAATTAAAACTGAAACAGACAAAGATAAGTAGGGGGGGGGGGCTGACCTCCAAGATGGCAGGATGTGCTTTCTGATGGCTCTTGCACTAGCAGACACAACAACGACAATCCTGATTACCCAAACTATACCTGCTACACGAGAAGCCCAAAAAACGAAACAGGACCACACAGGGAATAAAATGATACCTGTCCTGCACCGAAATACAAAGCATACAAAAAATATAAAAGGTGAGAGCACTCTAAAACATGCAATTTAACTTATTACCAGTATTGTCTTGAATTAAATTCTAAAAGACAGCAAGACATAAAAAGGAACATAGGGTAATATTGTCAAAATATAAATATTATCCATAAAATACTGGTAAAACTCACATGTATCTGAGTCACTTATATAAGCTGACTCAGACTAAAAGCTTGTAGTGGAGATGAAGATCTTTTAAACTGGACGTCTTTTTTAAATGAGTTCCCTCTGGATGTTGGTCTTACAATTATTCCAGGATACAAAATCAAAATAAAACTATAATTGAATGCAAGACAATACTGGTAATAAGGCTAATTGCATGTTTTAGAGTGCTCTCACCTTTTTATATTTTTTGTACATTTTAATCTTGTGTGGCTGAGTGACTCACACTAGGTGAAAGTGGCACAAAATTGTACTTTTTTTCCCCATATTTCTATTTGTTATTGTAACGAAATACAAAGCAAGTGCCTGAAACGGCCACGCAGCCTACTTCAGAGCGGAGTCTGGGAGAAGCGGCCGATCTCCCGGCACGGGACCTGCTCAAAAGGCAACACTGCCCTGCTAACCCCCCCCCCTCTGGACCTGCAGGGGGTTATCCTGGTCCTTGCAGGGGTCGGCGGCCCCCACAAGCAGATAAACCTGCAACCGACCGAGACTATGGGGGCCAGAGCAAGATGGTAGCGGGGACGTGACAGACAATAAGCACCTTCATCACACCACCTATGCACACCCTAGAGTTTTTTTTTTGACCGGCTCTTTGCCAAACTATAGACAAAACTCCGCACTAAGGGTCAGCACTTCCTCAAGGCCATAGGGGAAATGGCGGCATGGTTTCGGCCACCTAAACAGATACCCACCCAGGGCCCCCAGAGCGGCGGCCAGACAGAGAAAAAGTCGGAGACCAGAATGGCAGGAAACTGCAACATACCCCTCAGACTCCGGCACTCGCCCTCGCACACACCAGAGTGAGTCCACCAAGCCTGCCCGATCCGCTCACTATTCAAATAGATATAGGGATTTTGGGAAAAATACAGTACAAAGTGGTGCTACTATCACCTAGTGTGAATCACTCAACCACACAAATAAAGTGTACAAAAAATATAAAAGGCGGTGAGAGCACTCTAAAGCATGCAATTAAGATTATTACCAGATTGATCTTGAGTTCAACTCTAAAAACAACAAGATAAAAGAAACATAGAGTAGTATTGCCAGATTACAAATATTGTTAGTAAAATACTGGAAAAACTCACATGTTACTGAGTCACTTAAAAAGCTGACTCAGACTAAAAGCTTGTAGTGGAGATGAATATTCCTTTAGACTGGACGTCCTTTGGATAAATTTCTTCTGGATATTAATATAATAATTATTCCAGGATACAGTTCCAAAGTAAAACTAATTTATTGATTAAAACAAAAGTTTCTAAATCAAACATAAAATAAAATTGTCCATATGTAATTACCACGACGCGTTTCGGCAAAATAGCCTTTCTCAAGTGGTTTGTGTTCATCTCCATGATTGCAGCTTTTAAATTCAAAAAAATTTTTTTGGGCGCCCTTTCTCACTGTTTCCGGTTCTCTTTACTTCCGTTTTCGTCATCGGTAATCGTCCGACGTGTCCCACACGTCATGGCGTCATCTTTCGTCGTCCGGCGTGTCCCACACGTCATGACGTCATTCCGGCACCCCGGACCGGAAGTGTTGCGGGCGCCATTTTTAAAAGTCCTTTTACTACTTATTTTGCCCAGTCTTTCTCAAATGACGAGCAATTGAAGCAAAAAAAAGTTATATATATAAAATTTGGATATAAACCTTCTCCAAAAAAGGGGGAAACATATATATTATTAAACAAGAGGAAATATCATATACAATTATGCAAGTTAAGATCCAAGCAGATGTGTAATAAAATAAATATTAAAATAACAATAGTTATAATAACTTTAAATAATTAAAATGTGTTTATATATAGGAATTGACCTCAAAATCTATATTTAGACCACATGGGGATAAAGTTTGCATGTTAAAAATCCATTTCATTTCTGTTTTGTTCAGGAGATTTTCTATGTCTCCTCCCCTCCAATGTGTTTTGACCCCTTCTATACCCATAAAGTCAAAACCTTGTATGTTACCCCCATGCACTTCTAAAAAGTGTTTAGACACATTATGTAGAATATATTTTCTATTAATATTATAGATATGTTCTCTAATTCTTATTTTTAGTGGTCTAGATGTTCTACCTATATATTGATATCCACATGGACAGGTGATCATATAGATTATATTTTTAGAGTTGCAGGTTAAAAAAGATTTGATATCATACGATCTTTTATTTAAAAAAGAATCAAATTTAGTAACAGTTTTATTTTTATGTTTTCTTAAAGTGCACCCTCTACATGACCCACAATAATAAAAGCCATGGTCCCTTTTAAACATAGTTAAAAGTTGAGGATTTTTTTCTTTCTCTAAAAAACTTGAAGTTAAAACCTGTTTAAAATTCTTTGCTCCTCTAAAAATGACTTTGGGTTTAGTTCCTATATATTGTTATACATCTTGATCCTGCTCCAAAATGTGCCAGTTCTTCCTGATTATTTTTTGTAATTCATTACTGTTTGAGCTATAATTAAAAATAATAGGTATATTAAGATCATCATCCCTTAATTCTTTTGTTTTAGATTTTAAAATGTTTTCCCTAGATTCTTGTCCTACTCCTTCTTTTAATCTTTTTAATTCATCATAGTTATACCCCTTTTCCACTAGTTGGTTAATTAAAATCTGAGTTTGTTCATCATATTGTTGGGTTTCTGTACAGTTTCGCTTGATCCTTAAAAATTGTCCCTTAGGTATATTCATTAACCAGGGTTTAAAATGGCAACTTTTCAAGTTAATAAAACTATTTACATCTACTAATTTAAAAAAAGTTTTACTTTTAATTTGGTTGTCTTCCACATAAATATTCAAATCTAAAAAATTAACTTGTTGAGAACTGATTTCGTATGTTAGATGGATGTTCCAACTGTTTGAATTAAGACCATTTAAAAAACTTAAAAGGGACTCTTTTGTTCCTCTCCATATAATAAAAATATCATCTATGTATCTTTTGTACAAGACCAGATTTGCCCCAAATTCTGATTTAGAAAAAATCTCCAATTCCTCCCAATGTGCCATAAATAAATTAGCATAGCTTGGGGCAAATCTGGTCCCCATAGCCGTTCCTTTTGTTTGTAAATAAAAATTATTCTCAAACCAGAAAAAATTGTTGGAGAGGATTATTTGTATCCCTTTTATAATAAAATCTATTTGCTGTGAATTTAATTGAGTCTCTTTAGTTAAAAAATGTCTAGCAGCCTCACATCCTATTGTGTGTTCTATAATAGTATAGAGGCTACTGACATCACAAGTGGCCATAATTAGTCCATCCTCCCATTTTAAATCTCTTAAAATCTGTAAAAGTGACATAGTGTCCTTAAGATAAGAGGGACATTTTTTAACTGGATCTTGTAAAAAATAATCTAAAAACTGGGACAGAGGAGATAAAAGGGAGCCAATTCCAGAGACTATTGGTCGTCCTGGAGGATTTTTTATGTCCTTATGAATTTTTGGTAAGACATATAGGACAGGAATTCTAGGAAATTTTACATTAAGAAAATCGTATTCTTTTTTATTTAATATCTCTAATGCTAATCCATAATCTAAAAATGATTTTAATTTCTTTTTTATTTCTTCTAAGGGTTTTTTTGGTAATAGTAAATAGGTTTCTTGATCTTTTAATTGTTCAAAAATCACTTCAAGATACTTCTCTTTTTGCCATATCACTACCCCCCCCCCCTTATCGGCTGGTTTAATAACAATACTGGAATCTTTTTTCAAGTCTTGTAATGCTTTTCTTTCAAGTTTTGTTAGGTTTTTTTGTCTTTCTTTTATAGGTTTTATTTCTCTGAGCTCTTTAATACAGATTTTTTCAAATACCTTTATTGCATCTGACTTTAAATAGCTTGGAAAAAAATTCGATTTATTTTTAAAAGTGGTATGTTTAAAACTTTCATCATTATTCTCTTCTATTGTATTAAGGGACTTTTGATTAAAAAACTTTTTTAAACATAATTTGCTCGTAAATCTATTAATGTCCAAAAATGTCTCAAATTTGTCAATGTCACAACTAGGAGCAAATTTAAAACCATTATTTAAAACCTTTATATGACAATCATTTAAAATTTTATCCGAAAGGTTGAAGATTCTTATGTCCGTTGGGGTCTTTTTGCTAAATCCTCCCTCCTCCTCTTCTCCTCCTTTTTGTTTTCTATTCCCTCTTCTTGTCTTCCCCTTTTTATTGGGGTTTGTGTTTTTAAATTCCCTTTCATTCTGCTCATCGTCTGGCCTAAAAAAAGATCCTCCTCATTTAAATGTTGTAGATGACTATATCTGTTTGAAACAGTTATGGATTTTTCTTGTTTCCTAGGGGGAGAATATTTAGAGTTTCGGTCATAATTGATCCTATTAAAATTATTTTTGTCATAATTATTACCTCTAAAGGAATTTCTCCTTTCTCCTGTTCTAGATTTTACTTGAATCCATTCCCCTTTCTTTTCATACTCCCTTTTTTGTTGATATTGATTTGATATAGGAGATCTCTCCCCATACGATCTATAATTTTGTTGGGGTAGTCTTTCTTGTTTTTTAAAATTTGGTTTTATATAATTTCTTTTTGCATTTTTAAGACCATTTTTTGGGGGTTTTATTTGACCCTTTAAATAGTCTTCCTGATCTCTTTTCAATTTCTTTTTCTTGGTTTCAATTACTCTTTTCTCTATACTCTTTATTTTCTCTATTATCTTTTCCATCAGAAACTTGAATTCCTCATTTTCTATAAAGGGTTCAAGTTTTTTCTGAAGGTCATTAATTTCCTCATTCATTTGGAATAAGCTAAGTGTTCGTTGTTCTATAATAATGCCCATCATGTGTTTTGCAAAAGACTCTAGGGCTCCATCCCATGCCTCCTTAAATCTCTCATTTTCATTTTCGGAAGTAGGGGATTTTTGGAATCTTAAGCCCCTAGGGGCTATTTGCAATTCCACATATTTCTCTAGTGTAAATACTTCCCATTTATATTTCATTTCTTTAATGAGTAATCGTTCCAAATTCGAACAGATTATTTGTAAATTTTCATTTTTCTTTTGCAATTTGTTTTCTAATATTTCATTAGTTAAATCAAATCTTTGATTCATATCACCTTGCCAACTTTTTCGCAAATTGAAGATTGACATTATAACAGATGTACAATTGATCCCAAAAAGAGTGATAATCAATGTTCAAATAGATATAGGGATTTTGGGAAAAATACAGTACAAAGTGGTGCTACTATCACCTAGTGTGAATCACTCAACCACACAAATAAAGTGTACAAAAAATATAAAAGGCGGTGAGAGCACTCTGAAGCATGCAATTAAGATTATTACCAGATTGATCTTGAGTTCAACTCTAAAAACAACAAGATAAAAGAAACATAGAGTAGTATTGCCAGATTACAAATATTGTTAGTAAAATACTGGAAAAACTCACATGTTACTGAGTCACTTAAAAAGCTGACTCAGACTAAAAGCTTGTAGTGGAGATGAATATTCCTTTAGACTGGACGTCCTTTGGATAAATTTCTTCTGGATATTAATATAATAATTATTCCAGGATACAGTTCCAAAGTAAAACTAATTTATTGATTAAAACAAAAGTTTCTAAATCAAACATAAAATAAAATTGTCCATATGCAGTTACCACGACGCGTTTCGGCAAAATAGCCTTTCTCAAGTGGTTTGTGTTCATCTCCATGATTGCAGCTTTTAAATTCAAAAATTATTTTTTTTGGCGCCCTTTCTCACTGTTTCCGGTTCTCTTTACTTCCGTTTTCGTCATCGGTAATCGTCCGACGTGTCCCACACGTCATGGCGTCATCTTTCGTCGTCCGGCGTGTCCCACACGTCATGACGTCATTCCGGCACCCCGGACCGGAAGTGTTGCGGGCGCCATTTTTAAAAGTCCTTTTACTACTTATTTTGCCCAGTCTTTCTCAAATGACGAGCAATTGAAGCAAAAAAAAGTTATATATATAAAATTTGGATATAAACCTTCTCCAAAAAAGGGGGAAACATATATATTATTAAACAAGAGGAAATATCATATACAATTATGCAAGTTAAGATCCAAGCAGATGTGTAATAAAATAAATATTAAAATAACAATAGTTATAATAATAATAACTTTAAATAATTAAAATGTGTTTATATATAGGAATTGACCTCAAAATCTATATTTAGACCACATGGGGATAAAGTTTGCATGTTAAAAATCCATTTCATTTCTGTTTTGTTCAGGAGATTTTCTATGTCTCCTCCCCTCCAATGTGTTTTGACCCCTTCTATACCCATAAAGTCAAAACCTTGTATGTTACCCCCATGCACTTCTAAAAAGTGTTTAGACACATTATGTAGAATATATTTTCTATTAATATTATAGATATGTTCTCTAATTCTTATTTTTAGTGGTCTAGATGTTCTACCTATATATTGATATCCACATGGACAGGTGATCATATAGATTATATTTTTAGAGTTGCAGGTTAAAAAAGATTTGATATCATACGATCTTTTATTAAAAAAAGAATCAAATTTAGTAACAGTTTTATTTTTATGTTTTCTTAAAGTGCAAGATTTCCCAAAATCCCTATATCTATTTGAACATTGATTATCACTCTTTTTGGGATCAATTGTACATCTGTTATAATGTCAATCTTCAATTTGCGAAAAAGTTGGCAAGGTGATATGAATCAAAGATTTGATTTAACTAATGAAATATTAGAAAACAAATTGCAAAAGAAAAATGAAAATTTACAAATAATCTGTTCGAATTTGGAACGATTACCCATTAAAGAAATGAAATATAAATGGGAAGTATTTACACTAGAGAAATATGTGGAATTGCAAATAGCCCCTAGGGGCTTAAGATTCCAAAAATCCCCTACTTCCGAAAATGAAAATGAGAGATTTAAGGAGGCATGGGATGGAGCCCTAGAGTCTTTTGCAAAACACATGATGGGCATTATTATAGAACAACGAACACTTAGCTTATTCCAAATGAATGAGGAAATTAATGACCTTCAGAAAAAACTTGAACCCTTTATAGAAAATGAGGAATTCAAGTTTCTGATGGAAAAGATAATAGAGAAAATAAAGAGTATAGAGAAAAGAGTAATTGAAACCAAGAAAAAGAAATTGAAAAGAGATCAGGAAGACTATTTAAAGGGTCAAATAAAACCCCAAAAAAATGGTCTTAAAAATGCAAAAAGAAATTATATAAAACCAAATTTTAAAAAACAAGA
This sequence comes from Pelobates cultripes, assembly GCA_933207985.1. NCBI lineage: Eukaryota > Metazoa > Chordata > Amphibia > Anura > Pelobatidae > Pelobates > Pelobates cultripes. The sequence goes on from OW240918.1 coordinate 112,281,167, forward strand.
AAGACTACCCCAACAAAATTATAGAACGTATGGGGAGAGATCTCCTATATCGAATCAATATCAACAAAAAAGGGAGTATGAAAAGAAAGGGGAATGGATTCAAGTAAAATCTAGAACAGGAGAAAGGAGAAATTCCTTTAGAGGTAATAATTATGACAAAAATAATTTTAATAGGATCAATTATGACCGAAACTCTAAATATTCTCCCCCTAGGAAACAAGAAAAATCCATAACTGTTTCAAACAGATATAGTCATCTACAACATTTAAATGAGGAGGATCTTTTTTTAGGCCAGACGATGAGCAGAATGAAAGGGAATTTAAAAACACAAACCCCAATAAAAAGGGGAAGACAAGAAGAGGGAATAGAAAACAAAAAGGAGGAGAAGAGGAGGAGGGAGGATTTAGCAAAAAGACCCCAACGGACATAAGAATCTTCAACCTTTCGGATAAAATTTTAAATGATTGTCATATAAAGGTTTTAAATAATGGTTTTAAATTTGCTCCTAGTTGTGACATTGACAAATTTGAGACATTTTTGGACATTAATAGATTTACGAGCAAATTATGTTTAAAAAAGTTTTTTAATCAAAAGTCCCTTAATACAATAGAAGAGAATAATGATGAAAGTTTTAAACATACCACTTTTAAAAATAAATCGAATTTTTTTCCAAGCTATTTAAAGTCAGATGCAATAAAGGTATTTGAAAAAATCTGTATTAAAGAGCTCAGAGAAATAAAACCTATAAAAGAAAGACAAAAAAACCTAACAAAACTTGAAAGAAAAGCATTACAAGACTTGAAAAAAGATTCCAGTATTGTTATTAAACCAGCCGATAAGGGGGGGGGGGTAGTGATATGGCAAAAAGAGAAGTATCTTGAAGTGATTTTTGAACAATTAAAAGATCAAGAAACCTATTTACTATTACCAAAAAAACCCTTAGAAGAAATAAAAAAGAAATTAAAATCATTTTTAGATTATGGATTAGCATTAGAGATATTAAATAAAAAAGAATACGATTTTCTTAATGTAAAATTTCCTAGAATTCCTGTCCTATATGTCTTACCAAAAATTCATAAGGACATAAAAAATCCTCCAGGACGACCAATAGTCTCTGGAATTGGCTCCCTTTTATCTCCTCTGTCCCAGTTTTTAGATTATTTTTTACAAGATCCAGTTAAAAAATGTCCCTCTTAAGGACACTATGTCACTTTTACAGATTTTAAGAGATTTAAAATGGGAGGATGGACTAATTATGGCCACTTGTGATGTCAGTAGCCTCTATACTATTATAGAACACACAATAGGATGTGAGGCTGCTAGACATTTTTTAACTAAAGAGACTCAATTAAATTCACAGCAAATAGATTTTATTATAAAAGGGATACAAATAATCCTCTCCAACAATTTTTTCTGGTTTGAGAATAATTTTTATTTACAAACAAAAGGAACGGCTATGGGGACCAGATTTGCCCCAAGCTATGCTAATTTATTTATGGCACATTGGGAGGAATTGGAGATTTTTTCTAAATCAGAATTTGGGGCAAATCTGGTCTTGTACAAAAGATACATAGATGATATTTTTATTATATGGAGAGGAACAAAAGAGTCCCTTTTAAGTTTTTTAAATGGTCTTAATTCAAACAGTTGGAACATCCATCTAACATACGAAATCAGTTCTCAACAAGTTAATTTTTTAGATTTGAATATTTATGTGGAAGACAACCAAATTAAAAGTAAAACTTTTTTTAAATTAGTAGATGTAAATAGTTTTATTAACTTGAAAAGTTGCCATTTTAAACCCTGGTTAATGAATATACCTAAGGGACAATTTTTAAGGATCAAGCGAAACTGTACAGAAACCCAACAATATGATGAACAAACTCAGATTTTAATTAACCAACTAGTGGAAAAGGGGTATAACTATGATGAATTAAAAAGATTAAAAGAAGGAGTAGGACAAGAATCTAGGGAAAACATTTTAAAATCTAAAACAAAAGAATTAAGGGATGATGATCTTAATATACCTATTATTTTTAATTATAGCTCAAACAGTAATGAATTACAAAAAATAATCAGGAAGAACTGGCACATTTTGGAGCAGGATCAAGATGTATAACAATATATAGGAACTAAACCCAAAGTCATTTTTAGAGGAGCAAAGAATTTTAAACAGGTTTTAACTTCAAGTTTTTTAGAGAAAGAAAAAAATCCTCAACTTTTAACTATGTTTAAAAGGGACCATGGCTTTTATTATTGTGGGTCATGTAGAGGGTGCACTTTAAGAAAACATAAAAATAAAACTGTTACTAAATTTGATTCTTTTTTAAATAAAAGATCGTATGATATCAAATCTTTTTTAACCTGCAACTCTAAAAATATAATCTATATGATCACCTGTCCATGTGGATATCAATATATAGGTAGAACATCTAGACCACTAAAAATAAGAATTAGAGAACATATCTATAATATTAATAGAAAATATATTCTACATAATGTGTCTAAACACTTTTTAGAAGTGCATGGGGGTAACATACAAGGTTTTGACTTTATGGGTATAGAAGGGGTCAAAACACATTGGAGGGGAGGAGACATAGAAAATCTCCTGAACAAAACAGAAATGAAATGGATTTTTAACATGCAAACTTTATCCCCATGTGGTCTAAATATAGATTTTGAGGTCAATTCCTATATATAAACACATTTTAATTATTTAAAGTTATTATAACTATTGTTATTTTAATATTTATTTTATTACACATCTGCTTGGATCTTAACTTGCATAATTGTATATGATATTTCCTCTTGTTTAATAATATATATGTTTCCCCCTTTTTTGGAGAAGGTTTATATCCAAATTTTATATATATAACTTTTTTTTTGCTTCAATTGCTCGTCATTTGAGAAAGACTGGGCAAAATAAGTAGTAAAAGGACTTTTAAAAATGGCGCCCGCAACACTTCCGGTCCGGGGTGCCGGAATGACGTCATGACGTGTGGGACACGCCGGACGACGAAAGATGACGCCATGACGTGTGGGACACGTCGGACGATTACCGATGACGAAAACGGAAGTAAAGAGAACCGGAAACAGTGAGAAAGGGCGCCAAAAAAATAAAAAAATAATAATTTTTGAATTTAAAAGCTGCAATCATGGAGATGAACACAAACCACTTGAGAAAGGCTATTTTGCCGAAACGCGTCGTGGTAACTGCATATGGACAATTTTATTTTATGTTTGATTTAGAAACTTTTGTTTTAATCAATAAATTAGTTTTACTTTGGAACTGTATCCTGGAATAATTATTATATTAATATCCAGAAGAAATTTATCCAAAGGACGTCCAGTCTAAAGGAATATTCATCTCCACTACAAGCTTTTAGTCTGAGTCAGCTTTTTAAGTGACTCAGTAACATGTGAGTTTTTCCAGTATTTTACTAACAATATTTGTAATCTGGCAATACTACTCTATGTTTCTTTTATCTTGTTGTTTTTAGAGTTGAACTCAAGATCAATCTGGTAATAATCTTAATTGCATGCTTTAGAGTGCTCTCACCGCCTTTTATATTTTTTGTACACTTTATTTGTGTGGTTGAGTGATTCACACTAGGTGATAGTAGCACCACTTTGTACTGTATTTTTCCCAAAATCCCTATATCTATTTGAATAGTGAGCGGATCGGGCAGGCTTGGTGGACTCACTCTGGTGTGTGCGAGGGCGAGTGCCGGAGTCTGAGGGGTATGTTGCAGTTTCCTGCCATTCTGGTCTCCGACTTTTTCTCTGTCTGGCCGCCGCTCTGGGGGCCCTGGGTGGGTATCTGTTTAGGTGGCCGAAACCATGCCGCCATTTCCCCTATGGCCTTGAGGAAGTGCTGACCCTTAGTGCGGAGTTTTGTCTATAGTTTGGCAAAGAGCCGGTCAAAAAAAAAACTCTAGGGTGTGCATAGGTGGTGTGATGAAGGTGCTTATTGTCTGTCACGTCCCCGCTACCATCTTGCTCTGGCCCCCATAGTCTCGGTCGGTTGCAGGTTTATCTGCTTGTGGGGGCCGCCGACCCCTGCAAGGACCAGGATAACCCCCTGCAGGTCCAGAGGGGGGGGGGTTAGCAGGGCAGTGTTGCCTTTTGAGCAGGTCCCGTGCCGGGAGATCGGCCGCTTCTCCCAGACTCCGCTCTGAAGTAGGCTGCGTGGCCGTTTCAGGCACTTGCTTTGTATTTCGTTACAATAACAAATAGAAATATGGGGAAAAAAAGTACAATTTTGTGCCACTTTCACCTAGTGTGAGTCACTCAGCCACACAAGATTAAAATGTAATTGCATGCTTTAGAGTGCTCTCACCGCCTTTTATATTTTTCGATCCACTCACTACACTGCGGCAACGGAATCCTCCGATCCACGAAACGCGACCCCACATGCAAGGACTAACTCTGCCAGCCACGTGGCTCACCACAATGCAGCATAGCTCTCCACAAGCGGAGAGCCTCTCTGGGAAACTGAGCATGGCCACAGCACCAACTCTACTATTGCACCGGGCCCACCTGTCAAGCCTCCAAAGCCGGCATTGGATAATCCAGATTGACTGCGCCGGAGGCAGACTATACTCCTACAAGCCCAAGAGCGGTGATAACACATAACCCCACCGTACAGACTAGCACTGGTGCACTGTTCCTATGTCTATCGTTGCCTCAGCTTGCATATGCATTGTTAGACCAAGTTACTTTACTTTTGTTCATTAGCCATGCTCTTTCTTTGTTATGTTTAGCACTTTTCATGAGACAAGCCCACATGCCTGGCACTAGAAATGTATACCCCGCCTGCTATACACACACACACACACACACACACACTATACAGGCATGTGCTATAGCTAATCGGTAGCTTATGACTAGCCTGTATCTAGCATACACTATCTATACATGCCTCATCGCATTAATGCAGCCTGCCATAGTGGTATAGCATGATTCGCCTACGACAGCCAGGCCACGTACATGCCACCAAGTCATACACAACAAGCTACACCTAACGTGCATTAAGCTACTCACCTAACACACTATCACACGACAATCAACATTTGCCTTTTAAATGTGTATGGCTTATTCCTAAATGTTTAAAAAAAAAAAAATGTGCAGAAATTCAGTGCCTAATTGTGAATCTTGACAGATAAAATATGCGTGCTGTTGTGGCACATTACATATGCTTGTTAATTCCATGCACAAAGAAAAATTAAAGGATTTAAAAAAAACAAAGAGAAGTAGCAGTTATCACGTAGAACTTGAAGAACAGAGGCACTTGCAGTATAAAATAACCTAGAGAAAAACTGGAAAGGCAAAAAAACCCAAAATGAAGCATGAGTGGTGATCAGCAGGATAACCCCCCCACCCCATACCGGAGGTACTATCGCTGAAAAAATGGAGACACATAACTAACATCAATTATTAGACCAAAAGTCCATATGACCTGTGAATACTCAAAAAAAAAAAAAGAGAGACCTCCTTTCCTGCTGAATGTGATTGAATGAAATACAGGTGTCCTGTGAACGCACAAAAGTTGTCAAACTGCTGAAACGACTTAAAATCTAATCATGGGACAAAACCAGGACACACCTGGCATAACCACTACAGCTTTCTGTATTACAGAAATACAAATAAAAATTGACGAGAGCACACAAATACTGTACAATATTACCACAAGCTACACAAAGAATATAAACCTAAAACCACAAAAAAATGGAAAAAAGACCATAGGGTAATACAGTATGAACAAATTGAAATGCAACATACAAACAGTCTCACTCACATGGCGCTGAGCTACTCAAATGGCTTGCTCAGAGTTCAATGCCTTAAATGAAAAGATGACCTGGATATTTCCAGAGATTGGCTAATTCAGCTTGACACGTTTCGACTCCTGCCTTTATCAAAAGTGTTTTATATCTAAAGCACTTGATATTTTAGGAGAGTCACTTCATTACATTTGATTTTCAGGTCTGAGTCACATTGAAAGTCAATAATTTCCAGTAGGTGGTCCCCTGCAGTCTTGACATTCACAGAGAAGAGATTACTTGCCTAATTTAAGGTCTGGGTTCTTGGAACCCGGTCTAGAGTCGAGATATTGCAGCCACGTTAATGTATTCTACAGACTGCAATTTCAACATACTTTGGAAATTAGGTAAATGTTGGTCTTGACATTGGACCTTCAAGGGTCCTAATTTCATCTGACTAAACCGAACGTTCACCAGCTGATCTTTTGGCTGAAGCTTTACATTTAACACATTGAAATGAGAAGAGGCACCACCCATAACTGAGTGATGTCAATAGAATTTCACGCATGCTCGTTGAGTTTTATGCCAGCTCAGCTTCGCAATGAGAAGTTACTATGCTGTGCGATCAGTTTATAGTTGATAGTTTTCTGACAATATTGAAGGAATAAGCAGAATATAATTTGAGCACACATGAGCTAGATCATCAAGGTTGTAGGGGATCTGTGCCTTCTTATACCCCCCACCCCAATGTTATCTCAAATGATCTAGTGCTCCATGTGATAACTACAACAGTGGGCTTAGTTAGCACCCCCAGTTTTGCAGGACCAGTTGCAACAGGCAGGGTGAGGAGACGGAGACTGGCTCTGTAGCAGTATTTTATATGAAGGTTGCTTATAGGTCTATGTATAGTTTAGTGTTTAGAAATTAAAATCTATGAGTTCATACCTACTTATATTTACTGTTTATGTATTTCAATAATACATTTCCCAATAAAACTATTTTAATTAAAGCAGTGTAATACTACTGGTGTAGATACATCACATTCATATATTTTCTTCAAAGTAGATCAATTTTCAGATAACATATTTCCGGATGTGTTATCATGTAGTTCATGTGATGTAGTGATCTGGCTAAAACAGAGTCACTGATACATTTTAACCCTAGGCAGATGTGAGAAGGACTGCTGGAAGAGAGGTAAGTACCAATCGATATATAGCTTGTACTTTACAGGAAAAAAAAAAACTGTAAATCATTACTTCTGCATGTGTATATATGCACATGTACAAAAATAGTTTTAGATTGCAACTTCTACAGTGTATGGATATAAACTACAGTCCAGTGTTCAGCTTATAGCTGTTTCTGCATGATCTCTTGCACAGCTAGGGATAGTCATGATTCCAGAATGCAGTGTAGGAACTGTATTGCCAGGGTTTGTGGGGGGACAGGAATGACCACTCACTCTACTACACAGAGCTAGATGCAAACATCAGGTAAAAATTAATTTGTGGTTGGTTAATAACATTACCGTGAAATACCTTGTGATTTCCCAGTGAACCTAATTTATGTGTACCGGCGTACTGCTACTGAATGAGGTACTTATATTGAATGGATGTTCTAAATAGGAGTCAGGGTCCCAACCTAATCTAATGCAAGGAGTATGAATGTAGAACCGCATTAGAAGTAGTTAGGGGATTATTTGGTAGAGCAAGCGTCTTAATTGTCTGGTTTAAATGTTGGTGTGACGTGATGTAGTGTATGTACCTTCTTAAGTCTTCCTTGAGGAGACATGATTTGCTAGTCTGATTAGCTGTGATCGTGAGTTGTAGGGCTCCGGAACCCTTAGAAGGTTAAAGGCACAGAGGTTTAAGACCGGGTTTGTGTGGTACGGATGCTGTCTAGGGAGTCTGATACTGCTCGGAATTCCCATCTATGGATGTATGTTACTGTGGAGTGATGAACCAGTTATTTATACCTTGATATCTCAAGGTAAGCATTAAAGACGGGGTATAGTTTGAAAGGCTTGTCAGAACGTGTTGTTGTATGTCTGATTGGTATAGTTTGATAGTGTTGTATGGAGGTTTGAATGAAAGGTGGCAAAAATGTGGCATAATAGACTACAGTTTGAACGGTATAGTGAGTTTGAATAAACGTACAACGTGTTATCGAGTAGAGCCGTGGCCTGTCGAGGCAAGGTGGGAATCAAGCCCCCGTACCCGAATACCCCATTGTGTAAATGCGTGGCCTTGTTGAGGCAGTTTATTGAAATGTGAACGAAATGTGTTTGTACCTGATCGAGACAGGAGACAATAAAGAACCAGTAGCTGTCTACTGGTAGAATGCCGTCCGAAATCTGAAATTAAGGTGCTGTTTTAGAAGGGAAATTATATCCTTAGGTGACCTCTAAATATATAACAGCCTGCTCTTAACTAGTGGTATTAAATTACGCCAAACATGTAAATTAACTAACTTAAACAAATGTTGTTTAGCAGACGGTAATAGGCAACCTCCATATAATTGAGTGAAACATATATAAGTGTTTAGGCTCAAAATGAAAAAGACAAACATTCCCCCTTCTTAGCAGGTAACAGTTATATAGCTATCAGTTCCTTTGTATACTTACATCCCATAATTAATTACCATAATAGTACATTAATAGAATGGACAATGTTGTTAAAGATTCACTCAACCTAGCCGGATGGAACAGTAATTGCACGATACAATATATTGGATGGAATACTGGAAAGGAACTAGGTATAGCAGGTGTAACGAGTGTACGTTTGTTTAGCGTTGGTAATTTCCCTATAAGGCGATCCTTGAAAATATTGTGCTTAAAGTGATGTAGTATTGATGGAGGGAAAATGGTGAAGGAATGAAAGGTGTTAAAGGAGTTCAGGACGTTTATTGTGAGATAGACAGTTGATGATAACGTATGACAAATTCTGAATGAATGACCATATTTATGTATTATTGACCCACATTAGGACTACTTGACACTTTCTATGTGACTAGAGCCAACGCCACATTAATTTTTTAAACGTAATTAATAGATTTCCATACGTGATTAAACATATCATGCCATAAATACATATCTTGCTTGCACCGGTGTTAACCACCTGTCCTGTAACAACAATTGTTTAACAGTTAGGCTTTATGCAGTTAGCAATTTTTGACAGTAGATGGCAGTGTTGGTGCATGTAACTTGTATAGGTTTTGAACACTGATTTAGCCGAACAACATGCTTGGATTTTTTAGAACTGAATGGTGAGAGTAGCCGTATGAGGCTTCGCTTATACAAATTACTGTGTTGAGTGAATGAAATTTGATTTGTTTGACCGCATACGTGCCTATTGATTCGTGAGTTATTTAGTTTATGTGCAGAGTGCTTGGTGTTGAAGGAAGGGGCTGAGAAGTACCGGTGGGACAGAGAAAGTTATTTAGGTACTGATGGTGTAATGGAATGAACGGGTTCTTTTAAAAAGGTGATATTTGCACAACCATGTAGGTAATTAAAAGATAGCAACTATGATTTTTTTTTTTTTACAGTGCAAATCAACCGCCAGTGCTGCCTGAAATTAGTGGGAGTTACAGTTGCAGGCAGCAGATATTACAGCTCACAACATTAAAATGCAAGCAGGTGCCACTTTGAAGTGTAACTCACTGCACTCTGGTGGACTGTCATCATCTGTGAAGTACAGGAAAAGAAAGCATGATCAGTCCATTGATATATATTTGCACATATATACAGAAACCATTATTGACACACTCACTATTATAAAACACCTACCACCAAACCACCAAAGCCAGGAACACAAAAATACAGAAATCATTGACAGTCATAGATAAAAAAATACACGAATGAATAGGTGAATTATAGAACGGAACCTGCTTAAGCATAACCAGATACCCATTAAACGAAATGAATTAATAAGTCATGTAACGCACAACTCCTGTGATTGCTGCTTTCGTATGTTTGTATGTTCGTTGTTGGTATGCAATGAGTGAGCGTGAATTTGAAAAAGTGACGAACGGTGAGAATAGCCGAACGCGGCTATTCTCGCCGATTACCTGGATGTTCGTTAGTTTGATTGTTCGAGCGTCTGAACGGAAGATGCAGACTGGCGGGAAAGCAGCGAGGATGACGGGACCGAGCGCTATCGGAACCGGAAGTTCGACTGGCAAAAGGGGAGGCGAGCAGGCGATGAACAGCGTGTGTTTACGGCAAGGTAGGAAGGGGGAGTGGCGTTTATATAGGAATGCTAACTCCTCCCACAAATACAGGCCTATGGCCTTAAACTCATTTAGAATCTCTTAAAGGACCACTCTAGGCACCCAGACCACTTCAGCTTAATGAAGTGGTCTGGGTGCCAGGTCCAGCTAGGCTTAACCCATTTTTTCATAATTATAGCAGTTTCAGAGAAGGGCTTATGAATGTTATTGATTTTATGAAGATTTCTTATCCCCCCACCTGAATTCCGGACTGCTGGAGTGTTTGGTGATATGCTTTAACCCATTAAGGAAGGCGGGTCCTCGCGATCACATTGCCGGAATAGTTGGCTTATGTAGTGCCTGCACGGGGGCTGCCTGAGCTCTCAGGCTGCTCCGCTCATGCCTGTAAAAAAGTTTGTAAAAGTTATTAAATAGTTTTTAAATTAAATAAAAAGTATTTAGATCATATATATATGAATATATATATGATCTAAGTACTTTTATATACAAATACATACATCATTAATAAAAATGTATTTTAATATTTATATATACTAATATTAAAATACTCTTAGAATGACGTTTATATATATATATAAAAAAATATAAAAAAAGTATGTATATATAAATAAATTGAAAAAATAAAATTAAAAAATAAAAATACATTATTTACCAGTTTCAATTTGTTCTAACTGTATTTTGATATTAATATACATATACATTAAATTCAAAATACATTTAGAATGACGTTATAAATACATGGGTATCTACAGCTATATATCAATCAAAATCATTAAAAAAAATTATATATACACATATATATTTAAATTCTACAAATATATTTATATAATATTTTTACATAATCAAGTCATTTTATTAATTACAATCTGAGGGACATGCCCGACAACCCAGGCAGAAAGTCCAGAGAATTTGGCTCACAAGCCCTATATTTAACCCTAAAAACAGTAAAACGTATCACAAGGATGATATTGTCAGTAAAAATTCAGTTTTTTAAATTTTTCACACACAAACTGTACTTTCACTAACGATATAATTGTTGTGATATGTTTTACTATTTTGAAACACTAATATTTGTGTTCGTCAAGGTCTCCTGAGTATAACAGTACCCCCATGTACAGGTTTTATGGTGTTTTCAAAAGTTACTGAGTCAAATATAAGGCTTGCGTTTCCTTTTTTTCATATTGAAATTTGCCCGATTTGTTATGTTGCCAGAATTACCCCCCTTGATGGCATACCATTTGCAAAAGTAGACAACTCAAGGTATTACAAATGGGGTATGTCCAGTCTTTTATAGTAGCCACTTAGTCACAAACACTGACCAAAGATAGCGTAATTTTCATTCCTGGGCTACCATACGATCTCAAAGGCAACATAACCAATCTGGCAAATTTCAATGTGTATAAAGTGAAAAATGTAACATGCTATATTTGACCCTGTAACTTTCCAAAACTCCATAAAACCTGTACATGGGGGGTTACTGTTTTACCCATAAGACATTGCTGAATACAAATATGTGTACTTTATTGCAGTAAGAGCTAACAGTATTGTGACATTCACAGTTAAAATGCCATCCAGACCTAAAAAGAAAATCTTAATTTCTCATTTTTAAAAATATTTTAGTCATATTAAATTATGTTTAATATACAAATATTTGATGTGACATGAAAGCCCTGCTTCTCCTGAACAAGATGATATATGATAAGTGTGGATGTACATAATATGAAAGAGGTGAATTACGCCTGAACAGATATATAACACAAATTCCAGGTTTTGTTTATGTTTTGTTTTGATCACAACTTGTACAATTGGCTCAGTCCCAATAAAATATGGAGCGTCTTTTTTAAGTGAAAATCTACTTTATGTGTATATTTTCTCTCTCTCTTTTGGAATGATGTGTTACTAACCGAGATCCAAGAAGAGAGGGGATACCTCTAATGATTTTTAAAGGTCTACTATCAATTGACCGTTTGTGAGTGCAATACTTACCCTTTCCCTTTTTTATTTAGAGTTTTTTATGGTTTTATGCTATGTTTAGTATTTTATATTTATAGGTACTGGTGTGTATTTATATGTAATTTTTTAGAAGACTAAGAGGAGTCGTTTGTATCTATTAAAGGAAGAAACTAGGCTAATATTTTATTCCCTTATTCCTATATTTTATCTCTTTCACTGGTGTTGCTATCTGTTGGGTATAATAGTGTGTGTTTTTTGATGCACAGTCAGTCACATACATAAAATCACATACCAACACAGTATCAGTAGCATGTACATACAGTCACACATACATAAAGTCTGCTACATACACATAGTTGAATTATACACACAAAGTTAAATACATACAGGAAGGCCCTGGAAAAACACTTTCTATCATGCATTGTGCCAATATAGCGTGTAGATATACAGGTGGAAAAAATGTAAGACTGAAAATTGTTTCACCTACATGATGGAGCACACTCATAGGACTTAAAACTATGCAAAAGAGCTGCTTTATTCTTAGCAGACCTGTAACATCTTACAGTCAATGTTTCAGTCCCATTACCTTATTACCATCTTGTGAAAAGTCCAGTAATGTGATTGAAACTATGACTGTATGCATGCCTGTTTTAAATTAAAATGTTATTTTGTTTATTCTTAAATCATATGAATGCACTCTAGGATGGATATAGTTTGACATCAGGACAAGAAAGACCCTTCAAGTTTACCCTTTAACAAACTCACTAACGCTCAATTACATACATTTTCACTGATCCTTACACACACACACACGCTTACTGGCACACAAAAAATGTCATGCTGGCACACAAATACCCACACAATATGATTGATGCGCACTCATACACGCAAATTTACACACTTACATACGCTCATTACCACACAGTAACCCACATTAACACATTAACACACTAACCCATGCAAACACACTGATGCAGAATCGCCAATGCACACACATACTCTCTGACAGACTGACACAGAATTACTAATGCACACACATACTCACTGACACACAATCACTAATGCACACACATACTTACTGACACACCAGACTGGCACACACATACTCATTAGCATATACAAACACACTGCCACACAATATTTGACACAGACACTGCCACACTCACTTGTCACCCTCTGGTCCCTCTTCACTATAGCTCTGCCTTGCTCACAACCCCAGCGGTAGTTCTGCCTCTGCCCCTCATAATGTGTTGTGAGACAAAAGATGAGTCATAACTAACATTTATATCTCTCTCATTACCCATGTAGCATTCTGACTACCATTATATGAAGAAAGGAGAAAGCAAATAAATGAAGGATACATGACTATGAAATGTATTCGAGCAGCATATTCCATACAGTGCAGTATAACACAGAGAGACTAATAGCTGTGCTTCATATAAAACCATTTCACAGAGGAACAATAGGGACATGATGACAGAATACCTGTCCCTATTCACGGCTATACAGAGTTCAGAATCAAATATAGCTGAAAAAGTACTTGCAGCCTCACGCAAAGGACTAATACACAGGCCCTTCTTTTGTACAGGGCTCATTATCCACATGATGGCTGTACAGGTCTGTGTCAGAGTTATTTACCCAGCTGTCCCAGTGTAATTCATTTTACAAATATACAAATGTTTATTTGGAGACTGCCAGCTGTTCCACTACAGCTAAAAAAATGTGAATATATACAGGGCCAGATTAAGAGCCCAGTGGGCCTGGTGCTGACAATTATGACGGGCCTAATTACAGAATCATATCGACCAAAAACAGTAAAACACTCCCAAGCGTCATATATCTGATGGAGATGGTGCTGGAGAGAAAGAAAACAGCAGCTAAAAGAAAACACATACCCTAGGCTAACCTCTCACTAATTTATGTTTTCATCTTTCAAGTAAATCCATAACCCCTAACAGCAGTGTCCAGTCAAGCAGGAAGTCAATGGGCACGGTAAAAGGGTGTGCCACTGACACAAATCACGTAACCTGCCAAAAGGGGCGAACATGCCCAAAAAGAGGATATGTCTGCCCAAAGAATTAGAAGGCCAGCCTGGTATGAATGCATGTCAGGCTGCCTGCCAATCATGCAGCTGGCCAACTAAGGGCATACTATGCAGACAGCACCCTGATCTTGGCATAAATGCATCTAATGATGCGCTCGCTCAACGCTTTCTAAGGATTGTCCCCTAGCACTCGCTGGTCCACTTGTCTCCATACCTTCTTACTAGCAGGCAGAAGCTCCTGGTATATAGCTTGGGACAGAGAAAAGCTGTATGTAGTGAGTGTAGAAGAAAGGGAACATTCCACAGTGTTAGAGAGACCAAAGTCAGCATTACCTTAAAGGACCACTCTAGGCACCCAGACCACTTCAGGTTAATGAAGTGGTCTGGGTGCCAGGTCCCTCTAGTATTAACCCTTTTTTTTTTTTATAAACATAGCAGTTTCAGAAAAGACTGGACATACCCCATTTGTAATACCTTGAGTTGTCTACTTTTGCAAATGGTATGCCATCAAGAAACTGCTATGTTTATAAATGGTTTAATCCAGCCTCTAAAGCCTCTAGTCCATAGGAAAGCATTATAAATGCTTTCCTATGAGACAGGCTGAATGCGCGCGCAGCTCCTGCCGCGCATGCGCATTCAGCCGAAGAGGAGGATGGGAGGCGGAGAGGAGGAGGAGAGCTCCCCGCCCGGCGCTGGAAAAAAGGTGCTCCCCAGAGCCCGGCGGGAGGGTGTCCCTGAGGGTGGGGGCACCCTCAGGGCACTAAAGTGCCAGGAAAGCAAGTATGCTTTCCTGGCACTATAGTGGTCCTTTAAAGGATCACTATAGGGTCAGGAACACAAACATGAATTCATGACCCTATAGTGTTAACACCACCATCTAGCCCCCCCGGGCCCCTCATGCCTCCATAAATATAGCAACATTTTACTGTATTCAAGCTTGAAGCTGTAACTCTGCATGCTGTTAGACTCAGAAAAACAAGCAGTCTGCTGACATCATTAGAAGTGGTGGCCTAATCCAATCACAGTGCTTCCCCATAGGATTGGCTGAGACTGACAAAGAGGCAGATCAGGGGCAGAGCCAGCATGATTCAAACACAGCCCTGGCTAATCAGCATCTCCTCATAGAGATGAATTGAATCAATGAATCTCTATGAGGAAAGTTCAGTGTCTGCATGCAGACGGAGGAGACACTGAATGTTTGGATGCATTTTAGGCAGCCATGACCCAGGAAGGATCTCTAACAGTCATCTAAGGAGTGGCCAGTGAAGTTATCACTAGGATGTAATGTAAAGACTGCATTTTCTCTGAAAAGACAGTGTTTACAGCAAAAAGCTTGACGGTAATGATTCTACTCACCAGAACAAATTCAATAAGCTGTAGTTGTTCTGGTGACTCTAGTGTCCCATTAACTATATTCATTGTCAGCCAGTCCACACAAGTTTTGTTCCCATACATCCCTCTTAAGTTTCCATACTTAAGTAAGAGTATGTGAAAAGTAGTTAGGGTTGCCACCTTTTTTGGAAAAACATACCAGCCTTGCTAATTTGCATAATTAAATATGTATGGGGACATCACATGATGTAAATCACAAGGAGTGACATAAGAGAAAATATAGATGCATTCCTCCCAGTGGCCCCATGTCTCCCAGTGCCCCCATGTGTCAATTACTCCAGGTCTCAGTGTTCCTATGTATCAGTGTCTCAGTGTCCCATGTCTCCCAGTGTCACCTAGTGTCGTGTCCCCAGGTCTCCCAGTGGTCCTATTTATCACAGTGTCTCAATGCCCCATGTCTCCCTGTGTCCCCATGTATCCCAGGGTCCCCATGTCACTAGGAAGACGGGAAGACCTGGGGACACGGGGAGACCTAGGGACACGGAGACACCAGTGACACTGGGAGACTAGGGGACCCTGGCTGGGACGCATGGGGACACTGGGAAAATAGGGGACACTTGAAGACATGGGGACACAGACACCAGGGACACAGACACTAGAGACACTGGCTGGGGACATGGGGACATTGAGACATGGGGGCACTAGGAGACACGGGGACACTGAGACACCAGGGCCACAGACACTAGGGACACTAGCTTGGAGACATTGTGACACTTGAGG
>OW240918.1:112318998-112337568 GCA_933207985.1 Pelobates cultripes
TGATCCTATAGGGCTCCTTTAATTTTACATACTGTCCCTAGTGGTGCCTCTAGAGCATCAACCTTATTATGCTTTATACATGGCATAAATCATTGACAATTGGTTTGTTAAGCCAGAAAGCAAACACTTTTAAACAAATAGACAGACCAAAATAAAACAAGACAAACTTTCAAAAGTATATAATAAATGTTAATAAATGTAATATAAACTTAGTCAGATTGCATTATTTGGCACACTTTTCAGCCAAGGGAGTTACTTCAGCCCCTTATCCACCCACTAGTACAGTACAGACCAGTCCACATATGACTGAAACATGGCAACATCGTGTACGGTAGCAAGCTTCTCATTCTCCCTGCAAGGACTGGCACAGCTCCGGATCCCAGAGTTTGCTCTGCATGAATCACACTGATCAGATTCCTTCTCTTGTCTCTCTGTCAGTATGTTGCAAGATACATTTTACTTTCAACTGCACATGTGTAAATTTCTCAGGCATGCCCAATGCACATTTCCAGTAGTCTTAGGGATAGAATATTGGTTAGGTCAGTGATCCCCTGGAGTGGGTGTTGAAAGCATAAGAAAGAAGAATGGAACCAAAATAGTGTAAGCGCTTAGCAAATATACCCCACAACAATGTTTAGGTGTAACACAATATAAAAAAATATATATATAAACTTTGTCCAAAAGTTCTGGTATAAGGTGTCAGGGGGAATGGTATTAAAGGATCACTATAGTGTCAGGAAAACTAAGCGGTTTTCCTGACACTATGGTGCCTTGAGCTTACCTTTTTCCAGCGCCAGACTCCCTCGGCGCTGGTGACCACTCCTCCACCGCCAAGTCAGCTCCCTCTGCTGACATCAGTGGAGCCGAATGCGCATACATGGCAAGTGCCGTGCGCACATTCGAGCTGTCAATAGGAAAGCATTGTTCATTGCTTTCCTATGGACACTCTGCGTGATGGAGGCATAATATACCTCCAGCGTCGCAGATGTGCCTCTAGTGGCTGTCCGGAAGACAGCCACTAGAGGCTGGATTAACCCTACAATGTAAAAATAGCAGTTGCTCTGAAACTGCTATGTTTGCATCTGAAGGGTTAAAACCTGAGGGACATTGCACCCAGACCACTTCATTGAGCTGAAGTGGTCTGGGTGACTATAGTGTCCCTTTAACTGTAATTCTCAATTTGCATCTGTATTCAGCTCCTAATCGGTGTTTTCACCTCTGTGTCCTGTGTGCAATATTGTATCCACCTTATAAACAATAGAGAGATGGAAACATTGCATGATACAGCTTCTTTATTTAAAAAAAACCAAAAAATGTAAATCCCCTATATGAAAACTCTTACAAGAGAATATGGTGGTGCATGTGTAGAAGTACCACTGTTGTGGACAGAATATTAACTCTATTCATTTTAGTAAAATGCCTATTTACTCTGCATAACTATAATCAATATTATTCATAAGTTATTTAAAATGGCCGCTAGGGAGTTTTCCCCGTTATCAACTAACACCCTTGAATTAACAAGATGGTGCTGGAATCTGAAGGAGAGCTCCATGATGCCAGTGACATCACACCCAGTAGGATGAGCAATCAATGAACCACTTAACACCTAACCAATTATTGATGTATTCTTCTCTGTTATCTATAATTATGCATATGATGTATTTCTGCTTTATAAGGGGCATACCTGCCCCTCCCCCCCCACCCCCCGGAATAAAGATGCCTGAGTTTTTCATTAACCTGGAAACTTGTGTCTGGTGTGAATTAATTCAGGAAGCGTGCACGCAAAATATAATTAATTTGGACACGGGCAGATACACTAAAATATCAAATACTTGATTTGATCCACTGCGGTTTCGCCGGACCAAAGCGGACTCCCCCGAGACGGGACCGGAGACTGATCACCTCCTAAGATATATGGTAATTGCCTATATTTTCCTGTATTGTGTTGGTCTACCTCCGGGTCCATTCCGGCCTCCAGAAGGCAACAAAGACAGGTAAAATTCTTGCCCGGTGCCTCTTTATAAGAACTTGTTGATTGTCTATCTGCCTCCTGGGTGTGGAAGGGTTTGCTTGAGTATTTGATAAGTTTTAGTGTATTGAATTGTTATTGTTAGCATGACTGCTTAGAAAGCAGGGAAAAGTGACTGCCCGGAGAAGGTCTGGGAATTTTTATTATGATTGTTATTGTTAGCTTGACTGCTTAGAGAGCAGGGAAAAGCGACCACCTAAAGGAAGGCTGTGTTTTTGGTACTATTTGCTTGACCGGCTAGAAGGCTGGGTCTGCTACCACCGGAGAGGGGCTGGGAATTTTGTTATACTGTTCAGAGAGGAACAGGGTTTTGCTGATTTATTGCTGTTATGGTTGCTATATTGTTATTTCTTATTAATTGTTATTACATTGTGGTTATTATTCAGCTGGGATTATAGTGTGTGTGGTCGCATCTGTGTGCGTTGAGTGGTTTATTATTGACTCGAGACTTTGTGCACACATCTACATCTGTGATTCTTGTAAATGTCTTCTTATTTGTTTTTCCACCTTCACCCTCTGTCTTGACCCATAGCAGTGTTAGTCACCCACTATTCGCCTCTCTCCGATCCGTGACCACCATCTCGGATGGGCAGATCCCATGACTCGTCTACGTTTCGGGAAGACGCACGCAGATTCATTTCTCGTGGCAGTCAAGCACTGTAGATGCTCCTTTTCTTGTTTCCAACTCTATATCTCTCTTTCAAGGGATGCCTTGTATACTGAGAATGGGACAGGAACATGCTAAACATTCGACATGTTATTTGGCTTGTGATTTGGTAAAGGAAAGAGCTGGTGAGGAGGCTATGCTTAAAATGAAAAAGATCTGTGGTGTTTCGATGTCTCCCAGCGGCCGTTTACAACCAGAGTGCTGAAGAAAAGTTGTTGAAAGATAAGGAAGGGTTGCTACTCGATCATGGGTTAACTAAGGCTGCATAGGCTTGGTATCGTGTGGCAAGAGGACTTAAACGGAGGGTTGGTTTGAGGAGGAATTGGAATTTGAAGGACAGAAAGTTTATGTGTATCATGAAAATGTTTGCACTGTTGATTCATCTCTCGATATTACCCGGCCACCGCCCTATGATGGCGTCCGGCAAAAAGATGAGAGCAACCCCGCCTCCACGAACACTGCCCAACTCGCCTAGTCACAAGCTGTAACTGACACTGCCCCCTTAACACCCACCCCTTTGAATCTCGTCCTTGGGGTTGATGGGTCGTATTATTACCCTGTCCCTCCTCCCATTCATGTACCCACCCCTGTCCCACTTCCCGTCCCAGCCTCTGCTCCACCTCCTGTATCCACTCCTGTCCTGCCTCTCATGCCCGTCTTCACCCTTCCTCCTGTTCCCACCCCAGTCCCTCCTCCCATCTCAGCTTCTGCTCCACCTCCCGTGCCTGTTTCCGCCCCTTCTCCCATCCCCGTTCCTGTTCCGCCTCCCACCGTCACTCTTGCCATGTCCTCCCCTGATCCACCTCCCAACGTTATTTATCCTGTCCCTACCCCTGTTCCACCTCCTTCTCCTCTCCCAGTCACCCCTATGTTTGTGGAGGAGCCAGACCTCATCTAGGTACAGTGCCTCTAAATCTACCTCCTGATGTTGAGATATGTTTCTTAAGTCACTATGTGCAGTAAGTTACAAACTCATCAGCATGAGAATCATGGAAGAAGATATACCCTCTAACTCAAAGGGATGTCAAACCACCTGATGGAGTATATCCAGGTAATTACACTTGCTACACTACACACAGTACCACAGGAAAATTTATGGGAAAATTTCCTTCTGGGTATTGTGCTATGTACCGGCCTCCTATTACCTTGCTAATGAATCAAGTTAAATCCTTGGGAGACATTTATTGGTTATGTGGGGACATGCAACTTAGATCCAAATTAACAGGCTTATGTTGGGGGGAATGTGCTCTGACCAAAGTTATCATGCCCATACACATCATATCAGACAACCACCAAGGCCCTCTTGATTCACCCCACACATATTTTAGATTGAAAAGAGAGACTCCTGTACAGGGCAGTTTCGACCCTCACATATACATAGATGCCATAGGGGTGCCAAGGGGGGTGCCAAACGAATTTAAAGCCAGAGATGAGGTTGCGGCTGGATTCGAATCCTTAATTCCACTCATCACAGCCAATAAGAATGTAAACTGGATTAACTATATCTATTATAATCAGTAACGCTTTGTCAATTATACCAGAGATGCCCTCCAGGGCCTGGCCGAGTAGTTACAAGCCACTTCCTAAATGACATTTCAAAATAGGATGGCCCTAGATATGATTCTGGCAGAGAAAGGAGGTGTGTGTAAAATACCACGACATGTTGCACTTTTATCCCAGATAACACAGGCCCTAATGGAAAAGTAACAATGGCCATCGAGAAGCTTGAAAGCCTCTCAGAAGAGTTAAAAAGAAACTCAGGGAACACCAATTCATGGGATAGATGGTTTGGATGGATTTTAAGGGGGGATTGTTGTGAACAGAATATTAACTTTATTAATTTTAGTAAAATGCCTATTTACTCTGCATAACTATAATCAATTTTATTCATAAGTTACTTAAAATGGTCACTAGGGAGTTTTCCCCCTTATCAACTAACACCCTTGAATAAACAAGATGGCGCTAGAATCTGGAGGAGAGCTCCATGATGCCAGTGACATCACACCCGGTAGGATGAGCAATCAATGAACCACTTAACACCTAACCAATTATTGATGTATTCTTCTCTGTTATCTATAATTATGCATATGATGTATTTCTGCTCTGTAAGGGGCATACCAGCCCCCCCGGAATAAAGATTCCTGAGTTTTTCATTAACCTGGAAACTTGTGTCTGGTGTGAATTTATTCAGGAAGTGTGCACGCAACATATAATCAATTTGGACAGGGGCAGATACACTAAATTATCAAATACTTGATTTGATCCACAACAATTACTAAAAAAGAAGAAGAAGCATGAAAATATGAAACTTACCTTTTAGCCAGCTGTTACAGCTTTTAAATGACTCTTTAATCTAGGACTGGAAGTTGTTTAGTGAGTTGTTGCATCATAATTCAATAGATGAGATGACACCTTTCTGCATGGGAACGCTGGGCAGTTGCCCGATGGCCCCACAAGCATGGGGGCCCCAGCGAGATGCCTATGTGCCCAGGCCGACAGGGGAAATCTTTTGATCTCCCCTTCCGGCCCAAGGAGAGACGGCTCTGCTTACTTGCTTAGGGCACTCTCAGGCCGGTGGATAGATCAAAGGCCCTTCATTGCTGAGAGGGAGGAAGATAGGACCCAGGACTGCATGAGAGGGAGGACCTGGGAGGCAGTTCCTCCCGCGAGCATGCTGGTCTGAGCGCAGCCGCGTGTTGCCGTGGCAAAGCTCCGACACAGAAATATGCTCGCGGAGGAGTGAAGACAGCCTGCAGCCAGAGGAGCTGCAGGCTGTAAGGTCTATAGAACTCATCACCGTACCACCAGGGCTGAAAAGAAGGTTGGGTGGGAAGAATATGAATCTTTTTTTAAAATTTATTTTAAATAAAAATTACAAAACCCCTATGCACACTCCTCACATACAGCACCCTTAACACACACAGCACCCTTCACACACACACACACACACACACACACACAGAGCACCCCTCACTCACACACACACACACCACTCATCACACACACATTATCACTTACACAGCACCACACACATACACACACAGCACCTCACACACACACACACACATAGCAGCTCACTCAGACACACAAACACACACACACACACACGGCACCTCACACACACACATAGCAACTCACTCATACACACATCACCTCACACACACACACTGCACCTCTCACATACACGCAGCACCCCTCACACACACACACACACACACACACACACACACACACACTGCACCCCTCACACACACTTCACCCCTCAACACACACTGCACCCCTCACACAGACACACTACACCCATCATTGTCTGTCTGTGTGTGTGTGTAGCAATCTGTGTGTGTGTGTTCAGCAGTCTTTGTGCATGTATTCAGCAGTCTGTGCGTATTCTGCATTCTGTGTGTGTGTATTTAGCAGTCCGTGTGTGTGTGTGTATTCAGCAGTCTGTGTTTGTATTCAGCAGTCCATGTGTGTGTATTTAGCAGTCTGTGTGTGTGTATTCAGCAGTCTGTGTGTTTGTATTGTATGAATGTATTGCATTTCTTGAATGTACCAATTAATATAAGCTTAATTTTATGCAGTCTCTGTGTATGTATTCAGCAGTCTGCATGTATTCAGCAGCCTGTGTGTATGTATTCAGCAGTCTGTGTGTGTTCAGCAGTCTCTGTGTATGTATTCAGCAGTCTGCGTGTATGTATTCAGCAGTCTGTGCGTATTCTGCATTCTGTGTGTGAGTATTTAGCAGTCCGTGTGTGTGTGTGTATTCAGCAGTCTGTGTTTGTATTCAGCAGTCCATGTGTGTGTATTTAGCAGTCTCTGTGTGTGTATTCAGCAGTCTGTGTGTTTGTATTGTATGAATGTATTGCATTTCTTGAAGGTACCAATTAATATAAGCTTAATTTTATCAATAATTTACATTTTTTTTTCTGGTGAGTAGTTGTGTAGGAAGGGCCCCAGTACACTGCTTTGTCCGGGAGCCCATAATGTTGTTAAGATGGCACTGATGAGAGGCATACTTTAAACAAAAATATGTTTGTATCATATGTAAAATGTTCACACTCATTGTGTGTGTGTGTGTATCAATTTTTATTATATTTAAAACGGTCTTGCTTTTTTTATTAGTGTGCAAGGGATTGGGATGGGGGAAACTCGAGAATTCTGTGGCTGCACACAAATTTGATGTAAATATGGCCCTGATAACCACATCACTAATATAAAGTAGTTGTAGTGCAAAGATTAACCCTTTAATAGATTAAGAGTCATATAAACTTCCTGAGCACTGTGTAGTACACTGTATAGTACACTATGCATACATACAATTATGTTTTAATGTATATATATATATATATATATATATATATATATATATATATATATATATATATATATATATATATATATATATATATGTATATATATACATACATACATACATATATATAGTATTCACTTCTCTTCATCCCTAAACCTATGCTTGGTAGCTGTTCAAGGAATACTTCTTTTCTAAATTAAAGTGTTGAATTTAGCAGATGTCCCTGACAAATTAGCAAAGAATGAACTAAGAGAGGATGTTACAAAATACTGGGACTGGAGATAAAATCAATTACATATCTCAGAGGCAGATTTTAGCACCATAAAATTTACAGGTGAATGTGCCCCTTACTATAGCCAGTTCACAGCGGCACAAACCTTCAAATAAATAATTGGGTTGACTGGAGGCTGAAGGAGAAAAAAACGGATTTGATAGCATAAATCAAGCTTGGCACTCATAAGCTGGGCTCTGAAGATTCACCAAAAGAATCAATAACTCCAGAAAAAACATGTTTTATGTATGGCTTTGAGCATCAGGATGCCTTATTATGACTGCTGCTAGATTTGTTCATTTTAATAGGTATTTCTGGTAAAATAAAAAAGTGGAGTACCATTACATCATGAAATACAGAGACACATTTTCTCTTAATCACTGTTCTTTAATTTCTCTGCTCTTCCAGATATGTGAGCACCTGTCTGATTATAAGCTTAGCATATTGTATGTCAAATTTTGTGCTTCAAAGCCATTACTCATCACAAACAAGCCCAAAGTTCAAGTGGCTTATGACAGTCTCAAAAACCACTCAATGGCATTACGTTCACATATTGCCTTATGGATCTTTGATATTACATGATTTTTTAACAAGTAAGGCTAGAATTAGGGCTTTTTTAAACTAAAGGCAGAACAGGCCTACCTGAAATTGTTGGGTGTATGGCTCCGAGGTAACAGCTGTCAAATGTGTCTACTTTTCTTAGAGGGCTGCATAAAGCAGCATGACCACTTCAGCGATTTGAAGTGGTCAGGGTGCTGAAGTCTCTATGGGCAACATTTCAGTTTAAAACACTGCACATACAGAGTTAAAGACTTTTGCGGCAGAAGTGTAACTCCACCTCGACAGTGTCAAAAACCAATGATAATTCGGTGCGCATTTAGCGTCTGTTGTCAGCCAATGGTGGCATTTTTGAGAATGCACCATCCCAAAATACCAGCGTATAACTGTCTCCATGCTGGTGTAATGCCTGCAATTGTTTACATTTACAACTCAGAAAATGTTAGTTTAAAAAATGTAATCATCTAAATTGTTAACTAGTCTTTAGATCTTTAAAATTTGTTGTGAAGTACAAAATAATACTAAATACTAGGTTTTCTTGTCTTTGTTGCATTTATTTTGTTTGGGATTTATCAAAAGGTTTTGCATTATCTGCTATTTGTTATGTTCCAGAATTTATTGTACTGCTAAAAATAATTTTGAAAGGGCAAATCTCATCAAATAATGGAATAACAACAACAAAAGCTAAAATAAAGAAGTATCATTAGAGCTGTCAACATTTTGCATGTGGAATATATAACTGTTTGAACAGGTTTATTGTGAAGAGTTTATTGTGTAAAACTCATAAATTCCTTTTTAATATATTAAGGTGGAAACATTATTTTTCAAATAAGAAATGTCATGAGCTGATTATATGGAATTAAGATTGGAAATATTCAGACTTGAGGAATATATAAATTCTTATTGGTGCTGGTCAAGATGCGAAAAGTGTTGATTAATGTTCACAAAATGTTTCATTTTATTTACGTATTTCGAAATGTTATAGTATTTTCTTATATTATCAACTAAAGCAGGAAATGGCTAAAATGGCTGCCACTAACATTAACGAGTAGCAGCTGTTTCAATACTGCAAAATCCTACCATTAGTGACTCATAATTCCTGCCTGATGAGACTTTCAATGTCACCCATAGATAATAATATGAGACTATAAGTGCTAGTTACTGACTCAATTTAATTCTACACACTAAATTTTATTGGCTCTGCTATTTTACCAAACACAAAACTTGCCTCAGCTTGGCATAAACAGAAAAAGTCATATTGACAGCTGCAAACTCTTCATATCCCCATATGTCCAATTGTCTCTCACTGATACCTAAAATAAATAATTAATATTAACAGTAACTGTCTCAAATAGTGTTTTCTGCCCCTTCCTTGACCTGATGGGTTGGATGGAGATAGGCAATTATATATGGAGGCAAGAAGATGGCCAACACATTTGCCTAATGGAACCAGCACATGCCCAAAGTGGATAGTCAAGCTGGAGGGATGAGATAGATATAGTATGTATAACGTCAACCTTTCAGTGTCACAGCAGACATGTAATAGGTATATAAAGTTTAAAAATTAAACAAAAACAGTGGAATTCTTTGGACACCAATAATGATGATACAGACCCAACTAGTGGGCATTTCCATGGCACAATTTTGTTATCCTTTACCTTATCACTTAAGGAGTATACTAAGGGGTGGGTCATGTGTTTAATATTTATTTATTATACATATAAATATGCATGATCAGTGAATCAACTGGGAAACTTTTATAACACTCCTGTCATTAGTACAGAACTGCAAAGAGTGCAGCTAGCTGTGTAGTCCATGCACAAAGTGATCCCAGCAACTACCCACTTCAGGGATACGGCTTCATTCCTGCTCTCCCAGAAAAGGTTGGAAAAAGGGATAAGGGAGAAAAACTAAATTAACACAAATTCTAGTACGAGTGTATAAATGCATACTTCACAAGTAATCCTTTTTTGGAGGGACAGTCCCTGTTTTGCACCCAGCCCCCACTGTTGCTTGTGTTTATACAAATGCCCCTCTTTGTAAGAACTATTTTTTCTGTGTCTAAATTTATGCTAGAGTCCCACACCACTATTACTATAATATGTTTGTAACAGTGGTGACTGGTGAAGTTTTAAGATGGGTCACCAGACTACTCCACCAGAATGATACCCCTCTCTATACAGTTCAGAGATACTCATACAATACAAAGAGCTGAGCACAATAAATGGGCACACAATAAAACATGCTGGGCACAACATAAATATGTTTATAAAATATACAGAGCTGAGTACAATGCAGAGATAACCATACCACAAACAGAGATGAGAAAAATAAATAGAAATATAATAAACAGTGCTAAGCACAACACAAGGATACCTATACAATGCACCGAGCTGGGTAGATTACAGAGATACTTATATAAAATGCATAGCTGACTAAAATACAGATAAATAACAAACAGATCTTGGTATAATAAGGAAACAACATAATTATCCCACCTAGCCCAGATCACTGTGATGGATTAAACAGCATCAATATAGAGATATCCACACAGTACATGTCTTTGTATAATGTTCTAGCCCTCTCTTAGCTATGCCTCTCATGATCTCAATCTTAAGTAGTGCTTCTGTTATAATTTTAGCTTTCTAATAAATATTGCTGTTGTTATGAAACATGTCAGCTACTCCATTAGCTCTCAGCAAACATTGTACACATGATTAAACCATCAAAATACTGATAGACTCCAAACATTTTAGCAATAACTGGCTCACTATTAGCTCTGAGCATACACTATACACATGGTTAAAGCAACAAGATACTGATACATTTCTTATTACCTTTGCAGTTTGAAATATATGTATGAAACTGAGCTTCCTGTACCCCGGGTAGGGAATGATGCTCCTAGTGCTCACCGAGGAATCAGAGAACTCCTCCAGACACCATAAGCACTGCAGACCCCACAACCGCCGCAGCTTGATGGGGGTCTCGCCGTCTCCTACCCACCCTATGACAAGGCTCCAGGTTCCACTGGGTGAACCTCTCTTCATCCAGAGAGTCAAGCAGGAATAGTTCTTACAAGAGCTCAGAGAATCCAAGGGAGTTTAATGATAATAGCAATCCCTTGTAGTGATATAGCTGTCCCCTCCACACAAAAGACAAGACTCAAGTTTAGGGTGAAGAGGAACTCAATTTTAATGGAGGCACACTGGCCTTTTATGCAAATTTCCCAATAAGTGTGACACCCAAGTGGACCGTGTTGGGCACAGGGACACAAATTAACAAGCCAATAAAAACAATGAGACAATAAATGACACTCCCACATACAGTACACCATCCCTCCCCTCTGCCTGGGAGATAATTAAGGCAGATAATGCATTAACTTAATTATCTCAAGGCAGAAAACGCATTTTTTACAAAGTCCCATAAGTACCCCAAAACACAACATACCCCCACAAATGGCACATCCCTTGATCTGGGTGAAAAACATATCCAAAAATCACTCAGATCAGAGCAGGGGTTCAGGAAATTCTTGGAAGTCTCTTTTTGACTGACCGCAAGCATGGCTTCATGCCCAAAATAGTTCCAGAGAGTTAGGCTGTGTAGCAGGTCTATTTCAAACAGTCGAAGTAACATTCAAATAGTCGAACTGAGACATTCGTGCATAGAGTCAGTGAGGGTATAGATTATTTCTATCGAACGGCGCACCGTTTGTGCAATTCTAGTCGAACCTAACTGGTGGTGGAAGTCCCAGCGGTGTTTGTGCCGTTGAGTGTCCGATTTTAGTTCCATCCACTCGACAGCAAAACACAGCTGGACACGCTCGACTAAACAAGATGGCCACCGCCACGTGTTCGACTATACGAAGCCGTTCATCAATTAACTGCAGTTAACCACAGCTTCTGGGAGTTTAAGGAGCAGCACACTCCACTTGCGGGTGGTCCGGCTGTTTGACAGTTCAAAGTCCCACTTCTAACCACTTTGGAAATTTGAAGTGCTAACTCCAAATGCCGAAGAGGGCACAAACAGTATCCATGAACACAAAACATCCCAGGGCCCATAGTCACAGGGTAAGAGGCAGGCAAGCAGGCCCCTCCAAAACCCAGTGGAGAAGTTGCTTTCATCACAATGTACTTTGCAGTGGGGATTTGGGACCAATAAGTCTCTGACATGGCAACAGAATCAGCAATCATTACAGATTAAAAGAAATTGAAAGCAGAATCATACCAGTTCTCAGAGTCACAGCCCCAGTCCTGTAGTTCGAAGCTTCACATTTTTCAACTAGCATGAGTGATGGGTGTCTCAGCTGTAGAGTGACTGAGCACTTTCAAGAAGATGGTGGATATGTATAGGGGTTATTAAAACTATTAGTGGCATACTGACAGGCAGCACAAGCACTGTGTCAAAAATGTTCCCTTTCTTTGTGATCCCTAGGCTTTGCTGGCAAGATATGTATTAATATATTTTAGTAAATTCCCTTGCTTAATCAGCTATTAGACAATCACTAGGGCTATTGGGGTGAGAAAAAAAAGTGATATTATACACTTGCATTTGGCAGGGACCAATAGCTGATGCTGTGCTCTCCCTGTGCTACTTCGCAGGTGGCTGCTTCCTTCTCTCTCCTGTGGGAGCTGTAAGCCCACTTTCTGGTGGTATCAGCCAATGACCATTAGATGTAAGCCCACCTGCCACGTCAAAGCAAACTTCTTAGGTGGGTCCTGCACTAACCATTCACCAGCAGCAAAGAAATTAGTTAGGCAGGGATTGTGCGCAGGTAACTCTTTTCTTTGCTGCCGGTGAATTGTTAGTGTAGGAGCCACCTAAGAGGTTTGCCTTGATATCGCAGGTGGTCTTACATCTAATGGCCATTGGAGTGAAACTCACTTTGTTTAAATATGCATAGGGATTTGGGATTGTGTACAGGTAACTCTTTTCTTTTTTATTGTATGTATTTGGGCTGATTTGCTGCCGCCCAGGACTTATTTTTGTGTATTTGCAGATACGAGCTATTTTAGCTAGAGGTACGAGGAATCTGAGCTATATAATGTATTAAAAATTTTAAAATATTAAATATCCTTTTCCCCTTTTTTATAATAAATTCTGAGAAGTAATGAGGGTCTTGTAGACACCTAAAGGCCTACTGGCTGGCCCTGATAATGTAAGTGTATTTATCAATCATTCTTCCCTCCAAATAAAATCACTGGTGCTATTTTATACCACTTCTTTTAGATTCTGTACAGGTTTCAATCAGTGGCATAACTACCACAGTCGCTGGGATTGCAGCTGTTGACCCCTACAACCATGAGCAAGCATAACTTTAGGGCTGGTGCACTGGCCCGAGATGCACATTTGCCAGGTGACTGGCAGGAAGGGATTGCTGTGCTTCTCCCCTACTGTCGCTGTGTGTAGTGTGGCTGAGCAGACTGCAGTCTGGCATGAAGTGCTCACTAAGAGAGCACATCCTATTAGACCGGGTATTGCTGTGAGCAGGTATATGAGGAGAGGGGGGAGAGAGACATGGAGGGGCTGGGAGGGAGGGAATGAGCAACATGGAAGGCCTGATGAGGAGGGAATGAGACACATAGAGCAGCTTGTGGGGGAGGGAATGAGACACATGAAGGTGCTGGGGTGGAGGAGAGGGAAAGAGACATATGGAGAGTCTGGGGGCAGAATTAGACACATGGAGGGCCTTGGTGGAGGGAATAGGACATATGTTGGGTCAGATAAATTTTTGCACTGGACCCAGTGGTTTCTAGTTATGCCTCTGGTTTCAATGGGCTTGTTTGCTCAGGGATTAAATCACCCTTTTCTACCCGATGCACAGCATTCTATTGCAAATTGTACGGTTCTTTACTAATAATAGAAATCAGGTATTTTTATATTCTACAAACTTAATTTAATTTAATTTATTTCTGTTTTTTTAAAATCAACTAGTTGTTAAATGATCCATTCCACTTGGTGAGAAAAAAAAGTTACTGATAGAAGGTTGAAATACAAAGTAACACATTTTCCTTACCTGAGTGTGACACAGATTTTCCAGGGCACATTACATGCTCTTGATTTCAATCCTCAAGTGCTTTCTCAGGAGACTAAAACTTCACAATATACAGGACAAAAAAATGAGAATCTAGTTCTGTACTTGATGTTGTAAGCAGAGAACTCTGAGCATCTTAGAGCCATCTCCAATTCTCCCCAAGGGAAGGGAGCGAGAGCAAAGTATCCCTCTGAACCTCCTCCTTCAGACACTCTCTCTATTAATCTGTACACTTTTTTTTCACATCCCATGTCCTAAGAGAGACTATCTCACTGCAATTTGTATGGCTCTCTAGAGGTTTTTGTACAGAAAGCAAATAAATAAATTTATAAATAAATAAGGGACATTGTAACTTTGTTCACAATACCTAGCAAGAACATTGTCCCACTTACCAGAAATAATAAAAACAAATTATTGCATTATTCACAATTGCACATAGCATAAATTAGATGTATGAATCAGTAGATTAAGGAGCATAGAGCCTTGTGGGAACACGCAGTGTTATTCATCATTCACCTGTTTGTGTTGCAGCACAAAAACTGATTGGTGAGTCTCTATGAAGTAGAAGTGATATTCTGATCACTAAATATTTAGCCAATGATGTCACAACCCAGTTCAGTCCGGGCATGGATAGGTTGTACACTGCAAATGAAGAGTAGAAATAGAAACAGTTTTATTTCTCCTATTCTCTGTATGCTTTCTCTGAGCTGTCAGGTGGAACAAGGCAGAGCTTAATTAGAATGATTGACAGGAAGCTAAGATGGAAGTGCACTTTTGCACGATAATTACATGTAGATGTCTATATTTAATTTTATTTTCACACGCACAAATGCATGTTTGTTAAATAAAGAGGCCAAATAAATATACTATTTAAAATTCGTGGAAGTGACAGAGATTTTTTTAAACAGTCATGACAGAGCTAAGATCAGGACCAGTACAAGAATTTTTGCCGCCCTAAGCAAAAAATGTTGCCGTCCCATTCGTTCCACCCACTCATGCAGACTTACCTACACTGATCCATACACACACGCTGACCCATACAGACACACCCACTGACCCATACAGACACACACACAGTGACCCACACACATGCTCACACTGACCCATACACACAGACACTGACCTATGCACACACACTGACCCATGTAGTCACACACACTGACCCATGCAGACAAGCACAGACCCATACACACACACACACACACACTTACTCATAAGGACACACACACGGACCGAAGCAGACACAAGCTGACCCCCTGCAGACGAACAGAGACCCATACACACACACACAGACCCATGCACACACACACACACAGACCCATACACACACTTACTCATAAAAACACACACACTGACCCATGTAGACACACGCTGACCCATACAGAGAAACTCTGACCCATTCACACACACAGACCCATACACACACACTGACCCATACACACACACTGACCCATAGAGACACACGTTGACCGATACACATACACATAGACCCATAGGCACAAACACTGAGACACACAGACACACTGACCCATGCAGACGCACAAAGATACACACACACACACACTCACAGACCAATACACATACACAGACCCATACATACAAACACACTGACACACATACACACACACTCTGACCCATGCAGACACACAGAGACTCATTGGCACACACAGACCCATACATACACACACACACTGACCCATGCTGACATACAGACTCTTATACACACACATGCACACAGACCCATACATACACACACACTGACCCATGCAGACACACAGAGACCCCCCCCACACACACACAGACACACACAGACCCATACATACACACACAGACCCATACATACACATACACACTCATAGACCCAGGCAGACTGACATACACAAACATACTGATTGAAACAGACTGAAACACATTCTATGAAACGGATACTGAGAATTATCTCTTACTTTCATAGCACTTTGCTCTTCGTTCCTGTCACCTTTACTGCTCCTGGCAGCCAAAACACCATTTTTCAGCCCCATTTTCTGTTATTCTTCTGCTCACTTATTATTCTCCTGCCCTTCGTACAGGGCAAGGGGCGGGAGTGAGCAAATGACGCACCCTTGCGCTACCACGGTGCTTGTCAGGGAGGGGGGCCTTACTTTGCAGGCCAAGGTGAATGCTGGACCAATATTTTACTGAGCGCAAGTCTACAAGTAAGCGTTCCCTAGCACCTGGTAACGTGGCCGACAGCAGCCGCGGAACACTCTATGCGATCAATCCAGCTTGATAGGGGGGCGGCCAGATGAGCAGTAAAGCCACTGCCGGCGGTGGCCACCTACTTTGCCTATAGGAAACATCAACCCTGGCAAAGATCATTGTTTTCATTAAGAATACATTATCATTACAAAGGTAATACTATAGATACAGTTCTGATAATCTGTTGATAATCTTATTAGGCCATCCCAATGTTCCATGGATAATCAGAAATAGAAAAGAAACTCATATTATCATCTGTTTATCTCACTCAAGATCAACCTTGCCTAAGTGCGAAATACATATAAGAAAAAATTAGAAAAAGTAGGATATTCTACATTTCTCTTTGGGCAGGGCAGTTAGTTGTAAGCACTATGCTTTATCCATTAATAATTCCTGACAAATGTAAATGGCATTCAGTCATCAGGCAGACTGCCCCCTACAGTCTTTGGTGTGCTACTTGCTGATGACAAATTATTGAAGTCTATGCTAGTAAGATTAATTTGTTATCATCATATCCTGACTAGAGCTGGAGCAAAAAAGGTTTTTGTTTTCTTCATTGCCAGATTCATGCAGTTATTATAAGTAGTTTGAAGTCCATTTAATGCACTAGCCTTCCCTCCCCTTGAAATGTTTGATAAAAGACAGCATGTAATTGTAAACAGAAAGATGAGGTTGAACAGCAGCCTAACCAATACTCAGCAAAAACGTATAAGCTTAATACGCTGCCTGAGGAATATAAGAATGGCCGTCAGCCAAAAAGCCCTTAAAATTAGTAATCCTGGGGGGATAATACCATCAGCCATCCACTTCTCAAATGCGTCACAGTTGTCTTAATTATAAGCTCCCAACAACAGTCTTTCCTAAAGTAGAGACCATGCAGATGATACATACTTTAGTGTAGCGGGAGACTCAAATATTAGCAGTATAAAATGCAATGAATTAATTATTTTATATTTCTATTTGCTTTAATCTAGCTTCAATTTCGCATTCTTGCACTTAAGCATTCTGTACTTCTCAGTGGTGGAAATACCACTTGTGCAGCCAGTGTGGCTACACCAGGCCTGCACACTCTGGGGACCCATCTGGTGCCTATGCACTTAACTCCACATGTTGGCAAAGTATTTCCAGGGTCCTTTTACTGCGGTCCTTTAACAGTATGACCGGGCCACTGTAATCTTGGCAGCACTGGGAAGAAGTGACAGCACGTCATTTTCTCTCAGATAACACAGAGCCACATGAGAGCAAAAGCAGAAGAGAGGAGGGGACGCATAGTGGGAGATCCTTTGACTTCCAACAGCCTCAGCTAACCGACTGGACCCCAGAGATGTAATCCTCCTGCACCCAGGGCCGGTGCAAGGATTTTTGCCGCCCTAGGCAAAAGTAAATTTTGACGCCCCCCTCCTCCCCCCCGTGACATCGCAATGCCCCACCCATATGACCTGCCATGTTAACTAACGCTAGTGCTGCAGTGCCGCTGTGTTTACATTAAAAGGCCTGCAGGGACAGGCTATAGACACCAGGACCACTACATTAAGGTGCAGTGGTTCTGGGGACTATAGTGTTTCTTTAATGTGAGGTAAATTAGAGATTAGTGCCACGAATAATATACTAGATTACCTACTTACAAGCAGATGAGGATGATGATGGGCTCTAGCTGCAGTCTGGCTCCACTGGTCTGGTGTATAACAGGATCTCTGGAGGCTGTTTGTAACTGTGGTCACACAAATCAATGTTCTGGGAGAACGAGAAGCAGCTCCATTTTTTGGGGCCCTTTACACAGCTCAAGGTCTGGGTCCCAGGGTCCACCTTCATTTTCCACCAATGAGTTTGTTCACAGGGGATGGAGTGTGTAGGGAATGTCCTGATTTGTGTGTAAGGAATGCATTGTGTGAATCTGTGTTTGTATGTGTAAGGGCTGCAAGGTGTGTTTCTGTGTATGTAAGGGATGAAGTGTGTGAGTCTGTAAGGGGTGCATTGAGTGTGTGTAAGGAATGCATTGTGTGTTTCTGTGTGTGCAAGGGATGCATTGTGTGTAAGGGTTGCATTGCGTGTGTGTGTAATGCATTGTGTGTGTAATGCATTGTGTGTTTTTCTGTGTGCAAGGGGTTCATTGTCTTTGTGTGTAAGGGGTGCATTGTGTGTGATTGTGTGTGTGTGTGTGATGGATGTCAATCTCTCCCCCCTCCCTTGTCACTCTCTTCTCCCCCCTTCCTTTGTTACTCTCATTCCCCTTCCCTCCCCTGTCACTCCCCCCTCCCTGTCAATTTCTCTCTCCCCATCAATATCTCCCCCCCTGTTAGTTTCTTTCTTCCCCCCTCCCCTCCCTGTTTCTTTCTTCCCCCTCCCTGTTTCTTTCTTCCCCCTCCTTCCCTGTTTCCTTCTCCCCACTCCCTCCCTACCTGTTTCCTTCTCCCCCCTCCCTCCCTCTTTCTTCCCCCTCCCTCCCTGTTTCTTTCCCCTCCCT
>OW240918.1:112337668-112358532 GCA_933207985.1 Pelobates cultripes
CCTCCCTCTTTCTTCTCCCCCCTCACCTACCTGTGTAGTAGCGTGGCCGAGCCCAGTATAGTCGGCGGGTACAGAGAGCAGCTGTCTCCTGTACCCGCGAGCTATACAGGGCTCAGCCACGCAACATAGAGGGAGTGACAGGAGGGAGCGCTCAGCGCTTTCCTCCTGTCAGCCTCTCCCCATGCTGCGCCCGGGCGGTGCGGTCCGCCCTCATGGACGCACCGCCCGGGAAAAGCTGCAGCCGCCCGAGGCTCTTTACAGAGCGCTCGGGCGGCTGCAGCATGAGCAGGGCCGGCGCTCCTGGCGGCGCCCCCTCCCAAGGGGCGCCCTAGGCGGCTGCCTAGTCCGCCTTACAGGTAGCGCCGGCCCTGCCTGCAGGCTTTTTAATGCAAATGCTGCTTTTTTAAGAGAAAAGGCAACGTTTACATTACAGCCTAGGAATACCTCTAGTGGTCACTCCTCAGACGGCCTCTAGAACTGCTTCCGGTGTTAGTGCATCTCTATGGGGTAATGTTCAGAACCTCCATGCAGAGCTTGGAGACACTGTGCAGCACTGATTCAATTCCCATGGGAAAGCATTGGATTGGCAGAGATCGTCAAACCGAAAAGAATGATGGTGGGTGGGGTGATGGTGGGGCCAGCCATGGCGAGACAAGTGCGGCATGGGAGAAAAGATGAGTAAAATCACCTTTTCTGAGCGATCTAAGGGGGTCGGTGACCTAAACAGTCACACAGGCCCTATAGTGTTAGGAATACATATTTGTATTCCTGACACTAGTGTTACTTTAAGTTGTCCATCTTTGTCCATTTAAAATGTTGAGAGGCACGCTGGTTTGATAGTTGTGACTTCAATCTGGATAGATTCGTAATAAACAAACATATAGTGCAAAAATATCTCAGTTCAATGCAACCCTAAGTGAATAAACACCAGTAGAGAGTCACCAAGGCCAGCACTAGTTATATTGGTGTAGAGGGCATTCCTGGAAAATGAAGAAATGTGCTTACTTTAAAACAAGGTGAGCACCCACATGGGAGACTTACAGACAGAGGCGTCTCTCTAATTAGGCGTTTAGGCGGCCGCCTAAACCGCCTGTGGGCAGACTGTGTCAGGCCCAGCCAGCCACCACAGTGAGCAGAGCTGCAGACCATGTGTCTTGCGAAAACCGGCCACGGCAACGCTCTTCTAATCTCGCGAGATTACATGGTCTGCAGCTCTGCGGAGCTGCAGACTGGAAGCAATGGCCACCGGACCACCAGGGAGCCCACTGGACCACCAGGAAAGAAAAGGTAGGTTCTCACTCACCCCACACCACCCTCAGCCTCCCCACTACCCTACCACCCTCAGCCTCCCCACCAACCTCAGCCTCACCACCCCCCTCCTCACCACCATCCTCAGCCCCCCCACCACCCTCAGCCTCACCACTCCCCACCACCCTCAGCCTCACCCCCCTCACCATCATCCCCACCACCTCCAGCATCACCCCTCCACACTCAGCATCACCCCCCTCACCACCCTGGGCATCACCCCCCCACCACCCACAGCATCACTCCCCACAGCCCTCAGCATCACCCTCCATCACCCCTCACCTCCCCCATTACCCCCCCACCTCAGCATCACCACCCACCATCAGCCCTCACAATCAGCCCCCTCCTCACCCTCAACATCAACCCCCTCCTCCACATCACCCTCCTTCTTACATCACCCCCTCCCTCACATCACCCCCTTACTCTCATCAGCCCCCCTCACTCTCATCACACCCCCCTTCTCATCCCCCCTCTCCTTCTCACATCACCACCCTCACATCACCCCCCCTTCTCCATCCCCCCTCTCCTTCTCCATCACCACCCTCACTCTCACATTACCCCCTCTCTCCCTCTCACCATCACCCCCCCATACACACAACACACTTCAAGCAGCTACCCCATACACAAACATGCTCACAGAGACATACATTCACACACACACACACACACACACACAAGGATACTCTCTGTCAGACGCACTCTCAGGCACATACACAGGTAGACAGTGCCTCAATGTGTATATGTGACACTTTTTAGTTAGTGGGGCCTCATGTTTGAGTTTCGCCTAAGGCCCCATAAAGTCTAGAGCCGCCTCTGCTTACAGACAGGCATATACAACAAATATGAGGCTCCAGAAGACAACTGGCATGGTTTGAGAAGAGGGAGAAGATTTTAAAATGGTGGAAACCATGCCACACATTTCCGGAAGAAGCCCAGGTAGCACAGGGGAACACATCACTTGACATCTGGCGTTATAGAAGACGGGGGAGTAAGCACAGCGAGGAAACAACCATACAGCCTTGCAAGTTCTCTTATTACATATCTATCCAGACTGAAGTTAGAACTATCACATATAGCATACGTTTATAAATACTTGTTTTTAATTGCACAGCATAGCACTTTTTATGGGGTTGTCAATAAATATATGGATCTAATTTATATTAACAGCCTATAACATTAATATTATATGTTAATTTTATATCTTTTTTTTTTTATCTAAGGGAGCCCAAGATTATTTGTGCCCTATATAAAGTACATTTTTGGCAACAAAAATCCAGTATATTTAGTATATATAGCAGTTTGATCCATAGATGGACTGATCTACTGAACAATGCTATGAAGTTCAAATTGTATTTTCAAAAAGTAAAAAAATAAATAAAAAGCAGACCTACCACTTTGTCCTAAAATATCTTGGCCAGATATTGTATCACAAAGGTTTTTAAAGTACCAGCGAGGAAGCCTGGGAAAACATAAGCCTACAATGCACCCTTTTGCTCATGTTCGAGTGCCTGCTTGGGTGCATACACGATGATTAAAGCACTTTATGAAATACTTTATGAAATATTCATATTCACTGTTGGAATATCACTAAAATTCTAAGCCAGTCAAAAGATAAACTGAGACAAAGTAGGGACTGAGATCTAGAGCATGCGGAGACACCAGTAGCATAACATGACCATCCGGAGGAAGATGGCGGCCTCCGCCAGGGACAAGTTCGGGTAAGTTAAATTTTGTCTACCCCCAGCAGCGATGTCACCATTAGGAGTCTTTGCAAATTATGCAAAGTCCCCAGATGTTGACAGATCCGCTTTAATAGAAGACTTTGCAAAAAATATCATTTGATCTTTACATGTGCTGGTAATTGGTATTTCATAACCGTCAGATCATAATTATGCTCTTGAAAAACAGTAGGATTTCTTGCGCATCAGATATCATTGACATAAAGAAGGTGGGTTGCTTGTTCAATGGAGTGGTTTAAACAACATATATATGTATATAATGTAGAACTCTATGACTATAATATTTGATTTTGCAGAATGTCCCTGGTAATAAGTCCGATGCTGTCAGAGCACACCTGTGATGATGGCGCTGCAACCTTCAGACACACGTCAAGAAAGGGTCCAACAGAGGTCATCATACAGGAGAAGACTAAATGGTCTTACTACCACAAGCCCATCACTATCATCATTTTTGGAGTAATAGTCCTGCTCACTGGAATACTTTACACAATCTTCTACTTCACTAAATATGTGGATGTACCATATGCCTTGGGGCCAGTCTTCCTCTCGATTGGGCTTATGTTTTTGGTGACTGGATTAGTCTGGTTGCCCATTGTCACAGAATCTATTAGACGTAAAGGTCTTCTGAGAAAGATTAATGCACATACAGCTACTGTGACTTGACTGTCAAACCTCCATGCAGTGTATTTACTTTTGCTACATATATTAAAATAGCACATGGGTTATATCCTTATTCAAGACTATTTATAATGAAAGCAACATACCTTCCTACAAACAATATTTAATTTTGGCTTTCTTTACATTTGGTCTTATTAATATTCATCCCAATCATAACATTTCATATTGATCAACTATTTTAATCGTATACTATAACATGCTGTCCCTAAATAAAATTTCTTTACCAAGGCTCTATTCTTCCCTCTGAACTCCTGCAGATAGAATGCAAATTGTGTCTGCTTTCCTTTTCCAACAATCTACAGCAACTATTGTATATCAAACTTCATGTTCACTTTCTAACATGCTAGCCGGGAGGGAGCGAATGAGTTTGCTGAACACACAAAGCATACTTCAGGGATTTGCTAGGAGCATTATCCGTGTGTATTGTGCTATACAAAATACACATGCTAGGTGTTAATATTTACTGTATGTGAGTATTATGCTCACATATAGGTATTTTTACTTTGTTTTTTTTTTAAATTTAAAGGAACACTGACATTATCAGAAATATGTTATATCACAGATTGTTTGCATGAGACTCATTTCTGCATTAAAAATCCACCTAAATTTCAATTTAAGCAATATCCCCAGACTTATCATGCTTATTCTCCAAAAAAGACTAAAGGTGCATCTATTTTATTCCAAATGGACTGGATGTTCCAAGTAGACAAACAACACGTGGATCCTAAGGGTTGTCTATTGGTACTAGTGGGCACTTTAAATGGTATTTTGCACAACCCAAATTTATTGTGAAAGCTTTTAAGATAATACAGAAAATAGAGGTAGGACATGTTATTATATGTGGGGACTTTAATAGTACTCTCGACTAGGGATGTGCATGGGCAAAAAATTTGGTTCAGAAATTCGGGTAAGTAAAACAATTTGTCTGCTTCGGCAATTCGGACCAATGGCATCCGGTTCGGCACTTCGGAACTGCCAAACGTCGTCACTTTGGACATTTGTAAGCATCCGAATGTCCAAATTGCATTAAATTCGGAACAAACACAAATTGCACATGTCTACTTTATATATCCTATATAATAATTGGCTAAGGATGCTTGTCCGATGGAGTCATGCGCAGTAGAGACTGCGGGAGATGCATGGGACAAACATCCCATGCCAGGCAGCTAGGGAGCAAAGTATTTATTGTGCTCTTGCAACGTACGATTGGGCAACGTACTTGGTCTGACCACGCACCACTTGTTGTCACCTTCTACTCACAATACCCTGCCAGGGGCAGGGGTAAGTGGAGAGTGAATGAGGCACTGGTGGATGACTCTAATTGTACGGAGGAGATACAGGTAGCGACTATTAACTACTTTGTGGAGAATACTGATGTTACTACTTCAGTGATCACCCAATGGTTGGCCTGTAAGGCTGTAACTGCTGCAAAGCCACTGCCGCAGAGACAAACTAGGAAAGGCAGATGGATTACTGTAGGATCTGGTAGACTTAGAGTTGTGGATAAAAGGCATTTTGCACAGTCTGTTGCTCTTCATAATTAATTTTCTGCACTTTCAGAGTGTAATGGTGTTGTGGAGAGAGGCACTGAGGCTAGTGGTGTTGTGGGGAGAGGCACTGAGGCTAGTGGTGTTGTGGAGAGAGGCGCTAAGCCTAGTGGTGTTGTGGAGAGAGGCACTGAGGTTAGTGGTGATGTGGAGAGAGGCACTGAGGCTAGTGGTGTTGTGGAGAGAGGCACTGAGGCTAGTGGTGTTGTGGAGACAGGCACTAAGACTAGTGGTGTTGTGGAGAGAGGCACTGAGGCTAGTGGTGTTGTGGAGAGAGGCACTAAGACTAGTGGTATTGTGGAGAGAGGCACTGAAGCTAGTGGTGTTGTGGAGAGAGGCACTGAGGCTAGTGGTGTTGTGGAGAGAGGCACTGAGATTAGTGGTGTTGTGGAGACCGGCTTGGAGACTATGGTGAGGCCTAATAGAAAGCAGTTGTTGTTGGGGGATTCCATTATAAGAGGTGTGGAGATGGGCAATGGTAGTCTTGTGAGGTGTCTTCCCGGAGCTACTGCTCACAGAGACAGGAGACGTATCTGTAATATTGTTAAGCAAGCAAAGCAGGAAGGGGAATTGGATGTACTTGTCCATCTAAGGACAAATGACTTGGCTTGCAATGAGGTTTCAGAGGTTAAGGAAGTTTTTAGTGTTTTTGCCAATGATATACGGCAGGTTGCTTCCACACTGTCATTCTCTGAAGTTCTGCCTGTGCATAACACTCAGAACGACAGGCGGATGCATATTAGGGACTTTAATTTGTGGCTTGGTGAATGGTGTCGGGAGCAAGGATTTGGCTTTATTTCTCATGGTAGCTCTGTTTGGAATGGAGATAAGCTGTACAAAAAAGATGGTTTGCATCTTTCTCAAAAGGGAACAAATGTTCTCAGTGAGCAGTTCAGAGGTTTTGCTAGGATGTATTTAAACTAGGAGGGGGGGGGCAAAAGGGTGATAAAACATCAATCCAATTGTCCCCAAAAACAAGGACAGAAGGTGCCTGTAGCAAGTGTGTTAAAAAATGATAAGCTTAGAGTCATGTCTACAAATGCTCGCAGTTTAGGGAATAAGATCCATGAACTTGTGGCAATAATGGCAACTGATAGTGTAGATTTAGTCGCTGTTACTGAGACATGGTACAATGAGAAAAATGACTGGGACATAGCAATACCAGGGTACTCTTTATATAGGAAAGATAGGGAAGGCAAGAAAGGGGGAGGGGTGGCCTTGTATGTGAAGGATAGCATAAAATCTAGCCTAATAAAAGTTAGTGAGGCAAACATAGAGTCCGTTTGGGCTACGTTAGAATTTGGTAATCACACAGTAACTCGTGTAGGTGTGATTTATAGGCCCCCAGGACAAATTGAAGAGTTAGATAATCTACTAGTTGAGGAAATAGCTAAAATGACAATGAAGGGGGAAGTTATCATCATGGGTGACTTTAATCTTCCTGATGTAAATTGGAAAACAAAATTAGCTACTTGTGCCAGGAGCACACATATTCTAAACTCCCTACTGGGATTGTCTCTAAAACAAGTTGTTGAGGAGCCAACTCGTAAAGAGGCCATACTAGATTTAGTGTTAACAAATGGAGATTTGGTATCAGATATTACTGTAGGTGAAAGTTTAGGATCCAGTGATCATCAGTCAGTGTGGTTTAATATAAGAACAGTGACTGAGTCACACCACACAAAAACAAAAGTTTTAGACTTTAGAAAAGCAGACTTTTCTAAAATTAGAATATGGGTAGAGGAGTCATTATCAGACTGGAGCAATTTAAATGGAGTCCAAGAGAAATGGGATTATTTAAAAGTTGCACTATTGAAGGCAACAGAAAATTGCATTAGGCTTGTCAGTAAAAGCAAAAAATTCAAGAAACCACTGTGGTACTCCGCAGATGTGGCCAAAATAGTTAAAAACAAAAAGTTAGCATTTAGGAATTATAAAAAAACCCAGAGTGAGGAAGACAAAATGATCTATAAGATAAGGCAGAAAGAGGCTAAGCAAGTTATAAGAGCTTCCAAATCACACACAGAAGAGAAAATAGCACAGTCAGTAAAAAAGGGGGATAAAACATGTTTTAGATACATAAATGAGAAAAGAAAAGTAAAACAAGGATTAGTTAGATTAAAAACAAAAGAAGGAAGGTATGTAGAAGAGGATAAAGGTCTAGCTGACTGCCTCAATGAATATTTTTGTTCTGTATTTACAGATGAAAATGAAGGAAAGGGACCTCAGTTGAGAAAAAGGATAAATGAGTAATTTATTACACGTGAGTTTACAGAGGAAGAGGTTCTATTTCAACTGTCAAAAGTAAAGACAAATAAGTCAATGGGGCCTGATGGAATACACCCAAAGCTATTAAAAGAGCTTAGTGGTGTACTAGCAAAACCATTAACAGATTTATTTAACCAATCATTGTTAACAGGAGTAGTCCCAGAAGATTGGAAGTTAGCGAATGTTGTGCCCATTTACAAGAAAGCTAATAGGGAGGAGTCGGGCAACTATAGGCCAGTAAGCCTTACTTCAGTAGTGGGGAAAGTGATGGAAACCATGTTAAAGGATAGGATTGATGAACATCTAAAAACACATGGATTTCAAGATCAGAGACAACATGGGTTTACTTCAGGGAGATCATGCCAAACTAATCTTATTGATTTTTTTGATTGGGTAACTAAAATTATAGATCAGGGTGGTGCAGTAGACATTGCTTACCTAGATTTCAGTAAGGCTTTTGACACTGTTGCACATAGAAGGCTTATCAATAAACTGCAATCTTTAAGTTTGGATTCCAATATTGTTGAATGGGTAAGGCAGTGGCTGAGTGACAGGCAACAGAGGGTTGTAGTTAATGAGAATATATTCGAAGCTTGGACTTGTCACCAGTGGGGTACCTCAGGGATCTGTACTTGGACCCACTCTCTTTAATATTTTTATTAGTGATATTGCAGAAGGTCTTGATGGTAAGGTATGTCTTTTTGCTGATGATTCTAAGATATGTAACAGGGTTGATGTTCCAGGAGGGATAAGCCAAATGACAAATGATTTAGGTAAACTAGAAAAATGGTCAGAATTGTGGCAACTGACATTTAATGTGGATAAGTGCAAGATAATGCATCTTGGACGTAAAAACCCAAGGGCAGAGTACAGAATATTTGATAGAGTCCTAACCTCAACATATGAGGAAAGGGATTTAGGGGTGATTATTTCTGATGACTTAAAGGTAGGCAGACAATGTAATAGAGCAGCAGGAAATGCTAGCAGAATGCTTGGTTGTATAGGGAGAGGTATTAGCAGTAGAAAGAGGAAGTGCTCATGCCATTATACAGAACACTGGTGAGACCTCACTTGGAGTATTGTACACAGTACTGGAGACCGTATCTTCAGAAGGATATTGATACCTTAGAGAGGGTTCAGAGAAGGGCTACTAAACTGGTTCATGGATTGCGGGATAAAACTTACCAGGAAAGGTTAAGGATCTTAACATGTATAGCTTGGAGGAAAGACGAGACAGGGGGGATATGATAGAAACATTTAAATATATAAAGGGAATCAACACAGTAAAGGAGGAGACTATATTTAAAAGAAGAAAAACTACCACAACAAGAGGACATAGTCTTAAATTAGAGGGACAAAGGTTTAAAAATAATATCAGGAAGTATTACTTTACTGAGAGGGTAGTGGATGCATGGAATAGCCTTCCAGCTGAAGTGGTAGAGGTTAACACAGTAAAGGAGTTTAAGCATGCGTGGGATAGGCATAAGGCTATCCTAACTATAAGATAGGGCTAGGGACTAATGAAAGTATTTAGAAAATTGGGCAGACTAGATGGGCTGAATGGTTCTTATCTGCCGTCACATTCTATGTTTCTATGTACTCCGAGGTGTTCTGGTTAAACTTGGATCTCAGGAAAAAAGGAAGGCGTGCACGATTCGATCATGACTTCGATCAAGCTTCCTCAACAGTTTTAAGTAAACGTATGATCAAAGTTAAACAAGAATTGGACACATTGGCCCTCTAGGATACTGAAAAACACTTAAGAGCCCTGAAACGCACATGTTATATGCATGGTAATAAATCTGGGAAATTATTGGCTGTGAAATTAAACTATCAACCAGGGCCGGACTGGCCCACCGGGATACCGGGAAATTTCCCGGTGGGCCGCGGCACCTGGGGCCGGTCTGACAGCCCTGATTATTGGGCTGACAGCTCCTGTGATCCCGGCGGCCATGTGTGAGCTGTGCGGCCTCAGAGAGCCCCATGGGAGGAGGGGGAGCCAGGCGGCCGGCACAGCTCCACATGGCCGGCCGGGATGAGAAAAATAAAAATAAATTTGCGGCGTGGCTTACGTGCGGCGGGGGCGTGGCTTGCGTGCGGCGGGGCGGAGCTTAGCG
Organism: Pelobates cultripes; assembly: GCA_933207985.1. NCBI lineage: Eukaryota > Metazoa > Chordata > Amphibia > Anura > Pelobatidae > Pelobates > Pelobates cultripes. The sequence goes on from OW240918.1 coordinate 112,347,323, forward strand.
TGCGGCGGGGCTTAGCGTGCGGGGGGGCCCTGGCTGACTGCAGCATGGGAAGCAGGAAGGAGTTCCTGCTTCCCCAACAACCAGCCTCCAGGAGCTTCAAGCAGGAGGGAAGAAGCAGGTCAGTGTGTCTGTGTGACTGTCTGTGTGAGTGTGTGACTGACTGTGAGTGTGTGACTGTCTGTGAGTGTGTGACTGTCTGTGTGAGTGTGTGACTGTCTGAGTGAGTGTGTGACTGTCTGTGTGAGTGTGTGACTGTCTGTGAGTGTGTGACCGTGTGAGTGTGTGACTGACTGTGTGTGACTGTCTGTGAGTGTGTGACTGCCTGTGAGTGTGTGACTGTATGTGTGAGTGTGTGACTGTATGTGTGAGTGTGTGACTGTCTGTGTGAGTGTGTGAGTGTGTGACTGACTGTGTGTGACTGTCTGACTGACTATGTGTGACTGTCTGAGTGTGTGACTGCCTGTGAGTGTGTGACTGTCTGTGACTGTCTGTGTGTGTGTGACTGTCTGTGCCTGTGAGTGTGTCTGTGTGAGTGTGTGACTGCCTGTGTGAGTGTGTGTGACTGTGTGTGAGAGTTTGTGACTGTCTGTGTGAGTGTGTGACTGTCTGTGAGTGTGTGACTGTCTGTGAGTGTGTGACTGCCTGTGAGCCTGTGAGTGTGTGATTGCCTGTGTGGGTGTGTGATTGTCTGTGTGAGTGTGTGACTGTCTGTGTGGTGTGTGATTGTGTGTGACTGTCTGTGTGTGTGTGTGACTGTCTGCCTGTGTGTGAGTGTGTGACTGTATGACTGTCTGCCTGTCTTTGTATGTGTGGGTGTTTGCCTCGGTGTCAGTGACTGTCTGCCGGTGTGTGTGTGTGACTGTCTGTGAGTGTGTGACTGTCTGTGTGTGTGTGACTGTCTGCCTGTGTGTGTGTGTGACTGGCCGGGGTGGCCGAGGCTGCTGCAGGGGGACTGCTGGGGTTTCAGGCAGTCCCCCCTGACAGGATCGCCGGTCCAGGTAAGTCCAGAGCTCCTATTTGCCACGGACGTACTAGTACTTCCACAGTTGTTAAGGAGATATATGTATTTATAATGTCATTCTAAATGTATTTTTAATGTCATTCTAAATGTATTTTGATTTAAATATATATGTATATTAATATCAAAATAGAACAAATTTAAACCAGTATATAAAATTTTTCTTCAATTTAATTTCATTATTTTTTTCAATTTCTTTATTTTTATACATATATATATATATATATATATATATATAAAATTAACATCATTCTAAGTGTATTGTAATAATATATATATATAATTATATATATTAATATTAAAATACACTTAGAATAATGGATTGTGTATGTGTATATAAAAGTACTTAGATCATATATATATATATATATATATATATATATATGATCTAAGTACTTTTATTAACTTCATTAAACTTTTTATTGACTTGCAAAACGTTTTTGCAGGCACGAGGGGGACAGCCTGACAGCTCAGGCAGTCCCCCTGCCGGCACTACACAAGCCGGCTATTCCGGCCATGTGATTGCGAGGACCTTACGATCACATGGCCCGGATCAGCTGAAGGGGGACTGCCTGGGATGCAAGGCAAGTCCCCACATTGTGATCACCAGCGTGGGATCTCCAGCGATCAGGTAAGTGCATATGTCCCGTGGACATACCAGGTACGTCCGAGGTCACTAACGACTGTTTTTTGTCTTGCGTACCTGGTACATCTGCGGTCAGGAAGGGGTTAATTTTAGGGAAGTGATTGGGGTGTGGCCAGGGGCAGGTTTGTTTTGAGAAATTTGAGGTGGATTACTAGTAACAATTTATGTAACTAAAATGTAATTTAAAACTAGAACAATGTATCTTATTTATACAAACTGATTTCTAAACACATTTAGTGTAGATTAAAGATATGTTATGCACTCAGAAATACCAACAATATAGAGCTCCTAGAAAAGAGGGACAGAGGGATTTGGGCGCAAAATAGGAACAGTTGGGAGGTATGCTGTCTATGCTGAGATCCTAGTTCTACAAAGATATTGTAGGTTGTTATAGTTTTGGTCAATTTTAGCCTGGTCTATTGTTTGCAAACACCATTGCATGTGCTTTGTTGTTGTGGCTAGTTATGAGCTGGATTGGGGTAACTGTACATTAACATTACAGTATAGAACAGTATCGCTAAGCCTTTAGCTCCCCTGTCCCTAGTCAAATTTTGGACCCCCTTCTCATATTTGCCATAAAAATGAATAAATTAAAGCTTTTAACTTACATTTTAACAGGACTGAGACTCCATCTGTACTGCTCACCTTTTCTAGGATGCATGGCCTCCTTCGCAATGATCCAATCCAGTGCTCCCCCAATAAGAGCATTGGAGAAATGAAGCGCATGCACAGCAAGTGCCGTCCACACTCAAGCTTTCCAATGGAAAAAAACTTTATATTTAGGGCTTTAGCTTCACATGACTGAGTTTTAATTGGTCAGTATATTTGAAGCAGCTATAGTTTTTGTCAGTATGACACACACTACAAGTGGAATTAACCAAGCAATGTAAACACGGACGTTTCTATCATAAATTAGTTTTTAAAAAGTGTTTTACAATGCAGGGTTAACAGGACAGGGACCACTTAAGATAAAGTGGTCTGGGTAGCTATGGTGTACCTTGTAATTGATCAACTACTAGATCCTAATAATGTTCCCTATATCTACTGCTTGAGGGTGCAAAGCAGTGGTTTCCAAACCAGTCCTCAAGGCACGGCTACAAGTCCAGGATTTAGGGATTACTCAGTTGTGTCAAGATTTGGTGAAAACACCTTAGACATAACTCTGTAACCCCTAAAGCCTGGACTGGTAGCATGCCTTGAGGACTGGTTTGGGAAACACTCTACCTGTGTGTTTTGTAAATACCTCATCGCATGTCCCACAAATAGCAAATGAATAAAAGCTGCCATGTATTGGGCACAAGTCTGGCTCTGAAAGAGTTAAGCAAAAACCTGCACGTTTCATTCCTACATTTGCCAGGTATACTCGCTGTATGGATAACTTTGCCTATATGCAAATTGAACTTGTTGCTTGCAAAGCCATTGACTGGGTTTACATTGAAAAGTGTGGAGGGACAGGTTGTAGACATGAGAACAACTACATTAAGCTATAGTGGTTCTGGTGACTATAGTGTCCCTTTAAGAATTTTATTTTTGACATTGAAAAAAACTGGCTCCTAGTTTCAAAGCAAATTTGTCAATCCCTGTTTTATGGGAAATTGGAATATCGGATTACGCACCATCGGATTTTCTATTTCAAAGTTTAGCAAGTACAAAAAAGTTATTCTAATTTGTTATGGTAGCGTTACATTTTTACTGGCTTTGATATAGTTTTGACCCACTAAGGAGCTTTGTCAAGCTTTTCAAAGAATACAAAAGGATCTAATCAATAAAGCCGTCCTAATATGGTGGTGAAATAACGGCCTTCAATCACTATAGTCTAGTACTGTGGGTAACAAACTGAAACATTTAATGTAAACATGTAGAGTGTTTTCTATAACAAACTAGGACCACCAAAGAGGAAGGATTTTTCATCTACTGGATGGGGAATACAGAAATCAGATAGTCAATGGGGTTTATTCACTAAAGTAACTTGCAACAATTTGAAAATTTAGGTTAATATAGCCAACCAACAACAACAACCAAGTTGAAGATTATTAGTTTGATACATAAACAATATTTTTTTGCTTACATTTTGCAATTCTGTTTTCACCACAGTACATTCAATATTTATTGAATAAATCCTTTGAGTGGAAATACAAACTGGAAAAAATATTCTTTGGTTTTAAATGTCAACAAAACAACACAACATTTATTAAAAGGGTTTTCTATGCACCATAACTACAATCCACTGTTAATGGTTTCAGTATATGCAGAATAAATAACAGTTCAGGCACTCCAGAGTGACAGAAATAGCAGCATTATTGAGGTGAAAACAGCAATGTTGCGACCATACCGGGTCTTTGTCAAGCTTGGTAAGGACCCAGAACGGTCGAAATGTTGCTGCATTTGCCCGAATAAAGCTGCTATTTCTGTTATCCCGGAGTGCCTGAACTGCTATTTATTCCACATATCTTGGAAGGGAGGCCTGGCCAGCCCAGGCTTTAGATCAACTGGGTTATTTGGTGATTGCGGTATCCAGTACGTCTCTTCTGTTAATGGTAAACATGGAAGGAATCCCCTGGCGCCATCCCCCATTAAGGAGTCAAACCATTTGTCAAAGATTTGACACTTACATGGGTTCTTCCAGTCATTCAGGACTTTTTGATACAGCGAATGGATAGGTTCTCATTCTACATGAATTATATGTAACTTTTGACAGTGTTCATTAGTGGAACGTGCCAGATGACATTTTGCACAAAACTATTATATTGGTTATGGTGCTAAAAATAGTAATTTAAAAGGACACACGAATAACTACAGCTTAATGTAGTGTCTATAGCATGTCCCTGTAGGCTTTTAAAGGTAAACACTGCCTCTTCAGAGAAGGCAGTGTTTACATTATTGTCTAGTAACACTTATAGTAGCAGTCACAACTACGTTCAGCTGAACATTCCCCATATAATGCATTTCTATGAGTAAAGTGTTCCTGACACTATATAGTGTTCCTTTAAGTATTTTCCAGAAAACAAAACAAGGTCAACGAGAAGCAAAAAAAAATTAAAAAAAATGCTCTCCATATATCAACAATGAATGACATGGTACCACTTTAATAAAAATGTATGTTCTTACTATAGCTAGCAAAACTGCTAGCACACCCACAGAGCACATTTTATTTCTGGATCTTTATTTTAGACAATGCCTAAACCTGGATGTACATGTCTGTTTTTCCCATACCACTAATTTGTAGCAGTAGGCTGCACAAAGCATTAAGAGGCAGGCAGAAGCTTTTGCATGTAATGTGGCCACCATTTTGGTAGTGGAGGAGGTATCTTGAAAGGACAAGTAAAACATTTTCATGAATGGTTTATAGGCAACCTGGAAATTGTTTTTAACTCGGATAGTTGAACCTTAAAAGGACAGTTTAGACACCATAACAACTTCATCTAAATTAAGTTATAGTGCCAGGAGGACCCCTGGAGCACTGTTAGTTCAAGCGGTTTATACCCAAAGTTGCTCCCAGTTTCAAGAAGCGCAGCATTGGAGGCAACTTTGGGTTTAAAATATTCAGGAACAGTTAAACCTTTTGAGGTATGACTGTGACCGAGGGTCTCCTGGCATCATAACTTAATTTAGATTAAGTTGTTATGGTGCCTGAAGTGTTCCTTTAAGATGATGCAAGTTTCCTTTTTCTTCTTTAAAATTCATTACACCTCAGTACTAAAAAAAAAAAAAAACTACAAAAACGGTACAAGATTCGCTAAAACCATAATTGGAAAATATTATTTTTATTCCTCTTTCATACTAATACAGGATTGCCTTTAACCCATAGAAATATGCAAAGGCCAAAGCCACCAATTCACAGAAAACCTTCAAGAGAGAACAGGTTAAGTTGCGCTATTTTGGTTTAAAATGTTACATTTACGTCACATTTCCTACAACTCAAATTTTGGTGAATAGACCTGGAGTATTGGCAGAGATAGAACGGCTGCTTCCTGGATGAAACATATAACTGGAATAAGGGGTTTGGCCTAGGAAAGCCAATAGTTTATTCATTAAACAATGAAATGTGAACACATTTTTCAACTAAGCCAAAACAGTCAAGTTGAGAATACAGGTGAACTGCAGTATTTTGTCAACGCAGCTCGTTTAAACGTAAGAGTGAAAACCTTTCTTGTTAATTTACTTTTAGAAAAAAAATACAACCCTTTTTTGTGTGACAAATAATGCATTTAAAAAAAAAAAAAAGCAAAAAAACCCAAAAACCAGTTTTATACATATATAAAAATGCTTTAACAATTGGTGGTAAAATCCACCCTGGTATGTCTTTCAAAAAACAAACAAAAACACACATTACTGTTAAATACATAGAAAGATGCTCATTTAATTTTTCACTTTTTTTGTATCTTCTTCTTGCCAAATCTTTTCTTTTTGATGCCTCTAGAATGTCGATCATTCATCCAGTTATCTCTATCTGATTCCCACTTGAGTTGCTTGACACTTGCATTGTCCCTATTGGCCACTGCGTTTATCCCAATATTATTGAATTTTGAGCCAGAATTTTCATCCAAGATGTCTCCAAACTCCTCTGCAACGGCAAATACGTCCTCATTCTTTACCTTTCTCTTCTTTGCTTTCTGTGCCTCTGGTTTTTTATCCTCATCATTATCTGAAGGATCCATAAAAAGTCCACCAGATTCATCTTCAAAATCTTCCTCACACATACTGCCCAAAGAGACTTCTTCATCTTCAGCATCAACATCCCAATCGGAGTCAGAATTCTCTTCTTCTGTGGACTTCTTTCCAGTTTTCTTGTCTGGTTTGACATTACCAGCAAAATCAAGATCCGCAGGATCAGTGTTACCATTGTAAAAACTGTCCCCTTCAAATGTATCGAGAATCTGATCAAATTCATCGTCATCTACATCTTCTATGCTACCTTCGTCTTCATCTCGTTTAACCCTCTTTTGGTCTTTTGATACCCTTTTGAAGTATCTGTGAAAGAATACGTCATCTACAGGTATTTCCGTTTCTTCCTTTTCAAGAAACTCAGCACTGTTAACAAGTTGCCTCTGTTCAGTCATGTACAACTTCTTCTTTTGATGCATTAGATAGCCACGATTTTCTCCTACTTTTGGCAGTTTTGGATTACGATACACAAAACGATCCAAAAATCTCATCAGTGTGAAGTCTTGCAAAGGGTCACCTGTATATTGAACTGGATTTCCCTCCAAGATGGTTTTTGCAAACAGGGCCACAGTTGGATGAAAATGATCAGAAAGTTTCCTGAGTTCCCAAAGACTGGTGTTATCGGCTCCACAAAATAATGGGTTTCTATTAAGGGGATCATAACTATTGGCATTTTTTAAACCTTGGAGCGTTTGCTGGTGTATCCATGAACCAGCATTATCTTTCGTTGGAGATGTCAAGGTTTTCTTCTGTTCTTGCTCATCATCTTCCTCATCTGGTGCATCGCAGAAATGTTCTTCATCATCCTCTTCCCCGTTTTCTTGAAGCAGAACTTTCAAACCTGGTTTAAGTCTTATAACCTCTGAGATTAGATATAAGGCTCCACAGACAAAAGATGGCTTTTGACAACAGGTGATTTGTAACAGTCTCTTCACAAATGCCTTTACTCGCCTCAGTACAACATCTGCTTTCATAGACTTGAAGAGAAGATTAAGAAACATGGTCTGCTTTGAACCCTGTGACAGGCCAGGATCCAGTAGCTTTTTGTACAGTGCTGCATAGTATCTATTTGACACTGTTTGTTGAGAGTCCATGACTTGAAAGAGCAACATGAGAATTTGCACCCCTGTATTAAAGTTGACAACATGTACAATTTTGAAAAGTGTATCCAACTGCTCTTTAACTTTCTCACTCCCAATATTTGCATACGGATAAGCCCTGTTAACGCCGGTCAATAGACCCCGAAGGATTTTAGAATCAATATCCTTTTTTTTAATGCATGACTTGAAAAAACAAAAATACAACGTTATCAGTTGATTTGCCAAGTCGGCTTCTTCGTGTGAAAACATGATTTGGTTTAGAAAGCAGATTCCGTAATACTGCGCCTTTTCACTCACATTGGGGCGATGCAGCAGCCTTTCAATTTCTAAGCAAACAACTACTTTCATGTTTGGATGCTTGTTAAGCAATACTTCGAGCAAATAGGAAGCTTTGGTGGCAATTCTGTATTGAGGATCACCTAGTTTATTAACCAGCAGTACTAGGAGAGTTTTCTCCTCTTCTGGCTTATTGCAGAGAAGCTCATGAGCCACATTCAATGCCTTCGCCTTGGTTGCAAACAAGGGGTCATGTGATAAGCCTTCCAGGACTTTCACAAACTCCACTACTTGCTTCTTCAGCTGTTCTTCAAAATACCACAGTACGAGTCTCCGATCTCTTGCATCCCTGTTGCCGCTGGACATTTCTTCCAGCTTGTCAAAAGGATGATGTTCAAATGCAAAGAGTTTGCGGTTGTCAGGTAAAAGATCTGAGAGAAGCAGATCTTTAAAAGTGTCCAATGCCATTAGATTCTGGCGTTTGCTACCCTTCTTCCTTAACATGTTCAGTAGGTTTTCCAATAATCGTACGGTGTGTATGGGTGCATCTTGAAGGAGTACTGTCATGGCTGCCATTCTATCAGGAATTGTGCCGGTAGATACCACAGTATTCATCCAAGCCGAGTTTGCTCCTTTCCGGTGTTCCTTCTTAGTTTTATACAGGACCACTTCATGTTCATACAGCTTTTCAGCCAAAGATTTATATTTGTTTACGTCTTCTGCATTTTGAGGCTGCGAACTATATTCTTTCGTGTACTCGTGGTCATACCATTTTCCACCTGGTTTAATAAGTAATAGTGTCCTTTCAATAAGTTCAAATGTTGGCCGCCCTTTGCTTTTGGAGGCAGCGGACGTACTCGCTTCTTTCTTCTTAGCCTTTTTCTTTGCTTTTTTTTCGGACTCTTTATTTAATTCTGTGTCAGCTTCTGTTTTCTTACCTTTCTTTGGTTTGGTCTTCTCTGGGCCGGCCTGTGTCTCTTTCTCTTCCCCCACTGCTTCTGTCTCATCCTCCTTTGCTACAGCCATGGATAATTTGGGTAACCCCAACTTGTTAATGAAAGCCTGCAGTTCTCCATCTTCCAGATCATCAATGACACCCGCTTTCTTCCCACCATCCACCAACTCATCCACCTCCTCCAGACCTGCCAGCATGACGAAGTCATGCTTGGTGCCTCCTAAACGCAGCACCTCTTCCAGAGTGAAGTCTCCCTCCTGGCCACCTTCCTCCATGTCCCCGTCCTCCTCCATGTTCGCGGTTGCGGGGCTCTGCCCCAGGGTCGAGCTTTTCATGCTGCGCTGGCTGTGCTGGCGGTGCACAGGGACTCGCTGTCTGGGACTGACCCGAGAGAAGACCCACGTGTGTCTCGCGACCTGTGAAGCCGGAAGTAGCTAGGTCCTGCCCGCACCGTGCATGGCCGAACCTGCTTCTCCATGGCAGAGTAGTGTAACATTGCTCTAGTGGGCAAACAGACCCCGTGTAACGTTACTGCCTGCAACCATCACCTGATAAAAAATTATTTGTCTCTATTTCAGTGTATTATGTGGGTTTATTATCAATCTGTTCTATGGCCTGACAGGACCTGAGTGTAAAGGTCACAGTGCTAATAGGAACGCCTATAGGAAATGCACCCTTACTGAAAGTATGTCTGACTTGGCAGCAGTGAGAAATGGCTATAATGTCATTATGAATCACCAGGGATACTTTCTGACTTTATACCATTTATAAATGGGACAGGATGGCTGTAACACACCTGAACCGTGAATTGTTATCATGATAAATATTATTAATTTAATGATAACTGCTCTACACATTGGGATAATTCACTGATTTAGCGTCTGACACTCAGACAGAGGATTATTCAGTTTATGTATTTTTGTTTCTGTTTACCACGCTTCCCATAATGTTCCCAGCTGGCTGGCCGAGCATCATAGGAAACGTTGTTCATGTAGTGCCATAGGTTATATATCCCTGCCATAGGTTATATATATATCCCTGCCATAGGTTATATCTATCTATCCCTGCCATAGGTTATATATCTATCTATCCCTGCCATAGGTTATATATATCTATCTATCCCTGCCATAGGTTATATATATATCCCTGCCATAGGTTATATATATCTATCCCTGCCATAGATTATATATATCTATCCTTGCCATAGATTATATATATATCCCTGCCATAGGTAATATCTATCTATCTAGCCCTGCCATAGGTTATATCTATCTATCTATCTATCTATCCCTGCCATAGGTTATATATATATCCCTGCCATAGGTTATATATATATCCCTGCCATAGGTTATATCTATCTATCCCTGCCATAGGTTATATCTATCTATCCCTGCCATAGGTTATATATCTATCTATCTATCCCTGCCATAGGTTATATATATCTATCTATCTATCTATCTATCCCTGCCATAGGTTTTATATATATATATCCCTGCCATAGATTATATATATCTATCCTTGCCATAGATTATATATATATCCCTGCCATAGGTAATATATATCTATCTAGCCCTGCCATAGGTTATATATATCTATCTATCTATCCCTGCCATAGGTTATATATATATCCCTGCCATAGGTTATATATATATATATATATCCCTGCCATAGGTTATATATCTATCTATCTATCCCTGCCATAGGTTATATATATATCCCTGCCATAGGTTATATATATATATATATATCTATCCCTGCCATAGGTTATATATATATCCCTGCCATAGGTTATATATATATATATATCCCTGCCATAGGTTATATATCTATCTATCTATCTATCCCTGCCATAGGTTATATATAGCTTAGACCAGAGCTTCCCTTCCCCTGCATGAGAGGAGCATGTCAGGGTTTGAAGTACCCCTGCCTCCCCTCCTCTAAAATAAATAAATCTATAAATAAAAACTATTTTTTAAACATAACATATTGAGCTGCTGTGGGAGCTGGTACCTCCAACATGGCGGCAGCGCCCTGCCAGTTACGTCACACGGCTTCCTGCGCACAGCACTGACCCACTTCCGGTGTTCTATCAAATTTCCCTACCCCGTTAGAAAACCCTACCCTCGTCACTTCCGGTGACGAAGCCGCACCGGAAGTGACGTTGGGACGGGGGTGTGCGCAGGCGCACACCACCTAGGTAGGGACTTTGAACAGCGAGGAGTCGCATAAAGGCGCAGTGCGCACGCGCGCCAAACTACTCCCGTCGGAGGTACAGCGCGCGTGCGCACTTGGGGACAGGGAGCGCTTCACAGACACCGCGCATGCGCACTATAGGGGTAGGGAAATCTGATGGCGATTAAGCCCTTTGAAATCTCCCTACCCCTATACTGCGCATGCGCGGACTGGACTCTGATCGTCTGAATAAAGCCTCTCCCTGCTCCCAACACACTCAGCCATCCAAGGGGAGGGGGTACTATATTAGGGGGGGTTTCAGTGCATTATATTGGATAGTGGGGGGTTTTCTACATTATTGTATGGGGGGTCTGCGCT
>OW240918.1:112358632-112607043 GCA_933207985.1 Pelobates cultripes
TAGTCTGGGAATCATTGGCGTTATAATTCAGCAACATCTGGAGGGCTAGAGTTTGGAGAACCCTGCACTAGAATAATGATGTTGATCTGGTTTGAGGCAGACACTCAAAGCACCATAATCACTAAAGCTCACTGTAGTGGTCATGGTGCCAGGGAAGTCCCGGTGCCGTCCCACGGTAAGTTGTCAAACTATTTTAGTCCCGGTCCCCCATGCAGGCGAATCAGGATTGTTCTCCAGAGACTTTTTTCATATTGCCCAAGAAATGTGCAAAATATATTAAATGCAGGTGTTAGGTGCAATATTTATTTTAAATAGTTTAATTTCTTTCTCCGTGTAGTATTCCTTTAAATTCCCTGCTTATCTCCATTTGTGCCCCCCTTTGCTTCCTACGTCTTGGTCTCCCATCCTTTAAAATGTCATGTTCTCTCATTATCCATCAGTTCCAACTTTTCCAAGTTTGCTTCCTATGTATGTAACCCATTGTGCTTATATTTAGGCATTGTATAATGTATTACATTTCAATAGTTTACTTTCTTCCCCAAGCAAGTGTCAAGATGCTGTGTGAAAGTGATGACTTTTTGAACTCTCCACCCAAGAAAACTGTGAGGTTTGGTGGGAAAGTAACAGAAGTCTTGTCCAACTATTCACAGGTAAAATATATTTATTTTGCAAAATAAGGGCAGAAAATGTCAAAGAATTGGTGTAATATTTTAACTTAAAGGTTGACATCGAATTAGGTGGTTGGCCATGTACCTTTCCAATAAATCTATTTTATAACTTTGTAGAGGGTTTTGTGAACTGAAAGCGTAATAATTACTGCCACAGTTGGTGAACATGCTTACAATTCAATTGACAATGTCTTGTGTGTATGTGTGTATATATATATATATATATATATATATATCTTTGTAGATATTTGGCACTGGTAACTGTGTTAAAGGATCACTATAGTGTCAGGAAAACAAACCTGTTTTCCTGACACTAGAGTGCCCTAAGGGTGCCCCCACCCTCAGGTCCCCCCTCCCGTGGCGCTGAAGGGGTTAAAACCCCTTTAGCAGCTTACCTTAATCCAGTGCCGGGCTCCCTCGGCGCTGGTGACCTCTCCTCCCACTCCGACGTCAGCTCCCGAGTGGAGCGGAATGCGCATGTTCACGCATTCCAACAGTCCATAGGAAAGCATTTCTCAATGCTTTCCTATGGACGTTCTGCACGCTGGGTGCGAATTTAGCATCCAGCATCGCAGATGCGCCTCTAGCAGCTGTCAGGAAGAAAGCCACTAGAGGTTGGATTAACCCTGCTATGGAATTTGTTGGCGCTATATAAATAATAATAATAATAATAATAATGTAAACATAGCAGTTTCTCTGAAACTGAAGGGTTAAAACCTGAGGGACCTGGCACCCAGACCACTTCATTGAGCTGAAGTGGTCTGGGTGACTATAGTGTCCCTTTAAAGCATTTTATGGGTGCACCTTTGCACTTCATAGTTGAATACATTTAACAGTGGATAAACTGCAAAGCATGCTGGAATGTGTGCGCATGCTCATGGAACACGCAGATTTCAAAAGCAAAATGCTGCATTTGACATTTAGCTACACATATAATAAGTCTTCATTCTCCATAAACCTTATCATGTTATGATGTATGGAAAACAGTACGAGCTCTGGGTACTTCCATCTTGGATGCAGGATAGAGGTAGAATGTTATCTTTGCTGAGGGGATCTCAATGTTTACTTGATTAGAAAAGCTTCCCTCTTCACACTGTTATAAGATTAACAGAATCGTATTGGCTAAGAGTATCATGTGCCACTTAAAATGGCTCATTGAATCCACAGCTCTGTCTTGCCACGGCAACCTAGAAATGGGACCCAGTGTCCTTAAGAATTGTTTACCTGTACGCAGGCAGCAGTCATGAGAGTTCAGAGATCTCTCCTTACCAGGCTTATTATCTGCAAAGGAATGGACTTTTCCTGTCCGCTGCAGCTTAAAAACAGTTTCCAGGCTCCCTTACTGACTCTCACATGCAATCACATCAATCGGAGCATGGAGCGACAGCCTGGGACAGTGCTGCACAGCTTATCATGTCTTCTTCCAGACTCCCTCCTCACCAACAGGTACACAGCAGGAGATGAAAGGGAGAATAACTGAATTGTAAATGTTTGTGTGTGAGGGTTGGGATAGTTTGGTATATTTGTAATTGTTTACGTAGAAAAATGTTAGTAACTAGGTGTGCGTTAAAGACAGGTTGCATTGTGTGACTTTGTCACTAGGTGAATTACTGTGAGTTCGGTAGTTGCTGATTTCCTTTTTGTCACTAGGTGAATTAATGTGAGTTCGGTAGTTGCTGATATCCTTTTTGTCACTAGGTGAATTACTGTGAGTTCGGTAGTTGCTGATATCCTTTTTGTCACTAGGTGAATTACTGTGAGTTCAGTAGTTGCTGATATCCTTTTTGTCACTAGTTGAATTACTGGGAGTTCGGTAGTTGCTGATATCCTTTTTGTCACTAGGTGAATTACTGTGAGTTCAGTAGTTGCTGATATCCTTTTTGTCACTAGGTGAATTACTGTGAGTTCAGTAGTTGCTGATATCCTTTTTGTCACTAGGTGAATTACTGTTAGTTCAGTAGTTGCTGATATCCTTTTTGTCACTAGGTGAATTACTAGGAGTTCGGTAGTTGCTGATATCCTTTTTGTCACTAGGTGAATTACTGGGAGTTCAGTAGTTGCTGATATCCTTTTTGTCACTAGGTGAATTACTGTGAGTTCGGTAGTTGCTGATATCCTTTTTGTCACTAGGTGAATTACTGAGTTCAGTAGTTGCTGATATCCTTTTTGTCACTAGGTGAATTACTGTGAGTTCGGTAGTTGCTGATATCCTTTTTGTCACTAGGTGAATTACTGAGTTCAGTAGTTGCTGATATCCTTTTTGTCACTAGGTGAATTACTGTGAGTTCGGTAGTTGCTGATATTCTTTTTGTCACTAGGTGAATTACTGGGAGTTCGGTAGTTGCTGATTTCCTTTTTGTCACTAGGTGAATTACTGTGAGTTCGGTAGTTGCTGATATCCTTTTTGTCACTAGGTGAATTACTGGGAGTTCGGTAGTTGCTGATATCCTTTTTGTCACTAGGTGAATTACTGTTAGTTCAGTAGTTGCTGATATCCTTTTGTCACTAGGTGAATTACTGTTAGTTCAGTAGTTGCTGATATCCTTTTTGTCACTAGGTGAATTACTGTGAGTTCAGTAGTTGCTGATATCCTTTTTGTCACTAGGTGAATTACTGTTAGTTCAGTAGTTGCTGATATCCTTTTTGTCACTAGGTGAATTACTGTGAGTTCAGTAGTTGCTGATATCCTTTTTGTCACTAGGTGAATTACTGTGAGTTCAGTAGTTGCTGATATCCTTTTTGTCACTAGGTGAATTACTGTGAGTTCAGTAGTTGCTGATATCCTTTTTGTCACTAGGTGAATTACTGTTAGTTCAGTAGTTGCTGATATCCTTTTTGTCACTAGGTGAATTACTGTGAGTTCGTAGTTGCTGATATCCTTTTTGTCACTAGGTGAATTACTGTGAGTTCAGTAGTTGCTGATATCCTTTTTGTCACTAGGTGAATTACTGTGAGTTCGGTAGTTGCTGATATCCTTTTTGTCACTAGGTGAATTACTGAGTTCAGTAGTTGCTGATATCCTTTTTGTCACTAGGTGAATTACTATGAGACAGTGCTTTTAAATTTACGTTGTTAGTCATAGAATCTAGGAGATGTCGAAGTGAACTTCAGACATTGGATTAAAATAATTGTGTTCAACAACATCTGAGCAGTCACAAGCTTAATTTTTTCTTTTGTAGAATAATGCACTGGATTTATCGTCTAACAGGACTTCTTACTAAAATGAGAATCGTTGGGAATTCTAAAGGAGTTTCAAATTTAAGGCCAAAATATCCTTAAAGGGACACTGTAGGCACCCAGACCACTTCAGCCCATTAAGTTTTTATAAACTGCAATAGTTACCTTGCATGGTTAAGTCCTCCTCTAGTGGCTGTCTACCAGACAGTCACTAGAGGGACTTCCGGCTTCTTAGATGACCTTTGGTCGTCTAAGCGATGCTGAACGTCCTCACGCTATGCATGAAGACCTCCCGTGTCGCAGGAATCCCCATTGGAAAGCATTGAATAATGCTTTCCTATGGGCGATTCCAGCTTCTCAATCCTATGGGGAGGTCTAATGCACGCCCATTGCCGCTCATGCGCATTAGGAGCCTGACCCAGCGCCGAGGGACATCGGTGCTGAATTCAGGTAAGTGTATGGAGGGGTTTTAACCCCCTGATCCCCATGGGAGGGGGGCACTTCAGTATTCTCTAGTGCCAGGAAACCGGGTTTGTGTTTCTGGCATTAGAGAATCCCTTTAAAAAGGTAGTTTTACAATTTTTGACTACATTTTGGAATTCACTTAGAATTTTTGTCAGTCCTCACTGTGAATAACCCTGAATAGTTGCTCTATTACTTTGTAGGAGCTAGCGAAAAGAGCATGCATTTAGAAAATATGTAGTATTGTAGTATTGGCTCCTGGTCTGAACAGAATTAATCATGATCGTAACTTTTTTTTCTTTTATTTAGGGTAAAACATCTGACTTTGATCTTTTGATGCATCAGCTGTCAGATCCCGAAATAAAGGTACGCTCACTTGAAATGTCCTCTTAAAAATGCCGCCTGCCCGCCCTATACGGTTATAGTGACAGAAATCACATTGATATCCCTGCCTTAATGCTTTTGCAATTTCTCCTCATAATATCTGTTTTAAACGAGAAGCTCTCACAGTTTATTTTTTTGTTTCAACATTCTCAGAGTAATGAACATGGAATCATGGAAGTTGGAGAATTTCCATATATTGCCAGGCTGTGCCATTGTACAAGAAATTGTCTGCAATAGATTGGTTCTGAAAGATTTGCTTTTGTTTAAGTTCAGTTAAAATTTTATGAATCATTGTTCATAAATCATTGTAACACAATTGGCTCAATCACTTTATCTTCCAGGCTTCCTGCAAGAATGACCCATATTAATGTGTTTTTAATTGTCACACAGGATGCACAAATTATAAATTGGCTTCACGAATTCCGAAATTCTATTACATATCTGACAATCGACTACGAGCAGCTTGTCAGTATTTTGTTGGTAAGAGAGATTTAATTCTTTCATTGTTTAGAGATGCTTACATCAAAGTATGCAATTTGCATTTTCAGTGTTAATGTGCATATTGTGTGTGTGTGTGAAGTAGTATAAAATGTCTGGGAATCTAATTTCTTCATAGATGTTTAGGTGTGGGTGAACGTTTGAAGTAAAGCTGCATTACTGTCATCTTTATACTCTCTCACAGAAGTTGCCATGGATAAACAGAAGCAAAGAAGTTGTGGAGGAATATTTGGCCTTTTTGGGGAACCTTGTTTCCGCCCAGACTGTGTATCTGAGGCACTGCCTTAGGATGATAATCTCACACTTTGTACCTGGTAAAATGGGATTTTATTCATTTTCACAGTCATATATTTGACCTGAAAGTTAGACTAATGAGCATTTAGAGGTAAATGCACATATTCCATAGTTTGTGATTTACAGTTGGTGTTAAGATGCATTTCTTTTCTTCTACTCTTAATCTTTGCAATGCACAAGTTTATTAAGTATTCACAATCAATATTCAAATTAGTAGACTACAACATTTTGTTTTCTGACTTAACTGTGTTTTGAAAAACCATAACTTACAAGAAACGGGCATCTAGTGGTGACAATGATCATTACAGCCAAATGTTATGCACGCTTGCTTAAAGCTGCACTGTCATGCCGAACTTACTTTTCCCCAATCGATTCCTCTTCTCTCTCTCTCTCTCAGGATCTGTTATTTATTTCTTCCTGTCTTCTCTAGTTTTCTTTAAAAATTAAGACAAAGTAGGGACTATTTGTCTTATGGAGGTTTCTTACGCCATGACCAGCTATGACCAGCGGAGGAGCAAAGTGTGCTTCGTTTCCGGTGGTCACAGCAATTTTCCCACGATCCTTAGCTTTCCTCCCTGTTCCCACGATGCTTCCTGTCAGTATTGCTGAACGTCCTGTCACTTAGACAGAACACCGGCAAAACTGCCGAATTGTATCCTAACAGAATGAGAACAGTTTCTCCATTCGTGTTAGGACGCAATTCGGGACTTTGTTCGTATCGGAATTTAATTTGAATGAATGAAACTCCGATCCTATTCGTGCTGTGGCTGCATCTTGCAGCCGCTTAGTAGAGAACTCCCTAATTCCCACGGTATTAGGGAGTTTTCTACCAAAAGGCTGAAAGACCTAAATTGGTCTTTCAGCCACATTTACTAATACTAAGTAAAGATGACTTAGTATTAGTAAATTCAGCCCTTACTCTCTATACTGCGAGTAGGGGCATGTCTAGTAAAGCCAGTGGCTGGTCACTGTTAAACAAAAAAAAAAAAAACACATTAAACTGAAGGCCCCCCCGGCCCCCACCCCTGAGCAGCGGGTGGGGGCCCTAAATGTGAATGTGGGGAGGGGACCTATTGTCCTCCCCCCCTCCCCCACCCCAGAGCAGTGGGTGGGGGCCCTAAATAGGAATGTGGGGGCACACCTACTGTCCTCCCGCCCCCACCCTGCACGGTGGGTGGGGGACCTAAATAACAAGGGGGGGCCTACTGTCCTCCCCCAGGCCCCCACCCCTGAGCAGCGGGTGGGGGCCCTAAATGTGAATGTGGGGAGGGGACCTATTGTCCTCCCCCCGCCCCCACCCCAGAGCGGTGGGTGGGGGCCCTAAATAGGAATGTGGGGGGACACCTACTGTCCTCCCCCCCGGCCCCCACCCCTGCGCGGTGGGTGGGGGCCCTAAATAACAAGGGGGACCTAAATAAGTAT
The DNA here is from genome assembly GCA_933207985.1 of Pelobates cultripes. Lineage (NCBI taxonomy): Eukaryota > Metazoa > Chordata > Amphibia > Anura > Pelobatidae > Pelobates > Pelobates cultripes. Next base: position 112,365,538 of record OW240918.1, read on the forward strand.
GGGGGGGCCTACTGTCCTCCCCCCGGCCCTAAATAACAGGGGGGCTACTGTCCAGCCCCCACCCCTGAGCGGTGGGTGGGGTCCTAAACAAGAATGGGGCGGGACCTCTTGTCCTCCCCCCTGGCCCCCACCCCTAAGCGGTGGGGGGGGCTACTGTCCTCCCCCCACGGCCCCTACCCCTGAGCGGCGGGTGGGTGCTCTAAATAAGAATGTGGGTGAGGACCTACTGTCCCGGCCCCCACCCCTGAGCGGCGGATGGCAGCCCTAAATGAAAATTCTCCCTCCCCCCAATCAAGGTGACTAGGGGTCCCCAAATAAAAAGTTATCCCTTACCTACCCCCCTCACCGTAAAAATAGTGAGGGGGTAATGAAATAACTAACCTGAAAAGAAAAATAAAACTTACCATTTGATGTCTTCTGTCTTCTAAAATCTTAATTTTTCAGCCTCAAAAAAGGCCAAATAAAAACCATCATACCCGTCGAACTTAAAATAAAATAAACCCGAGCGCAAAAAAAAAACCTGACGCTAAAAAAATTAATCCATCTTCACCCGTGGAGGGCACGGTGCAGACTGAGCTCCGCAGGGCGGGGTAAGGCTTATAAAGAACACTCTGGTTGGTTTAAGCCAATCAGATTGCTCATTGTCATTTTACACAGCGTAGGAAAATTCTTTGGAACTTTCCCACGCTGTGTAAAATGACACAGAGCACTCTGATTGGTCAGTTTCTTTAATATGGCCCCTTAAGAAGCAATTAGAAGAAGGGAGCTGATACTGATTATCGTTTCTAACCGGTGCCAATATTTTGTTGGGGTAGATGAGTTGTAGTGCAAATTTTGAGGGGGAGGGGAGATTACCTGGTGTGCTTTAGAGGAGGGATATGAGCTGGTGTGCTGGAGAGTGGGGGGATGAGTAAATGGTTTGCAGAAATTGTCTGGCATAATGATTACATTGAAATTGGCATGTTCTCTCTCTCTCTCTCTCTCTCTCTCTCTTCATGGTTTTTCTTTCCTCCTTAATAGCTCGGATAATCATAAGAGAAGGTGATGTAGATATATCGGACTCGGATGATGAAGATGATGGTGAGCATATATATTTTATTAATGACATTCTATGTACAGAGCTGGTTTAGTCAACAAACAGTGAGTTCTGATGAAATAATAAGGATCTCAAATCAAAGGCCTAAATAGCAGAGATGGAACGTTTCCACAATCTGAGCTGTATTTCCAGCGTTTCAACTCTGCTACTTTAGATTTTACAACTTAAAACTTGGCCATTGACCTAATGACAAGTACATCATTTTGGTCCTTAGTCAAAGTGAACCTGTTATGTATAATTGAACTTTCCTGCAGTGGCTTCTATATGCATTGAATACACCATTTATCACCAAGATATGCCGGCTCGTGATCTGGTTGTCCTCCGCTCCACCTCTCTTCTTTTTTTTAATTTGCCCTACTTGGGATACTTCTGCAAGCAGGGCAAATCTCTGGTCAGTGACATCGGCATGCTGCTTTCATTGCCAGCGTTCTGGCGTCGGAATGGAGTCCCACAGAAGATCCCTCTATTCTCCCCCCGTAGTAACCACAGTGCATATGCTGCGATTGCTATGGAAACTCCTAGTTTCTAGTACTGGCTAGGGAGTATAGGAAAGGAGTGACCCTAGAAGTGCAAGCTTAGGAAGTTTCCATAGCAAACGCAGAACATGCACTCTGGTTGTTATGGGAGGAGAGCAGAGGAACCTCCTGTGGGAGGTCTTTTCTGATGTCCCTTGTTAGTCAATGATCGGCATGCCTCGGCATTAATTGAAAGCTGAGACAAAAATCTATTTAAAATATTTTTTTTACTAATCTATACATTTGCTAGCAAAATTGCTAGCTTAATGTATAGATAAAATTGTATGCTCAATCTAATGAGTATAAGTTGTTTTGGGCATGACAGGTGCCTTTTAAGAACTGCTGACGTGGAGCAGAGCAAATTTTAACTTCTCACTATGTGGATACAGATACTTTCCCTAAGTAGTAGTGTGAACATTTGTGAGTTTACATTCATGCGCCTCTACGTATCATTTGTTTTCACAACTAGTAATAAAATGCAAATAGGTTTTTATTTCCCACCCCATGTTCAAATTTTACATGAATGACCTCCATACTGCATCATTGTACAAATTCAGTTTTTTGGGGGTTTAGATTTTTGTACTGAACAAAAACATTTTTTTATTTTTTCTATAAATACGATCTATTATTTATTTAATTTTTAAAAATTCTTTATTTGGCAGCAAAAAAAAATGACACATTGCAAAACAACTTCACAGATGACAGTAGTACAATTTCAGAGCTGTCCAAATTTTAGGAATAGGAGTGACAAGTAAGACTTGCAGTGTTATTCTACAGATCCTTTAGGGTACTGGCACAATACAGTTATGAGCACTCCCAAGAGTCTTATATGATGAGCAAGATCAGGTCACTCCTTAAAATGTATACAAAATAGGAACTAAAAACAAACAAAAAGGGGAGTACTAAATAATAATAATAATAAAAAAAAAAAAAACGATTTAAGCAAGTTTGTGAAAGTTAATGTTTTTATGTTTATGTGACCTGTAAACATTTCTTCTGCAGGTATATTTTCAACCTTTAATACTTGTCACAGGGCACTCCAAATAATAGCACGATACGTTCCTTCGTAAGTACCAAATGATTTTCGTAAACGTCAACTTTTCTTGTCAGATACAAAACAAGTTCATATGAATTTAAAGTTTTTGCATTTCTCAATTAATTTTTCAAACTATTTTTTTCTAACAGTCTTTGGCTTTCAATTAATTTCTGATGTTTAATTTTTAAGTACTTTCTAGTGTGACACGGGCCATGACTACTCAATCAGCCTGTCACAGTCACCCTTTGAAAGTAGTATGTACTATTTGTCTCAATCGGCGGCTATCCTCATTCGCACAGCAGACCTTATACAGTTAAGACTGAGATTAAGGAAATCTGGGGGCAAAATAGTTTGACCCCTAAAGGTATAAGGGTGTGTCCAGACACTTCTGCCCCATAACCGTTTCAGTGAGTTGACGTTTTTGTGAGTGTTGCTTCTGTGTACACAGCTGTGACATACAACTACACCCCCTTTTCCATCTCGTGTTTCCTCTTTCACACATTTAGAAACAAGGTCTCTCTCTTTTTGTTTTGGGGTTAAATGTCACTCTGTTGGTGGAAGCATTCTTTGTTTTTGTGATGATTAATATGCACATGAGGAGAAGGCAAGTATCAATTATTCAGCTGAATTTAAATATATATTAAATTCTGTACAGTGAAACATCTTCATAGTAAATTGGGGGAGGGGAGTGGGAGAGAGATAATTATTTGCACTGGGGAAGGCAACAATTTATAGGTTTATAACAATCAAAAACATGTGTTTTCATAAATCCCTGGTTTTGGTTAGAGTAGCCATTTCTGGGGTGGTCCCTGCCCCCCTTCCAAAGAAAAAAAACCACTGAGGAAAAAAAATAAATGCTAAAACTTCTATTCCAAGTTCTTACCTAATCCCAATCCTCAATGCCCGGATGTTATTCCCCTTTCTGGATTGGGAGGATGAACTGAGGGAAGGACAGGGGTGGCATGAAGCTCTTCATTTATTAATTTTTTGTGTGTCCGCAACATCCCCACTTAGTTTCAGAGTCTCTAAAGTGAGAATTCAAAGTGACTTTTACATTTACAGGGAACCTGTCACAATGAACTTTGACTCATTTAAAAGAGGTAAAAACTCCATCTATACATTGTGCTAGAAGTTTCACTAGCAAATGTATAGATTTGGAGAAAAAAAGCATTTTTTTTCCTCCCAATCTGACGCTCAGTGTTGAGGAATTGATAGTCATCGAGAGCAGAAGAGAGCTCCCATAGGACATCCCTTTGCTTTCTTACTATAGCAACCACAGCGCAAGCTCTGTGGTTGCTATGGTAACTCTAGACAGCACTGACTCGGGACTAAAGGAACAGAGTGACGTCACTCCGTTCAGATGCCGGCACTTTGGCAACAAAGCCAGCATATCGGCGTCATGGAGGTTGTTTGCCTGCTTTGGGAAGTTTTCCCAAGCAGGGCAAATCAGAGGAGGAGCACATGCAGACCGGAGGTGGGTGCTACAGAAGTGTGGACAGATAAAGCAGTTTTTCTTTAATATATTTTACAGAATAGTCATCCTCTCTATTCTCCGCCCTGAACAATGTGTCTCTCTCTATTTTGTTTTTTTCAGGGCACCAAGATTTCTTATGCCAATACTTGTGGAAAAGTTTCCTTATGTGAACAAATCTGTAAGAACAATGGTGAGTGGTCTATTTACATATGCAAAGCCATATTCCTATTGTGTTTTTTTATCCCACCTCTTTTTAGATTCTAAGCTCATTTGAGCAGAGCCCTCATCTCAACCTATTGCTCCTGTCAAAATATGTAATAGTTTGTCTCATTTGTTAAAATCCCCTTGATAATATTGTAAGACACTTTGCACTGTATGCCAATACTAATAAAATTCGTTAAGCAACTTTTTTTTGTTTTTTGCAGTTAACATTTTATTGAGGACAAAACCTAAAATAAGCAGTAAAATATAGAAGCTTAAGTCTTGAATACATAAGATTTTAGCAACATTTTGTAAGCCAAGACTGCCTAGTTGAGGGAAATAAAAATCTTCAATTTAAAGGTGTAGAGAATGTTTTCCACCTTTGCAATTTTTTGGCATATTTTTGCAACTGCTCCCAGCTCACTTTGTTGCAGTGAATAAACCCTGCTATGTAGACTCTGTTGCTCTAATACAAAAGTAAAGGTTTTAACCTGATAGCTAAAGTGTAACATGTGATGGATAAATCATTGCTTTTGTCTAATGGATATCACGTGTGGAACATGATCTTAAGAGTTAGGCCGTGTTAGAGAAAAAGGTCAAAATCCATGTTCTTCACCTTAGCAACGCCGTTATAAGAAGTTATCAACATGTAATATATTTTGTTAATGTGCCAAGTTCAGATGTATCAGTGGAGTTTAAACAAACCATGTTTTTACTAAAAGTGGCCCTGTCACCTCAAAATTGCCTTTCTCTTATTGTTTCATCTTCTCTTCCTCTTTCAGAATCCTCATTTCTGATCTATTTCTCTTTAAAACATAAGACAAAGTATGGACTGCTTAGTTTCCCCCCCCTCTTAAGGCAAGCTCCACTTCCTTTGTCAAGCAAACAAAGAGTGAAACTTTCCTTAATTTCTTCCTTGTCTTGTTTAATGAGAAATAGATCAGAAATGAAAGGAACACTATAGGGTCAGGAACACAAACATGTATTCCTGACCCTATAGTGTTTAACCCACCATTTAGGTTTCTTGCCCCTCCCCCCCTTAGACCCCCTACAAAAGTTTAAAACTCACCTTATTTCCAGTGCCGCGCGGGTCTCTTTGTGACATCATCAAAATGGCCGATTTTTAGCCAATCATTTTGAATGAATGCATCTATATGAGGAAAATTCAGCAGCTCCATGCAGAGCTGAACGTCAGGGCTGCTTTTTCAGGTGTTTTTTGGAGGTGTCCCTAGAGGCAATGTAAACACTGCCTTTTCTCTAAATGCACTTTACATTTCTCTGAAAAAGCAGTGTTTACATGAGAAAAGCCTGAAGGGAACTGTTATACTCACCAGAACAACTACATTAAGCTGTAGTTGTTCAGGTGACTATAGTGTCTCTTTAAGAAAAGAAGATATTCTGAAAGAGGAAGAGAAGAGGAAACGATAGGAGAAAGGTAGGTTTGAGGTGACAGGGCCACTTTAAGAACATTCTTGTAGAAAGAAAAGTCACGTGTCTACAATGTTTACTCGGCACCTAACACTCTTCCATGCAGATAATTATATAGAATGGAATCCATCTTAGATCAGTTTAGGTATGTTTGTAGGCCCATAAACACAGATCCGTGTTTAACAATGTATTAACTATCCACTGACTTAAGGTGGAAGGGGTTTTTAATCACTTTTTTTCCCTACCATAACTATTTTGGTTTGTGCTCCGCAAGTAACGCCAAGCCTCAATAGCAAGCCACTAGCCAACCTCATGCATTAAAAACAAGACAGATGCCCATGAGTGGTTCACTGGCTTTGCATCTTTTCATGGGTTGCGTTTCAAAGCAGCAAACATAAACTCCAAGGAATCCGTGTTTAAAATGGAATAATGAGGCAAAAATGTCATTCTTTCTTTAACTCAGTTGCATACACCCATCCAGAATCCCACAGATCTGTGTTTAACAATGTATTGAGAATATATATATATTTTATTCTGCCAAATACTATTCGATAGTCACCATCCTTTTTAATTAACTACAATGTGTTTTGTTTTTATGTAAGGAATGCTATGTGCATAACCTTCTAAGGATTACTGTGTATTTCCCAACCCTGAGACATGATATTCTGGAGCTGGTCTTTGAGAGGTTACTGAAAATTGATGTAAGTAGAAATATTTTCTATCACGTTCCCCGTATCCCTTGCGTGTTCCGTGTTTATTATGTTATCTTGACCTAACATGTGATGTGACTATATGCTCTCAGAAAAGCAGATGATGTGAAACCTCCACTTCTGTTCTCACTATAATCACTTTACACGACTAAGAAATTGAAACACTAGCATGCACCTCCTAATCATAGATGATGGGATTTCCTTGCACTTTACATTTAGCTCTGGGAATCCTTGCACATCCACAGCCATTTAACACTGGCGCCTTTTCACCACATTTGAGCACTCTTCTCTAATTACTGCCACCATATCTGGTATGAATTGGTATGGGACAAGGAGGAAACATAGCTGCAACTCCACCATATTGTCATTGGATTCCAGGTGGCTGGGGAATGAGCATCTCTGCTAAACAGTGATGTGGGATCAGGTGCCCACGGCCTGCAGGCAACATATCCACTGGTATCTGTTGAAGTGGTTATGGTTCCTTTAATGCTCGCTAGAACTGGGACCCATCTTCCAGATACTTTGATTGGCCATCCCCTTCTGATGCTCTTTGGCAAGAGTTACCATAGCTTTAAGTTGCATGTTCAATGTGAATAGTAAAGCTTACATTGCCCGTCATTCTGGTTGTGTACAGTCTTATATGAATGTCGTCTTGCAGGTGAGCGCCTCACGCCATGAAATAGAGGACGCTGAAGAAGCTGCGTTACAGAAAGATGGAGCCAATAAAAGCGGCACAGAAGAAGGGCTTTTCAACATGGTGAGATATGCTTTTTAAAAAGATATCGAGATTGGCCTATGAAAAATATTTTGTGTTATATTTAATTGGCATTATGTATGTTTCTGTAGAATGTATTTGCTTCTGGCGACATTTCAAAGAGACATCCACTGACAATTTGTTGCAGCATCATACAAAAGAATTTAGATGTGTTTTTTTTTTATACAGAATTCATGATTTCTTAATTTTTTAACACCATAGTGTTTGGACTTGACCCTTGTTTGCTGCTTATGGCAGATGGCAACACAATGCATAACAGGAAACATATATCTGAGATTTTGGATAAAACTATGTGCAGCGTTACATTTTAGTGAGTGAACTTGGCACACACAATGAAGCTGCATGCACCATCCTATATCACCATCACAAAAGCTCAAGTAAATAGAAGCCAGTGATACCCCTTTTTGTGCAAATGGGGTTGTCTTCCTTTTTTTGCAATGATTGACATAGTATTGTGGCTGCATTGTGCATGCGCTGTTGGCAGCGTATAGTCCTCTACAATGATCTCTGAATTATTGGTATCAGCCGGTGTTACTGGAGGCAGAATGTTACCACTGCTTGTATTAGGATAATTCACATACAGTATAAATACATAAAACGTCTTCAGTAAATGAGAATTGTTCAATTACGGTGCTGCATAGTGATGCCACCAAGTGGACATGAACAACGTTTTAAGCTTTCTTTTGTGGATTCAATTAATTTCCTATCTACTCAGCAAATGTAATGTATCGGTTACAGTTTTAGTGTTTTTCTTAAAAGGTGCATTCTCTTTGTAAATAAGCTTTTAGATCAAAGTGACACTATAGGCACCAAAACTACTTTAGCTTAATGAAGCAGTTTTGTTGTATAGCTCATACCGCTGCAGTCTCACTGTTCAATTCTCTGTGATACAGGAGTTAAATCACTTTTGTTTCTGTTTATTCAGTCATAGTTACACCTCCCCTGGCTGTGACTGACACAGCCTGCACGAAAAAAATGGTTTAATTTTCAATCAGATGTTAACATGCTTTATAAATTTTCACCTCCTGCTCTGTGTAAATTTCTTTAACCACATGCAGGAGGCAGGGTCTAGAATTCTATTAACAGCGCAGGAGATAAGAAATTCTAAATAAAGAGAATGTGCAATAAATAAGTTTTAACGTTAGATCTCTCGTTGCAGGATGTGTTTAGGAAAGCTTTGCATGTCACATGCAGGGAGGTGTGACTAGGTGTAAACAAAGTATTTTGATTCCTAAATGGCATTGAGCAGTTAGACTGCAGTGGCATGATCTATACAACAAAACTGCGTCATAAAGCTAAATTTGTTGTGGTGCTTGCGTGGTCCCTTTAAGAGTTTTCATTAAGCCCTTCAAATTTTACTGTATTGTTGTTATTTTTATTATTACTCTTATTAGCATTTAAAATTGCTTTTCAAATAGGATGAAGATCTGGAGGAGAATGTACCTGTTGCCGTAAACAGTGAAATTATGGCTCATCCTGCAGCTGACCGTCTGGATACATTGATGCTTGTCGTTTTTGCTTACATAAAAAACATGTGCTACACCAGTGGTAAGTCTAATTAGTAATACTGATTGCAGATACTGTCTTTTATCACTGCAACTCCACAGACCAGTAACGCAAGCTTATGGATTTTAAATGTAGGGGATCTAAACATTTACATTTCATATGCAGAACGAAAAGTCCTGCGCTCACTCCCATCACTGGGCGGCAGCAATGACTACAGTACACATCAGCCCCAATATATAGTAAAAACCAAAGAAAAACAGGTTACCTGCGCTCTCTCCTTAATCCCTATGTATTTCTAAAACGAATTGAGGTTTTTTAGTTACCTCCAATGGCCATGAGAGGATAAGCCCAACTGCCAACGTCAAGGCAGTCTCCCCCCTCCCCCCCAGATGGTCCTAACTCTAACCATTCACCTTGCTTCCTTGAGCTTATGGCAAAGATCTCTAATGAGACAGAAAGGGGTATTTTTTATATACACCCCTATATATTAACCCTTAATAGGGAACACATGGGATGGGCGGCTGCATTGTAACAAGGCTGAGTGATACAAAAAATGGATACAAATGCCGAAAGATAAGTCCTGCGCTCACTCCCATCACTTGGCGGCAGCAATGACTACAGTACACATCAGCCCCAATATATAGTAAAAACCAAAGAAAAACATGTTACCTGCACTCTCTCCTTAATCCCTATGTATTTTTATGTTTTAAAAATACATAGGGATTAAGGAGAGAGCGCAGGTAACATGTTTTTCTTTGGTTATTTACATTCCATAACCTACTGCCTATACTTGTCGAGTTATCTCAAGACTATTTGGCAGGCAAAATAATTCCCTAAAGTCCCCTATTGGGTGTTGTGATCTGTATGGACTCTGTTAACTTGTGTAGTGTAACATATGTTTTTACCTTGCAGGCTCTTTGGATCTGAACAAAACTAAAGATTTATACAAAGATCTGCTGGCAATATTTGATAAACTGATTTTACCAACACACGCTTGCTGCCACGTGCAGTTTGTCATGTTTTATCTCTGCAGCTTCAAACTGGTGCGTATCCCATGTACTCTTGTCTTGCTGGTTAAAATGTTACTCGGCGTAGTGACCTAGGCTGCTAACGCAAATAATGCTCAGCATCTGTTACTTTATGTTGGAGGAAGGGGAAAGTTATCTTGAAATATACTGTGAGAGTTTCAGAGAAAGTGTTTGTAGCATTAAAGGGACACTCCAGACCCCTAAAACTAAATGTAGCTTGATGTAAAGCATTGTGTATAAAGAGTGTCCTTTTTTTTTTTTCTTCAAATTGCGGGTTTCTTTAGAAATTGACACTTTTATAAATTAACCTGGTTACATCCACCTTGCTTTTAAGTAGACAACCGGTCCTGTTAATTACTGGTTGTTTAGCTCAGTGGAGATAAACTCAAGAGGCAGCAATTGCCCAGAGCACCTGACTTGCAAAGACTTCTCATTGAGCTGCATTGGGATGTCTGTGATTGGACAGCCACAGAAAGTCTGGGCTGGGGAAAGGGGAGGGCTTGCAAAGACAGCAGACTAGGGAACTGCAGCTTTTGCAGGCGGTGTTTAGATATACCACATATGGAAAAGTGCATAATTAAATGCATGCTATTTTTGAATTGGCTTTTATCTATTAAACAGTGATTTTTATTTTGAGCAGTGGAGTGTCACTTTAATCAGTGGAATCGTGCTGTCTAGTTTTTGTCGAGTAAATGACCGTTTGATAGCATCTCAATTGAAAAATATTTGTATCAAAATGATGTACCATGCATCACATAACCCCATTCATTTTATCTTAATTTAAATGGAAATTAAATAAAACCAAATTACATTTTTATAGTAAGCATATAGTTTAATTAAAAGTAATAAAGGCTTTAAAAGACTTAAATAGAATTTCACATATCTCTTCCTGCTATTGACTCAAATTTGAAGCGATACCCTGTTTGTCGCAAAATATGCGAAACTTCCTTCACGGATCAAACGGCATTCCGATTTCTCCTTGGATCAGCAAGCTGTCACCTCTACATGTTATACATTACATCCTTGAATATTCAGGTTTTTATTTTTTCACCAAAAAGTATCCAGATGCTTTAAAAAGTGTGTACTGAATCTAATAAAACAACTTCCAAATGTAGAGAATTCTACATCTTCATTGTTTTTTATGTAAATAAACCTTTCATCGAATCTAAATGGGGGGCTTCTTGTCCTTTGTACAGTTCTGTTAATGAATAGGTAACTTTGAAGCTGTATATAATATTTTTATGCAGCATCGTGGAAAATATTGACCCTTATTGATCCTTAATGACCAAATGTTACATGTTGTCATCTGTGCCAGCAGTGTACTATTTATTTACTACCAGTGGCTCTCTTCAGCTTTGCTGTGATCAATTTAGTGGCCATTTGTGTGTTCGAATAGGAACCTTATCCATTAGACTGTTTTGGCAGCATCAACTTTAACGCCCTTAAAGGTTTGAAAATGCTCTCATGCTTAGCGGGAGTTCTGGAGGGCTCTGTTTCAATTCGCAAATCCCATCAGTTCGCTGTTAGAATAAAATGCCAAACAGATATATAGATCCGCTGATATAACTAAGCATGTCCAGAAGTGGTAGCCTCACGAAAATTCGGTGCACAAGTGCAAGTCTCCAGATACATCTCTTATCTATCTTGCAAGCATTACACTGCAGAAAGAAGTGTACATTTGACTTAAATGTCTAATTTTTCCTCTCAAGTATGTTTTACTAAGAAGATTTTTATTCTGTCCACCTTATTTATGCAAAGCTTCTGGTCTTTGCAAGTATAAAATCCACCGGTGACACTTTTATGCTAATATAAAACTGTTCATGTTTTATAAATCTCCGCGTTTGACATGGTCGCTCTTTTATTGCAGGGATTTGCAGAAGCATTTTTGGAACATCTTTGGAAGAAACTGCAGAATCCAAACAACCCTCCAATTATCAGACAGACTGCTGCAACCTACATTGGGAGTCTTCTATCTCGAGCCAAGTTCATTCCTGTGTTGTAAGTGACAGTAAAAATAGGTGTATATATTAGGTTTAAAAGACAATTTAGAACAGAGTGCTACAATCACCAATGTGGGTCACTCCACCTCACATAAATAAGTAAATAAAACCGTAAAAGTGGTGAGAGCACACACAGAATAAAATATCAAATTAGTTACCCCTATGTTCAATTAAAATCATATTTCTGAGCCACTTAAAATAAAAGCTGGCTCAGACTAAGAACGTTGAATGGATTGATGTAGTGATAGCTGAAATCAAATGCTAACTGCTTGCTCGTCCTTTCTTAAAAAACCCAGGATGCAGGATCTTAGTAAAAGGTTTATTATTCCAGAGTAAAAAACAGCAGCAAAAATGAAGATCAGCAATCTCACTCTCCACACACTGATGCGTTTCAGCCGAAGCTTTTATCAAAGTGCAAGTCCATTCAGTCCATTCTTAGTTTAAATAGGAGCCTTTTCACGCCTTTCTCCCGTTTGGTAATAGGCTCCTCCCCTTCCATTTAGACGCAACCAACAATCGGGCATCCTAGCGTCCATAGTAACCTTAGTTTACCTCCGCGTTTGTCAGAAATGACGTGGGGAGGGTCTCCTCGCTTGTGCTGATTAATAGTTAATGTTGCAAAAAGAAACTCCTACTGCAACATACTGCATACATATTATCACCATCAAACTTTAAAACAATATTACAACAAGCTAAGTTTTCTAATGCATAAAAAATCGAATCTTTCCTTTTCCTACAGAGACACACTGAAAAAAGATTAGTAGAAAAAAAGGGGAATAATATCATATTATTCAATTTAAAGACACAGAAATGCTGGGGGGAATAAATCAAATACAGAGTACAAGCGAAAAACTAACATATTATCCAACAATCTCCTTTTAATAAAAAACATATTAATAACATGTTGGTATGCTTCAGATAAATTAGGAAAATAGTAAAAATACATTGAAAATATTAATGTTAATACAAAAAATGTACAAATTCATGCCTCAAATAAAACCACATACATTTCCTAAAATATTTAAATTACATTACAGTCTTTAATATAATAAATTAAATACATTTAAAAGAATAAATATTGTATGCAGGATGTTGCAGTAGGAGTTTCTTTTTTCAACATTAAAGATTAATCAGCACAAGCGAGGAGACCCTCCCCACGTCATTTCTGACGAACGCGGAAGTAAACTAAGGTTACTATGGACGCTAGGATGCCCGATTGTTGGTTGCGTCTGAATGGAAGGGGAGGAGCCTATTACCAAACGGGAGAAAGGCGCGAAAAGGCTTCTATTTAAACTAAGAATGGACTGAATGGTCTTGCACTTTGATAAAAGCTTTGGCTGAAACGCGTCAGTGTGTGGAGAGTGAGATTGCTGATCTTCATTTTTGCTGCTGTTTTTTACTCTGGAATAATAAACCTTTTACTAAGATCCTGCATCCTGGGTTTTTTAAGAAAGGACGAGCAAGCAGTTAGCATTTGATTTCAGCTATCACTACATCAATCCATTCACCGTTCTCAGTCTGAGCCAGCTTTTATTTTAAGTGGCTCAGAAATATGATTTTAATTGAACACAGGGGTAACTAATTTGATATTTTATTCTGTGTGCGCTCTCACAACATTTGCTGTTTTATTTCCTGTGTTGTAAGTGCTGGTTTCCATTTTATCAAGTAATGGGTAGGCAAAGACAATAACTTGGGGGTGTCTGAGTTGGAATGAGGGCAATTTGTGGCCTATTCCAATTATTCAGTGTGAGAGAGGATCATGATACAATCGACAGATCCTTTCCATACTATGTAGATTCCAAACTACAGGTTGTTGTGGATACACCTTTCATGGTACATGCTTTGTAAGTAGACATGTTTGCTAGTCTTTTTTTTTTTTTTATTAGTGCTTATTGTCAAACATACTTGATAATATTACGTATTAAGACAATATAAAAGTATTTGTTAATTTTGTCTATGGCACTTTTTAGAGTAATATATATAGTATCAAAGCGCATTTTAGAAGTGATCACTTTAAGGTAATTAAATTCTCCTATACACGGGAGAGACTTTGAGAATCACGTTCCACCCCAGGTATATTTAAATTAAGGATATTAGGGTATTGGCAACATTACTGAATATTTCAATAAAAATTAAAATAAACTATCACACCGGAATCAGATAGTAGATTCTGAATATCAAGGTCTGAGGAGGCCGGAGGCCTGCATTCACTCAGTCAGCCGCCTACCTCGGGGCCTCAAGGTGGACCAATCTCCAGCTCCAGTACAAAATTCCTAGTCACCATGGCGGGCTGACGCCTTGGATTTGTTGAGCCCCGACTTAAGAAACATTCCATCCATGAGTTGCTGTCTGCAACTGTGTTGCTGAAGCTGTCTTCAATCCTCCTTGAATACTCAGATTGGTCAAAAAAGTGTGACGTCTGCTAACTGATTTGTTTTTAATGGATAAAATAAAATGCCATCCAGTATACTTGTGATCCGCACATTCTGCCATCCTTTATAACTGCTAATTTAGCCAAGCATATCACCTGTGTGGAGTGTAGTTGGCACTAGCTGGTTCTTCTACTCCTCCTTCCACTGCCGTGGTTTGGCCCCACTGGGCATTCATGTCTTCTACTATATCAGACCGCTATTGTACATGGGTTATGCTTGTTAGGAGCCTGTTATCAGGCAGTCTGTTAGGGAGATTAGTGCCTTTTATATTTTTGCTCATTGTGCTCTTTTCGTGAGTGGCATTTTTGACTAGTGACCAGATTAAGGGGGAAAAATGCCGAATTTTTTGTGAAATAACTGAATTCTGTGCAGAGCATTGAAGTAGACGTTATTCAGAAATTTCAGAGTTCTATGTTTGTTAATTTATTTTAGCAACTAGATATTGTAACTGTAGACGTAATCCCATGACTGCTTGCAAATTATTTAATCTTGTCTTTATATTGCTCACTCAGGACTGTGAAGGCATGCCTTGATCTTCTGGTGAACTGGCTGCACGGTTACATTGATAACCAGGATGCAGGTAGCCGAGCTTTCTGTGATGTATCCCTTCATGGCCCGTTCTATGCAGCAAGCCAGGCTGTTTTTTACACCTTAATATTCCGTCATAAGCAGCTGTTGGAAGGAAATTTACGAAAAGGTATGTTGTGGTTTTGTTAAAATGTGTATCTGAAGTTTCACGCAAAGTATTACGTATTACTCCTGTTTTGAAACCATTATGCCTAATGTATGGTCACAATGATTGAGCCGCTTTCTGAGCATTCTTGCGTTGCAGTGTGAAATTAGTTCAGTTACATTGTGATAGAAATTAGGTTACGTTATGTTGTTGAGTGTAGTTTTGTTTCTATGGTAAAATAAGCAAGCCAGATGCAAAGTGACACATTGCATAGATTTTCATATGTAAGAGATACTCTAAACATTAAAACACATTTCAGCTTAAAAGGGATACCATAGCAATTTTTGTGTATAGATTATACCCCTGCAGTCTAGCTGTGCAATTCTCTGCTATTTAGGAGTTAAATCTTTGTGTCTATGCAGCTGTAGCCAGACCTCCCCTGACTGGCTTACTCAAAAAAAATGTTTTAATCCGTTCCAACAGGACAATATGTTTATTTCAGAAGTTCTTATCTGCTGCAGGAAATTAGAAATTAAACAGACTGTTTATATTATTATATGTTACTTATATAGTGATTAATTGTCGGTGGAAACACACTCTTATATTTCTTTCCTCTATGTTCAGGTTTGGCCTATCTGCAGAATTTGAATTTTGAGCGAATCGTCATGTGTCAGCTCAATCCTCTAAAGATTTGTCTTCCTTCAGTGGTTAACTTTTTTGCTGCAATTACGAGGTACATAAAATCAGATGATTAATGCTTGGGTATCCTATAGAAAGCTATACATGCCCATGTTTTTAATGGGCCCTCTGTGCAATTTTAGTTGTTATGGTTCTTGTTGTCTGTATCTGCAATCCCCCTAGTTTTTGGTCAAACAGTTTTCTAGCAGTTTAACCAAAATCAGGGGACCTGAAGCAACCACAGCCCAACCTTTGCTATCAAATTGCTAATGTGCAGGTTATGTACAAAACTGATGTTATTAATGCAAAAATGGAACTTCCTCATTACATATCTGGTAAGTTAGGGCCAGGCTGCAGGTGCCATGTAGATTACTTGGAAACGGTTTGACCGAGAATGGGCGGATAAAGTCATAGTCTATTGGCAACGTGATCACTACAACAGAATGCTTTCTACATTCTGGTTTACATAGAATTCTTTTCATTCCCTAGCTTGTATTGGCATGAGATTTCAGTGATAATAAGACCTTTATGATAATATGCTTTTAAATCCTGATTAAACATTGGAATTAAAAGAAAGGTCTATGTCTCACTTGTTTATGTCTAAGTACTGCCATAAACAACCAGCAGCTATCATGCAATTCAGTTATAATATGTAGAGGTGAGTGATTTTCCTATCTCACAAGTAGGAAAATCAAGTACTCAAAACAATTGCAGGAGTGATAGAGATGTCGGCAAACATTTGGAAAGAAAAAAAAAATACTTTATGTGACTGATGCAGTTCTGTAGGCAAAAGTTGATTTAGAATGAGAGCTAATTAGAAGGTTTGACATCTCTCCTGCTAACACGGTGGATTCTAGGGTAGTTAACGGGTTTATGACAAATCCTTGGTCATGAGAGGATTTTAAAGTATATGTTCTCCAAGGAGCCCATTTGTTACTGAGGTGTGTGATCTAGTAAGATGTTTCTGGACAGAGCAGAGGTACTCCACCTTTCTACAATGGGTGAGTGTCAAACCTCACCAAATTAAGACCTGCCTGGTAACCTATCCCCTGTATTTAACAAATAGGTATGAAAATTAAATGTAGAATTAATCCTGGCCTCATTATCCGGCAACTGAGCGCCTCTATCTTAGCTCCCTGTCAGTCATTTTTATAAGCCCTGTCCAGACAGAATATAGAGAAGAGGAGAAATTAAACCGGGCATCTATTTCTCTTCCTTGTAATAGAAAGAAAGATTTGCGGTGCACACAGAGGTTTACATCTCAATGCAGATTTTTCAGAAAACAGAGTGACAACGTTTCGACTCAATCCATAACTTTATACAGTGAGGGGGGAAAGTATTTGATACTCTGCTATTTTTGAACGTTTGCCCACTGACAAAGAAATGATCAGTCTGTAATTTTAATGGTAGGTGTATTTTAACAGTGAGAGAATAACCTAAAAAAAATCCAGAAAACGCATGTCCAAAAAGTTATAAATTGATTTGCATGTCAATGAGTAAAATAAGTATTTGACCCCTTTTGAGTTAGTACTTGGTGGCAAAACCCCCACTGAGGTCAGATGTTTCTTGTAGTTGGCCACCAGGTTTGCACACATCTCAGGAGAGATTTTGTCCCACTCCTCTTTGCATATCCTCTCCAAGTCATTAATGTATCAAGGCTGACGTTTGGCAACTTGAACCTTCAGCTCCCTCCACAGATTTTCTATGGGATTAAGGTCTGCAAACTGGCTAGGCCACTCCAGGACCTTAATGTACTTCTTCTTGAGCCACTCCTTTGTTGGCTTGGCTGTGTGTTTTGGGTCATTGTCATGCTGAAATACCCATTCACGGCCCATTTTCAATGCCCTGGCTGGGGGAAGGAGGTTCTCACCTCGTCCATAGTCCCTTTTCTGCCATGCAGTTGTCCTATCCCCTTAGCAGTAAAACTCCCCCAAAGCATAGTGTTTCCACCTTCGTGTTTGACGGTGGGGATGGTGTTTTGGGGATCATAGGCAGTATTCCTCCTCCAAATACGGCGAGGTGAGTTGATGCCGAAGAGCTTGATTTTTGTCTAATCTGACCACAACACTTTCACCCAGTTTTACTCTGAATCATTCAGATGTTCATTTGCAAACTTCAGATGGGCCTGTACATGTGCTTTCTTGAGCAGGAGGACCTTGCGGGCGCTGCAGGATTTCAGTCCTTCACGGTGTAGTGTGTCCAATTGTTTTCTTGGTGACTATGGTCCCAGCTGCCTTGAGATCATTAACAAGATCCTCCTGTGTAGTTCTGGGCTGATTCCTCACCGTTCTCATGATCATTGAAACTCCATGAGGTGAGATCTTGCATGGAGCACCAGACCGAGGGAGACTGACAGTTATTTTGTGTTTCTTTCATTTGCGAATAATCGCACCAACTATTGTCACCTTCTCACCAAGCTGCTTGGTGATGATCTTGTCGCCCGTGCCAGCCTTGTGTAGGTCTACAATCTTGTCCCTGACATCCTTGGAGCTCTTTGGTCTTAACCAGGAGGGAGAGTTTCGAATCTGATTGATTGATTGCTTCTGTTAACAGGAGTGCTCCTAAATTCAGCTCGTTACCTGTATAAAAGACACCTGGGAGCCAGAAATCTTGCTGATTGATAGGGGATCAAATACTTATTTCACTCATTGATATGCAAATCAATTTATAACTGTTTTGACTTTTTTTTTGTTATTCTGTCTCTCACTGTTAAAATAAACCCAACCATTAAACGTATAGACTGATAATATCTTTGTCAGTGGACAAACATTCAAAATCAGCAGTGGATCAAATATTTTTTCCCCTCACTGTAAAGGCTAACATGTAGAGTTGAAAGGTTTCCATTCATTTGTCAATGTAAATGTGCACTTGGAAGACCTCTTGGTTCCCAAACATCTCTTTGTTTCATGGATTAGAATAGGAATAGTCTTATTGTTTTTATAGCGTGTGCAATACTTTAACTGTATTTCTATTTTTCTCCTCATCTGCAATGTGTGCCTTGGCTGAACTAGACTGTGATTTAATAGCTAAATCTTTAATATACATTTAAAAGAAAAGAGAATTTCACTTAAAAAAAAAAAGTTCAACACAAGTTATAGGTGATTTTCAATGTTTTATTCACCATTGTAATTTCCTGCAAACTGATTGTTCTCATTTAAGGAGAAAAGTGGAAATGTGACATCAGAGTATGCAAATATAGCTTTAAGCCTTGTTGTTGCATCTTTGCTAAACCTTGTCTTCTGTGAAACCCCAGGAAATACCAGTTGGTGTTTTGCTACACAATCATGGAGAGGAACAGTCGGCAGATGATCCCTATTGTAAGGAGCAGCTTGGGCGGGGACTCTACCCAAACATGCACAAATCCACTTGACAGCTTTTTTCCTTTTGATCCATGTATTTTGAAAAGGTAAGGGTTTTTTCTCTCCTTCTAGGATGCCATTCGTTATATACTTACTAGTACACTTATCTTGATAAACTCAGCAGACCGGAATAAATGCAGGTCACAGCATTTTAGCCAAACATTAGTGAGGCTCATACTAACCCCCACCAGCATGGTGAGGTGGCTCAACTGGGGTAGGTTAATCCACCAATTGTGGCAAATCAGCCCTTGTCCTGCAGCTACATTACCAGGGCGAAGCTCTGAAATCTTTCTCATGGTATCCCACAACTGTCCTCAAGTGTGCTTCAGCCAAATTGTGATATATATTTTTGGAATATTTCTGTCTGCCTGAAGAGCAAGGTCTATGGGCATGCACTTGACATGGTGCCCAAACCCCACACCACATATTTAATTTTTTTTTTTTTAAATGTCTCGAATGCTTTGTGCTCTTCATATGAGGATTTTTGTTCAGTCGCAGCATGTAACCAGTGTCGTCTTGATTATTTATTCATGTTGTGCCTTTTTAAATTATGATGTTTGAAACAATGATGATGAAGATGATGATGAATTTATAATATTTTGAGCTCTGGAGGTGCCACAAATAATTTTATTTTTGTTGTTTTTGTTTTAAATCATGGGCACTATCTATTAAATAAACACTCCAATGTGAAGAAAATGTATTTTCTTTCTTTTTTTTTTTAATATACATTTATTTTTATTTGTTATACAGTTTTATAGATATACCCACAATAAAAACATGCATTTTATTATGCATGTTTTTTTTGGGTATATCTAAAATGGCTTTCAAAAGATTTAAGTTTGTGTGGGGGGGGGCGTTGCTAACTTCCGAAGTAAGCGGACGCATGGAGTGAGAGCTCCATTCCTGAATGAACTAAAAGCCTGATTATTAGCTGCTAACACTGCCCTGCTGCCGGCAAAACAGCACCCTAGCACAGCCCATACAATGGCACTGGCAAAACAAAATAAGTTAACGGACCCGATCCGCCAAGCTAAAAAAGACCGCCTACGGCCTACTCAAGATGGCGACGAAGGCCTATCTCTATCGCTGACGTCTGAAACCCTGCAGGAATCGGACCAAGAAGGGCCGCTACACTGATGTGCCAGTCACTGAAAGAAGACTTTACGCCATGCTACAAGAGTTCAGGGTCACTGACTTAAAGCGGGCGATCTTGCGAAATTAAGCCGGAGATCTTGGAACTGGGTAAACGGACAAACTGCCTGGAGGCCCGCACCGAGGAACTCTGCTCAGAGCATGACACAATGGCGGACACAGTGCAACATTTAGCGGAGGAGCATCTACAACTCAAATGCAATGCCGACTTGAAAGATCGCTCCAGGCGGAACAATGTTCGCTTCTGCGGGATCCTGGAAAATGTGGCAACTGATATGCTCTCAGACTACATAATGGGACTCTGCTAATCCCTGTTGCCAAACGTTACGGAGAATTAATGACTCCTTGATCGGGCACACCGCCTACCAAGGCCTCCAAGACTCACTCAAGATACGCCTCGTGATGTGGTAGTGTGATTCCATTATTTCAAAATGAAAGACGCACTACTCACGGCGGCACGTAAGCTTCCCAAGCTGCCAGAGCCCAGTGACGAAGATGCTAAGGAACCACAACATATAATACCAATGGGGCTATCCAACAAAGATCCTCATATTGAGGAACGAAAAAAATCACACCGTCAACGAGCTACAGGTGGGCATGCGTCTTAATAAAGAATGGGGTCTGTTTTCTGCACAAGCACCAGCAGCAATGGCTGCTCCGTCGCCGAAGCAACTCCAGGGAGAGTGGCAGATGGCGGGATCACTCAACAATGCCTAAGGAACTGTACCTCCGGGACTGTATCTCACCAGCCTGATAACTATGTGGACGTGCATATGTAATATATATCCTTTAAGTTGCATGATGATTTGGGGCTGTTTAAGTATATGCTTATAGGAGTCTGTCACAATGAACTGGTCAACCTATGTCTCATGGCGACTGACATGACCCCATTTTCGAGCGGTTTAGCCATACGAGCGCCGCTCGGGACCCTGGCTGCAATCCATGAACCGGCGCAGAGTGGCATGCTTGGGCACGGTGGTGTGTGGGTCGCGGTTGGGCCCCGAGCGGTGCTACACACAAAATGAACTAGCTCAAATACCCGTCCCTTATGGGAACAGGATAATGTTCGCATACTTGGAGGGTACTCACTAAAGGCGGGAGGTGGGGTTCCTAGAGGTACTAAATATGGGCATAAATTTGATTCATAACCTAATGCAGTTCTACTATGCAAAGCATGTAAGGTCGTTAATGCCTAGCTCCGAACACTGAGCGTACCCCCAAGGATGAGCACAGAAGCTGGATGTTGTTACCGACCTGTGCCTCACCCAAGAGGAGCACCAACTGTGACGAAGGCGCTATATATAAGTCCCAACTTTGCCAATCACGCTCCGTACTACCAAAATTCCAGGTTTCACGGTTCAGCAAGCACTTAACTAGAGATAATGGATGACTCTTTCAAAATTTCCATGAATGTTAAAGGCCTAAATAGCCCCCCCCGTGCAGACTAACTGCCCAGGAGATGACTAAATCTACGGCGGCAATCGCATGCTTGCATAAGTCCTACTTTTGTGCACGAAAACCCCCCGAATATAATATACCTATCATGCCATGTCCCACACCAAGTTGAAAGGTGTCTACGTTTACTTACACGGCGACTGGGTCTTCGCCCCCACTAAGCGATGTGCTAGCAGAGATGGCAGGCTGTTAATACTGGTGGGCTCCCTAAATGGCCTCCAATTAACTGTTGTCTTCTTATATGCCCCGAACAACACACAGAAGACCTTCTTTTTTAAAGATTCTTTATTTCGTTTTTCATAAAGGCAATTTTACAGAAAGAAAGTTTGGTTGTATAGGTAACAACAATTGGATATGACTTTGGGTTGTTTGCATGTGAGTCTGGCACATTAATCATCGTTGTCATTTTTCTATACCCTCTATCGTGGACCGCTATTTGGTGAGGGTCATGGTGTCGGCATAGTTGTTTATGTTGCCTGCTTTCGTTTCTTTTAACGAAGGGGGTTTGGTTGGAATACTATGCCCTAGGTTGGGTAGCGGTCCGGTTTGCTAGCTTCTTTGGCTGAGATTGGTGGTATAGTTTGTGGGTCTGCTGTGCCAGGGGTATTGGTGGGGGGTTGGCTGGTGTGGAGACTGCTGCTTTTATTGGGTAGAGTTGGGTCTGCTGAGCCTGACGTGTAGATTCAGCCACCACTTAGCAAACTTACTACACTCACACGATTACTATGATGTATGGCGCAACCTATACCCCAGCACGAGGGACTACACATTTTATTCACCAGTCCATATGACATACACCAGAATAGATCTTTGCCTTTTCGATAAAAGAACATTTCTGCATACCGCTAGGATGCATATTGGTCCCATCACATAAACGGACCATGCCCCGCTACTGATAACCATGCAAATCCCACACCCAGCCAAGGGGAGAGGCGCATGACAGCTAAACAAAGCCATTTTAGACAACCCAGACTGTCTCCCCAAACCTAAGGCACACCTAGCCACTTACTTTGAGGTCTACACACATTGCACGACCTCGGCTGCCATCCAATGGATAGCCCATAAGGCAGTAATGAGGGGTAATCTTATACAACTAGGCTCCCAAATTAAAAAAAAAATCAATCTGCACAGCGCAAGACAGGCTGGTTCAGGAGGTCTCTGTGGCAGAGGCCAAACACAAAACTAACCCCTCCAAACAAATTCACAAGCTCTTGCAAGCACTCAAAGCAGAACTCCTTTCCCTACAGTTACAGACTACTGAAAAACACCTACGCTACTTAAAACAACCCCACTTCACTTCAGGCAACAAACAAAAACAAACACTGCATAAAACATATACATTCAACATATTCCCAGATAGCTTAGATCTGAGCGCACATTATTACCGAATGGCGCTCAGATCACCTACATACAGTTCAATCACCATGGAGCCAAAGTCTTTCCCATAGTCTTTCGTTATACGAATACGCTCCATGGCATAGCTATCTGGGGTAACACTGTTCATACATTAAAATACAGAATGGACCGGCGTTCAGATAAATTACTAATTGCAGGAGAAGGGAGGTCGGTGGCTCAGCGGTGTTTGTGAATATACTGTCCGTTTTCAGTTTCATGGTTTTGTAGCTGAACACCGCTGGCTGTTTAAGATGGCCGCTGCCACGTGTTCGGCTATACGAACAACGGCCACCCAGCGTTTGTCAATTAAGCTGCGGTTAACCGCTGCTTCTGGGAGGTAAATTACTGGCACACTCCATACCCAGGTGGTCCGGCAGAAAGGCACGAACAAGCCTTTCAAAGGGGAAAATCAAGCTTTTTAACACAGGGCCATAGTCCAGAGGTAGGCGGGCAACCAGGCTTCTCCAGAACATAGTGTCGAGGTTGGTTTTGCCACAAGTTTATTTTTTTTATTTTTTACATATTGCTTTAAAACTTGAGCCATAAAATCTATTTTTTTTAACCATGCTTTTTATGTAAATGCTAACTCATGATCACAATTTTTATTAGTCTTGCCAATTTTCAATGTTTATATTTGAACAGGTGTAAGAAGGTTATTGATCCTATTTATCAGATATGGGAGGAATCGAATGCTGAAGATTTTAAAGGAGGTCATAAACATGTTAAGGTAACGGTGCATATGCCACATCCCCTATGTTATATTAATGTAAAATTAAGGTGCTTCTACCAAGCATTTCCATCCAAATATAACAAACACGAAAACTGTGAAAAGGCAGGTTGTATGGCTCAGTATGAGAACGCCTTGGTGCTCTTATAGGAAGCGCTCAACCTTTCTTGCAGGGCGATCCTCCCTCAAAGGCAAGAAAAACAGACAGGAGAGTAGAGATAGTGTAATACTGTTGACTCCAATAAATACAGAGAAAGGGGGTTAGTGTATTGCAACTAGCCTAACCCAAAGCTGGAGATATCTGGCTCTGAAGTATAATAGCTTAGGTCAGTTAAAGGGACACTATAGTTACCTGAACAACTACAGCTTATTGAATTTGTTCTGGTGAGTAGAATCATTACCTTCAGGCTTTTTTCAGTAAACACTGTCTTTTCAGAGAAAATGCAGTGTTTACATTACAGCCTAGTGATAGATTCACTGGCCACTCCTCAGATGGCTCCTAAAGCTGCTTCCTTGGGCAGAGCTGCAGAGTAAGCAGCACTGCCATTCAGTGTCTCCACCCTCTGCATGCAGACACAACTTTCCTCATAGAAATGCATTGATTCATTGCATCTATATGAGGAGATGCTGATTGGCCAGGGCTGTGTTTGACTTGTGCTGGCTCTGCCCCTGATCTGTAAACAGTCTCAGCGAATCCTATGGGGAAGCATTGTGATTGGCTCGGACCAGCACTTCTGCTGATATCAGCAGGTCAGAGGCAGACAGGGGCAGAGCCAGCAGCTACAGACTTGAGTACAAGTAAGATTTTACTATATTTAGGGAGGTGCTGAGGGGGGGGGGGTTAGGCGGGGTTGGTGGATTTAACGTTCTAGGGTCAGGAATACATGTTTGTTTTCCTGACCCTATATTGTTGCTTCAAAGCATGACACTGCCCAGTGTTTGTCTTTTTCATGTTATATTTGCATTTGAGATTTATTCATATATAACAAGTGATAAGCGTATCCCCTATTCCACTTGTGCCCACTATTATTAAGCACTCCGCACGTTGATATGCAGGAGATTTTTCACTTATATATACTTTTTGTTTTTACATTGGGTGAGGGGAAGAAGGTATCCCTTCACATGTGCTTTTTGAGCTGCTTGTTTAATATCATTTACACTGGTTTTTAAGCACTATTGTTACACATAAAAGGACACTTTTATATTTAATACATTTTAAGTTAACTTATTTAAGGCTGTTTATAATTACTCCTTATGTGAACATTTTTTTTTATCTGTGTATTTCATAAATCCAGGGAGTTGGTGCAGATGAAGAAGATGACTTTCTAAAAGGAGAGACCCCTCACAGCGATACTATGGTTGGAATGACTCCAGGTTCCTTGGAAGCTCACTTTAGGAGCCCTTCAAGCAGTGTGGGCTCTCCTCCAGTGTCTTTCCTCCAACGTCCCTTCTGAGCACCTCTCAGTAAACAAGAATACACAACATTGCTCCACGGAGCTCCTGCGTTAGTCAGGCTTCACCTCACCTATGCTCGTCAGTAAGAGGAACGAACACTAAGTTTTGTATGTGAGTGAATAGTATGACCAGCAGGCAGCATCATTACACTAACACTAGAAGACCAGTTCCAAAATCACAGGACAATATTGAGGATTGGTCATGTGATTATCCGTGTAATCATTTCAAATTTGAGTGGTATGTGCTGCTCAGGGGCTCTGATCTTCTAGCAGAGGGTGTCAAAACAAAGAACTGGTTTGAGCCTGGTTTAGTAGTCTTATATCAGACATAAACTTAAACTAGTTAAGTCAAGAAAAGAGCAGAAGAGGGCAATTTCAGCGCCTATTCTGCTATGATTGGGTACCCACCTCCTCTACGGTCTCATGGTAACAAAATGTACCCAATGTGAAATTAAATGCTGATGTATTTAATTTAAACTCTGACTGTTGAATAGATCGGTTAACAATATGGCACTGTATTCCAGGCAGTGGTTTATATGAAATCAAGGTTTTCCTTCCAGATTTCTTTATAAATACAGTACTTTGTACTGTGAACGCCAGAGTGATTGGGCATTTCACTGGCTATAACTAATGGTGGCTGTTTAGAGCCTTTTAAAATACCCCTGTTTTAGAATGAATCCTGCAGCATTCTTTGAATGTCAATTGATCTCTTCAAAATGCCATTTGGGTAATATGCAGTCTTTGTCCTATAGCGAGTCTTTTTCTTTCTCAATAATACCAGATTTCTATCCAAAGGTAATATTATTTTTTTTTGCTGAATTTGTCTGATTTATTCTTAAAGCAGATTTGTAAGTAGATTACACAATGTGATGCCAATTATTTATTTGTAATTGGGGGAGAAAGGGCAATGTGGGGAAGTGAAGACAAACGACACAACAGAATTTTGATCCCTGTTGGCAGATTTTCTTCCCCTGTGTGTTATCATGTTGTATAGTTTGGAACAAATGTATCAATTGCCTTTATATGAATTCTGATTTTGTTTGTATTAAAATCGATATCGTAATATATTTTTTGTTTGTGACATGACATTATTGTGCTAATTTGTTTGTTTGTACTTGTAATTGTTGAGTGTTTAAAAATGGAAGGAGTTTGTCTTGTATTTAAAATCTGCTGTTCAAATAAAATACTTGCTTTACCTGAATAGTTTTTTTCTTTTTCTCTAAACTATTATACACAGTGTTAATGAAGTTTGTGTAAACATTAATAAAAGTGGTATTTATTTTGCTTTCATTTTGAATTTAAATTTAGCATATATCCAGTTATACAGCTCTGGAAAAAAAATAGATACCACTTTATTTTCTTCTTAAATCAGCATCTCTAAATGTATGGATTCCATTCCATTGTCTGTTAATAAAAACACCGGCACACCTCATTGTACTTAATGAGCTACTGATTTAGGTGACCCAAATATAATTTAATTAAGGGAAGTTCAATAGCCACTGCAGTGGTCAGCATTATCCTCTTTTAATAAGACCAATTGGGTGGACAGCAAAAACAGGCCTATTTACCTGAAAAGTAATTGGAATCAGTAACTATTGACCATGAGCAGATAATTGAAAAGAAAGGTTTTGAGTGAGGAAAGGAAGGGTTCTATTGACATTACTGGCAGAGGGATACAATGACTGTCTGGCTGCTACCATTATTCAAATTGCAAAGATGGTGGTTCATAAGAACAAAGTCAGGCAGCAGACATTGGGGACAACAAAGCTACCGAACAGCAGAGAGAGAAAACAACTCTCCATTGACTGTGATGACCGCCAACTCATTTGACAGTTACTCAACAACCGTAGCATAACATCAAGTGACCTACAAAAAGGATGGTAAATGGCAGCTGGGGTGACATGCACACGGAGAACTGCTCAAAATGAGCTGACCGGGGGGGAGGGGAGGATTGCTTTGGCAATGCTGGAATTGGGCTGATTCATCTTTGTGAAGAAAACAAATCAAGCCACATAAAAGGTTATTTTGGAAAAAACTTGCTTCCTTCTGCTCTGATAATGTTCCTCAACTCTGAGTATTGTTTCACCTGGACAATGCTCCATATCACACAGGCAGTACCACCAGATCAAGACCCTGTGATGGCCAATCCACTCTTCAGACCTAAAGCCCATTGAAAACTGACCAAGAAGAGATGGATGGTTACAAGTCATCAAACAAAGTCGAGCTGCTTGAATATTTGCACCAGCAGTGGCTTTAAGTAACCCAACAGCAATGTTGTAAGAAATTATGACCCTCTTACAAGGATATTCTTTTAGGGAATGTGTGACAAATAAGACACAAACACAAGTGTATAATAAAATGTATTGTTAACATTGACTTCGGATACTGTTACAGATTTAAAAAAGGATATACACATTAAAACCATATTCAGTACATAATCAAAAAAAAAAACATAAAAGGATAATACTTAGACATTTAAATGAAGATCTTCCCCTTGCACCTTCATCTTGGGTAATCTGGGACAGCCTCCTGTGCTTGCTGTGCTGTCCTCTCCAAAAGAGAGGAGAGGGGTCCAACCTCCTTGATTGTTGTTCTTTTAACCCCTTAATGACGAGTGACGGACGAGATCCGTCACTCAGGGGAAACCCTTAACGACAAGTCCGTCACGCGATAAAATTAACCCCAGATCGCGGGGTTAATGGTGCACCCGATAGTGCTGCCCCAGCACATGTGCTCGCTCTGACAGCAAGTTAATTTAAAATCCCACCCCCCTTTATCCATTTTAATAAAAAATTAACCCCTTCCCTGCCAATTGATCGCTGACTACAGTGATCAATTGGCAGGGATTACATTTTACTATGATCTGATTTTTTTTTAACCCCTGAGGGTTAATTCTTTTTTTTAAAAGTATTTTAAAATTATAAAATTAGCTAGCTGGGGTGGGTGGAAGTTAGTGGGGAATTGGGGGATTTGGTGTTAGGCTAACTAGGGGTTAGCGTTAAATAAAAAAAAAAAAAAGTTTTAAAATAAGCTTTACAAAGTTCAAAATTAAGTTAAAAAAAGTTTTAATAACGTTTAAGTAAAAAATTAAAAAACACCCCCCTTTAGCCAGTCCAAATAAAAAATTAACCCCTTCCCTGCCAGTCGATCACTGCCTACAGTGATCAAAACACAGATCACAGTATTATACTGTGATCTAATTTTTTTTAATCCCTGACGATTAACTTTTATGGTTAACGGTAAAAAAAAAAGCTTAGAAAAATGTTAAATCTGTAAAAAAGGTTTTAAGAAAATTTAGGAAAGTTTAAAAAAATTAATAAGCAAAACAAAAGTTTAAAAACTAGTTTTAAAAAGTAAAAAAAGTTTAAAAAAGTAAAAAAATAAATTTAAAAACGCTCATTACCACTACACCTGGAACAAACTAGAGAAAAAATGATCCCACGCCAAGGTTCAAAATATTCCTTTTGAATTACCCCAGGGTGTATTCTTTAATAAATAATATGTGTTTGTGGGGACGTTTCAATAACCAACCATCTAAGCTACTCCAAATTGGAACATCGGAGAGCTTTGGTTCTGTCTATATTTACTTTGTAGCCACATATTTTGCATATTCCTCCATTAATGACAGAAGGTGAGGTATCGTTGTGCTGTGTTTGGTGATTGACAATAGTAGGTCATCTGCATGTGCTGCATCCTTGTACTGCTGAGATTGTACCATGAGACTTATTATCAATGTATTCACTCAAATAGCTTGCAGGAGTGGTTCTAGAGGTAATACAAAAAGTATAGGGGAGAGTGGACACCCTTTTCTTGTTTCATTATATATATGGTGAAAGTAGGAGGATTATTATGTGGGTTGAGAAGATTGGCAGTTGAGTTGGAGTATGTGAGCATTTTAGTAAACAGCTTGATATCTATGTTAAGTAGTGATATACGTCTGTAGTGTCCTGGTTCCAGGTGAGACTTATTAGACTTTGGAATGAGGCATATGTTGCCTGAACCATGTCTTGGGGGGAACAAGTCTCCTCGTAGTATTGCAGTAAATAGCATACTTAAATATTGGATTAGGATGTCTGGGAATGTTTTGTAGTAAATAGGAACATTATTAAGATTAGAAAAATGCTTTAAATTTAACCTGAAGTATTAACTTTCCTAACTTCTATCCCATCCATGTTGATGTCTCCTAAACCCAACCAATGGGGTCAGGTCTTTGCGCTACAGATTGCTATAGTTGCACCTGATGGAGTCAGAGCACAAGCCTCACTCATTAATCTTGCAGTGCGGCCAAGCTTCTCCCTAAGGGAACATTAGGCTCATCAATAAACTGCAATCTTTAAGTATGGATTCCAATATTGTTCAAAGGTCCGTTTGGATTCCGGAAGTCCCTCTAGTGGCTGTCTGGTAGACAACCATTGAGGGCAGACTTAGAGCTGCAATGTAAACATTGCAGTTTCTCTGGAGTGCAACAGGGACACTGCACCCAGACCACTTCAATTAGTTGAAGTGGTCTGAGTGTCTACAGTGTCCCTGTAAATCCCTGCAAGTAAATCCAAGATTAAAGTAAATCCCTCCAAGACAATCAGCCCCAAAAAGGCAGACGGGCTCTATGTGAAACAAAAGGGAAAAGATAGCACAATGGGAGCCTCAACAAACCTCACAATGTTTAATAAATAGAAATGCCAGAAATATGAAGATGCATTCAAAAGATGCAGGAAGGAAACGTTATGCCTCAAGCATCTACACAGTTTGTTTTCTTTTCTCAGAAAGAATTGTACAACAGAGAAATCCTGATTGAGGGCTACCACCCATCTTCATACATAAGCTGGAGAAGGCATTGGATCTTTTTCTATCAGCAGCTCATGCATAGTTGTGATGCCCATACCCAGCTTGTTACCCACGGAGCACAACCTCTCAGAAGCCATAGAGTCGAAAAGCTTGCCTATTTGGAAAGTTGGAATAAAAATGATGGATTTGTCTGTACTGAAATATAGTCAGTCATGACCATCAAGGTCTATCGATGTCAGCAGGAATTGGATGTGGACAGGTGGTAGGAATGTGAAGAAAGTATCTTGTCATTGACAGAAACAATTTGTGGAAAATATTTCTATAAATGTTAAAATGAGTTTAAGGCTGTTATCCTTACATTTAAAAAAGAACAAAAATGCATAACAGTGAGCAGCGGGAACGCGCAGACCGGTAAAACAGGAGACGAAATAGACCAAGAAGTCCCCCGACAGTTACCCACCCCCCCACGGACAGTCCACCCCCTCAACCCCTCCCACACCTCAACACAAACAACAAGAGCAGACAATCAGACCCACTAAAATACCACCTTCAGGGGTCACCCACGACCGCATCAACCTACACGGAGCCACACAACTGCACGGAGGTACAGCCCGCAGAAGTAGGCCGCACCCACAGACGGCTGACACCAAGCCTACACCTAGAGCCCATGTAGAACCTATACGCCACCATAAAAACCGTCAAGGCGTGAACGGCAGTTTAGACACGGAGAACACAGCATGACTTCATGACACAATGGCACTGCCAAACACATACCTGACGACCCGAGAGCGGACGCGTCCAACTAATATGCGGACGAGGGAAATAACCCAACAGACATAATACACAGCTGAACCATATGTCACCGCATTACATATCTACAGCTAATGCCATCAAACCTAAAATGGGCCTGCGTGACGCATGAAAGAGGCTTGATGCGAGATCTGTGTATCTCAAGTTCTATCTATACCTTACCATATTGAAACCTGCGTGTTTCCACTAATCCTAGACTTGAAACATTTGAGTTCCTGCTATAATATTTCACATACTTCATGAGGCCTGCGAGTCTCAATGTTACTTATTTTTTTTGAAAAAATAAATAAAATTCGTATTTACAAAAAAAACAAAAAAAAACAACCAATCCCCTCCACGTGAATGTGTGCATGTAAGCACAGTGGTGTTGGAGAGCTGTCTCTGCAGCACTACCTTGCTTCAGCAGGCATATGTCCACACTGCTGCCAGGAAAACAATTGGGAGGGTGGTAGTAGTAAAAAGAATTAGGAGATTCAGGAATGCCAAGCCTATGTGAATGATTGATACATCTGCACTGTACTCTGCAACAACTGGCACGAGCACAATTCTACTATTGAAATATATACTCAAACAGGATATATAGATTTCTGTTTGCTTAAAACATTAAAGTGGCTTTGTAACCCCTGTCCCTCATAAAGATAAAATCCCAATTAAATAATCACAATATACTGTGTTGGAATTTCACTGAAATTCCTGCGCAGTCAAAACATATACCAAGGCAAAGTTTTTCTATGCTTGACAACACTTGTTTTGTCATTCCCACCCCCTCCAGTGATGGATGTTGGGGAAAAGGCTCTGTCTATGGAGGAACCCTGGAGCACTGAAATTGTCTCCTGGCAATGATGCGCCAGGAGCTGGAGAGGATCAGCAGGAAGACCACCGTGGTGGCCAAGATGAATAGATTCAGGTAAGTAAACCCCACCTTCCCCAGCACACTGTGGCCACCGGACACCCAACAGAGTAATCACCTTCAGGGGTTTTAGCAATTTATGCAAAGACCCCAGACAGTGACAGGACTGCTTTAAGTGGACAGAAAAGAGAGAGGGAGAAGAAATACTGCCCTTGAAGGCTTCATGAAGTTGTTATTACTCTGATGCTGTTTCAAGCTGTATACTACAAGAAGAAACACACTCTAAAGGTGAATATAGCAGTGTTTTATATCCATCAATGACAGTAGTCTGCAATTAGAGCCATTAACGACACTGTGAAACCAATGCAGGTACATTAGTAACTATTTACATAGCTTCTCTCATGCATTTTTCTCAATGGGAGAGCCAAGGCTTTTGCAATAAAGAAACATAGAAACATAGAAACATAGAAACATAGAATGTGACGGCAGATAAGAACCATTCGGCCCATCTAGTCTGCCCAATTTTCTAAATACTTTCATTAGTCCCTGGCCTTATCTTATAGTTAGGATAGCCTTATGCCTATCCCACGCATGCTTAAACTCCTTTACTGTGTTAACCTCTACCACTTCAGCTGGAAGGCTATTCCATGCATCCACTACCCTCTCAGTAAAGTAATACTTCCTGATATTATTTTTAAACCTTTGTCCCTCTAATTTAAGACAATGTCCTCTTGTTGTGGTAGTTTTTCTTCTTTTAAATATAGTCTCCTCCTTTACTGTGTTGATTCCCTTTATATATTTAAATGTTTCTATCATATCCCCCCTGTCTCGTCTTTCCTCCAAGCTATACATGTTAAGATCCTTTAACCTTTCCTGGTAAGTTTTATCCCGCAATCCATGAACCAGTTTAGTAGCCCTTCTCTGAACCCTCTCTAAGGTATCAATATCCTTCTGAAGATACGGTCTCCAGTACTGTGTACAATACTCCAAGTGAGGTCTCACCAGTGTTCTGTACAATGGCATGAGCACTTCCCTCTTTCTACTGCTAATACCTCTCCCTATACAACCAAGCATTCTGCTAGCATTTCCTGCTGCTCTATTACATTGTCTGCCTAGGGATGGGGGGAGAGGGGCTGAGCGGATGGGTACCATCGCTCATTGGGAGCCAGAAGCAAAATACAGACATTGTGAAATACTGTAAGCAATGTCCAGATTTGGCTTTTTGGATGGGCCTCATACAGAACTGGATGGTTTGCCCCAGGGGTCATTTAGACTTGTCGGTGTCTGCACTCATAGCCTCCCTCTCATTCATAGACGTTTGTATATATAAGGGATCCTTGTATATATATATATATGTATATATATATATATACACACACACACACACACATATACATATATAAATAATATATATACTGGATCAGCTGCCAATAAGCTAGACGTAGCTTAGGAGAATTTAAGGATCTCCATACAGGATTCAGGGAGCGATGCAGACCCCGGGTAACATGTCAAGCTGGGAGCAGTCGGTTTGACTCTGGGGTGGCATTAGGGCACTTCTGGCACCATTGTCACCACAGTACAATGCAGTGGTTATGGTACTTGTAGTGATCCTTTATGGGGTTAATTACCCATATCATGGGGAAACTATGCGTACAAATTATGTACTCTCATTCTTTTCTATGAGACAGCTTGTACCATATACTGAATATGCAAAACATATTCACAGAATAAAAATGAAAGGACCAAGATCAATCTCTGCCACTTCCTGGAAGCTCTATTCATTTTTATATAAAAATATTTTAATCACATTTCTAAACAAACAAATTGTTTTTAATATATTTGCTTCTGAGAAACTGCGGCTAAACACATAGCTAAAAAAAACACCACAAACACCAAAGACGCAAAAAATGAGTAATGAGAGGAAAGTAATGAAGTCATGTACCCTCCCTGTATTTCTAATACACTGGGACTACCAATAAGCTCTAACATGTGCACTTGTCAGAACTTCAGGCGCTATGCATGCTGGGATGTGCAGTCTCCCACATCAGCTCTGATGGATATTCCGAAGCCGTTCGCACTACAACTCCCGGCGTACACCGCGCCCTGGTTGCAGCTTGACACTGTGTCATTGTGGAGGAAGTTTGGCTGCCTGGAGCCCACACTTTGCTGGGATGCCACTGTTAATTGGCAGCCAGAGGCTGGATGTCAGTCTGTCAGCTGCCAGGATTGTCCAGGTGCACCCTGAGCTGGAGGTGAGCAGATTGCAGGACATCATGGGGGGAGACTGTGCAGGGACATGCTCCCAGGGCTTGGCTTATGGAGCATCCACTGCAATGATAGAGAGACAGCTGGACTGAGCATTGCCCTCCCTGGGGTGTTACTATAAAGGGGCATTGCATGGTATGTACTGTGCTGTGTGCATGCCTGCCATTCCCACACACTGCTATTATTAGCCCCCTCCTCCTATTGTTATTTAGGCTGTACAGTTTGCTATATTATAGGTAGGGATTTACTATGGAAATAAAAGACTGGAAACAGATTTTGATTTTAGACAGCTAGAGCTATTCATGGGAAAAGGTGCTACATGTTAAGAGACATTTTTTGTAAATGAACCTTATTACTAAACTTATAGATTTTCATAATATCTTTTTGTGGTATTATCACAAAACTTCAAAAAGTTAAGAACAAAGAAGGCACTTGAATCAACCTCACGGCTCACAAAACGAGCAACAGAATGATAGCACACATACAGGCTATTTACTAACTGATTTACTCGCTAAACAGTATTCAGTGATGGAAATGGCCGTATTGCGCCTGGAATGGCAATTCTCATATTTACTATGGCCAAATCCTGTTTGAATTCGGTCGGCCCAAGCAGATTTGCAGCAAACATCCCAATGTATTTGGTGTCCATATTGTTATCGCCATTTATATAGCACCAACAGATTCCGTAGCGCTTTACAATATTATTAGAGGGGGGATTTAACTATAAATAGGACAACTACAAGAAAACTTACAGGAACGATAGGTTGAAGAGGACCCTGCTCAAACGAGCTAACAGTCTATAGGAGGTGGGGTATAAAATTAATTCAGGACCGAATACATCCGGTAGGATGCACGTTCGCATATTATCGTTAACTTGCTTTCTTAAAGTACTATTTGCCTTCTTAAAGTAAAGCAAGCAAGCTAAAATGCTTTATGTATGTGTAGTGTTACTTTACACTACTGCAGGATGCGTTCCCAGGATATGCCAAGTCACAGGACCTGTGTTAGCTAGTGTGTGTCGTGCAGGGCACAGGGACCAGAACGGGTAACTATCAGTATAAGTCTAGCAGCCGTTATTATTCAATTCTCATGCTGTGGGTTTAGGAAGAATATCTATTTTGGCTTTCTAGTTGGCGTGTCTCGGCTACCACTAACAGAGCTAGCATGCAGGTTTGTTTTAAATGAGGTCAGTGAGCCATTTAGAAAGGTAAATGAATCCAATGGGGTTTGAATGCCTAGCAAGTTATAAGCTAATAACGATCATGAGCCATGGCATCAAAACGAAATATAAACAAAGCATAATAGGAAGAGCAACATTTCTTAACTAAAATATGTCAGCATTGATATAGAGAGAGTGGAATTGTGAAAATGAGAGCTATAGCAGATATCCAATGACTTGTAGGAGTTTCGTACAGAGTATATTGTACTAATGGCAAAGTGACAGGAATAAGAGCTCACCTCGGAACATTTGGGGTTATCTCTAAAACGGACACTATAGCCACCAGAACAACTACAGCTTATTGTATTTGTTCTGGCGAGTAGAATCATTACCTTCAGGCTTTTTGAAGTAACACAGTTTTTTTTCAAAGAAAATGCAGTGTTTACATTACAGCCTAGTAATAACTTCACTGGCCACTCCTCAGATGGCGATAAGATGTGCTTCCTGGGGCAGGGCTGCACACTGTGCAGCACTGAAATTCAGTGTCCCCTCCCTCTGCATGCAGACACTGTACTTTCCTCATTGAGATGCATTGACTTAATTAATCTCTATGAGGAGATGCTGATTGGCCAGGGCTGGGTTTGGCTTGTGCTGGCAAGTGGGTGCTAGGGGTGCTAGATTTTAACACGATAGGGCTGGAATACATGTTTGTGTTCCTGACCCTATAGTGTTCCTTTAATAAAGGTCACAAAAGAGGCAGATTTCAACTTTGCTAGTAGTAATTGGACAGGTGAAGACAGGGTGCAGAGTGATCTGGTGCTGAAATGCAGACTTAGATGAACCAGCGCCAGGGACTGCCTGGCATTATATCAATTTAAATTCAATGAAATTCTGATGGTGTTAAAACTGTTCCTCTAAGATACATACCAAATTCAAATATGTCTTTAGTAAACAAATTCCTGAAGTCTGCTCTAAGAAGTTAAATTTCAAAATGTATTTCTTTCACATTGTGTCTATGTAATGTTCACAGGCGTAGCGATTCAAAGTAATGTTATTGTATGTTTTGTGGCTATGCTAATTTTAACTTTTGTTCACTAGGTGCGAGCCAAAGCATTAACAAGCCAACCAATCCATACTTTTGGACCAAAGGGATTTCTATACGTTCAGCAGAGAGAATTAGCTGTAACCACATCTAATGACAGTACGTGAATTTCATTTTTAATAGATTGTCAACTCCTGTTAATAGTTGGTTAATTTAATTCTTCGTTTTTGCTTGGTTTAATACACAAAGAGCAAGATGGCTTGTTAGTCTGTTTCATGTAGATCTAGAATTCTAGTAATCTAACATTAAAAAACGATTACTCTGTATATTAGGAGGTGCATTAAAGGAACACTATAGGGTCAGGAAAACAAATGTGTATTCCTGACTCTATAGTGTTAAAAACACATTTTAGCCACGCAGCCCCACCTTGCACCCTTAAAACAAAAGAAAACGTACCCATAGGAGGCTAATGGGCATGCACGGCAAAAGACCACGCTGGCCAATCAGCATCTCCTCATAGAGATTCATTGACTCAGTGCATCTCTATGAGGAAAGTTCACGTCGTGCAGCACTGACCCAGGAAGCACCTCTAGTGGCCGTCTGAGTTACTGCCAACTACATTAAGCTGTAGTTGTTCTGGTGACTAAAGTGTCCCTTTGAGACAGGACACATGAAGTGTCTGTAAGTCTTGACTGTCTCTGCAATTGCCTGCTTGAATTAAAGGATATATTTGATTTGCAGTAGCTTTATTATGTCATGGGATGGTTACACTTATACGTAAGTGAAGACATCTGACTCTTTCTTCTCTGAATAGGTGCCATTTCTATACTTGGTTCTGATGATGCCACTACGTGCCACATTGTAGTGCTAAGACACACAGGTATGTTACTTTCTCCAATTGCGACTAAAATGGTCATAAACTGGTTTGTTAAAATACGTATTTAAGGGATGGGTTGACGAGATATGACCCCTTATTTAAAATAAAAAAAAATATATCAGTTTATCTTCTTATAGAACTCTCCTCGGCATTGAAACTCCTTTTTGTAAGATTTTTGCTACAACCAGGCTCTTTGTAACAAGACAAAATACACTACAGTTTTATGATGGCAAACATGTCAGCCTCTGTCTTTGGAACATTGGACTAATTTTTTAGGTCTAGAATCCATGATTTTAGGTTTATTCAAAACTGTGTGCTCTGTGTGATGTGCTTTTTTTTTATCTGAAAAATTATCTTATATTGGCAAGATCTTTGACCGTTTTATTTTACTTTTTCTTTTGCCCTCTTTTATCCTTTGCCCTTTCTTCCTCATTCAGCTTTTGAGATGCTTTATATTTTTATTTACTGAAGTTATGTTTCTGTATTATATGTAAAATATTCAATTAAAGCATAATAGAAAAAAAAGATCAGCAATTTAATTGTCTTAGAAATGCATTATAACATTAAATTTGGTCAAATAAGACCAACAGTTATTGACCATGGTTAATGTTTTATTAATGTCATAGTTTTGAGTGTTAGGATTGTGTAGATTGAATATTATCACATCATTTACCTCTTATTTAGTTTTACAGATCTCTAACTGCTAGACTGAAGTACACAAACACAGGCCAAATATTAAAGAAATACACTAAACACCATATTAACGTCATCTCATTCAAGTGATTACGCTATCTGGATCCCCTGGAGCAGTTCCACTATTCAACGTTTTCAATTGGTTCAACACAGAATCAGGGTCCTCGGGTGTATGCAGCCCAGGACTCTCTCTTATACTTGGGCTAATGCTTCCGTATCACACCAAGCAGCAGTGATAGGCTGATCAGAATACTATTACTGTTGTCCATCGCTGGTATGAGGTGATGTAGCCATATCTTCAGTGTGGGACAGATCCATGTGGGGAGAAGGGACCCTTATTCAGTTCTATACCATTTGAAAACAGGTTAACGTTGAACAGTGGTACGGCCTTAGGGGTCTGTGGGTACTATAACCACATCAATGTGTCCCTTTACACAATAAAATAGGATGCAGTGAGAATACTATATTTCTTTATTATTTTTCTAGTCTCGCGTTATTTTCCATACACATCAATATTGTACTCTCACACAATCTCACCTATACTGATATTGGTTATATTTTGGTGTATCAAACAAATTTTGAATGCAGGACACTGATAAGGTCCATAGTAGCAACATAATATAAATAAATATTTAACTCATTTCCACTTCACCCCTTACATGCGGTATTGTCCTTACTTTCGTTTATAGATTTAATTTTCACATTTACTGTATACATGCTCTTATTGATAGAATGTTTTGCTTCAGTGTGCTCACATGTTTTTGTTTACACCAATCATATATCAGGAAGTGAGGCCACGTGCTTAGCACATTGTGATGGGTCGGATACGGAGAGCGAAGTGGCAGACATTTTGTATGCTGTCCAATCCTTATCTCAAAATACTAAGGAAGGAAGGTATGTTTTTATTTGATACACTTGAGAACAAGAATATACCTGACATACTGCTTTAGTATCATAAGAGAACTTCTATAGGTTTCAGATATTTAATATTGTGTGAAATTGGCTATGCCAAGTCCTCTTAAAAATGGCTCCCCTCAGTTTGAAAATTTAAGTTAAAGGGACACCATGGTCACCAAAACAACTATAGCTTAATGAAGCAGTTTGTATGTATAGATCATGCCCCTGCAGTCTCACTGCTCAATTCTCTGCCATTT
The DNA here is from genome assembly GCA_933207985.1 of Pelobates cultripes. Taxonomy (NCBI): domain Eukaryota; kingdom Metazoa; phylum Chordata; class Amphibia; order Anura; family Pelobatidae; genus Pelobates; species Pelobates cultripes. The sequence goes on from OW240918.1 coordinate 112,404,267, forward strand.
AGTAGTTAAATTACTTTGTTTATACAGCCCTAGTCACACCTCCCTGCATGTAACTTACACAGCCTTCCAAAACACTTCATGTAAATAGTCATCTAATGTTTACCCTTCCTTTATTGCAAATCCAGATTAATTTCAAATAGGTCATCTCGTGCTTTAATAGCTTGCTAGAACCTGCAGGAGCTTACTTTATGTAATTAATTTGAATCTTAACCCTAATTTTGTGTTAAGAATTGTTATTTACGGATAAACTGTTCTGGTTTTCTCAGGCTAGAATTACACCTTATCGGAGGGTTCATTGATAAAAGACGTCTGTCACAGAAGCTATCAAGTCAGCTCCTTAGTAAGTCAATGAGTAGAATATATGTTTTGTAATAGTTGCCCTTAATGACCTTTAGTTTAATCAAAATATTTAATTAATTTTAAAGGTGCAATTATTTAAGTGAGCACCTCGAACACCATTACCATTACAGCCTGCTGTAGTAGTAATGGTGCCAGGAGTCCTTGGCATGCTCCCAGTGTAATTTGTAAAACTGTTTTAGAATCCAGTAAGCACAATAAGGATTTGGAATTCTCTGCCTGAAGAAGTGGTTTTATCAGAGTCCATACAGATGTTCAAACAGCTACTAGATGCATACTTGCAAAAACAGAATATTCAATTATATCATTTTTCAACTGTAGGGTAATAGCTGATTGATCCAAGGATAAAGCTGACTGCCATTCTGGGGTCAAGAGGGGATTTTTTTCCCCTAGTTTGTTGCAAAATTGGAAGTGCTTCAGATTGTTTTTTTTTTTTTTTTTGCTTTCTTTTGGATCAACCGCAAAAAACAAATGTGAAATGCTGAACTTAATGGACGCGTGTCTCTTTTCAGCCTATGTAACTATGTAACTTACCTGTGTGCCCGCAGCACATCTGGTCTGCTCTTGCAAAAGAAGCCAGATGTCGTCCCTGAGCTAAGCACGGCTCAATAGAGCCAATCAGGGCAGCTTTCATTGCTCAGTGGAACTTAACCAGATTCTGTGACCTCAGGCAGCTGGTGGTAAGTTGTCAAAGTGTTCTGGGAAAGAAATTATACTGGAAAAGTGCTAGAGCACTCCTAATACCATAACTACTGCATAGGGTTTTAGTGGTTATGGTGGCTAGAGTGTTCTTTTATTTTATTATTTTTGCTATTAAAACATTATTTATGGAGAACTGACAAGGGAATTGTAAATTTTAAGCCAAAGGTGGGAAGGAAATAGAGCTTCAACATGCCACAATTTACCATTGACAAATTATGTTTAGGCAACTTCTCAGGAACTGTTACCCAGCCTTAAAGGAATGTTTAAAAAAACGATATTCAGTTTTAACATTTGGATTTTTCCTTTAACTATGAAGATGCACTCCCAAATAAAAATAAGTGAATACATTACTTGTCTTTTTATTCAGCGGCAAGCTCTCTCTCTTACCACTGCTCGGTTTCGCTGCGAGGAGATTGTCCGTGACGATAATCTCCCCTTCCAGTTCAGACCAAATTGGCACATGCCACTCATTGGGAAGCATTAACTAATCCCTAAGTAAGCTCTTTGCTTCTGTTTGAACTGTCATTCAGGAAGAGTTGAAAAGCAACCAAGATGGCGATCAATCAGAATACCATCAACACGGTCCTGTATGATGTGTGTTGCAAGTTGGTGTTTCCTCCATAACTTTATCCTTTTCAGTAGCCACAGGAAATTCATCTGACCTTGGGTCAATCTACCCATTGGATGTGCATAGACACACCAGGAATGATCTGGTAAAAAGCAGCCTTTCATGTGCCATTATATGCAATAGTGATCAGTGTAAATATTATAGAGTCTTAAAGTATAGTAATTTTTATTTATTTTTGCAGAAGCCTTTGACAGACAGACAGATGACATCTATCTAATTACGTTTTGTGTTTCAGGTACAATAATAGTATAGTCATTATTTTTGCATTTTTTGATTATGACTATAAATAAAACACTGGGCGTTTTGTCATGTTTAATCATCTTTAATTACTGGTTGTGTGCTTTAATGCAGGGATGGAACACCAGAAGCCATGTCCTTATTCTGGTGGTTATAGTTTCCCCATTTTACAGTTAAAGAATTCTTAACCAACTTCCTGGTTTAACTTTTGCTGCATCATTTATTCACACTTGGTGGGAATTGCAAAGTCTTCTAGATGGGAAAACTATCGGTACAGGAAGAATGTTTGGCAATTTCACTATCTGTAATCACTGTCTTTGAACGTCCACCAGTCTCCATGCTAAGTATCTATTGACCTGTAACCAGTGGCTTCCAAAAAAACAATAGCACAATTTTTTTTGCATGTTACGGACACCTCAGATGTTATGTACCTTTTGGTTATTGCCATTGTATGGCAGTCCTTGGTTGTCTCCTAATGCATAAAGTTTCCCATTCAGACGGTGGTTTCTCCTAAAACAATTACAATTATTTATGTAGCACCAAAATATTCAACAGCCCTATGCAGTAGGTAAGCAGGGCAAACACATTTTAATGAAACATGTTTGACATATAAGAACAGTAGGTGAAGATGGTCTAAATATGCTTACTATGTGATAACAAGGTGCCAAGCGTGATGATTAAGGATCATAACCTGCTATAGCTTTATCGTTTCAAATTTAAAGGGTATGCAGCAAGTATACCCACATTTTAATGTTTTTATATAAATCCATTAAAATTATAAAAAAAGAAAAATTCTCATTTATAAAGTTCAGAAACGGCAGCATTTGTATGGTTTACAGAAGTTTACTGCAAGTTGCAGACCCTTCCCTTGCCAGGCAGGCACTGCCATCCGAAGCCCCCCATTATCGTTTATAGAATTATTCTTACCTTTAACCCCTTAAGGACACATCCCTTTTATTCCAGAAGTTTGGTCCTTAAGAGATTAAACCCTTGACCAGCTAGAGTCTATAGGACTTCAGTTTTAATCATCACATAGGATGAGTAGAACTGTTCAATAAGCTAATAACATCCATACCTCAGCTCCTATTAGTTTATTTCTCTATCATAATCTTACCAGTGATGCTTAACAGAATGCTCCAAGTACCATAACCACTACAGCCTCCTGGAGTGGTTATGGTGCTAGGAGTGCTCTGGCACTGTCCCACATTAAGTATTAAAAGCTGTCTTAGCAAGGTCTGACAACTTTCTGGTTTCTGCTACAGGCCCTCCTTCTAGTCTTTTATAAGAGAATTTGGTCAGTTCTGCAGGGCTAAGAGTGTGTCTGCGAGTGTCTGCACCCTAGGCCAATGAACTCATCCTGCATCGGTCAGTGACCTCCAGCTTCTTCTTGTAGGAGAGAATTGAATGCTGGTGCATGGGGGACCCGGCTAAGTTGTCTCGCTGTATTTAAACAGTTTGACTTCTTATTGTTGGACGGTGCCAGGCAACTCCTGGCACCATGACCCTTTTACATGTATTCAGTGTATTGGCCACTAGCGTGTCAAATGTGCTGAACTGTCCTTAAAATCTAATATTTGACATGGTTTGCAATGTATAACCACTTGCTGTCATTTACTAATGCCCAAATACTAGGTAACAAGACGACAAATTTGACACAGTATTTTTTTCTCCTTTTCTACAGAATTAAATGACAAGGAGGATAAAGGTATCCATCTTCCAATAATATATGGGATAGGTAAGTTTTGTCAAGAGAAGGGAAATAAGTCATTAATCTGGAGTAAAATTACTCCTGGTGATCAGTCAAAAGAAAAATCTTATTGGAAAATAACTATTCATATAAACAGTTTAATATCTACCATTTTTTTACACTCCACAAGACACACCTTGCCATAAGACGCACCTAGTTTTTAGAGGGGGAAAACAAGAAAAAAAACTAAAAACTAAACTGTACTAAACTATTTAATAAACTATATCAGAATAATATTTCAACCATGTAAAGTGAACAGCAGTCAACAGTGGCATCAAGAACATTGGGACAGTTTACACACGCACACATGCATACACATACACACTGACACACAAATTGCAGTTGAAATATAATTAACTATCCCCTGTTTCCATACCTTTTGCTGCAGGGAGGTGAACTCATGGAGCTGGCTGAGGCTGATGTGATGGGAGTCTGCCTGCAGAGCTCTTTCTCCTCCCTCCCTCCTCTCTCAGCGTGCTCGGTCAGTAAGCTTGGAGGAAGTAACAGATAGTCACTTCCTCCCAGCACTCTCTGCTCGGGAGGGGCTCAGTATCGGCTCTCTGCAGCCTCTCCTCCTCCATGCCGCACAATCTCGGCATGCAATTGCTCCATAAAACGCACAGACATTTCCCCTTACTTTTGAGGAGGAAAAAAGTGCGTCTTATGGAGTGAAAAATATGGTATATGGAAACTGAATAAAAAACCACAACCAAAAACTTACAGGGTTATTTACTAGATTGAGATTTGTCAGGAACTCAAAGTGAATTACAAATTTAAGGCCAGAGTTGCTGAACTGGAAAAAAATCTTAGCTATACTTTCGGTTTGGCTATTTTGGCCTTATTCACTTTGAATTCCTGGCATTTCTCACTTTAGTAAATATCTCTCCTAGATTAATTGTTTGAACATGTCTATATAAAAAAATCCAATGTCTATTATATTTTTTAACAAACATTTTATATTATGTCAGAGTTGCCTATTTTGCCATTACGTTAACCCTCTCCTCATGGCACACCTAACAGTCAAGGATTTAGGGATTACCTGGGTGTTTAGAAAAAAAAAACACTTTAGAGTCTAAGATGTTTTTAGTTTATTTTTTTTATTTTTTTACCGCCTTAGACACACCCACGTAATCCCTAAATCGTGGACTGTTAGGCATGCCACGAAGAGAGGGTTGAGGAGCTCTGTCATAGAGGATACGATGTGAATGGAATAGGTGAAATAAAAAACCCAGTAGATTATATCAAGGATCTATTGTTGCATAGAGCCATATGAACTGGTGATAGGGTCATTCTCAAATGGTACAAAATCCCCCTATTTCTTTGAGGGGACGCAAGTGGTTGATTATGTTTAGTTCTGGTAATTGTGGAGGTCATTGACAGAGGTTAGGTGGTTCCATGGAGGCCAGGATGTAGTCCGGTTGTGTGGTGTATATGATGATATTACAGGGAGTGCAGAATTATTAGGCAAGTTGTATTTTTGAGGATTAATTTTATTATTGAACAACAACCATGTTCTCAATGAACCCAAAAAACTCATTAATATCAAAGCTGAATATTTTTGGAAGTAGTTTTTAGTTTGTTTTTAGTTTTAGCTATGTTAGGGGGATATCTGTGTGTGCAGGTGACTATTACTGTGCATAATTATTAGGCAACTTAACAAAAAACAAATATATACCCATTTCAATTATTTATTATTACCAGTGAAACCAATATAACATCTCAACATTCACAAATATACATTTCTGACATTCAAAAACAAAACAAAAACAAATCAGTGACCAATATAGCCACCTTTCTTTGCAAGGACACTCAAAAGCCTGCCATCCATGGATTCTGTCAGTGTTTTGATCTGTTCACCATCAACATTGTGTGCAGCAGCAACCACAGCCTCCCAGACACTGTTCAGAGAGGTGTACTGTTTTCCCTCCTTGTAAATCTCACATTTGATGATGGACCACAGGTTCTCAATGGGTTTCTTGCCAGCCACGCTGTGGAGTACTTGGACGCGTGTGATGGAGCATTGTCCTGCATGAAAATCATGTTTTTCTTGAAGGATGCAGACTTCTTCCTGTACCACTGCTTGAAGAAGGTGTCTTCCAGGAACTGGCAGTAGGACTGGGAGTTGAGCTTGACTCCATCCTCAACCCGAAAAGGCCCCACAAGCTCATCTTTGATGATACCAGCCCAAACCAGTACTCCACCTCCACCTTGCTGGCGTCTGAGTCGGACTGGAGCTCTCTGCCCTTTACCAATCCAGCCACGGGCCCATCCATCTGGCCCATCAAGACTCACTCTCATTTCATCAGTCCATAAAACCTTAGAAAAATCAGTCTTGAGATATTTCTTGGCCCAGTCTTGACGTTTCAGCTTGTGTGTCTTGTTCAGTGGTGGTCGTCTTTCAGCCTTTCTTACCTTGGCCATGTCTCTGAGTATTGCACACCTTGTGCTTTTGGGCACTCCAGTGATGTTGCAGCTCTGAAATATGGCCAAACTGGTGGCAAGTGGCATCGTGGCAGCTGCACGCTTGACTTTTCTCAGTTCATGGGCAGTTATTTTGCGCCTTGGTTTTTCCACACGCTTCTTGCGACCCTGTTGACTATTTTGAATGAAACGCTTGATTGTTCGATGATCACGCTTCAGAAGCTTTGCAATTTTAAGAGTGCTGCATCCCTCTGCAAGATATTTCACTATTTTTGACTTTTCTGAGCCTGTCAAGTCCTTCTTTTGACCCATTTTGCCAAAGGAAAGGAAGTTGCCTAATAATTATGCACACCTGATATAGGGTGTTGATGTCATTAGACCACACCCCTTCTCATTACAGAGATGCACATCACCTAATATGCTTAATTGGTAGTAGGCTTTCGAGCCTATACAGCTTGGAGTAAGACAACATGCATAAAGAGGATGATGTGGTCAAAATACTCATTTGCCTAATAATTCTGCACTCCCTGTAAACTGGAATATGGGAAAGGCTTGATGGTACAGTGTTTCCTTAGCTGGATGCACTGGTCTTGCCACATTACCTTATCATGATATGACCATGCAGAACAACCATCAGATCTGATGACTTCAACTTCGTTGCTACCATGTATCTACAGATCCCACATCACTTTTTTAACAAACATTGTGCATTGAACAAATCCTTAGGTTTTCTCCATGAGTATGATGTAGCCAGGAAATAATTTGCTAGATACGATTTGTGTTGCAAACAGTGTCTATAGGAGGTATCCAGTGGTCCCAAGCGTCTTCCAGGTCAATAGGAAACCAATGAATACCCCTCATATCCATATCTGTGAAAAATACAAATGTGGTGTAATGCTTGGGCATATGTTTATGCATCTAGAACCTTTTCACTTAATTGAAGATAATCATTGCCTCTTGATTGCAGAGTACAGAATTCCAGCATTCATTAAATGCAAAGAATTTTTAACCAACATGGCTACTCACTAATCTGACAAGTATTGGAGAATTTTTCCAGTTTAGCTATTTTTAGATGTGAAGTGATAGTACTGATTTAAGTATGATTACATTTTTTATGGCTGTTAATTTGTCCCGTTAATCCTAAAATGGACGGCACTTTGTATCTAATGGACTGTAGTTTCTAGATGTTTGTAGATTGAGATATTGTCAAATGAAAGGAATGCTCCAGACACGTAGAGCATGTCCCCTTGCTGAAGTGCTTTATGTTTTTGGAGTCACATTTGTGACAGTTATGCCAGGAGCACCTTCCTTGCTGTCAATCACAGAGCCAATGAGGTTTTCTTCTGCTTGATTGCTCTATCGATCTAACAGTGGTGGCTAGTGCACACCTACCTTCACCCATTCTCAGTGAGTTGTATTACAGCTCATTGAGAAGCATTAGAAATCCACAAATACATGCGCACACATGCTCGAAGCTCCAGCACAGAGACTTTTCAAATGCTGCAGACAAGAGACCTGCAGCTTATGCAAGCTATTTTTAGATATACCCCGAATTAAAAAAAAATACATAAATACGAGCAGGCATGTTTTCATTGCTAAAACCTTTAAAAAAAATTTTTTTTGTCAGGCTGCACTGTAACATGTCATGTTGTGTTTTTTTCGTAATACTTAGGAAGCTAAAATTACTTTTTCTACCGATACTTATGGACTAATCCATACTTTCTCCGGTTGACTATCTGCATTTTAAATCATATCGAACATGTCTGGTGACAAACTAATAACTTTATGTTCCCTTAGCTGTAAATGTTAAAACCGCAGAGATCTTCAAGGCAAACTGCCAAGATAGACATCCGGATGAAGATTTGAGATCTGCTTACACTTTCACCGGAGGAACGGTATAAAAAATTGTTACGAATATATAATATTATGAACCTCCTGTTTATTCACTGGGTGATAATTGTGGCGAATTTACAGATATAAAGATATTTTTATCGGAAAAATAAACAGTTAAGAACAATCTGAATGGGCAAAAACTCAGTAAGTGGTCCATTGGTCTCATACAAGTTTTAGTTTGCATTGTCATTACATTATATTGTGATATATATATATATATATATATATATATATATATATATATATAAAAAAAAAACTAATTTTCAAGTTACAATATAATCTATAATTTTACGCATAAAGATGTGCTTATATCACCATTTAAAGACTATGCCTTTTTTTTTTTCTACATTCACAGATGCTGAGTATTTATGATCCAAAAAAAGAGCAATTAAAGATCGGACCTTATTCCTGGATACCTTTCCCAAACATTGATTTCTGGTTGGAGCAAGAGGATGAACAGATTCTTGAAGTAAGTAATTACATATAGAGAAAGTGTGTGTTTGTGTGTATGTATAATTTTTTTTTTTTTTTTACTAATGGATTAGTAGAGTTGTTTTTCTTTTAGTGTAGGCTTTGGAATCTGATTATCAGTTTTAATGCTAAATATCTCTAGCAGTTATCAGAAACCAGCTCGGATAGTCAATCATTTAAATTTTTTTTATTGAAACAGGAACTGTCCTGTCCTATGATTTGTAATATCAATAGACTTACATGTCCAAATCCACACCTTGTTATCCTGCAACTGGGTGCCTCCATCTTACCTCCCAGTCAATCATTTTAATAAACTTTAACCTTTGCCCTGGGAGTCAGCAAGCGTACAGGGATGAAAAATGAATTTGCAATCTATACCATGGCTGTGCCTGGATTGAACTGTCAATTTCTAAATTCTGAAACTTAAACAAAACAGGAGTGCATCACATAGAAAAGATGTCACCTATATTCAGAGGTGTAATGTCCAGAGCAGTATCAGTTCTCCTTTGATCATCTTCAGGACTATAATTCACAATTTGTTAGTGTTCTGACATCACCTATAAAAAGACAGAGCAATAAGGATCTTATGATTGCTCGGTCTGTGAAAGTGTTGTGACCTCCTTTGACCATAATTGATGCAGGTTGTGCCGAAGTCACAGGTGGACCTCCACACTGACACACGTACAACTGATTTGCTGCTCTTTTCATTAATCTGTTCTTTATTCAATTTAGGTAAATTTATTTTACATTCCAGACATTTCACCCAGTAAAAACTAGGATAAAAAAAACCTATAAAATAAAACCACACTTTCTATAAAAGATTTTCTGCACAGCCTATTAAGGAAACATGAATGCATATATTTATCATTTTTAGGCCGATTAACACATAATGAGATTTCCTGGCCACGCACAGGCCAGTCCCCACTTGTACGGCAGTGATTACACACTTCCTTCTAGCCATACAGATTCATACTAGTCATGGACAGTTGTGATTTGCTAAGAGTGTGAGCAGACCATTTACAGCCCATCACAGCCATCCATTGCTGCTCAGGCTAATGCGTCCTCATTACCCAAAGCAGCAAAGAGGGTATGAGCTGCATGGACTCTTCTTTACCATTAAAAAGGTTTTAACAATAAATTAACGTATGGTGCCAGGGAACTTCAGGCACAATAACCACTTCAATGGGATGAAACACTTACAGTGCCAAGAGTGACAGTTTAAGTTAAATCTAATGTTATACCTCCTTCAAGCCTCTTGTGTTTTCAGTACATTCATTCACATTGGCGTTCTTACACTTTCCTTCTGAGCCAATTCCAGTTTTTGTTGTACTAATTGCTCTTGATTTCTGTACATTCATGCAAGCAAGCCTTTTAATAACTTCTAAGTGAAAAAGTGCTTTAAGATCCACATTTCTAGTCTACCTTGACTATCAAGTGCTGTTGGCGGTGTCTGACTCCCCTACAGTTATGGCTTGAAGTATCCAAGTAATTGTCATACCATGCACAACAGTTCCACATCTCTCTTCTTTTGACAGTGTTTCTCTACGTCACCACTGGCAGAGCCACCACATTTTGTTGCTCACATTCGATCAACCCTTCGGTTTCTTAAAGAAAATCCACAGCCAACAAAGTCCATCTTTACAGATCGAAAACCACGTGTGTACAGGAAACGGGTGGACGGATCCTGGGAGAGAGTGCTAACTGAGATGGTTTAGTGGAATAAGGGATGCGGATTCTATGATCACAGTGCCAAAACTGCCAGTTAATGTTCCATATAAAAAATAAGTACAGTATCATGTGTCTGTGGCACGTAATCATAATTCTGAACAGACTGGGACCATTTAAGGGCTGATGATTTATCTTGTATATGCAAGACTTGTTATCCATTTGTATTTCAGATCCTTCTCACAATGAGCATTCTTTATTTTCCATATGTGTAAATACCACTTATAAAAACACACGCTATTGGACCATGGTGCTTTCATTCTATGCAATTCCTTTAATATGAGGGCCAAGATTGTAATGAAAACATTTGAGGGCTAGAAGAGTGCGAGACACATTGCAATACATGGCGTTCGCACACCAATGTTGGTTTTAGGGTTAAGAGACATCCTGTAGCCTATGTACATGGACTTGTTTATATTACTGTTTGCATTGTTTTAGACCAATTGTCCGTCTGGATTTTATGGTGACCTCAATAACAAAACATTCTGAAAACACTGACTTTGCATTGTCTTTTTATTTATTTTATATCACGATTATTTTACTTGTATGTTTGACATGTTTCAGATCATTCCATGTTGGTGTAAGGTGTTTAGGAATCAGATTGTAGTGAATGCAATATATAACTGGCTCTTACAGGGTTAAATTTCAGTATTGTAGTGCTGACATTTTATAGGGTAAGTTAATATAGAGCCACTGTGTAAGTGGTGGTATTTTAAATTTACCTTGTGAATTTGAACTGTTTTAGGAATTGATGCTATACCTTCTTTCACCAAAGTGCTACTAATATAAAACACAAACATACCCCTCATCTCTAATTAAGATATTTGACATTTCTTGGAGTTGGTAAGATTCCCTTTTTGACTACACCATCTTTTCTAGACCAAACCTCCAAGTAGTCTCTGTGCCACCCAAGAAAAGGTGCCTTAATTACAAACAAAGCACCAAGAAAACTCCCACAAACCTCTCTTCTAGTGGTCAGCACTCTGGTTCATTGATGAAGTATGATGTCATAGAATAGGTTAATATGTACTTGCTGTATTGCAAAGCAATTGTTACCTATTCCAGTTTATTCTGGCTACATACAGATGCCCGCAGTGTTCGGTGTTAAGAAATAAGACTGCAAACTTCTGCTTACTTAGAAAAACAAAAATACCAAGCACAGGTTTACACGTCCTCAGGACGTAGAATTTAACCAGATATGTAAGAGTACAGTATTGTGTGTATTTTAGATGAAAAATGCTATACATCCATGATGACAATCTGACATGAACATCTAAGCAATAAGACATATCATTATCCCCAGCCACCTCACAATGGGTTAAAACTCACCTTTTCGGCTCTCCACGGGTCCGCTAGTGCTGGCTGCGCCCCCTTGGTTACATCCTAAAAAATGCAGATTTTTAGCCAATCCAATGCTTTCCCACGGGTCAGAGAATCATCTCTGAGGAAACTTCAGCGTCCCCATGCAGAGCGTGGGGATGCTGAACGGCAGGGCTGCTTACTGTGCAGCCCTGAGCCAGGAAGCCCCTCCAGTGTCCATCTAAGGAGTGGCCACTTGGAGGTGTACATAGGGGCAATGTAAACACTGCATTTTCTCTGAAACGACAGTGTTTGCATGAAAATGTCTGAAGGGAGCTATTATACTCACCAGAACAACTACATTAAGCTGTAGTTGTTCTGGTGACTATAGTGTCCCTTTAATCTGCTTCTGTACTATCTTTGGTCATTTATAAAGATAAACGGTTTTTAACTTTATTACAAGAATAAAACCCTGAACTCTTTTAGAAGAATCTGTGAATTTTCTGATCTGCAACAGTCATGACCCACAAAATTTGGATTGCTAACCACGTGAATTGTGATGTGCCGGACTGTTTGTTTTACTATATTGTGTTCATTTAATGAGATAAGGTCACTCTCAGTCACTGATAGATGTCTGTTTGCCATGTGTGATCCTGGCTATGATATGTTGTTTACTCTGTTTAAGACATTGACAGTGTCTGAAAGTACCACTCAAGCAGTGGGAACTGTTACACTTCTTGGAACTTTTTCTTAAAAGGTAGCAACACACACCGTATGAAAGCATAAGGACAGTTTACAATCAAATATGTTTTTTATTCAAACATTTAATTGTACATAGTTGTAATTCAATAAACTGAAAGGTAAACTGTAAACCACAATCTCATATATATATATTATATATAAAAACAGTAAAAATTAATTTGTATTAATATTTATACATAGACTGAAATTTTCTCTATCCCCCATGCCCCAGAGTAATCTAAATTCATATAGACTTCATTGCACCAATAACCAGTATACCAGGGAAGACTCTTGGTTCTATTAGCACTTAAATTAAAAAGTGTAGTGATATTTAGAAGGATGATCCTATGCAGGACACAGTAATCTGCTTTGGATGCCCAACACCACAATTAGGATCAGAACAATGCATTTATATTCAAGTGCCCCCCAACCATTACAAATAGTGTAACCAATGCCAAAAAAATACTTGTTTTACTAAAAGGACAAGATGTACTCTTAAACTCAAAAGAGCACTATCCAACTTCAGTTAAGCCAGTTGGCCAGTGCTCGGTTGAACATAAAGTGAAATGCAGGGGGTGAGGGCAGTGGCTACAAATAACTTTTACATAAACATTCACTAGCATATTTTTGAACATTCAACAAATATTGGTGTATGGAATTTGGGTGCTCAGCTCTATTAACATGTACAGACATTTGTAGATATTACATCTGTGTTAGGACCAAATGCATACTTCTCCATATTTAGAAACACTTCAGTTTCTACCATAAATGTTTTCCAAAAAGTTAGTCTATCATTTTTAAGTTAGCATTAGTTCTCATATAGCCCTGCGATGCACATTTTAAAAGTTTTATTCTGGGGTAACTTATTTCTGAACATTCAGCATAGAAACTAGTTATTTGCTGATAACTCCAGATTTACAATTTTGTTTAAAAAATAAAATATATGGACCAGCAACTTTTTGACTAATGCTCTTGACAAAAATGTCCACCTGAAATAATGGTTCAATTATTATACAGGGAATTGCAAAATGTAGAAAGGAACAGTCACTCAAAGCATGTAGGATGCTTTATTCACTAAGCCATTGCAACATTTCAGTTCCTCCAAACCTTGGTTTAGGGGAGCTGTTAAAGTACCTTAAACACACTTTGAGTGCCTGGTCCTTTCTTTAATAGACTGGTAGTGGTGCTTAGAACTGTTTTTTTGGTACTGGATGAGCACCAGATGTGGTGTATGCTACTTCACCTCTGTATTTACGGATCCTGCAAACTCCACTTTATATAAAGCTGTTTTTTTGCAATGCAGTTGAGTTGTAAATTAATCATAAGACTGTTTAATGATTAAACCCATTTTTGTTTAGGTATTTGAGGACTCTCATGGAGATACTCTACTACACTTGGCCCATGATATTTTGTGTAACTAACACTTCTAAACTAGGCATGTGAATGTATTGACATTCTACACGGAACTTCTTATCCAGTTGTGAAAAATAGTGCATTTTCGATTGCTACAATATTTATTCTACAGTATTAATAAGCACGAGAACCAAAGTAAAAATTACTTAATGGACGGTTTCATGTAACTATAAATCATACACTTTGATTAAATTGCAGATCTGTAATTAAAACCAATGGGCAGTAACTAAAAAAACCAAACAAAAAAAAACCCATATAGTATAACGGTATAGTACTGCAGCTTTTCCCATATCCTGAGTTCTACAGTGTTCTTGGCTGCTTTGCCATAACTCTTGGTTGATTGTTGTAAAGGGGCAGGATATTTTTGCTGTCACTATCACAACTTATGCTTGTGTACACCTGTTGTCACTGAGAAAGCCAATATGTAACATATAATCTGACTGGCTCTAATAGAATGGAAGAGATTGATGCCACCAAGTGCACTGATTTCCTGTTCCTTGACGTTAGAACTATGTCTCTTATTACTTGAATACAACATATTTATCAGGTAGAAGATGGGACCCACTGCCACTGGTATTCTTGCTCCTAACTACTCAAAACCATAGGCCCCCTGCATAGGATATAGCCGATAATGTAAATGCAGTTCTGCAATCAACTAGCTGTTCAAATTACAATGTACATAATCAGTTGAGCAGATGTTAGAAAACGTAGCTGTTTATTTGTAAAAAGACAAACCTAGATTTATATATATTTTTTTTAAACAAGAACATAAATAATCTTCATAGATGTAAAATGCCCTTTAGGTTTTACTTCCACCCCAGAGTTTACATTTCAGTTAAGACTAGTTTTGGTTATGGGAAAATGGAAGAATGACCCAACCTTTTGGATAAAGATTACAAAATTAAAAACCATTCTGATTATTGAGTTAACAGAGGGTCAACCCTGGAGTTTCAAGACATGGCATGAAACTGCCAAGGAAGAGCAGTACTCTCAAGCTCATCTAACTTTAAGGAAAAGCCTCATTAAATTCTATTATTTGTGCAGACAAGTTAATAATTTAATTTACAGTACATTCTACTGTAGAATTGTGTGGCACGGTTCACATTATAAATCAGATATACCGTTACAACTTGAGAGTTCATGTTAAGCACTATGAAACCTCTCTCCACAAGGGTTCACTTTATCTGAGGCCTTCTGATTCCTCTGTCTGAAAGCTTAATGCTTCCACGTCTTGGGATACCTCACTTGGGGTTCCGCTTTCAAGAGTTGTCGGTTGTGAAGGTAGTGCTTCAAATATAGGTTGTGATGGGGGTTGCATTTCTGGTGTAGAAAGAGATTCCATGGTTTCTACTTCCTCCAAGTGACTTATTGAGCTTGTCTCGCTCAGTGCATCAGAGTTTCTGGACAGCCTCTTAAACAACTTCTGACCTGTAAAAATAATTATTGTATGAAGAATGGCAATGGTCAAATAAACTCTCAAAATAAAGTGGCTTAGAGGAGAAAATTTTAATTTAAAATATTTAGCAAAATTATGCATATATATATATATATATATATATATATATATATATATATTTATTTGTAAGGCATTATTGGCTCCTTAGTGCAGAAATACATATAATAATTCTAGGTGTACCTGGATATCTTCTGGTCTGTCCAGAAGTTGGTGTTGCAGGTGGTGTCATTCCACTGCCCTGTGCTTTAGATGAATATGTCGGCTCTGTAGACTCCAGAGAACCTGTAGCATAAAATTCATTCAATGTGAAATTCACACTTTTAAACACCCAAAATGGTTAAGCACGCTGATGGCTCAAGTTATTTACTTCACGCTGCCAGTCTACCCAAATGCTCCCCCCATCAGTTCAGCATAAATTTCAAAGTTATGATCCTTGTCTACTGAGCTGTAACACTGCACACACTATCTTCGGCTGTTCTTAAAATAATCTTCAATTAACCCTTTTCGTTCTTCGCACGGCTTGCAGGATTCTCCCTTACTGCACCTACCCTCAAAAATGACTTACCTCACGGTCAGAATCTTCCCCCATTCCATAAATGTAAACATTCTCTGAAAAGTCACCTATTTGGCAAAGCCTACAGAACAAAAATCCAGCCTCATGTAATAATTTGCAATGTTCACAATATTGTGTCTTTGTGTGACTCATTTTAAATGTTGGATATTCCAGTAAATAGACCATGCTGACTCAAAAAACAAACCGCGTTTCTCACCTGCAGTCAGATTGAAAGTTCTGCCCTTTGGTGTGGCTTGGAATGGAGACAACCAGTTGAGCACTGACCCAACCAATGGGATCTGCCGTAGCACACCCTGGAAAATGAATAAATTATTATAAACACTTTAGCATTAAATTGTCAAATAGTACAAACTGCAGAGATTATTATTAAGTCACAAAAGAATGACAAGGCAATTTTTTTTACCTCTGACATGATTTCAGTCAAAGCTCGCAACTAAGGCAAGTGATCAGTTTAATTTCTACTTACAGTGATCATTCTGGGGCTTAATTACTAAATGCTAAATTGTAGAACGTTGATAGCCAAATTGTAAAATGTAGGTAAAGAGTGCTGATATGGTAACATTCGTCATCACTGCTATAAGTCACAGTTTGGCTATTTTAGTACAGTACAATTTAATGTTGGTGATGGACCTCTCTGACCGGATATTTAAGATTCTGCATAATCCTTACATGTGAGGTTAGCATGTCATTTACGGTTAGCTGACTGTTTTTGTGGTGATAAAGAAAAAAATAAAAACTAATGTAGAAAAGTAACCCACTAAGGACCAAGTCGTTTCTCTGATACTGTGCATTAGAAATCGAGGATTTTCTGACACTTCTTTTGGTGACATTCCACCATAATTTTCAGCTATCATGTTTATAAATGTTATCATTTATCATGCTATAAATCACATATAGGACTTGTTTCTCATACCCTATACATTGATTTAAAACCACCTGCCTAATATCATGTAAGCCCTTGTGCTGAAATAACAGTTTTGATGTATCAAGGGATGGACTCCACAAGGTCTCTGAACATGTCCTGTGATATCTGGCATCAAGACCTTAGCAGCAAATTCTTTAAGTCTTGCACGTTGTGAGAAGTGGCCTCCATGAATTGAATTGGTTGTTTCAGCACATCCCACAGATGCTCAATCAGATTGCCATCTGGGGAATTTGGAGGCCATGCAACATCTATGAACTCTTTGTCATGTTCCTCAAACCATTCCTGAAAAATATTGCAATGTGGCAGGTTGCATTATTCTGCCAAAAGAGGCCACTGGCATCAGGGAACACCATTACCATGAAGGGATGTACCTGCTGAAACTACAACTTTACTAATAACCACAATAACTGAAATTACTAAACAGAAGCATATATTTGTAGAAAACACACCCCTCCCAGGGTATTTAACTATGAGATCCATCCATCCACATATTTATGGTTGTTTTTACAAGTGGTTTCACAGTCTACATGTATCTCACTAATGTAAAGAACTCATTTATATTCTGCTACTGCCCTTGAGTACAATAATAACTCAGAATTGCCAGGTATTTTGAGGGCTTGTAGCGTGAAACAGCAGATATGCCCCAAGACTAATCTCATTTGAGCAGGGCCCTCTTTAACCTATTGTTCCTGTAAGTTTTTGTAATTGTCCCATTTACTGTTAAATCTCACCCTTTGATAATATTGTAAAGCGCTACGGAATATGCTGGCGCTATATAAATACCAGTAATAATAATAATAAATAATCCTAATATTAACCATAACCCTAAAACAGAGGGATACCCTTCAGCTGAATTTCCCACTGCTTGCACAGTGCAGAGCGCTCAGTACAAGATCATCGTAGCATCAGAGAATTTCCTCTCACACCGCAGATCTTCATGATGTCCCTGCTGATTATATTGATCGTTGCTGGGCGGCAAGTACATCCCAGCACTTATCAGTTTTTGCAGCGACACATGTAGAGAGACAATATATTGGTCTTTAAGACACCATGGGCCTCCCTCTCACAAGGATATCGGAACACAGTCATTCTGCCATATAAAGTAAAGAGCTGTGAGCAGCACTCCCAGCTTCTCAGTCCGTGGGATGCCACTAAATATGGCCCCATCGGACAATGAGAAGCCCAGGTAACGAGTAATACCTTCAGTCTCCCAGGTACCAGCAGGGATCTAATTGTACTGGGTACTTTTAAGACATATATTTTATGCTGTGCTAGGGCAGTAAAGCCCTGAACTGCATGGGATATCACATTATTATTATTTTCTTATTTATATAGTGCCAGCAAATTCCATAGCACTGTACAATAGGTGGACTAACAGACATGTAATTGTAACCAGACAAATGGACGCACAGAAACAGAGAGGTGGAGGGCTCTGTTCAATGAGCTTACATGCTAGAGGGAGTGGGGTATAGTGACACAAATGGTATAAGATGGGGTAATGAAATAGATTGCTAGAAAAGTATTCACTGATAACTTGGGTTATTTTTGACAGTTGCAGGAGAGGAGTCATGGGAGGGAGATGAAAACCCGCTAACAGTTTAAATGATATGCTTTCCTGAAGAAGTGTGTTTTCAAAGATTTTTTTGAACGAGTGGAGACTGGGTGAAAGTCTAACGGAGAAGGGAAGGGAGTTCCACAGAAAAGGTGCAGCCCTGAGATCCTTTAGGAAATAGGATATTTTGTTCAGTATGCAGATTTTTTTTCTGCTGAGGCACATCTCTCAATGTCACACTGTGTTAGTGTTTGAACGTTCAGATAGTGACACAGATAGTGTCACTGGGATACAAGTAAAGAGCCATGTCTATAGTGTGATCCTGTAACTTCCCTCAAACCTAAGGCATATATTGTAGTGATGTACTCAGAACTCCTAGCTGAAGACAGATATGGAGGGTGTCTAAATAATACAAAAATGAAATAAAATGTGAAAATTGCTTTCAAATATTAAAGGACCACTATAGTGCCAGGAAAACATACTTGTTTTCCTGGCACTATAGTGCCCTGAGGGTGCCCCCACCCTCAGGGACCCCCTCCTGCCCGGCTCTGGAAGGGGGAAAGGGGTAATAACTTACCTTTTTCCAGCGCTGGGCGGAGAGCTCTCCTCCTCCTCTCCGCCTCCGTTACGCCCGCCCTTGAATGCGCAGCAGCGGCAAGAGCTCGCGCGCATTCAGCCGGTCTCATAGGAAAGCATTTACAATGCTTTCCTATGGCTGGCGTGCTCTCACTGTGAATTTTCACAGTGAGAAGCACGCAAGCGCCTCTAGTGGCTGTCAATGAGACAGCCACTAGAGGATTAGGGGGAAGCTTAACCCATTCATAATTATAGCAGTTTCTCTGAAACTGCTATAATTATGAAAAAATGGGTTAACCCTAGAAGGACCTGGCACCCAGACCACTTCATTAAGCTGAAGTGGTCTGGGTGCCTAGAGTGGTCCTTTAACTTTTGATAAGTATATAGCCTCTTAATACTAAAACTACCCAAAGTTAAACAGCCTGGGGGCCTACTTTTGCGAATGGAATATCAAGATGGGGAGATCTGAATTTGGAGACTGTATTATTTATGAGTGTTTGTAATGTGATAGCATATATAAAAATGAACTGTGCATTGTGGAAAAATAAGGCCACTGATGGGACCTGGTGACATTATAATAAACCAAGAGAGCGTATTTAATGCACAGAAAAATATAGTATCTCCGGGTGCACATAAACGTGAATTGTAATGTGACGAATCTGTACAATGTAGTCTTACCTCCTGTAAAAGTCTTTCTTCATTAGCCTTTTGAAGTTGTTCCTCTGCTTCCAGAATGCCTTTTCGTACAACCTCTGTCATGTTCTCCAGCAACTTTAAAGAACAAAAACCGAACAAAATTATAGGATATTTAAAAAAACTGTTGAGAAAAGGTCAACTGTTTCATTCCAGCTTGGTTTGTAATGACAATGTTAGTGAGACTATACAGCACAATAATAAAAGAAATAGAAAAAAACAAAACAAGTGACAACGTAAAATAAGATTTTCATTTTAATTATGGCCATAAAATGACGGTTTGTTTTTATAGATTGTGTTTAGAGTATAAAGCCGTTGTGTTAAGCCGTTCTGTAAAGCAGACCTAGGACAGCAAGTCCATCTCGCATGTAAGCCCTTCTATTTATGTTATTCATCAATCACTAACATGGCCTGTCACCTGCTATACAGGTTTCAGAGTGCACTGTGTACTGAAGCTGAAGTAAATACAACGCAGAAGTTTAAGACGCCAGTGATGTCAGCAAGCAGTGTTGCAGGATTTTTCATAGCGGCCCATCTTTTTAATCTAAACTCACATCTCAACAAATCTCCAAGCAAGCAAAGCTGTACAGAGGTCAGAAGAAAAAGTTGGAAGGGGCTTGTACTTGGGAGAATGAGCTCATTTTTTTTCTTTACAATTTAAACTTCTTGACCATGAGACCCCTCCCACCGCACCCCAAAAACATTTACAATGATAGCTCAGCGCGGAGAACTTTTGGCTGCAAGGAGAGGTGCCAAGTGGACTCCAGATAAAAGAAAAAAATATATAAACTATGCTCAAATGGTAAGATAACTAGCATTTAAAATGTCTACAAAGCTTTTACAGCACGCTGTAGTGGTTATGGTGCGTGCAGTGTTCCTTTAACAATAAGCTGTCAACTAAAATATGGTTTAGGATTTTTTTTCTGGTTTATAATGAAAACATTTTGGCCTCCTAAATGAAATCCATTCTGACAAAAAAATGTCAATTACTGATAGGTTTTTCCATCTTCGAAAACTATTATCACCATTCTGGTACTTATAGTTCATGTTAAATGACCAGGGCTGGTTGCTTTTCTTTGTTAACATACAGACCAGTGGATTATGTTTCATTTATATAAATACCTTTGAATTTTCTTCAATATCTCTGCCCATTGCTGCAATGGTTTCAACAAGCTCTGAAATATCCACATCTTCGGATACCATTCCAATATATACACAATATTTCTCTGCCCCAAATTCGGGCCCTAAAGCAAAAAATACATTCAGATCATCATACCAACAAAGTAAATAAAAATCCTGTGAAAAAATGTTTTCCTGTGGTTGTGTGCTATGAAAAGTTTTTTTGTGTGTGCTGCATAGAGAGGCTGTTTTCACACCCGGTCACTGAATCTTGGGAACTTGCAAATACATTATTTAATATAACGATGAAATATTGACATATGTATTCAATTAAAGAGGACTCTTTACTGCCTTGTTCACAGTTTGGCTTAGTATTTGGGGATTGTTATTTTACACATTACATGGATGAACAAATCTAACTTTTAATCAGGACAGCTATGGAAATGTACATACTAGAGCCTATTTAAAAAAAAAAAAAAAAAAACACTTAAAAAAATAAATTCACTTTAACCTTATTAAAACGCGTGCCAAACTATGCTAGCCAGTATGGTGTTTCAGAGTCTGGAGGAACACATACATGCTTTTGAAAGGTTTCGTTTGTTAAATAGATTATACTCTTAATATTAAATGATGTCACTCACGTTTCAATTTTTTTTTTCCTTTACAAAATTCTTCAAAGCAATACTTTAATGACAAATGATTAATTAATATTATAGTATCGTCACAGCAATTACAGCTTTTGTAGTTTTAGTGTTCTGATTCTATGGGTACAAATGTCTTTCAATTGGTTTAACATAAAATAAATAAATAAATAAATAAAAATCCCCAGCTACCATTGTCCATCTATTTACTTTGCAAAGTCATAATGGAGGTATAGCACTCCTTTATTATCTGTGAAAGTTCTTGTCATGACCACACACTTCTTGCTCACCTTCTCTGAGTGCTTAATGTTCTATATACCCAGCTGGTCTTGGACTCCTGGCCTAATGAATTGAGATATCCCCTCCCCCACAGTGAAGCAGTGCATTTTCACACTGCTTTGGCTGTGCAATGGTCAAACAGATTATTATTTTTTGAATCAATACCTGTAGAAAAGGAAAGATCAGATTCCAGCTCATTTAGCTTCTTAAGGAGTGCAGCATTAATCTTCTCTTGTTCTGCTTCTCGCTTAGTTTCATCCACCTCCTCTGTGAAATGATCATATCTGGGAGGACAGGAGAAAAACAGTGGGGGGTGGGGGGAGTGGAACATATTATTCCAATTAGCATTAATAATTAATATAAATGTATCTATGCAATGTGCACAGAATCAATAACAGAGCGATTACACATTTTAAATAGTCTTTTTTACATTTCTTTGCGTTGTGTCTGTTCACAGGGATGGAGACTAATACCCTAGCTAACGACCTACAGTGACCAGATATTGGGTGGGTGAACTATGAGCATGTACTGGGGCTGTAGGATGAACGTAATGATCAGAGCCACAAGATCGTTTTTTTCCTAGCATACAGCGCCAGAAAATTGAAAGAGTCTTTTTAAGCCTTAAGTATGGTGAATCATAAAGGCAACCACATAACGCAATAAAATATAACAATGCAAAGGAGGGGAGGTTAGGAAATTAGCATTACCATCATATCCCAAAAAAGTTCAAACTGTTTTGTTACTAGGAACGTAGAACCAATAGATGGCGCTGTGACACAATGTGGCTGTGAATAATTGTGCTTTCATTACAGTGTTCAACCAAAAGATGGCGCTGTGCCATACAATATCCATGTGGATGGTTGTGGTTCCACCACAATATATTTCTGCCAAAACCAAATATATTATAAGTGCTTATGGATGGCATATACTTTAAAAAAAACAAAAAAAATAAAAATAAATCTAAAATACAAATGAAACCATTCATAGAACCGTCCATTTTCTTCTTTTTCTCCCATCAAGTTTTATATTGTCTGTGGCTATGCTGAATATATTTTTTTCCTTCCACATTTGCACAGAATAGCAGAAATTGTTGGCAATTTATTGTGTGTTCATGGCTTCTAAACATAGACTATATATTTTCACAATATGTAAACAGTCCCGCCCTACCATTTACCTTAAAACTCCGAGGCCGGCCCAGCTGTAGTCAACAATATATAAGAGGCCTGCTATCCT
This sequence comes from Pelobates cultripes, assembly GCA_933207985.1. Taxonomy (NCBI): domain Eukaryota; kingdom Metazoa; phylum Chordata; class Amphibia; order Anura; family Pelobatidae; genus Pelobates; species Pelobates cultripes. The sequence continues at coordinate 112,426,949 of OW240918.1, forward strand.
TTCAACTTCTAGCCTGAATTCCTCTCGGAGTTGTAATGTGTTTTGTATGATGGGAATCTTCACATTTATACACTGCACCAAGTGTTCAATGTCCTCAGCTGTGGTACCTAAAACTAGCGACATTTCATTATTGAAAGCATTGAAAAGAAAACCTCACCAGATATTACTACACAACATGACAAGACTATTTAGTATCAATCCACAAAAGAGATGCAAACACTGTACAAAAATATGTTGTTTGGGGGACTTCAGCTATATATAACTTTAGGAATTATTTATTCAGTTGCAAATCGTTCCTACATACAAACACACACTAATTTTGTTCTGTGAAACGGGTCCATTTAATTAAATAAACTATATTTGCCATTGTAATTGAGTATTCTGTGTTTAATGAAAATTAAAAGTTCAATTTTAAAGAAACGGGCAGACTTAGGGACATAGATTGAAAAGCCAACATCTCAGAAGAGCCAGGAAGAGCACAGATACTGTCCAAGGTTTTAATATGGTAATAGAATAAAATATGTAATTAATAGCATACAATACATAATTGAATAAAACATTCAAAACAACCTATAAACTGTGGTCGGTTTTTTTCCACACGCTGCTCTGTTGTCTTTGAAATGTATATTAAAGATTTAGTGACAAAACGATACAATTCAAACCAGGCACAGCGAGGGCACATAATGCAAATTAGGAGGAAAAAAATGGTTTCTGTGTTAACCAGTCTATACAGACTGGCAGGATCAAAGTGCAGAGCTTTAAACAATGACTGAGATTAGCCAATATGAGGTAAAGAGAGTTGTGATAATTTCTACATTTAACCCCTTAAGGACACACGACATGTGTGACATGTCATGATTCCCTTTTATTCCAGAAGTTTGGCCCTTAAGGGGTTAAAGGGACGCTCTGGCCACTATAACCACTGAGTCTCATTAAAAGAGGTTCTAGTGCCTGTGATTTTACAGCAAATATGCAACTTTCACAGAGATTTTTACATGCTTTTATCTCTATAATGCATATACATGTGTAGTTTTACAGTAGATTAGGGATGTAAAGTTGGTTGTTTTGGACCCTTCATGCAATAAGTTATCCAGAGCTCTGGTTGCCACTAACCTTTTTCACCCCTAGAATCTCTTTTCTCCACTAACCTCTTCGAACATAATAAACATAAAGAGAGATCCATAAGAGGTTAATACACTATTTGCTCTAGAAAGGTCACAATGACCTGGTGGCTCTCTGAATGCCTTTTCAGAAAGGCAGTTTACATGAAAACACATTAAAATGAAAAAGCAGTCTGACACGGGCAGCAGTCCTGCACTCACAGGAATCACAGCTAATCTGTGCACGAATGTAGACATGGCAGTTGACTGTAATTACAGAACATCTTAAACAAGATGCTTAAGATGACACCTGTAGAATGTAGAAGTTTTACTTTGCTATGGATGGATGTGTGTGTGTATATATATATATATATATATTTATTTTTTACTAAAACTATAAACCTAAAAAAATTTAAAAAACAATTGCTGAATATGTATGTTCTGATCAAATAATTTTCAAACACGGGTAGTACTTTAACTAGACACAAAGAATGCTTATTTTGACTGCACAGCTGTAATACCTTCGCAGTCTGTTAGCTTCTCAAGTCTTTCTGTGTCACTACTGTTGTGTTCTATTCCCATTCCCAGTATTCAGACATGTGTTCTACAAGGCTGCACCGAGCCTCTGTTTGCCTGACCTAAATTAACCACAAAATGGGGGAGATTTAACAAACTGCCATGTTCTGCAAAGATGTCAAATGGGCACATTCACCTATAGAATTCTCCTACTGGTTACACTGGTTTCCATGGTGATAGCTCCACTTCTAGTAGATTGTTTCATTTTAGCAGGGCACTCATAGGTCTCTCCCAATATGAATGGGATGAGCCAGCAATATTACATGCTTAATGCACGTATGCTATCCACATTATTATTGTAGAAGGATTCATCATATCAGAAATTGCCAGTTTCTTCTTTTAGAAATGAAACTGATCCATAACTTACCAGCTGATGTCATGAGAGGATTAAATCGGACACAAGTGCCTTCATCTTCTAATTCCACGATGTCCACTCCACAGGATGGAACATGTAGAGCCAGCTGGTCTCCTAACTGCAAAGAAAAGAGTCATCTGCTGTGATAAACGCTCCTTGCCCTGGACGTTTGCTACAAATTCATGGAAGAGTGTAGAAGCTGGCCCCCTGCCCACCGACTATGGGCCATAAACAAAGACCCTGTTTGGAAGCTGAATCTCCCCATCTGCCATTAGTAGCTTGCCCTGGGTGCCCCTGGTTCGGTACTTTCCCTCCATGCGAATGGAACCGAAAGTTGGCTCTCTGGCGGCCGTTTGCGTGAACCAAACCCTCGAATAATCCCAGTGGTACTTAGCCGCGACTGCTATGGAACTAATTTTGGCATGAGGACTTCGTAGGTTCCCGGTCACCTCAGCGGGACTTAGCCACGAATGTTATGGAACTGTTTTTGGCACGAGGTGACCGTGCGGTTCCCGAACAACTCGGTTCGCGGTTTTGAACCACTTTGAAATACGCCAGGAGAGGGCTTTTTGGAGCGAAGGTGCCTGAAAATAAGGGAAACAAATGCTACCTAAGAGCCAGCCAGAGCACCCTGTATTGCGGCCGCAGGAACTCCCAAAAGTTGACAGGCAAAAGCACCAAACGCCCTTGAACTGTTTTGGGCATAGGACCATATGTGCGGCCGGTGAGAATTTTGACACAGTGGCGTTTTCCCTACATTGCATGAATCTGAGCGCTATTTGGAGAACTTGGGCGGTCAAATAAGGGCTATTTAACTATGTAATTTTTGTGGGGTTATTATATATATTTTTATGTTGTTTTCGGGCATTTTTATGCTTAGTCATCCTGACTCAGAAATTAATGGGCATGTTGTGATGATGTGTATAAAAGCAGGCCATCTGGCCAGAATAAATTATTCCTGTTGTACCCTTCATCAAGTCTAGGCTGATGTTTTGATAGCTCAGAGATCATTGCTTCACTTGGAATTTGGGAGAACTACAGCGGATATACTCCATCGAAGTATAGGGGATCCGTTACATTAGCACTTTACAATATCCTGAGATGTCGTAAATAACACACAAGGTCTCCCTCCAACAAGGAGAATACTCTAAATTTATTAGGAGACAACCGGAAAGGAGAAGTGTGCAGGATACCAGTGGTCCTCCCCCCCTCAAGATGCTCTGACAGTCTAGAATTATGGCATTTACCAATGCTATTCTAACAGTAATCCTAAAAGACCTAGATTGTTCATGTGCCACAAGGACAAGGATGGGTGTAGAAATCTATGATAAAAATAGCTACTTCCAAGAAAATGCACATCGAAGTTGGCAAAATTAGATTGCGTAACTTTGGAGAGGACCAAGTAGAATAAAATAATGTTATATCTAAAGATGTAAGAGGGGAAGAATTGTTTAGATCAGCATTTCTTGACTCGTTGCATACACCTGTTTTTAAAGTATCTCTGTTACCCTGAAATGCCTGCTTGTGCTACAACAGCCAAGGGGGAAGCTGAAAGTAGATTTGCTTCTCCAAAGTTTTTCCTTGTAGACCTCCATCTCGGTTGCTGTGACTATATTCAGCAGCGCATTAATGTACAGGAAAGTAAAACACTGAAGTCTATAGAGGATTTCGTGAGACAGTGGCCTCTGTAGGTCAACTCATGGGATACACAAGAAGATGCGCGTTTCCCACAGCCATCACTCGTGATGGTTGTGGGAATCAACAAAACTAAATCGAGGAGGTTCAATCTTTTGTCACGTTTTCTCAACTTTTAAGCACCGTATATACTCGAGTATAAGTTGAGTTTTTCAGCACACTCGAGTCAATGTCTGTATTATGGCAGCTTGTAATGAGCCCGACGGTCCTGTTGGGGACTGGCAGAGAGCTGTAACTTACCTTTCCTGGCTAATCATGGCAGCATCACTTATGGGTAGCTCCTCCCTTAGCAGTCACAGGACAGGAATTAATTAGATTAATTAATCAGACTGATAGGTATAAGGAGTCCCTCCTCCCCCTACACCTCAGTCTTTTTTCCTGTCCTTAGCAAGTTCTACAGGACTTTTTTACATTTTGTTTTATGGCCACCTTCCTGCGTTTGTCGTGGGTTCGTTCCAAATGAAGTTCAGCCTCTCTTCATTTGAAGGACCCAGTAAACAGCCTGCATGAGCAGGACTAACTGGGTCAGGTTCAGTGTAAGTACTGAACTGCAGCGTGGGAAGTAAGTGTTTGAGGGAGACACTGTTTCTGTTTATTTGTGGGGTTGGTTAGCCTTAAAAATTCCCCCTGTTTTCAGCCTGCCCCTACTAATTGGGGTTATATATCCCCCCCCATACCTTGTTGGCAGTATTTGAATCCATGCTTAGGGGTCTTGTCCTTTAGGATCTGTTTCTTGCCTCTTGTTTGGTGCCTTCCCTGCTCCCTGGCTCTGTTCCAGCCTCTGATGGGTTAATGTGAGGCTGTGCAGGCTTCCCTGCTCCCTGGCTCTGTTCCAGCCTCTGATGGGTTAATGTGAGGCTGTGCAGGCTTCCCTGCTCCCTGGCTCTGTTCCAGCCTCTGATGGGTTAATGTGAGGCTGTGCAGGCTTCCCTGCTCCCTGGGGCTCCCTGTGTGCCCGGGCATTGGGGGCTGGAACGCATTATGCGTTCCAGCCGACTGTTTGTTGCTCGCAGCCGGTTCCGGCGAAACCGGAAGTAATTTGCATGCCGGTCGCGAGCGTTTGAAACGCATAGCGTGCGTTCCAGCGCTCTGCGCATGCGTGAACCGGGCAATCAGCTGTTCGCTGCCCGGACCTTTTTTAAAGCATCTAATACAGCTGCCTTGGTGCTATATCTGCTAGCCTTATGTTGGTTTACCCCTGGGAAAGCATTGGTGTCCAGTTTGTGCCCAGCTACTCCTATCTGCTGCCTGGCTGCATAGTGGATGTTCTGCTCTTTAAGGTAGGATTGCTGTTTTTACTACTTATTGGAAGTATTGCTTTGTCAGTTTGCCTATTTATCCCTTTGGGGAATTAGGTCTTGGATTTTCCTTTGGTTCTTCTTTATAGTATGGATTCTCCCTCTGCCTCTGCAAGATCCCTCTCTAGAAAACATAGGTGAGCCATTTCTTAATTTTATTGGGGGGGGTGTTGTTAAAAGAGTGCCATACTGAGCCTGTAATATATGTCATATATGGCTTCATTCCAGCCCCAGCATTCATTTGGATTCTCCAGCGAGAAAATCACGGGAAAATAAATGCATTAATTGTTCTTCGCCTGCTCCGAATAGAAGGAACCTTTGCAAGGAATGCTTGTTGGAAGTCGCTGATGCCCCCAGTAGGAGCTCTCCACAAGACGACCTTAAGCTCTGGATTTCTCAGGCTATTGCTGAGGGCTTTATGGCTACCACGGGATCTAGTGGTCCAAGTAAGAGACGCAGAGCGGAACCTCAGTCTTCCAGCTCTGATGAGGACCCTGATGTCTGGGAGGTATCAGATGAAGGTGAGGAGGAAGCTGAATATGCCTCCACGTCTCTTGACTCCAGGTCTATGGATAGACTTATTACCCTTCTCAGAGACACGCTTAGTCTCACTGAAGAAAGATCTGAATTGAAGGAGGCTGACAGGTTTTTTGAGGACCTATAGCCTAACAGACCTACTTTCCCGGTGCATGCGCCAATCAGGGATATGATCCTTCAGGAATGGAATAAGCCTGAAAAGAAGTCCACCTTAAAAAATAAGTTTGCGAGGGTTTATCCGTACTCTACAGTGGATTGCTGCCTGTGGAACTCAGTTCCTAAAATTGACGCTGCAGTGATCCATATGGCTAAGAAAACTACACTGCCTATTGACTCCATGGCATATCTCAGGGAGCCTATGGAGAAGCGTATGGATGGAGACCTGATTAAAGACTACTTGGCCCTAGGGTCCGCCCTTCATCCGGCAGTGGCACTGACGACTCTCTCCAGAGCCTTGAAAGTGTGGCTCGCTAATCTGAAGGACGACATTGATCAGGGTGTCCGTAGGGAACATCTGTTGGAAAGCTTCAAGGACTTTAGTCTAGCCACGGAATTCTGTTCAGAGGCCTCCCTGGACATCACTCGCATGATTGCCAAAAGCATGGCCCTGTCTGTGGCTTCTAGAAGGGCCTTGTGGCTTCATTCGTGGGGTGCTGACTATGCTTCTAAGGCTTCCCTGTGTGCACTTCCGTTCCGAGGGGATCTCCTTTTTGGGAAGATTCTGGAAGATGCTATTCAAAAAGCTGCTGATGGGAAAAAGGCGTTTACCTCAAGCTGGCAGGAAGAGTTTTTCCCTCCTCCTGGAAGACCAAGCGCTTCAAGGATCGGTCCTTTCGGGACAGCAGGAGCTATAAACCAGGAAGGGAGTTTTCCAGGAATTCTTCATGGAAATCCTATTCGCACTCATCTTCCAATAAGGCTTCCAGAGGAAGGGGTGCTAGAACCTCAGGGAAGACCTTCTGAAGGTCCCCAGGCCGAAGTTCTTCTACCCCATATGGGCCAGCAATATTTCAGACCTATGGGTCACTTCCATCGTAAAAGAAGGTTGCAGAATAGAATTCTCATCTTACCCGAAAACTGCATTCTTCAGAAGATCAAAGGTGCCGGTAGGCATCAAACGAAGGGCCATGAGGTCCTGCATTTCTGTACTCCTGGAACAAAAAGTGGTGAAGAAGTTCCAAAACAGGAATGGTTCCAGGGAATTTACTCCACGGTCTTCTTGGCCCCAAAACCACAGGGAAAGTGGCGTCTCATCTTGAATTTGAAAGGCGTGAACTCCTTGCTCGACGTAAGGACGTTCAAAATGGAATCCTTGAGGACCATCTTGAAGTGTGTCAAAAAAGGAGACTGGATGACCTCAATAGACTTAAGGGACGCCTACTATCAATCTTGGGTCCATCTCAAGGAATTGTAGCTCAACATACGTCGGTGGCAATGTCCATTCTTCAAGACCATGGTTGGCTCCTGAACGTGGGAAAGAGCTCCCTCGTTCCTGCACAAACTATCGTTTTCCTGGGTACGGTAGTGAATACCGTGTCTGCACATGTGTTCCTGTCTCCAGAAAGGGTCACGAAGATCAGAGACAAAGTAAGGAAGCTGCAAGTTCTCGAAACTGCACCTGCAAGAGAAGTCATGAGTCTCCTGGGTTCCTTGACTTCAACAATAGGCTTGGTGAAGTGGGCCCAGTGGAAGTTCCGTCCGGCCCAGAACTGCTTCCTTCCCCAGTTCAACAGAGTGGAAGCGGATTGGGAACAGATGATATCTCTTCCCCTTCCCGTAAGGAAGGCTTAAACTGGTGGAAGAGCGAGAGGAATTTGACAACAGGCTTCCCGTTGGAAGACCCCCCTTGGAAGGTTATTACAACAGATGCCAGTTCTTTTGGATGGGGTGCCCACTTCAGTCCTGTATGGACTCAAGGGAACTGGACCCGAGAAGAGAGTCACCTACACTCAAACTTAAGGGAACTGAGAGCGGTTTACAAGGCCATTTTGAGATTCCTGCCGAGGCTACGGAATTCTTGGGTTCTAATCAAAACAGACAACCGAGCGGTGGCCTCATATGTGAACAACCAAGGTGGCACGAGGAGCAGGTTGCTCCTGGAAGAGCTGGCTCCCTTAATGGCTATAGCCATGACCTATCTTCAAGGCCTGAAGGCGATTTATCTCCCAGGTTCGGAGAACGTAACGGCAGACTTCCTCAGCAGAAGGAAATTCTTCCGGGAGAATGGCAACTTCACCCGGCGATCTTTGCAGAAATTGCTCATCGGTGGGGCATGCCCCAGATCGACCTGATGGCATCATCTCAGAATCACCAGGTGGAGAATTACTTCTCTCTCCATCCGGACTGTCAGGCACTGGGCCAGGATGCTCTCTCTCTGCCTTGGTCGTTCGATCTGGGGTATGTTTTCCCTCCCCTACCCATGATACCCAGGTTCCTGCGGAAGGTTTGGTTGGAAGGCAAGAAAGTCATTGCCGTAATTCCAATTTGGCCTCGGAGGCCGTGGTTTCCCCTATTGGCCATGATGAGCCAGGAACAACCTTGGCCTCTTCCAGTGATGGAGGATCTGCTATCGCAAGGCCCTGTATTCCATCCTCATCCGGAATGCCTCAAAATGGGGGTATGGGTCTTGAGAAAGAAAGACTCCAATTACTAGGTCTCGCGGAGGCGGTGATCATTACCCTTCTGCTCTCCAGAAAGGCTTCTACTTCTTCATGCTGGCATAGGATCTGGGATGTGTTCCAAACTTGGGCATCGTCTCATAATGTGGACTTTCGGCATCCTAGCAATACTGAAGTTTGGAGTTTCTGCAAGAGGGCCTGGACAAGGGCCTTAGCCTCAGCACCTTGAAGGTTCAGTCTTCGGCACTTTCAGCTTTGTGCAACATCTCATGGGCTTCGGATCCTTTGATTTCCAGGTTCTTCAAAGCGGCCTTCAGGTTGAGGCCTCCTTCCAGATCTACTACCCCTCCTTGGGACCTTCCTATGGTGCTCAATTATCTCACTGAGGATCTGTTTGTTCCTCTTGAAAGTTTGGATGCTACTCTCCTGACGTATAAAACTTTTACTTCCGCAAGAAGGATTTCAGAAATTAAGGCATTTTCTACATCTTCTTCTTGTTTACGATTCTACCGAGATAGGGTTTGTCTGAAACCAAAACCAGAGTTTCTTCCTAAGGTAGTTTCTCAGTTTCACCTCTCTCAAGAAGTGGTTCTTCCATCATTTTACCCCAACCCCTCTTCTCAGGAGGAGGTTAGATGGCAACGTTTGGATGTCATGAACTGCTTGTCTGCATATCTTAAACGCTCTGAGTCTTTCCGTAAAACGGACCAACTCTTCGTTTTGCCGTTGGGAGCAAGGAGAGGTGAGGCGGCTTCTTTATCTACGTTGAAACGTTGGATTTCTCTGATAATTAAGAAGGCGTATATCTCTAAAGGTATATCACCACCTCGGGAGATAAGAACTCATTCTACTAGAGCATTATCAACTTCATGGGCTAGCTGTGCAGAGGTTCCATACGATGATATTTGCAGAGCAGCCACCTGGTCTTCTCCGATGACATTCATGAAGCACTACAAACTTGATGTGCAGTCTCCTTCCACCTCCTTTGGACAGAGTGTCCTGTCTACGGTCTCTTATCCCGTTGATATTAAACTTTTCTTTGCTGCATGTGTTTCAGTTTTGTGTAATTTCTTGGATTATTATTCCCACCCTATTTTTCTGTGAAGCTTGGGTATTACCCATAAGTGATGCTGCCATGATTAGCCAGGAATAGAGAAAATTTATGACAAACTTACCGTAATTTTCTTTTCCTGGCTATTTCTCATGGCAGCATCAGGGTTCCCGCCCATTCTTTATTTCAGCTTTATAATTGGACTGAGGTGTAGGGGGAGGAGGGACTCCTTATACCTATCAGTCTGATTAATTAATCTAATTAATTCCTGTCCTGTGACTGCTAAGGGAGGAGCTACCCATAAGTGATGCTGCCATGAGAAATAGCCAGGAAAAGAAAATTACGGTAAGTTTGTCATAAATTTTCTCTATTCCTGCAGCTCCTTTCTCCTCCGGTCTGGTCAGCTCCCCTGCAAGTCTCGCGGGGTCAGAGCGTTGCCACAGGTTACCGTGGCAACGCTCCGCGCGGCACTCAGACCGCGAGACTTGCAGAGGCAGCTGACAGGGGAGTTTACCGGACCGGAGGAGAAGGGAGATTACAAGAGCTGCAGGAAAGGTAAGTTACAGCTCTCTGCCAGCCCCCCTCCTGCACAGCCCATCCACTGGCCCACCAGGGAATGAGAGCCCCACCCCCCAGCCATGTATCAAGCAGGGAGGGGGGACGAATAAAAATATTTTTTTTTTTAAATAATATTAAAAAATGTATAATAAAAATAATATAAAAAAAATATTAAAATAATTTAAAAAAACAAGGCTCTACATCACATACACAAAAACACTCTGCATCACACACACACTGTATTCATTATATATACACATACTGTAAATAAATATTTAATTAATATAATTTTTGGGGGATATAATTTTATTTAGAAATTTACCAGTAGCTGCTGCATTTCCCATCCTAGTCTTATACTCGAGTCAATAAGTTTTCCCAGTTATTGAGGGTAAAATTAGGGGTCTCGACTTATATTCAGGTCGACATATGCTCGAGTATATACGGTATAACCCCACACATTTCTTTGTCACCATATCTGGTTCTGTGTCCCATAGATCCAGCCTCTTTAATTTTTTTTTGCCAGGATGGGGGCAATATTCTCAGGTGTTGCTTTACAATGCAATAAAGACTTACCCACTGGTTCATAGCATCGGCTTCTCTTTCTATAATGCTCAAATTCAGAGTGGAATCTAGAAATAACAAAATGCAGTTTTATACGTATTTGGTTGTAACAAGCAAAGTAGAGTTCAATGTGTGGTACTCAAAGTGATGCATTACTTTACACAATTCCAATACATAGTGTTCATTTTAGCATCTAAGGCATTTCAACACACAGGGTTTGCTTGAACAGTCAATAAAGAACTATTTTACAGAATCTTTGCCAAGTTGTATCTGATTTTCTCCACTAATTCCTTCACTCTGATTTGTTGTGAGATGAATGTCAGTATAAGACAACATGCTTGCATCATGCCAGTGGCACTCATTTTAACTTCTACCATATTAGGCCAGTTGCACAATTAGCATATTGTGGATATTGTGAGTGTGTGGGGCATGGATCAGGAGATTGAAGGAGAGAGAGGTCATGTAGGTGTTTAAGGCTACATGACCTCCAGTCTAACTAAATGGGTGACATCACACATCAGTTCTACAAGCAGATTGAGCACGTGTGAGGTCTCTACTCTCACAGTGTCATTAAATAAAAACAAAAAATGCAGCTTGTAGCAGACACAGCAGAAACAGTAATCCATCCAAACATTGTTATTCAACCAATAGTCTGTACTGCAGAGAAAGGAGAGCAGGAGACTGTAATCATCAGAGAGACTGATGCACCTCCGTTTTTCCTAGCAAAATAAGTTCTGTCCTAAAGCCATATATATTTATTATAATAATAATAATACAATTTACAAGAAATGATCTGCCCACTGACAATACACAAAATATATTTTTTTAGAAATAAATTTACAGCAATTATCTGGTAAGGAATGCCAGAAGTAACCCTCTGGTCAAGTCAAAACCGCTTAGCATCTGCTTTAGTTCAGTGATGGAGCATCAGTTTAAATAAAAATGGTAATACAAGATACAGCAATACTCCAGTCAGGGCCAGATTAACATAGGGGCTGATGGAGCTGCAGCTCCAGGCCTATGTCCATGGAATAGGCCCGGTGCTAAAAAAAATAAAAAAATAAAAAAAAAATATTAATTGACTGGTCTTCTCATGCTCTTGCTTAAGTATGGAAACTCAAGAAGGATGTAGGGGAACAAACCTGGTGTGGACTGGCTGACAAATTAGTTACGGTAAAGCTGACTTTACGCAAATGCTCTTGCTGCTTCAGTTTCTCTAACACTGTGTCACGTTCCCTTTCTTCTACACTCACTACCTACACCTTTTTTCCGGTTATGTGATTCGCATCAGTGGCCCATCCTTTTATCCCACCCACTGATGTCCTGCTTCACTGGACATTGCTGTTAGGAGGTATGGATTTACTTGAGAGATAAAAGCAAGAGATTAGCATAGGGTATGTTTTTTCTTATTGCTATATCCTGCGAGTTTTCCTTCAGCACCACCTCCACCAGATACATGACACTGTTTTAGTGTTTTCTGTCGATAAGTTTCTGTAATTAGGCCCATCATATTTGTCAGCACCAGGCCCAGTAAATTTTTAATCTGTCCCTGACTATTATTTTGCATTAACATCATTATCATTCAGAAAGTGCCGATAGCTCTTGCCTGTAGATTAACTCTTACAAATCTATTTGGCATATTCAGAGTGCCATGTTTACAGTCTAATGTTTACAGAAGATGTGGTAGGCCATGAACAATTCCATTGCTTTTACCGAATTTTCTAGAAAAAGTTAATTACCTCATGCCATAGACAGCATTACTATAGCTGCTCTTCGATAATAATCGCCACAATTATTTTCCAATATTGAGTTTTCAGTGCGTTTATCCTCCTAAATAAATGTGGCTTTTTTGTAATATCAAAATGTTTCAAACCTGATTTTGATCCCTCGTAATTGTATTTGAAAACGACCACTGGAGAGCTGTCCTCATTTTCAACCTGACGGAAAAAAGGAAGAGGAAAAAAACAAAATAAAAAAAAACTATAAATGTATTTTTTTATCTTTATATACAGAACCGTTTAGTTCTTTTGTAACAGTGTGTTTCCTTTCCTCCACTAAATAACATTTACGTTCTTTCTGTGCCTTTCAGTCAGTTAACCCTTAGGGCTCATCAGTCTGCTATTGCCTTCAACTGTGCCTAAGTCTACCACTTTTCCCCATGCATGATAATTTACTGTTACTTGTGAGAGAAATGCTAAGAGTTAGCATGGATGAAATTCAAGGATAATTAAGTGGTTTTGAAGTTAAATCACTAAGATTATATAGTCCTAGCCACACCTCCCCTGGCTGTGACACACACGGCCCTCCCATGGAATAAAAGTATTATTTCAATCAGATCTTACATCACAGTGTGTTTACTGTAGAAGTCATCTCCTGCTCTGTTAATTGAACTTATACACAGGACGTAGCTGTATTGTCTAGAAGGCAAATAACACAGAAGGAAATAACATGTTCTAAATGAAACAACATGCAATAAAGGATTTTAACTTTCTTTCAAGAACTGTGTAGGAAGTAACATGCAGCGGAGATGTGGCTAGTTCTCCAGTGATTTAAAAGTGATTTAAAGACTAAATGGCAGTTATTTGTGAGACAGCAGGGGCATAATTTATACATCAAAACTGCTTCATTGAACTAGAAGCTTTTTGGTGCTTTGAGTGCCCCTTTAATGTACCACTGCCAGATCTACATTTTAATGTCTGAGTACATGAATAGCGCCTGTGTTATACTCAAAAACAATATCTCTTTCACAGTACGAAACAACTGTACATTTCCAACAAGCATGCGGTTGTAACATTAGCCTCTCAGTTGTCTAACTCGCTGAAACAAAATCCTGGTGGAGAAATTACCCTGAACAAATGTGCTCCTTCTAGACAACCGCTAGAAAATGTTAAATAATGTATACTTTACCGATGTTTTAATATAGCTCAGGTTCTTTAAATGCTCGAGCAGTTTTTGACTCTGTGAATAAAACAAAATTAAAATCGAGTAAATTTGAGAAGCAAAGCCAGAATTATTATTATTATTTTTTTTTTTTTTAAATCAAACCCTAATATGTAGTGAGCATCTATTAATGATAGCAAGTTTGAACAAAAGTAATAAATCCATTCCTATTTACCTTAGTAGAGATATACATTAGTGTGACTTCATACATATACATACATATATATATATATATTTTTTTTTTTTTTAGTAGCACAGATTGCTTTATCCTCCCACCACCAAGACAAATTGATTAAGTAAAATAGCTCATTAGTTTGATTGTAAGATATGCTTCTCACTATATGTCCTTTGCTAATGCCGATCAATAAGTCACTAGTTCACCTGTGGGCGTTTTGAATCACACTAAACATCAGCCAATGAGTTCCCATAGTGACCAATTTATTTCCCTTTTAAAAGTAACCTTCACACAAAGTCACCGCTAAGAGCATCAACCAGGAGAATGTCATTGCCATTTAACTGTGAATCCTTCAATGTAGCTGTAACAAACAAGTATCTTTACATCCTAATAACATAGGTCTCAATGTATTTTATAGAATGAACAGAAAACAGCACTAGCCAAGCAGAATAAAGCAACAGCATATCCCTTGTAAAAATTAAAAAAAATATTTAATTTAAAAAGAAGTAATTTTTATTTGCAAGCCCACATGTTGGAACAGGCACTCTCTAAGTAGCAGTGAGATAGATGTACATCACACACTGCGGCAAAACTGAATAGTTTCGTTTTTTTGATGGAGAGTGGTGAAAGGATTATGCAAAATACTTTTCTGTTTGTGTTGTATAATGACAGATTATGTCCCCAATTTAATATTTTTGGATAGGCTTTCCAATTTTTTTTTTATTATTTTTGGATAAACTTTTAAAATAATTTAATATTATGAAAAATGTTTAAATGTCGTAATATTGTAATATTTGTGGGTATACGGATCTATTTTTTTTTAATTGCGCGATATATTTTTTGATATTTTAAGATTTTGTGAAAAATCATTGTAAAAGTTTATTCAAAAATATTAAATTGAGGCCTATGTTAGATTCACTTTTTGGGACAAGCAAAAAACACACCGTGACTCCAACTTGTTTCCCACTTTTTAGAAAACAAAAGTTAGGGCTCTTCTTTATACATTTTATTTTATTTGTATGTATTAACCACTAGTCGCCAATCTTTTTGACTGCATATTGCTTACTTTACTCTTGTTTACATTTAAGATCATTTCATAAAGCTCAATAATAAACAGTGTAAGCACACAGTATTTATTTTACTGCTAGACCCATGAAATTAATCCATGTTATATTTGCCTGTTAAGCCGGTATTAACATTAACCCAATGCAAATATGAAGTTCCGTGATAACATACCAGTTGAGATGCATGTTTTATTCGCTCAATGATCCCGTTGTGGCCGAGATACTGCAGAGACAACCACAGGGGAAGTGCTCGGAGCTTCTCAACAGGCTGGCTAGATGTTAGGCCTGCAGCAAGTGACTGAAATAATGGAAATACAATGCATCACTTACTTGCTAAACAAGTACAATATATACAAAATTGCCAATGAAACAAGGTAACGTATCAGCCATAGGGAATCCTCAATACATAGTGCACTAACACGCACTACTGACATGTACGGTTTTGAATAGGTAAAATACAGATTTTATCATTTTGCTGCTATGAAAATAAAAGTGATGTCCAGGATGGAGTTTGAGATCTCACTCGTTTTGCAACATGACATGGATCTTATCCATTAAAACACATGCATACTTTAAATCAATAACATAATCAAATGTGAAAGATGACCATGTGCCGTAATGCCCGTGGTCAGCAGGTACCAGCAAGTGTCAGATCTTTCTCAAGCAGTCTTTGTTTTGGTAATCAGAATTTGTGGAAGTACAGCTTTTATCAGCGTTTTATTCATAAGGAAATTGAATGAAACGTCTTGGTAAATAGTAGCCATACTATTTGCTTGATTTTAACTACACGCATCCACTTATTCCATTAATAAAGGCATTCACAAACCACTTGAGAGAGGTACTCATACAGACAATCTAATAAATAGTTATGAGTGAGCCTGTGTGACTCATGGCAGAGCATGTAAAAACACTGATCTTGTATGGTTAGAGGATTCTTTACACATTTCTCATATTACACTACAGAGTAAGGGGAGTGGACACATCGAACAAGATAAAGGGATATGAGGAGGCAGGGAGCTCAATGGAGCAGAACTAGGCGAGGAGTATCCGTGACTTTAAATGGTCATGGTGCATGCAGTGTCCTATTACATTTAACCAAGATAAATAATCTAATGATATAGAGGTTTACAGGTCATTCAGCACAGTTCTAGCAATCAATTGTATTGATCTCACCCAAGTAATAAAAAGACTGGCATCTCCAGTTACGTTCCTTACTTACTAAACCTGTACAGAGTAAATTAACCCAAACTGTATTATTTTTGGCTTATTTCGTGTGAAATGTGAGTTTGGTTCACTATTCTGACACTGCGAATGCAGAAAAAGAGCTGAAACAATATCTATTATAAAGCTTCCTCGTCTATCAACTTCAATAGGTGTCAGGACATGAATGACGCCTGGAAGTGTGTTCCTAAGCAGTGTTATGAAGTTGAATTACACAAGTCTCCACTCCTCTACACTCCCAGGTCTCTCTCTCTCTCTCCATTAGTTCCCTCCTACTTACCTAGACTGACTACAGTGTATATTGAATGGAACAAACAGCCTGGAACAAGTGACTTTACTCTAAGTAGGCACAGACCATTCCAAATGTTCCCCATAGACTCATCTTCCTAAATGAGTTAATTCTGCAAAGGCTATGAAATTATATCCCCCGGCAGCTTTCAAATTGATTATTAAGTCATGGATTGCAGGGAAGAAAGTTGCCTGTGCCAACCAGATAGAGAGCAAGCATGCCAGCCCAAGAGTGCCCCAAATTGGCATAGTGAGTGCTGTAGCACTACACAAAGAATTAGCATCATATCTTCTACTTTATCTTGGACATAAATATATATCTGTACTGGTAGTTCAGCATATAAACAAAAAAGGATTCATAATAGTCCTATCCAAATGTTAAAATAAACACATATTTATATCAGGGACATATTAGCCGCAAGGCAAACAAGGCATTTGCCTTGGGTGGCACTTTCCAGGGGGCGGCAAAACAAAAGCCACCCCAAATGCCCAGGGAAAATGTCTTGTTAGCCTAGCGGCTAACTAAAAATCCGGTCGGGCGGTGCTGGCGAGGGTGCACTTTCCCCTGAGCGCTCTGCTCAGTTGCCTCGCGCGCTGCAGAGTGATGCCGGGAGCCGGAATATGACGTCATATTCCGGCTCCCAGCATCACCCTGCGGCGCACGAGGGAGCTGAGCAGAGACAGCTCACTAATCAGTGCTCCCTTGCCAGCGCCGCCCGCCTGCCCCAGTGGACCCCAGGGAAAGGGAGAACCCCCTCCCAGTATTCCCAAAGGTAAGTAAGTGTGTTAATGTGTGTGTGTGTCTGTGTTAGTTTGTGTCTGTCAGGGAGTGTGTAACTATGTGTGTGTTTGTTAGTTAGATGTATGTGTGTCTGCTAGTGACTGTGTGTGTCTGCTAGTGACTGTGTGTGTCTGTTAGTGAGTGTGTATGTCTGTTAGTGAGTGTGTATGTCTGTTAGTGAGTGTGTATGTGTGTGTATTTAGAAGGCGGGGTTGGCGGGGGCGCCCGAGTTTGGTCATACCTAGGGCAGAACAAAACCAGGATACAACGCTGATATATATATATATATAAATAAATAAAATAGAGGAGGGCATTTGAATGGCACATCTTAAATTGAGAGAGACTTTCTATGTTATTAAATTGTGTCTGAAACATATAGTGCAAAAAACTTACCAGGGATGGATCTTCATGTCGGTACAAAGTCACAGCAGGGACTGCAGGGAGTCCTAACCATGGCCCAAGAGTCAGAGTCATACTGTCACACTTTGTTGCCGCCTGGTACACAAACAGAATTTGAATGCATGAAAAGGAATACAAAATACATTGTATACTGTACAGAATTCTTAGAGTACTCTTAGAGTGGAATCATGTAATAATGGAACATCATATAGTGTATATTTGTAGCTTTTATGATTGCGAAAGAGATTACTCAAACAAATGATCAGTTCTGTTTATTGTACTAATGATTTAATGTGGACACTGCTCGCATGCAGTACATTTAGTTCAAAAGGAGGAATAGTAAGTGTGCTAACATCAACCTTCTTTATACTTGGTGAAATAGGGCAACACTGAAAATGTCAGAGCTCTTTTAAAACAAATGTTTTGATCTATACTTTGTGCTAGTCAGATTTTTAAAGACACTTTGTGATATAAAATAGGAAAAATTTCGGTAATATTATAACCTATTAGCCATCACCCATGTCCCAAATCAAAACCCAACAGTGTTACGCTTGAAATAAAAAAATTAAAAAAATAGAACTAATATATTCTAAAACATGCATTTCCTGGACACGTTGTTTGCAGTAAATCGCACACCTTGAGATAACACAGCTATACAAGCAATAAAAACACTGAGCCTACTGCAAAGCAACTCTTAATGCTATGAATCAATAATATAAGGACTTGCTAAGTAATATACCTATATACACATGCATACACACACACACACAAACATATATGGTTACATACATATACCTATTTCATGAGCAAACAGGGCAGCATTTACATATTACTTATTTAAGGGTTAGCTCTTCCCATTAGAAAGGACAGGAAATAGAACTCGGTTTAGTATGCTTTTCCATGTCAGATAAGTACATTAGTAATTTAGATTAAAGGCTATAAGTACCTGGGTTTCTATTCATTCAGTTCCTCCAAGTTGCTTACATTCTAACAAATAGGTCACATTTAGGAGGTTTGTGGTGAGCATTAATGTAAGTTTATATATTTAATGATGCATTTTACAAAATAATGCTGCTAATGGATACCCTGGCTATATAAAGTCTGTCTGAATACCACAGTCCTGATAACAGAGAATAAGCCAATACATACAGTAAGAGAAGGCTTTCCGAGGTGACTTATTGAACACATTTGTATATTTGTTTAAACGTCCATGCAGATACTTCCTAACACGGCATGTGGAATTGATTGCAGTTACCTGTGCAGTTCAGTAGATAAGCAAACTTCTTTCAGAGAGTGCAAGATAATATATTGTTTGTATCTTCTTGCTTATCTAAATCAGCATATGAGACCAAGTTAGCCTCTCTGTAAGCGAGCTGGTGTGAAGACAGTCTATGTACTTGTGTCCATTATATGCCCAAGTTACTGTGAAGAAACTGCATCAGTAACTCATACATATAGCATATAGTGGAAACATACAGTGAGGCAGTTTCTTCACAGTAACTCATACATATAACATGTAGTGGAAACATATACCGAGGCGGTATCTTTACAGTAACTCATACATATAACATATAGTGGAAACATACACTGAGGCGGTATCTTTACAGTAACTCGTACATATAACATATAGTGGGAACATACACTGAGGCAGTTTCTTCACAGTAACTCATACATATAACATAGTGGAAACATATACTGAGGCAGTTTCTTTACGGTAACTCATACATATAGCATATAGTGGGAACATACACTGAGGCGGTATCTTTACAGTAACTCGTACATATAACATATAGTGAGAACATACACTGAGGCAGTTTCTTTACGGTAACTCATACATATAGCATATAGTGGGAACATATACTGAGGCAGTTTCTTTACAGTAACTCATACATATAACATATAGTGGGAACATACACTGAGGCAGTTTCTTCACAGTAACTCATACATATAACATATAGTGGAAACATATAGTGAGGCAGTTTCATTACAGTAACTCATACATATAACATATAGTGGAAACATATACCGAGGCGGTATCTTCACAGTAACTCATACATATAACATATAGTGGAAACATATACTGAGGCGGTATCTTCACAGTAACTCATACATATAGCATATAGTGGGAACATACACTGAGGCAGTTTCATTACAGTAACTCATACATATAACATATAGTGGAAACATATAGTGAGGCGGTATCTTCACAGTAACTCATACATATAGCATATAGTGGAAACATATAGTGAGGCAGTTTCTTTACAGTAACTCATACATATAGCATATAGTGGAAACATATAGTGAGGCGGTATCTTCACAGTAACTCATACATATAACATGTAGTGGAAACATATAGTGAGGCGGTATCTTCACAGTAACTCGTACATATAACATATAGTGGAAACATATACTGAGGCAGTTTCTTTACAGTAACTCATACATATAACATATAGTGGGAACATACACTGAGGCAGTTTCATTACAGTAACTCATACATATAACATATAGTGGAAACATATAGTGAGGCGGTATCTTCACAGTAACTCATACATATAACATGTAGTGGAAACATATAGTGAGGCGGTATCTTCACAGTAACTCATACATATAACATATAGTGGAAACATATACTGAGGCAGTTTCTTAACAGTAACTCGTACATATAACATATAGTGGGAACATATACTGAGGCAGTTTCTTTACAGTAACTCATACATATAACATATAGTGGGAACATATACTGAGGCAGTTTCTTCACAGTAACTCATACATATAACATATAGTGGGAACATATACTGAGGCAGTTTCTTCACAGTAACTCATACATATAACATATAGTGGGAACATATACCAAGGCACTTTCTTCACAGTAACTCATACATATAACATATAGTGGGAACATATACTGAGGAAGTTTCTTCACAGTAACTCATACATATAACATATAGTGGGAACATACACTGAGGCAGTTTCTTTACAGTAACTCATACATATAACATATAGTGGGAACATATACTGAGGCAGTTTCTTTACAGTAACTCATACATATAACATATAGTGGGAACATACACTGAGGCGGTATCTTTACAGTAACTCGTACATATAACATATAGTGAGAACATACACTGAGGCAGTTTCTTTACGGTAACTCATACATATAGCATATAGTGGGAACATATACTGAGGCAGTTTCTTTACAGTAACTCATACATATAACATATAGTGGGAACATACACTGAGGCAGTTTCTTCACAGTAACTCATACATATAACATATAGTGGAAACATATAGTGAGGCAGTTTCATTACAGTAACTCATACATATAACATATAGTGGAAACATATACCGAGGCGGTATCTTCACAGTAACTCATACATATAACATATAGTGGAAACATATACTGAGGCGGTATCTTCACAGTAACTCATACATATAGCATATAGTGGGAACATACACTGAGGCAGTTTCATTACAGTAACTCATACATATAACATATAGTGGAAACATATAGTGAGGCGGTATCTTCACAGTAACTCATACATATAGCATATAGTGGAAACATATAGTGAGGCAGTTTCTTTACAGTAACTCATACATATAGCATATAGTGGAAACATATAGTGAGGCGGTATCTTCACAGTAACTCATACATATAACATGTAGTGGAAACATATAGTGAGGCGGTATCTTCACAGTAACTCGTACATATAACATATAGTGGAAACATATACTGAGGCAGTTTCTTTACAGTAACTCATACATATAACATATAGTGGGAACATACACTGAGGCAGTTTCATTACAGTAACTCATACATATAACATATAGTGGAAACATATAGTGAGGCGGTATCTTCACAGTAACTCATACATATAACATGTAGTGGAAACATATACTGAGGCAGTTTCTTAACAGTAACTCGTACATATAACATATAGTGGGAACATATACTGAGGCAGTTTCTTTACAGTAACTCATACATATAACATATAGTGGGAACATATACTGAGGCAGTTTCTTCACAGTAACTCATACATATAACATATAGTGGGAACATATACTGAGGCAGTATCTTCACAGTAACTCATACATATAACATATAGTGGGAACATATACTGAGGCAGTTTCTTCACAGTAACTCATACATATAACATATAGTGGGAACATATACTGAGGCAGTATCTTCACAGTAACTCATACATATAACATATAGTGGGAACATATACTGAGGCAGTTTCTTTACAGTAACTCATACATATAACATATAGTGGAAACATATAGTGAGGCAGTTTCTTTACAGTAACTCATACATATAACATATAGTGGAAACATATAGTGAGGCAGTTTCTTTACAGTAACTCGTACATATAACATATAGTGGAAACATACACTGAGGCAGTTTCTTTACAGTAACTCATACATATAACATATAGTGGAAACATACACTGAGGCAGTTTCTTTACGGTAACTCATACATATAACATATAGTGGGAACATATACTGAGGCAGTATCTTCACAGTAACTCATACATATAACATATAGTGGGAACATACACTGAGGCAGTTTCTTCACAGTAACTCATACATATAACATATAGTGGGAACATACACTGAGACAGTTTCTTTACGGTAACTCATACATATAACATATAGTGGAAACATATAGTGAGGCAGTTTCATTACAGTAACTCATACATATAACATAGTGGGAACATATACTGAGGCAGTTTCATTACAGTAACTCATACATATAGCATATAGTGGAAACATATAGTGAGGCGGTATCTTCACAGTAACTCATACATATAGCATATAGTGGAAACATATACTGAGGCAGTTTCATTACAGTAACTCATACATATAACATATAGTGGAAACATATACTGAGGCAGTTTCTTAACAGTAACTCGTACATATAACATATAGTGGAAACATACACTGAGGCAGTTTCTTTACAGTAACTCATACATATAACATATAGTGGGAACATATACTGAGGCAGTTTCTTCACAGTAACTCATACATATAACATATAGTGGGAACATACACTGAGGCAGTTTCTTTACAGTAACTCATACATATAACATATAGTGGGAACATACACTGAGGCAGTTTCTTCACAGTAACTCATACATATAACATATAGTGGGAACATATACTGAGGCAGTATCTTCACAGTAACTCATACATATAACATATAGTGGGAACATATACTGAGGCAGTTTCTTTACAGTAACTCATACATATAACATATAGTGGAAACATATAGTGAGGCAGTATCTTTACAGTAACTCATACATATAACATATAGTGGAAACATATAGTGAGGCAGTTTCTTTACAGTAACTCGTACATATAACATATAGTGGAAACATACACTGAGGCAGTTTCTTTACAGTAACTCATACATATAACATATAGTGGAAACATACACTGAGGCAGTTTCTTTACGGTAACTCATACATATAACATATAGTGGGAACATATACTGAGGCAGTATCTTCACAGTAACTCATACATATAACATATAGTGGAAACATATAGTGAGGCAGTTTCATTACAGTAACTCATACATATAACATATAGTGGAAACATATACCGAGGCGGTATCTTCACAGTAACTCATACATATAACATAGTGGGAACATATACTGAGGCAGTTTCATTACAGTAACTCATATATATAGCATATAGTGGAAACATATAGTGAGGCAGTATCTTCACAGTAACTCATACATATAGCATATAGTGGGAACATATAGTGAGGCGGTATCTTCACAGTAACTCATACATATAACATATAGTGGAAACATATACTGAGGCAGTTTCTTTACAGTAACTCGTACATATAACATATAGTGGAAACATATAGTGAGGCAGTTTCTTTACGGTAACTCATACATATAACATATAGTGGAAACATATACTGAGGCGGTATCTTCACAGTAACTCATACATATAACATAGTGGGAACATATAGTGAGGCAGTTTCTTTACGGTAACTCATACATATAACATATAGTGGGAACATATACTGAGGCAGTTTTTTCACAGTAACTCATACATATAACATAGTGGGAACATACACTGAGGCGGTATCTTCACAGTAACTCATACATATAACATATAGTGGAAACATATACTGAAGCAGTTTCTTCACAGTAACTCATACATATAACATATAGTGGGAACATACACTGAGGCAGTTTTTTCACAGTAACTCATAGATATAACATATAGTGGAAACATATACTGAGGCAGTTTCATTACAGTAACTCATACATATAACATATAGTGGAAACATATACTGAGGCGGTATCTTCACAGTAACTCATACATATAACATAGTGGGAACATATAGTGAGGCAGTTTCTTTACGGTAACTCATACATATAACATATAGTGGGAACATATACTGAGGCAGTTTCATTACAGTAACTCATACATAAAACATATAGTGGGAACATACACTGAGGCAGTTTTTTCACAGTAACTCATACATATAACATAGTGGGAACATACACTGAGGCGGTATCTTCACAGTAACTCATACATATAACATATAGTGGAAACATATACTGAAGCAGTTTCTTCACAGTAACTCATACATATAACATATAGTGGAAACATACTGAGGCAGTTTCTTTACGGTAACTCATACATATAACATATAGTGGAAACATATAGTGAGGCAGTTTCTTTACAGTAACTCATACATATAGCATATAGTGGGAACATACACTGAGGCGGTATCTTCACAGTAACTTATACATATAACATATAGTGGGAACATACACTGAGGCAGTTTCATTACAGTAACTCATACATATAGCATATAGTGGGAACATACACTGAGGCGGTATCTTCACAGTAACTTATACATATAACATATAGTGGAAACATATACTGAGGCAGTTTCATTACAGTAACTCGTACATATATAGTGGAAACATATACTGAGGCAGTTTCTTTACAGTAACTCATACATATAACATATAGTGGAAACATATAGTGAGGCAGTTTCTTCACAGTAACTCATACATATAGCATATAGTGGAAAGAAACTGCCTCCCTATATGTTTCCACTATATGTTACATGTATGAGTTACTGTGAAGAAAGTGCCTCGGTATATGTTTCCACTATATGTTAAATGTATGAGTTACTGTAAAGAAACTGCCTCAATATAGGTTTCCACTATATGTTAGTTAGTTGCCACAATTTCTATGGTTGATCCTGATATTCTTTCAGAGTTGTGAAGCTAGTTACAAAGACTGCCTGATGGGAAGGGGAGGATCTATTTATACCAGTTTCAGAGTTCTATTTCCTGTCCTTTCTGCTGTGAGGGGAGGAGCTAACCCATGAGTAAATGCTGCCATATATAATGATCAGGAAAAGAAAATTAAAGCAAGTATGAAATAAAAGTTGGAAACTCACCAGAACTGAAGAATTAACATATCCTAAAGCCAAGGTTGCCAAATTTACTCTGAGGAGAAACAAAGAAATAAAATCAGCAGTTTTCATCAAACAAGTTCTAATCAACAGATTAATATTTAATGAGTAGATGCAATTTTGCTCTTTCTACCAATTACTTAGAAGTTTCAAGAGTTCGGGTAACCTGGGAGACTATAAGCAGTTTAAATTACTTAAATTACTTGTTTTTACAAAAATTATACTTTTATTGGTTTTGATAAAAACTCTCCAGAAATGTAAAAACATGGAGCAATAGAATGAGTACAAGATTCAGAAAATGATTCCACTTTAACAGGCTTTTGAGAAGGCTAACATATATAAGCCCACATATATACATACATTGTAAATCGAGGCCTGTGAGCTTCAACGTACACAGAATTTTCATATCTACATTATCCGCAATCTCCTCCAATCCACTGCTTGTCAAGGAGAAGCAATGGATTGGAACTAGACATGCAAGGCCAAACTGCCAAAGGAGTAGCATTTGATTCCAAGAGTTTCACTGGGTTCGAGAGGAGGAGGAAGTGCTTCTTGTGGCTGTCCAGAAGACAAATTTGCTGTTTGTTGCATAAATTATAGTCAAGCATTTAGCAAATCCCCCTCTTTAATCTAGCACAAATGACAAAAATTTGAATTTAGGTCCTTCATATCTATCCATATTTGCATCTGTCGTAGTATTTAATACAACTAGTAGGCAATATAATAGATTAGGGGTCGGCAAACTATGGCACATGGGGTGCCTTCTCGTAGCATGAAAGGCTGCCAGACTCAAATAGGCCAACTGGGGAGATCAGAGGATTTCCCCAGCTGGTCTGGAGGGCTTTTCTCTGTGAGTGTAAGAGTGCCTATGGTATGCACCCCCAACAAGTGCAGACACCCCCTCCAATCTCCTTGGAGAGTCAAAACGTTGTTGAAGTCTACCATGAAAATGTTCTCTCTCTCTGGAAAGGTGCTGGAGTGGAGAAAGAGTGGAATAAAAGGTGCAGACCATGATCTGCAACTATCAGACCATCAGGAAATAAGGATTCATGATTCCCTCACTGGCAACAAGTATGCAAGAATGAAAGGGGCATAACAAAGCCTTTATAAAAACTTATACACACAGTCCCCACACAACAATACAGGCAGCCACACACACAAAAACTTGCATTGAAGGCAACCCCAACTCCCCCCCACAATTCCACAGACAGCCCACATTACACATACAAGTACTACAAGCAACCTACACACATTTAACATTGTACGCAGCCCACACACACACAATACTACAAGCAGTTCAAATACACCCAAACACCAACGACAGCATTCACCACACACAATAACACAAACAGTCCACATAGATAAACAATATCATAGATAGTCCCACACAGATAAATACCACAAACTTCGTACACACATACACAACAGCAGGCAGCTCGTAATCACTCGCTCAAAACAACAAATAACTCCACAAACATTCCACACATATGCCAAATCGCAAACTGCTCTACACATATACACTATACAACTACATACACTCCTAACACCACAGACATCCCACGCACAATAAATACAGCCCTTATGCATGTTAACTTGTAGAGAAATGAAATTAATACAGCAGTCAGTTTTTAGCCACAGGCTTAAAACAAGGGACCATGCACACCTAAATGCAAAGTTCAACTGTCCCATGTTTAGGTCTTCATGGACACTTTTGTAACAGTTTGGATTAGCGTGTAATAGTTTAAGAAAAACAAAATACAAAACATCTCTTTGTTATAATACAAAAATGTTAATGTATTTTTTTTTAAATTAAGAAAAGTTTTAAATTATAGTTATTACTCTAATATTATGTGCTGAGAACACCCATGTTATTTTATCTATACTTTTTTTTTGTTGGTGAAAGGTCACATGGTCATCCCGCGCACACAATACAGTGACATGTTCCCAGTATCGTTTGTCCTGCAATGTTTTAAATGGTAACATTCCAAGTCATGTTATTAAATAGATAAAATAGGCTAAAAAAGGAAACAGGAACTAGATTTCCAACTCGAGCGTCCGTTTAGTATTTCTTAAAAAAACAACAACTGTACAAGCATCAAACATCATACCCTTCCACGTGCAGCCATATATTGTACTGATTACAAAGCTCTTTCAGTCTTGCTAGCTTGTCTGTGTGTCCTGCACCTGGTGTACCTTAAAGAAAATAAAACACAAAAATTACCTTAATAAATACATTCACAAACTGGAGAAAAGATTAGTATTTGCAAATAATAATAAATAAATATCCCAATAAATGCCTAAAAAAGATATTACTGGAGAGACAAGTGATGAAACACCCTTCCCTCCACAGCACATAATGATTAAGATTTGGACCAATCAATGGGAGGCAGCAGCTGCTGAGCATTCCTTCCACAGTCCTGTTTTCAAGGTACCTGTAAAGTGCTCTATAGTGTGGTGTAATACACATAGAAACATGGAATGTGACGGCAGATAAGAACCATTTGGCCCATCTAGTCTGCCCAATTTTCGAAATACACCACATAGGAGAAATGTTTAACTACACTGCATGTCTTGTGATTCACAATAGCAGTTTCGGTTTTGTTTGGTTTTATTTAAAAATAAATAAATCATTAGTGTATATTTGTTAAACCTACAGCTTGCTAGCTGAGGACTATGACTACGATCATCCCTGGAAATTATGGAGTTTCTGTCTAGCAGATGGATGACTACATGAACACTAATAGGGCTATTCACCAAAGTAAGATCAGAAGGTGATTTTCTGATACAAAGGCCAAAACTGCAGAACTGGAAACTTAGTTGATTTACAGAATTTTTCCAGTTTGGCTATTCTGGCCTTCAATTTGCAATTAACTGTGAATTCTCTCAGTTTACTTAATAATCCTGTGTTATATTAAATATATCATTTAGCATCAATGTACTGAGGTTTTAAAAAATGTCTGCTTTTCCTTTGTTGCTGGCGATGCTTGCTTTAACCAGGAAGTGACAGATTTCTCAGCCAGACTGTTTTAAAATAGAAACAAAAAGGAGAAGCATTGCGCTTGTGACCTTAACGCACACAAATGTGCAATGCTTCTCCTGCCACACAGGAAAAACATACATTTTCACCATATAAATAAATGGTAGATATTCATAAAAAGAAGAATACTGAGGTCATCTATTTAATTTAAGAGGACTGTGAATCTATTTTACATGCATTCATGGTTTCCAGTTATCTCTGTAGGGAAGAAACCATGTATTTGCAGATCAATGAATGTAATTAAAGGAACACTCCAAGCACCGTAACCACTACAGGAGTGCCCTGGCACCTCCATTGCAAGTTCTTATCTGGGGTTTGCCTTGCTCCGCTTCCCACCTGCACTACATCAGGAGCTTCCGTTAGCTCTCCATAACTAAGCTCTGCAGTGCTCAGTGGCTAAGGGTGTCGAGTGATTGCTCTCAGTCAATGATATAGGCACTACACAGACAGGTTTAGCTCAACTAAAGAGATGGTGGCCCCCATGTAAGAAGCCAAACAATTCTAAAATGTTTTTTACTACTTCTACTACTAAGAAGGGGGAGGAGGACAATCACTGCAGTTGCTATGGTGCTTGAAATGTTTCTTTAAGCATGCTCTCTACAGCCTCTAACAAAATAGATTCAATGTCAGGGAAGGCAGGAAAAAATAAAACATAGCAAAGAGAGAATCCAATTATTAGTATCACTCAGGAAAAACAAGAGTTGACATCAGTAAGTGATAGCCCTATTCATGTTTTTTTTTTTTTTCTTGGGGAATTTGTGGACATGACCACACATGCACACATTAGCAGTAATGGTTCCCTAATAAAATACCACGAAGGAGCTTATTAAGCACAAGCTATATTGTTTCTAACAAAGATGACATCATTTGCAAATAAATGGAGCTATGTACAACAAAGAAGTATGCCAATCAAAGTAACATACCAGCATTGGCCACCAACAGAAGAGGACATTTTCCAGACTGAAGGTCATCTTTTAGAAGTCGATCCAGCAATGCCACATCCTGAAATCAAGATGGCAGTTTCAGTAAAATATTCAACCGTTTGTTTTATATCCAAATATAAAGATTAAAACTTCTCGCAAACTTTACAGCAAATTAAAATGGCTGCTCAGCAGCATAGCTAAATCACAAAGTAATTTTGTCCATTTTTGTACTAACCCTCTTGCGCCCTAAAGCTAACCTTCATGCAACTTTTTTTTTTTCTTTTTTTTTTTTATTAATGTTATCCCCCAAAAAACGTAATAATAGAACCATCACACAGAACTTTTTGTTTTATTATTAGTACTAAAACCTGTCTTTTTTTTTTGGATTTTTTTCCTTTTTTAACATGTATTATACATACATATAAAATATTACATAGACAATAAAATACATACAAAGATAAATACAGGAAGACATTCAAAAAGTATTTCAATACTTATAGCTCTAGCTCCTTATTAAACATTATTCATGTTCTCCGCAGAAAATATTTCCAACCTTTCAGTACAGAAAGGAAGTATCAGATGCATAAGATAGAATAGCGTTCACTTTTCTCTCTTCTACTGAGCTAATATTACACACTTACACACACAAAACATAACTAACAATAAAGTTGACATTATATTCATGATGTTTATTATATCCTTCCTAACACCTATTTACTGCCACCCTTTAAGGGGACTCCTTTTTATCTTTAAATAGACTATCTTATATTGAATTTTCACCCTTCATTCAACTTATGTACAGGTAAACAAAGATATTTTAATGAAATATGCAAATAGGTACGAGCATTCTGTTAACAGTTGATTACCATCTGATGCTGGGATCCAAACATGGTATTACAAGGCACACGGCAGAGGCAGGAGAGAGGAAGTCCGAGCTGCAAGACATACCGTATTATTAAATAACACAATACATTAAGTTCTTTGCATCATATTTGCATTACTGTCTTGTACTATAAAGTGGGAAGAGATATTGATCGGATCTACATGATTGTTCCTTTCCATTAATTCAATTTTGGGGGGGTTTTAACGCTTTGTCAGTGGGAGGGAAGAGGGGGCAGGAGCGGTGCATAGGAACACGTTTAGTGTTAGGAATACAACTGTGTAGGGGAAACGTTTTTGGAAGACAGCCAAGGTACACAGTGAAAGGGGGATAACCCCTAGTAGAAATGAATACAAAACAAACGAAGTGTGTACCTTCAAGGAGGACTAGTCGAGGCCTGAAACTATTACACTAAATGTGTGGAATACAGGCTCATCTAAAAGGGACCACAAGGTCCAAAAAATAAAAAAGCAAATTTATTGAAAATAATTGAAAAATAATAATAATACTAAAATCTAAGAATAACACAGAGATCTGAATATATATATAAGTTAGACTCTGATTGTAATAGGAATGAAACCCAGAAATATAGTAATATATACAAAATAAACTCTGATTGGGTGATAATATATAAACCTATTCCTAGCGCACGTCTGCGCAAGAGGAATAAAAAAAGAAAAGAAATGGGGGGGTGGAGAGGAAGGTAAAAGAATTCCAATTACAGAAAGTGGAAAAGATAGAAAAATAAATAAGGTAGCGTGTTAGAATGCTCCTGCATACAGAATCCTAGTACGTGTGGCTAGATATATGTGATCACACCTCTATGGGTGTGTTCACAGCCCCATAGAGGTGTGATCACATATATCTAGCCACACGTACTAGGATTCTGTATGCAGGAGCATTCTAACACGCTACCTTATTTATTTTTCTATCTTTTCCACTTTCTGTAATTGGAATTCTTTTACCTTCCTCTCCACCCCCCTCACCCCCATTTCTTTTCTTTTTTTATTCCTCTTGCGCAGACGTGCGCTAGGAATAGGTTTATATATTATCACCCAATCAGAGTTTATTTTGTATATATTACTATATTTCTGGGTTTCATCCCTATTACAATCAGAGTCTAACTTATATATATATTCAGATCTCTGTGTTATTCTTAGATTTTAGTATTATTATTATTTTTCAATTACAACTGTGTAATACTAGCAAGTGACAATTTGCCTTTAATAATAAGTGTGTTCTTACATACAATTATAACACAGGTCTATTTCTTAAAGGATCACTATAGTGTCAGGAAAACAAATTGTTTTCCTGACACTATATAACCCTTAGGTTCCCCCCCCTCCCACTCCGACGTCAGCAGCCAGAGCTGCGCGCGCATTAAAAAAGCCCATAGGAAAGCATTTCTCAATTTCTCAATGCTTTCCTATATATGTTCTGCACACTGAATGCGATTTACGCATTCAGCGTCGCAGAAGCGCATCTAGCGGCTGTCAGGAAGACAGCCACTAGAGGCTGGATTAACCCTGCAATGTAAACATAGCAGTTTCTCTGAAACTGCTATGTTTACATCTGAAGGGTTAAAACCTGGGGGACCTGGCACCCAGACCACTTTATTGAGCTGAAGTGGTCTGGGTGACTATAGTGGTCCTTTAACTATTTGAATATCAGTTTGGTGTTAGAAGATTTCTTCTAACAGTCGCATAAAAAATCATAACTAGAAAACTGGGGTTAATGGTTCCAAATTACCTGATTACAAAGAGACTGGCCGAGTCCTGGCCTTGAAGCAGCACTAATGTAAATAACAGGCTGTCTGTTACATAAAACACTGAATCCTTCCGTTGTGTAATCTTCGTAGCGGGAATGTATAACAAGCCTGCACACCTTAAGAAGACCTTCGCGATCATCCTCGTGATAATAAGCCGAACCATTTTCGTATCTTTAAAAAAAAAAAATATTTCCGTATAAAACTATCCATACCGTCATATTTATGGATTATGCACTCTACTGATATTCTTGCCAATGTTTACCTTGATATGTAATGCATTACTGAAGATATAAGTATTTATTTGAAAAGAGAATCAATTCCTGCACTATGATAAGTAAACGTATTCTTGAGAAGTCACTTAAATCAACTGCAAGATTCTTTTATCACTTTTTGATCTCAAAGTTTCAAAGAACCAAAGACAAACACTACATTGAATAGTCCCAGAAAGGTGCAATGGTGCTTTTTAAGGCTGATAATTTGTTCACAGAGAGCCTAGCCTGTACATTGGTACAACATGTTTTGTTCTTTGGTCTAAAACAGCAGGTCACTGCAAAATGGATCTAAAGTAATGTGGGTTTGGATATATGTAGGTGACAATGTGATTTTTGCTTATTTACATACTTAGCACTGAATGCTGGAAGGGTAGTTGAAATGCTTTCATAGTTGCCGTCTATTTTTCTAAAGTACTTTATGTTATGTAGATGCTGTACATGTACATATGGATATACAAAAAAGATACAAAGACATACATAGACCTACATACACATAAAATATTTTATCTTTTATTTGCATGGAAATATGTCCAGGAGTACATCTTAAGCTAAACTTATATTTTATAGTGTCGAATACTTGACAAATGTTCTGTTCACAGATCAAGCTATTAGATATTTAGTATTTGTCTGATTAGTGGATTTTGTTCAGGTAACATAGCATTAGTAAAAAAAAAAACCCCTCAATTCTTTTTCACTTGGAATAGTGTGTGATTTAGCAGCAGTCTGGCCCTTGTATCCTACCTAGTGCCTTAACAATACAGATATGTGTTAGGCTTTGTAATGCACATTTACCTGAATAGCCTACATAGCCACAGTGTTGTGTCAGACAGAATTCTGGTGGTCAGCTTCCTTAATCGCTCCCTGCCCAGTACAGAGATATAAGCAGCTAAGCTGTGTCCTAGCAGGGCCATGTGTCCCTGTTCTCCAACATTCTGAATTCGCCTAAAATCACAGAAATATAAATTGTTAGAAGACATCTTATTACAACCAGCTATGGAGCTCAATGTAAGTGACAAACAGAATTATCTCATGTAAAGTCATGGTTTAACCATTTTAATTCGATGTGCTCTGGGGGATCTCATTTGTAAATGGCCAACCTGTCATATGGTTGGTATGCAATTCAAACCATCAATTCATAAAGCACTGTTTTGACTTATCAAAGGATCTGGAGTTGGCTTGGTCAACAACTGACACTGAAAATGCAGTAAGGTGGCTAGCCCCCCCCCCTTACGCTCCTTAAAAGCATGAAAAACTCACCTTATTTCCAGCGCCGTGCAGGTCAGCCGGCACTGGCCCTGCCCCCTTGGTGACATCATCAGGATTGCCGATTTTTAGCCAATCCATGGGGAAAGCTTTGGATTGGCTAAAATCGGCTAGGGGGAGGGGCAAAATGACATTTTGACCAATCAGCACCTCCTCTTAGAGATGCATTGAATCAATTAATCTTTATAAGGGAAATTCCCCATGCAGAGCGTGGAGATGCTGAACGGCACTGCTGCCTACTGTATAGCACTGAGCCAGGAAGCACCTCTAGTGGCTATCTGAGGAGTGGCCACTTGGAGGTGTCCCTAGGGGCAATGTAAACACTGCCTTTTCTCTTAAAAGGCATTGTTTACATAAAAACGCCTGAAGGGAGCTATTATACTCACCAGAACAACTACATTAAGCTGTAGTTGTTCTGGTGACTATAGTGTCCCTTTAATGAAAAATATATACAGAATCTATTGACTGCAAAATAACACAATGAAAGGAATTGCTCTAATAGACAGTCACAAACTTTCTAGAGATTTTGTTCAGCTGGTAAATAGTAGTCAGTCCCTTAGTACACAATGCAATGTCCTTTGAGGCACAAGCATTATTTATCTTAGGCAGAACAACAATTAATCCTCTTGCCAATACAGAAATTGCACTGCACACACTTTCAACTGCAAATTGCTGGACATTTTATAATTAATGGGGGAAAAAAGCTCCGATGTGATACGCTTGCCTAGTGTAGTGCATAGAATGTATTCCATGGAAAATGTGTGAATTCATGTTAAAACAAACTGTAAATTGTTCTAGAACCAGAAGGATTGTGTAATAGTGTATTTGTTTGTCCAGCAGTAAAATGTTAGAACCTTAAACGATTACAAATAGGAGTAATGATAAAACACACCAACTTTCATCCAGATAAAAACTTCTGCAAGTTTAGAAAGCAAACTTTTAGATCAAATAAAAAAATAAAAAACGCAGTGCTTCTCACAGATTGTCTTTTTAAATTAACCAGTTCAGAAAGCCTACCGGTAAGATTGAGGCTCCTCTTCATCCTCTTCATGCATGAGGTTCTGAACTAGCTGTAGGATGCTTACCATATCCTGACCACTGGGGGAAAAAAAAAAGATCACTATTAGGAAATGGCGGCACATGAGATGTTAACATCTAGAGCTTGTGAGATAAGCGGTCTACTAAGGTAGCATTTATGAACACCCCTAGAAAGCAGAAAAGATTATTAACGGTCAGGAAAACCATCAGTCGTTCCTCAGTCTGATCTCCTTGTGTCTACTGACTGAGGCTCTCTCATCCCTTCATCATATTAGTACTTAATACACTGTACCTGCAAGCAGTAAATGTATGAACTGCTGCTGCTACAATCAAGATGCAGTGGATGTACATAGGACTGATTGAATGCGCAATAAGGATATCCTTGAGATAAAAGAGTTAAAGGGATACTCTAAGCACCAAAACACCTCTATATAATGAAGCAGTCTTTGTGTATAAATCACAAAGCTGTCTCATTGCTAATTTCTCTGCCACTTAGGAGTTAAATCACTTTTTCTTCTGTGAACGCATTCCTAGCGCTTCTTCGCTGGCCATGACTCACACAGCAAACATGAAAAAATTATTTAATTTTTAATCAGATGTGACAGCTTTGTGTTTACTTTAGAAGTTTTGAAATCCAACTCTGTTAATTTAACTTTAATCGCACATGGGAGGTTCCTGCTGGCTACTAACAAAGAAGGAGATAATAAATTCTGTGCAATGAAGGAAATTTAAACATTGGATTTCTCTTTACAGAAAATGTGTAGGGAGACTGTAGGTCTCAAGCAGGGGAGGCGTGACACGGGCTACATTAACAAAGTGATTTAATTCCAAAATGGTCAAGAATTGAGCAGTTAGACTATAGCGGCATGATCTATACACCAAGACTGCTTCATTAAGCTAAAGTTGTTTCGGTGCTTTTAGTGTACCTTTAAAAGTTTTTTTAAAAGAATAAAGAACCGTTTAATAAGTTTATTCCCTACTGTATCTGCCTCGTTTGTAATGTTTGGGTTGTCCCAGATTTCACTCTTGGCCATGTGCAAATATTTTTCTAGCCACAATGCTGGCCATCACCCACCTTCCTTGAAGTGGCCCAGGGATATCCTTCCTCGTGTATTTGTTGATATCCCCTTCATCATCTGCTGACCTGAATAAAAGCAAAATAAAACAAATTCCATATCACTGCAATCAACTGGCAAAGTCAAGAGTTTTTTTTCCAAATACGGTTTACTCTCTGTTTAGTACGTATGTTCGGCTCCGGCAAGCCTCCAATGACGATAAGGAAAAGGTCGGGCTATGTTCCGCTTCATGCCATACAAGGACTAGGTAGTGGGCAGTGATATACTGCAAGCATCAGCTGAGCATGTTCACTCAATTGACATCCCCAATCTTTGGTATGGCACGTGGTGGAAGCAAAGCTTCGCCTCTGGCATATAATCATTGGAGGCTGAGCTTCAGGCTGCCGGAGACAGCAAATCTTTACTGAACCATTTAGTGGTGATGCAGGACTAAGCACCTAGAGACTCCAGGAACTATAACCACTTCAATCTGTTGAAGTGGTTAATGGTGCTTCCAGTGGTCCTTTATTTTTAAACTACAATTATACCCACGGAGGTGTCCTCTGCATAGTGTTTGAAATGCCCACTAAATGTTACAGTTTTTTTTTCTTTTTTAATTTAGTTGAACCCGACACTTCAAAATGGTCAGTAAACATTTGAGAAAATTATTTGTTACTAACTTTTTGCTCACTTAAAACACGAAAATACTGCTAGATGGAAAACAATGTGGATATTAAAATGGAACAAATAATTAAAGATAGTTGCAACACCTTAGAAGAAACTGATTTTGACAAATGATTTCCTTTTAACATACAGTTGCAAGAAAAAGTATGTGAACCCTTTGGAATGATATGGATTTCTGCACAAATTGGTCATAAAATGTGATCTGATCATCATC
The DNA here is from genome assembly GCA_933207985.1 of Pelobates cultripes. NCBI lineage: Eukaryota > Metazoa > Chordata > Amphibia > Anura > Pelobatidae > Pelobates > Pelobates cultripes. Next base: position 112,462,750 of record OW240918.1, read on the forward strand.
TAAGTAACAACAATAGACAATCACAGTCTGCTTAAACTAATAACACACAAATAATGAAATGTTGCCATGTTTTTATTGAACACACCATGTAAACATTCACAGTGCAGGTGGAAAAAGTATGTGGACCCCTAGACTAATGACATCTCCAAGAGCTAATTGGAGTGAGATGGTCAGCCAACTGGAGTCCAATCAATGAGATGAGATTGGAGGTGTTGGTTACAGCTACCCTGCCCTATAAAAAACACACACCAGTTCTGGGTTTTCTTTTCACAAGAAGCATTGCCTGATGTGAATGATGCCTCGCACAAAAGAGCTCTCAGAAGACCTACGATTAAGAATTGTTGACTTGCATAAAGCTGGAAAAGGTTATAAAAGTATCTCCAAAAGCCTTGCTGTTCATCAGTCCACGGTAAGACAAATTGTCTATAAATGTAGAAAGTTCAGCACTGCTGCTACTCTCCCTAGGAGTGTCCTTTCATGGGAGGATACCACAGAGGAAGCCACTGCTGTCCAAACAAAACATTGCTGCACGTTTACAGTTTGCACAAGAGCACCTGGATGTTCCATAGCAGTACTGGCAAAATATTCTGTGGACAGATGAAACCAAAGTTGAGTTGTTTGGAAGAAACACACAACACTATGTGTGGCGAAAAAAGGCACAGCAAACCAACATCAAAACCTCATCCCAACTGTGAAGTATGGTGGTGGGGGGCATCATGGTTTGGGGCTGCTTCAGGGCCTGGACGGATTGCTATCATCGAAGGAAAAATGAATTCCCAAGTTTATCAAGACATTTTGCAGGAGAACTTAAGGCCATCTGTCTACCAGCTGAAGCTCAACAGAAGATGAGTAGCAACAGGACAATGACCCAAAGCATAGAAGTAAATCAACAACAGAATGGCTTAAACAGAAGAAAATACGCCTTCTGAAGTGGCCCAATCAGAGTCCTGACCTCAACCCGATTAAGATGCTGTGGCATGACCTCAAGAAAGCGATTCACACCAGACATCCCAAGAATATTGCTGAACTGAAACAGTTCTGTAAAGAGGAACGGTCAAGAATTACTCCTGACCGTTGTGCACATCTGATCTGCAACTACAGGAAACGTTTGGTTGAAGTTATTGCGGCCAAAGGAGGTTCAACCAGTTATTAAATCCAAAGGTTCACATACTTTTTCCACCTGCACTGTGAATGTTTACATGGTGTGTTCAATAAAAACATGGCAACATTTCATTCTTTGTGTGTTATTAGTTTAAGCAGACTGTCATTGTCTATTGTTGTGACTTAGATGATGATCAGATCACATTTTATGACCAATTTGTGCAGAAATCCATATCTTTCCAAAGGGTTCACATACTTTTTCTTGCAACTGTATGAAGAAGCCCTTAAGGTTAATACGAGAGGTCATGCAGGCTTAGAGAAACCTGTTTGTCGGCTCAAAGGAGTGGAAACCAGGAAACAAAGCACATGACAAAGTGCACAAAGCAGTTTTACAGCTTTGTTTAACTGCCTTATCTGTCCGGTGTCCTTTTCCTGCAGGTGTATCCAACTGTATAAATTACGTACGTGGAATGATTGAGCTGGCATTAGTTTTATAGGGCATTCTATTTTTCATGAAACACAGTACCTCGGATTCTCTTCCAACATTTTCATGGCTTCGTTAAGGTTCTTTCCCATTTCTGCCAAGGTTGGGTCAACCATCTGCAAGGAGCATGAGTAACAAAATATAGTCAGTCAGTCAGTCAGTTAAACAATGCCAGTAGAAACTAAAGGGTATTTCTACAGTATGTGTGTGTGATCTATCAATCTATTCACACAGAGAAAAGAGAACATTGCACAATCTGAGATTAGAAGACAGACATGAATATTTCATTTTGCAAGCATTATGGATCCCATTGGTGTATTTTGAAAAGTACTTAAAACCTTAACATTCATGTGAACCAAAGTACCCAGTGTTTTTTATAATCATACACAGTACACTAGGCACATGATCAATTTAAAAAGCTTTATCAAAGGATGCATACAAACACTTTTAGCAATTTTTCCATAAATCTAACTCTGCATCTCCAAACACACCTTCACATATAACACATTTGGTATTAATGTATTTCACTTTTGTTTACATTTTAATAAGACTTTTCTCATACAGCTTCTGGTTTATAGCCTTCCCTCCTGCAACATGTGAAGTCAGACATTCAGCCAACCTCCATATCTTAAAGGGGCACTCCGGAACCCTAAACAGCTTTAGCTTGCTGAAAAGCTTTATGTGTAAAGAGTGTGTCCTATTTTTTCATTTTGCAAAAAAATGCAGATTTCAATAGATATTGACACTTTTATAAAATAACCTGGTTACACCCCCTTGGCCTTTAAGCAGACAACAGGTGATGCTACTTCCTGGTTTTGTTAGCTCAATGCAGCTGACCTCAAGAGGCAGCAATTGCCCAGAGCACCTGCCTTACAAAGATTTCTCATTGAGCTGTATTGGAAAGTCTGAGATTGGACAGCCACAGAAAGTCTGGGTGGAGTTAGAAGGGGAGAGCTTGCAAAGGCAGCAGACAAGAGATCTGCAGTTTTTGCATGCTGTTTTAGGTATATTTCCAATGAAAAAAAAATACATTATTAAATGCATGCAAGTTTTCTTTTGGTGTATATCTACTAAAGAGTGATTTTTATTTATTTTGTACTTGGGCAGTAGAGTGTCCCTTTAAGATACTCTTTGAAAACTGACCTAATCAAGTTCATCTTCATGCAACAAGCTTAAAAACGTATCCATCACTCTTTATTAGAATCACCAAGAGGTTGTTACAAGTACCAATCCCCATCAATCTCACCCGTCCATTTATAAAGAATGAGACCCCCATGCAATGTTTATTGAAGGTCGGCAACTCTCTTTATACGGTTTATAATATATTTATATTGTGTACAAATATTCCCTCCAAGACGCTAAAGATATATCTGAGTAGACACAATGGTTCACAGATGCACAAACACATACTCCCACAATTGCCATTTGTTTGCAGTTGTAATTAATGGCTGCACACTCAACAGATTTTTTTTACTGATGTGTCTGCCATAACAGAAGAGAGAGGGCAACATTGCATTTTTTCCTCTTAATAATCCCCTATGTGCAGAATAGAAGAATACAATTATATTTTATGATAAAACAGAATTTATCAGAAGAAAGCAAGCCTTGTCTGGTGTATACAGATGTGTGTTTAAATATTCAGCCTCACTTACTCAACACCATACAAATTTTTCTTCGCTAGGAGACCTAGATTTTATACATTTGCTTCAGCTTAGACAAACCGCGGATGCAGTTGTCATGGTAACAGGCTGAGAACTTTTGGACTAGTTAAATAATGTAGCGAATTTTGAATTGTGAAATGCTAATCACTTGATTTTTTTTTATCTCACTTTTCATACTTGGGAAATTGGAATGTATAACTATTCCAGTCCTTTATACTGCTGTGGGCTACATGAGAAGTTTTACAAAACAGATCATCAACTTCACAACTTTACTTTTCATCCATTAAATTGTAGACTAACTGGATTATTCACCAAGTGGGTATTTAAAATAAACTTAACATTTAAGGTCAAAGTAGCCAAACTGAAGACATAGCTGACTTAGAGAATGCTTCAAATTCAGCTATTTTGACCTTGAAATTCACTTTGCATTCTCACTTTAGTTAATAGGTTTAGATCCATGAACCACCACCATTGCCTGGTTTGTAGTAAGCAATTGCATCATGACCGTTCTTAAAGGACCACTATAGGCACCCAGACCACTTCAGCTTAATGAAGTGGTCTGGGTGCCAGATCCATCTAGGATTAACCCTTTTTTTTTTTTTTTTTTTTTATAAACATAACAGTTTCAGAGAAACTATATATATAATATGGTTAATCCAGCCTCTAGTGGCTGTCTCTTGACAGCCGCTAGGGGCGCTTGCGTGCTTCTCACTGTGAAAATCACAGTGAGTAGACGCCAGCGTCCATAGGAAAGCATTGTAAATGTCCTACGAACTGGCTGAATGCGCGCGCGGCTCCTACCGTTCTCCTAACTTGCCTGGGAGAGGAACGAGCAGCGGTACAAGTTTCTCTGGAGTTTGCGGGCTCGCGTAGCAGGCCCAGAGTTCCAGACACTAGACGACCATGTCCTGCTGCCTACGTTCAGGAAACAAAATGGCCGCCATTCACTAGAGCATGTGTGTTCGGTTATACGAATGGCGGCCACACAGGAAAAGCACTTGAACTATTTTTTTTTTTTTTGTTAAAGTTAATGATCGAGGGGTGATCTGTGTACGAAGGATATAAAAGGGGAGACTACACACGCTCCATTCGGTCCAGGAACAAGGGGGTACAGATCAATTTGGGAAATATGGAGATAGGCACGGGCAACCGAAGGGAATAATACAGAGTTTGCCACAGGCTTGTTGAAGTTTTCTTTTATCGATCTTCCTAGAGAACCACGCTTCCACATTGTACCCAATTTGTGGCTAAGTTTTCTACTATTGTTTTGTATTTTTGCTTATTACTTCCTATTACCTGTGGGCCTACATCCAGGCCCTGGGAGTTGAGCTATTCCCATTCCAAGCCCATACATACCACACTCTCCTACGTCGGCATTGCAAACCTCATTTTTAAAGGCCACCTTTCCTATGGCTGAATGAATATCCCTTCCAATTCCACGCCGTGCAAAATCGATGTCAAAGGGAATTTCAATACTCAATAGCAATCAGGTCTCCTTCATATCACACAAAGATGTTTTAGATACAGAAGGTAGATATGGTCTACACCACGGGGAAACTATAAGCCCCAAACTCTGATCAAAGAAATTTCGTCCACAAAATGTTGTCCAAACTTTCACCAATCCAACAGGGCATAACGCTCATCTGTGGAGATTTCTCTACCACAGGTATCTAAACTCCACAATGTGCACAACGTTCCTGGCAAAGCTTTGAGTTATTGGAAATGCACAACTTATATGACATTTGGAGGGTTCTTCTCCCTGGGGAAAAGACTATACACACACACTTCTCTCAGGTCCATAACAAGTACTCACGCGTAGATGGGTTTTTATTGACTGGCACACACCTAGACAAGATATTGTACTGTTCGGACTAATGTTACAGTGTTCCTTTTACTGTACCAACACCTTGTTTATACAGCATAAATTACAGTAGCATCTACAGTTTGCATGAAGCCAGAAACAGACAATAGTCTGGTACAGAGCAGGGGATAAATACAACACAACCATATGTTTCACACATCAGGAAACCTAAAAATAATTTCTGCAGGTGGTAATCCAAGACTAAACTTATATTTAATAGACAATGTCAAAGAACTGGATAATTAAAGGGTTACTCTAAGTACCATGACCATTTGAAGTAGTCATGGTGCTTGGTGTCCGTACGTGCAGCATTTTACTATAAAAACACGGCACACTGATTTAATTCGCTTTGATACTGATGTGAATTCTGTGCAGAGGACAATTCATTGGCCAAGAGCGATTAGCTGACACTCTCTGCCAATGGATGAGTGGCAAAATCAGCAGCAGACTTCTGAAGCTCTGCAGAAGAAAGATGTCTTAAACGTGTCTACAGAGGAGACCAGGCGCCCGGTGGGAGACCAGGCAAACGGGCAAAACTTTCCAAAAAATCTGTTTGCTCTAGGGATGCACCGAAATGAAAATTCTGGGCCGAAACCGAAAATTCAGGATGCCTTTGGCCGAAAACCAAAAATGACCTTTTTCCCCCAAATGATTTTAAATTATTTTTCTTCTAATATTAGACTTTTTAATGAATCTAATATGAAAAACTTCAATTTTCCCTTCCCTGTACCTTAGTCCCTCCACATTAATGTTCCTCACCCCTCTCTCCCCCCCCCCCCGTCCCATGGTGTTCTTTCTTTCCTTCTCCCCACCCCGTCCCATGGTGTTCTTCTCCCCACCCCGTCCCATGGTGTTCTTCTCCCCACCCCCGTCCATGGTGTTCTTTCCACCTCCCTGTCCCATAGTGTTCCCCCCTCCCCGTCCCATAGTATTCTCCCCAGCCCTCGGTCCCAAGTGCAGTATTCTTGACTTTTCATGTTATCATTACTATCTTTCATTGTGATATATAATCATCTGAAATGTTAATGCAAGCATGTCTGTTACACTATGCACTACAGAAATATATATATATATATATATATATATATATAAATTTAACATTTAAAAAAAATTATAATTTAGGCAAATTTTACCCATATTCGGCCAAAAAGTTTGGTGCATCCCTAGAATTGGACACAATGGGGGCACTTAGCAATTCAAAACATTGTTTAAAATACTGAAAGCAATCACAATGGAAACCAGTGGACGTAATAGGCATATTTCATTGGTGACTCCTCTTTCTTTCCACAGCTTTTCAGAACAGAACATTTTGTTTGAGATATATCTGTGCAGGGACATGAATGCCTCCTTGTTCAATGCATCTTCCAATAAACCAAAATATTAACAAAAACAAAGAATGTGAAAAAATATGAATCTATTTACCCAAGGCTATCTTTAATTTTACTAGTTAAAACAATGTGCATTTCTTATTAAATTTCAGATCTTACATACTGAAAAATCCCATCTATTCCATCATCACTCCTTTGATGAAATGAACAGAAATATTCTCTGAAAGATTTAGATTGACGATGAAACTTCGTCTGTTTTCCAGCCAGTTCTACACCTAGTCCAATCAATGCCATATTAAAATCTTCTGAGATAGATCAATAAAGGAAACATTTTAAACAGTTGCTTGGGCACACTGAGTAACACATGTGACAATGACATCTATTTTAGTAAAATCAACATTTAGAAATAAATATTTTTTATCAGAAGATGGCAACATTACAACACTATAAAACATATGCTTCTTAGCAAAATGCTGGCTTTCCTCCATGTTTTCATGAGTTATTATTATTATTTGAGCACCACAATGAGTTAGAGCAAACTATGGCCAGTGTTAAAAAGAAAAAGCTGACATTCCATTGAATGTAAGGGGTAGAGTGGGCTTGCTTATTAATTCCCATTGCTCATGAGAATCCTGTGGGCAATGGCAAATCAGAGTGTGTTACTGAATGTAAATGAGAAGGAAGCAGTGCACTGTATTATAAGAGCCAGGTTCATTTTCCCCAAATCAGCTACTACAAATCAAACTAAATTAGCTATAATCATACATTTCAAATTTGTTATGAAGCTAAAATCAGGCTTTTCAATAAACAATCCAAAACCTAGAACACAAACAGACAGCATTGTCACAACATGACAAGCACTGATAACTTAAGCCAACACTGAACAGTGTCAGCGTGGTGCAAACAATGAATACATAATTCCATTTATGAAGGGCCAGGATTAAAGTTTGCGAGACACTGTTTGCAATTAATGGATTCTGACGTCTAAAGCCAGTTGTTAATCCAAGATGTATTAAAAAGCTGCAGTGGTCAAGTAGTCCTTACAAGGCACTTGACACTGTAGAGCGTGATGTCAAAAATCAAAAGGATGTATTGTTTTTTCAATCAAGTGGTTATTTACCACTGTTGTGGAGGCTGCTGGGATTTGAGTTAAAGAAGTACTGCAGATATATTTTGCAGTTTTTGTAGACCCTCAAAAGGAAAAGAAAACAAAAACATTTTGTGCAGAAATGTATACTTAAAATACATTTACATCACCCACTACCTGCATAAATTAAAAAAAAAACACACTACATTTTTCAGCCTCACTTTATTTACAGTTTCTCATAATCCCATCAGCAGTTACTGTCTCCCACACGACTTTCATGTTAGCATCCTTGAACACAGTTTGCCCTCTAGGATACATTTCTTTTTTTTGCCAAAGTCTGCTCTCGACTTGCCTGTGCATTGATGCTGACTTTACAATGCTGACATAATCATTCAAAAGAAAATAAAAGTTTCAAAAGAATTTACAGAAAGGACCTGCTCATTTTTAAAAGGACAGTCTAAGTTCCAAAATCATCTCGGTTTACGTGATTTATGAGCATATATGCTACTCCTCCAAATTTGCAGCTAAAAGCACTGTTTACGTATGATAATTACCACGTGTCTAATGGCTGTCAGACAATTATTAGAAACTTCAGACTATATTTTACACCTGTAGTTAGTATGCAAAATACGCTGTAGCACTGGGTGCTTACAATGTTCTCCATGAGCGAAAGCTGTGCATGTGCTGTAGTTCATCTTTTCTATGTGAGGCATTGGATAATAGTCATCCTGCTTGATAACTACAACCAGGTAGGACCAGGCTTCTGTAAGGAGTCTGTCAGGGAACTTGCAAATCTTAAACTTAAATTAACGAATATGGTAATTTTTTTTTATAATACAACCATTGCCATGTATTGAATTATACATTTACAACATTCTATTTGCTATATAAAGGTTTAAAAACAACAATCTAGTCTACTCAACAGAGACTTGTATAGTCTCCTTAGTGTGATGCTTCATGGGAATAAGCTCCTGTGTAGCAACTGCAGGTCACCAAATCTCCCATTTAAAAAAAAAAAAAAAAAATCCCTCCAAGTGATATTTTTGTTTTTTTTTCTCATTCTTTACCAGAGACCTGGGACTCAGTTTTGTCCAATATTCAGTTGTCCCTAGTACAGGACAGAGATCTCAGACTTCCCGCCCTTGGTCTGCTAAAGCTACTTTTCAAACGTGGGAGTCACAGCCCTTAGTGCTTCTATCACTATTGGGACAACTACTTTGACTTCACTTTCAACATCCTCATTCAGCCCTTGGTATATACCTGCTTATGTGTTTTCTTTTTGATTTTATGGTATTTGCACATCCACAAACACGACAAGTTTCTCTTCCTTGTCCACCACCACAAAGTCTAGCTTGTTAGCCAGGACTGGTTTGCCTGTCTAGCTCTGGAAATTCCACAGAATCTTAGTCCTGTTATTCTCAAGTACTCCTTGTGGCAGGTCCAGTCCATATTCAGTTTGGTGGGCCTTTCAATGTATGTTGTCCCTGCTAACATTTGAGAAGCGGCTAATCTATACTAGATTGTCTCTGATGCCGCCTTGCATAGTATGCACTCTGAAATGCACACTTGTCTAGTGCAATAGCCTCCAGTTCCTATTGCTCTGCTGCCGAGTGCCTTCTCCTGCGCTGCGAGTAGTGACCCTGCACGGTCATTTTTTTTTTTTTTACTTTCCCAACTACTGGCAGATAAGCCATATCCTGTCATGACTGCTAGTGTGGTCCAGCACGCAGAACTATGTAACATCTACATAGAAAACAGAAAGGAAATAGAAAGGATAAAACGTAAACTGGTCCTTAGAATGGCTGGACTAATACGTTAGAGACAGAGAATAGTCAAGGGATAGCCGAGGTCAAGGAAGCCAGAAATACACAAATACCATTTAACAAGCCAAGACAGGGGAACCAGAAATCAGCGTAGTCAGGAATAGCCAAGGTCAAAATACCGGAAATCCCAATGACAGCAAGGATAAACGCACTCTCGGGAACCAGTACAGGAAACCTGTGGGGCGGATCTATTGATGGCCGCGACCGCATGGTCGGCGCCATCTTTGTTTTGGGCAAACTGCCCAGAGGATGTGGAGGAGCGGTTCCCGGCTGGCCGCTGAGCAGGTAAGCTCAGCTTGTCAGCGCGGTCGTGCCAGTCGGGCACAAACGCGCCATGCGGCGAGCCAGGAGCTGTGACACATCCACTATCTGCCGGTGGGAGATCCTGCACCCACCCACCCATAACTGCACCCACCGCCTACTTCTGTCTGAGTTGCTTGAAACATTCCCATAGCAGTTCATCTTTGGTTCCCATTTTTATACCATACTCATGGATGCTCTGTTTTGACCAGGATAGTGGCCTTGACACTCGGACTACGACATCCTCCCTTCAGGCTGGTGTACAGTGTCTGTATACTGACTTTGGTTGAAGGTGTGGATTTTGTTCTTGCCACTGAACTGTGCTTTAGGACCTATCTAACTTTCTGGAAGTACTTAGGTTGGCTGTTTTCCTTGCTGCCTCCTAATTTTTGCGGTACTCCGATGTACTTATAGCTATCTATGTCTCCGATGGTCCTCTGATACTTCAACCCCTTCAAAGTCTAGATCATGTTCCCTCTTTTGCCATCTTTCTTTCACAAATAGCTACTCCGAACGACATTCCTATGTCCCTGCTGCTGCAAATAATAGTTATACACGTTGAAACACTGTAGGCATCATCGTGAAAAAAATAAATGTTATTACGCCTATAAAAAGTTTTATATACTTTGAAAGTTCTTTTAAAATGCGTTAAAGTTGACTTTTGCACCTGAAAAAAAAAAAAAAAGCTTTTGAGTCTAGAGCTGGTGGAAATTTTTTAACGTTGTTCAAACAGAGAGGCATTGTGTATCTCCTTGGGGATATACAGAAACAGGGCTCAGTTTAATTCTGGGAAGCAGAATCTTGCCAGTGTAGATAGCAAATTGATATATTTTGCCAAATAAACAGACACTCTAAGCAACATCAGAACACGATTCCTAAATATGTTATGGTCCAGGTAAGCCTCTGTACCTGACTTCACACACAGGAACACTCCAAGCACCAAAACCACTGCAGCACGACGTAGTGGTAGTGTTTCCAGGAATGCCCTTGCACCTCAATTTCCACTGTAAGTAATCAGAGTAACGTTACTTCTTAGCTAGGGTCCACTGGGGGGCTGCTTCCCCTTTTCACTACATCAGCCAGCAGCGGTCTGAGCCCAGCCCAGCGATGCAGAGCTTAGCTCATTGGCTGAAAGTGATCAGAGCTAGCCTGGCATTGAAAGGCTTAGCTCAGGAGAGATTATGGAAGCTCTAAGAAAAAACTTCCAGCTCACAGGATGATGTAGAGAAGAGCAAGGTAAAAAAAAAAAAAAAATGTAGTGCTGTAGTGGTTATGGTGCTTGGAGGGCTCATTTAAATACAGGTTTCCATTCCAAACGCTATAGAGTTCCTATAATAAATATTTTGTAGGACTGGTTTTAGCTTGGCATATCCAAGGTTGCTGTGCAGCCATTATGCTCACTTTTGTGCACAAACACTTTTAACACTTTCCTTAAAGTACCACTATAGGCACCCAAACCACTTCAGCCACTTCAACCCTGCAGTTGAAAATATAGCAGTTTTAAAGAGACACTAGAGGTGCTTCTGCGATTTACACTGAGTAAATCGCACTTATTTGACGCTGGAGGTCCACTGAGTAATGCTTTCCTATGGGCGGGTTTGAATGCGCGTGAGCCTCTGGGCGTGCATGCGCGTTCGGCTCCTCTCTGGAACTGACGTTGGCAGGGGAAGAGAGGTCATCAGCACCAAGGGAGCCCGGCGCTGAATTAGGGTAAGTGGCTTAAGGGCTTTTAACCCCTTCAGTGCTGAGGGAGGGGGGCACTCCAAGAGCCTATAGTGCCAGGAAAATGGGTTTGCTTCAAAATATTAGTACTTCTTTAAATGAAACTGCCAAGTTTAAAAAAAAGTCATATTACAAGATTTCAAAAAACATTACCTACAGCCAATTACTTTGCTTACTTGCACAGAAGAGGAAAAAAAATACGAAGTGCCAAGTTGAGCATATTTTTCCCCAGTTGACACAATTAGAAATTCTACCTTATGCAGTGTGAAATGGTAATCTGCATGAAAAAAAAACATATGTAACAATCGCATAGCTGGCTTGGATTTGCGACGATTATTGTGTTCATTGTGTAAACACTCAAAGAATTCAAAAGGAAAAAACAAACAAAAAAAAAACTCTGGTTATTCTTGTATCATCATAAATAAAGAGTGTTGGTGAGCAAATAAGGTTCCATAAATAAATGACCCAAAGTAAAGAAAAGAGAAGGAAAAAGTAAGTAAGAGCAAGGTAGAGGGGGTTAAAAGAAAACCTCAAGAACCATACCAACTACAACTTGTTGTAGCAGTTACAGAGTTCCACGGCTATTCACCTGAAAACAGTATACAGAGACTGTACATCAGCCTGAAGGATCTAATAAGGGTCAAGGTCACTGTTCTGGACGGTTTTATCATGGTTTGACAATTTACCAGGGTCAACCTACATCTGTTCTTCTTCAGCAGGGGAAGCCAAAAGTTGCATTGGAGCAAAACAAAACCTCAAAAAAAATCAATTGCGGAGTGCTGAAACAGTTTGACACGTTATCATTGCATGGGTCTAGGGCACTCCTTGCACTATAACAACAACAGGCTTGGAGGTAGAAGGAATCCACACTCTTCTAGGTCAATAACACAGGGTGCTGAACTTGGCCGAGGCAGGCATACCCCAATACACACGTGAAATAACAGAGATGGCCCAGGCAGTCAGGGGTGACTCATAAGGCAGGACACTTCAGGCACCCAGACCACTTCAGCTAATTGAATTTGTCTGGGTGCTGTGCCCCTATTGCACTGAGTGCTGCAAAGTAAAACATTGCAGACGTAGATTGCTTACGTAATTCAAACGGACCTTTGGTTGGTTATCTGACGCTGGACGTCCTCACAGACCTCCAGCGTCAGTTTTTTTCCCATAGAAAAGCATTGAATAATGCTTTCCTGTGGGGAGCTCTAATACACGCGGCCATTGCCGCGCATGCGCATTAGGTCTCCCCCGCCGGCTGACATTGGAGAGGGTAGAGCATGGGCGGAGCCTGATCCAGCGCCGAGTGACATCAGTGCTGGATTCAGGTAAGTAGTTTTAACCCCTTTAGCGACATGGGATGGGGGCACTGCAGGTTTGTTTTCCTGGCACTGGAGAGTCCCTTTAATGGAGATAAATGAATATTAGATAAAGCAATGTTTCGACCTCCAAATTAGTTCAATACCATATCAATTTAAAATGTTATCTGTAATTTTACGCAGAATCTTTGAGAAAGATGTAACCCCATCTTTACCCTGAATTTCAGGTAAGGTTCTCCAAGCTCCAAAGGACCTAGAGAGAAGGAATGTTCAAGGGGAATGGTGGCCCATAGCACAGATTGCAACTCCCCCAACAGTTTTACTTTGGGGCATTGTCACTTTATATGAAGGAAATTACCACTTTGACCACTCAGCTTACAGAGGCCCATAGTGGTCATTTCTCATTTAATACAGAGTATCTTTAGAGTTACAAATTAAACAATGCTTGTCTATGAGACGTTTCTGATTAGACAGAGATCATCATGATTGATGGTGCAGAGGAGACGGTCTCGGTGCTGGATTACAGGTAAATTTAAAGGGACACTAGTCACCAGTGCAACTACATGTATTCCTGACCCTATAGTGTTAACACGACCATCTAGCCCCTGGGCCCCTCATGCCTCCATAAATATAGTAAAAATCTTACTGTATTCAAGCCAGAAGCTGTAAATCTGTATGCTGTTAGACTCAGGAAAAACAAGCAGTCTGCTGACATGTGATAGCCTGATCCAATCACAGTGCTTCCCATAGGATTGGCTGAGACTGACAAGGAGGCAGATTAGGGGCAGAGCCAGCATGAGTCAAACACAGCCCTGGCCAATCAGCATCTCCTCATAGAGATTCATTGAATCAATGAATCTCTATGAGGAAAGTTCAGTGTCTGCATGCAGTGGGAGGAGATACTGAATCACAGGATGCTCGTGCACATCAGATCTGAGTGGATGGAGGCATATTATGCCTCCATTAACTCAGAAGTCCCTCTGGTTCACTCTGAGTGACTGCAACTGGAGGTGTTCCTAGCTTTCAAGGTAAACACTGTATTTTCTCAGAAAATACAGTGTTTACATGAGAAAGGCTGCAGGGAGCTATAGTTCTCACCTGAAGTTGTTCAGGTGACTTTAGTGTCCCTTTAAATTTGATATCTCCTCTTTTTTAGGGTGGGGGAGAGAGGTTAAACAGAATGGGGTCAGTAACCTAAACTGATCGACATATCTGACTTGAAACATTGTATATTTCCAAAGTCAGAGTGTTCCACCAAAGCTACTAAAGCTAAAGGCACATAGACGCAATGTTTACATTACCTACGTGCTGTGTCATGAAAGTACATACGGAATGCTGGTGAAGGAATATTCCAGCCGTTTCAAACTTTTTGTATTCGTGCATAGAATCAAAATGTAGCTATATATGAAATGATATGTTTTTCTCTTCTCTCTTCAACAGTTAGATTTTAAATACGCAACCTTGCATTGTAAATGCTTTCATACTTCAACAAAATTATCTCAAAAGAAATCTCAAATGTCAATAACTACAAATGTAACTGCATTTCTCAAGTGCAGAATATTACATTCTGGGGAGAAATAATAAACGTCAACTATTCATTTCCATTCTACACAAAGAAGAAATACTAAGCAAGCATTTAATATACTGCATTTGGGTTGCTGGCATATGACAGCTACACAGTGCCCCGCTGTCCAAATTCACTTAGAATAAAGAATTTGTTTGAATTTGCAGACAGCTGACCTGCTTCCTGCCATGTGCGAACACAGTTCCTGTTGTCAGGGACACGTTAGGTCATTGGCTTCATTTTTACATTTTGTAAAATGCGTGTCTTCTAATATAAAGCAAAAAAAAAAAGGAAAAGAAAAAATATTTTTTTTTTGTATGTTTCTCTTTGAAAACCACAACTGTAGAAAGTGTTCCTTGGGTTTGTCTTTTGTTTTATTAGTCAGCCCACAAACCAGAGTATGAAACCAGTGTAGTACAAACATTCAGTCAAAGACACCATTTAAAGGGCTCTCACACAAGAACCTACTGAGACTATGGAGAGATTGAGGAGAACCCGTGACAAGTCCACATGTTAAACCACCAGTTCTATCCCAGCTAGATTGGTTCAACTCTGGGCCACAACTGTAAACACAGATTACTTATCAATTCAGTTATTAAATGGTCATCCCAGGCAAACAGGAAAACTGATAAGCTCAAAGCATATCGCATTACATCCTGGTACATTATCTATTAAGAAGGGGGTTAACCCATCAGAAATAATAAATGCCCCTTTAAACCAAGGGGGTGTGGGGGGGGACTTAGCCTCAGGTAGTGATGAGAATCCTAAATCATAAACCTTTTCTAATAAGAATGATCACAATATATTCACACACAATTTAACTGTTGATGCTTTCATTGAGAACAATGGGAAACAACTGATCGGAGGATAAACCAAACCTATTTCCTGGTTGTAGCAGAACTAAAATATGCAAAATAGCAAAAACATTTCTTTATACACAATAATAATCGAACTGCAGGTTTTTTGTTACCCCACAACATTCTCACTAATATATTTTGAGCAGATTGTGGTCTAATTCCAGAGGTTTAAAAACAGCTGTACACATACTATTGTACTGAGTGTAGTGCAGGCACAGAATATAGTGACCTACATAGAGAGCAGGCAAGCATGAATAATGTATATCAATTCACCATCATCACATCATGGATTTATAAACTTTAATAAACAGCACTGCTACGCAGGTCATCCACATAGCAAATCAAACACATTTTTAAATGTGTATTTTGTGTATTTGGAAGAGAAGCATGAAATGACTATTTAAAACTTTATGTTGGAATATGTGAACTTTTTTAAAATCACCGAAAAAAACAAAATAAAAAACAAGCCCCCCAAAAATGCATATCAACATTTTTTTTTTGTCATTTATAAAGAAATCCCCACTTAAAGGATAAAGATAAAAAAAACCTTTCAGAACTGGGAGTTGTTATAAATGGTTATACATTATGGTTCAGCATTAAGCAGCTTTATGCGGCACCCTCACAAGGTTACAGTTGCAAAGGGCTTATAGGAATACTCCAATATTCCAAGCACTATAACCACAACAGTGCACTGGGCCTAGCTCCTTGGTTGCTTATATAATTCCAGCTCTCAGGCAACAGTAGAGGAGGTGAGGAGCACACCAAGCAGACTCTGGGTAAAAAGTCAAACCGTTAAAAAAAAAAATTTAAAAAATAGTTTGACTACTTACAATGTGGGAGCGCCAGAAAAATCTACCACAGCGAGCTGGTGCCTGGAGTGTTCCGCTAAAAAAAAATATATAATTGAAGAGATCCCCCACGATTTTTTTAAGGAGCAAGATTCAATTCAAAGAATAAAACTATGTGACATCATTTTACATGATCATTATCCCTTTAATCTGAGAGATATTGGTGCTGGAAGCAGATAAATGACAATGTTTTTTAACACCATCAATGCTGCAAGGGGGGGTGGGAGAGATACTTTGTATTCCTAGCCCTATAGTTTTAATTTAAAGTCAAATACATTTCCCTTCCAAAAAACAGATTTCAGAACAAATGTCTGTCTTTCTAAACATATTTTTATTTTTTTCCTGGCATATATTATATACAACTATCAGCAGAACACAAATAAATATACATAGTTATTGTAAACTTGTCATTTTAGTTGGGTTTAACCATTCTTTTTAATTGCGACTCAAACATGTTACAAATAATTGTAGTAATGAATCCTGACCTCAAAACACATGTACAACAAAAACAGAAACATGGTTTATTTGTGTAAAGGTGGAAAACGAGACTATCTTCACTATATTTTAGTACATTATGTATAGGATGTTCTGCACTGTCAGTGTTACTTATTAGTCATGCCACCCCTTAAAATAATGTGTTGTAAAAATAACAGACAGCATGAATATGAAAGGCGATGCTATAAATAAACCCTTAGTCATCACACAAACAACAATTACATAATAGTAATCTTTTTAAATAGACTATTTCTGGAGTGATGTAAACTATTCTGTCACGGTGTGCTGGGAGAGGCTGCTTGCTGCCTGGTCCAGTTTGTGAGCAGTCAACATACAATGTCCTTTGCACAATCATCCATAGAAAGAAAGGGGAGGAGTGCATGATTAGAGGGACACACTAAGCACCAAAACCACATGTAGATGCAGATGCTGTACCTTTTCTCTTACAATGTAAAATATTGTCGTTTCTGAGAAAAGACACGTCTACATCTGGCTGAGAAAATGCCTCTAGAAGCTGTCAAACAGCCAACAGGACAGCCTCTAGCGGAAATTCATCTTTAAAGGAATACTCCAAGGTTAGAAATTATAATTCTGAGAAACTGCAATTATACAGACACTCCTCACTTACCAACCGGGTTCCGTTCCTACGACCCGGTCGTAGAACAAATCAATCGGTAAGTAAGGAGTTAAGGGATTCCCTGCTCTGGTGCACTTTTCTATGTTCAGGGAAATTTCCTCGAACATAGATTTAAGGGATTCCCTGCTCTGGTGCGTTCGTCTAGGTTTGGGGAAATTTCCCCGAACATAGACGAACGCAGCAGAGCAGGGTATCCATTTAATTCTCACAACGGCTTGCACTTACCACTCCGGTCGTAAGTGTGAGCCGTTGTAAAACAGGTCGGTCGTAAAAAAAAGGACCACCTGTATTGCAGGGTTAACTCCTCCTCTAGGTGCAGTTTGCCAGATGTTTTATATTGCTTATATTGGTGCTTAGAAAGTGTCTAATAAGAGGGGAAAAAAAAGGGTTCAGTGGTCCCTGACTTTGGGATCAAGACCTGTCTGGCTACATGGTCTGTCCCTTCTCCTTCTGAGATATATTAAATTAACCCATGTTATTGTGCACATCACAGTCTATTAAACATCTGGAGAGCATGCTACCTTCAAAAAGAAGGCAAAGCTTAGGGGATAAAGTATGACAAAATCTAAATGCAAAATGTTCATAAATTACTCTGTAAAAGTAAATTAACAACACGGGGATTGGCTCTTCGCCTTTTACCATCAGGTCATAAAAACCTAGTCATCACATCCACTAATATCTCAGAATAAAATATCAGAACAACGAACTTTGGCCTAACCCATTTCAATTAATGCATGTTAATCAGTCGGTTTCCTCTAATAACTAACTACAAGACAGAAGATGGAGTAATAATAGAATTACATTCACCAACAAATACTTTGTTTGACGTATCAATTTATATAACGGATGTTTTATAGGAAGTGAAAATAAATCTCTCTTAAAGGGCACTATAGTCACCTGAACAACTTTAGCTTAATGAAGCTGTTTTGGTGTATAGAACATGCCCCTGCAGTCTCAGTGCTCAATCCTCTGCCATTTAGGAGTTAAATCCCTTTGTTTATGAACCCTAGTCACACCTCCCTGCATATGACTTGCACAGCCTTCCATAAACACTTCCTGTAAAGAGAGCCCTACTTAGGCTTTCTTTATTGCAAGTTCTGTTTAATTAAGATTTTCTTATCCCCTGCTATGTTAATAGCTTGCTAGACCCTGCAAGAGCCTCCTGTATGTGATTAAAGTTCAATTTAGAGATTGAGATACAATTATTTAAGGTAAATTACATCTGTTTGAAAGTGATACCAGTTTTTTTTTTTTTCATGCAGGCTCTGTTGGTCATAGCCAGGGGAGGTGTGGCTAGAGCTGCATAAACAGAAACAAAGTGATTTAACTCCTAAATGACAGTGAATTGAGCAGTGAAATTGCAGGGGAATGATCTATACACTAAAACTGCTTTATTTAGCTCAAGTAATTTAGGTGACTATAGTGTTCCTTTAAAGAAATAGTTTAGTGTCTGGTTTCTTGAATATTAAAATACATAAATCTCTATTACAGACATACCATTAAAAAATTGGATTAAAAAGGACAGTCACAAACAGGAATATCATCAAATGTGGTGCCTACAACATGAAGACTCAGAGATCCCCAACAACTTATCTAAATTATTAACGCATTCATTTATGGTGCAGGGAAGGCCACTGCTCCAGCCTATTCACAGTTATCTATAAATTCAGCTCTTTGCAGGAATCACACCAGCTATTAGTATGTGTATGTCACACATTGCAGGAATAAACTATATTTCTTGTTCTGCCAATATTGTATAGTATGCATGTTTCATAAGAGCATGACATTCAACTCCCAATCAGACCTCACTGGCCCTTGGAGAGAACCCACATTGTTGCAGCTTTACTCATCGCATGTGATAAAAAGAATGTTATTTGGGTGTGATTTACGTATTGCATAAACCCCTGCTTGAGATTGATTGACAGGATAATATCAGGCTGTATAGGACACAATGAGATGCTTTGATTCTTCCTAGGCTAGACAGAGCTCATTCCTAGTTCTTGCTCCTATCTGGAACAACTGAATTAACGTTTAATTTATTTTTTGGGTGTTTTATTTTTACATATCAATTACCTATACAAGCCAATAAAAAAGTTGGTCACTTCTTAGCTCCCAAATACTATAAAATTTTACCAGAAATACAAAAATAAATGCAATAAGTGTTTTTCTGTTTTTAAAATGGACAAAATAAAAAAAATTAGTCACAGATTTATATACTCACCAATAAAATAAAAAAATAAAAAAAGACTTATGAAACAAGCTTGTAAGTATATTGTATAAATGCCACATGCGCTAGTAGGCAGGGTTCTGCTTTCATTTCGTACTTGTACGTCTTATTATATATATTAGTTACTCCTAATTCACCGATTATAGAAATAAAAGTGGTAATAATTCCTTTTTCATTATGCTTATAATCACAGTTGGCACTATGCAATTTGGCGTCCTACGAAATGTCAGATAAAGTGCGATTGAGTTTCAGTTTCAAGTTCTAATGGTGGCAAACTTTACCACACTGCACATGGGGATTACGGAAGTATGTAGCTACTTGGGCCATAGAAACCCATTTAGTAAAGCTCCTGATGAACAAGTTTTGTATTACACTATCGGGGTTATTTATTTAAAGTGACGCTATAGTCTCCAAAACAACCTTCGCTTAATCAAGCAGTTTTGGTGTATAAATCTTGACCCTGCAGTCTCACTGCTCAAGTCTCTGCCATTGAGGAGTTAAATCACATTGCTTATTCAGCGCTAGTCACACCTCCCTGCATGTGAATTCACAGGCTTCCTAAACACATCCTGTAAAGAGTCATCTAATGTTTATCCTTTCATTACTGCAAATTCTGTTTAATTTAGAATTTCTTATATCCTGCTCTGTTAATAGCTTGCTAGACCTTGCTGGAGCCTCCTGTAACGAAAGTTTAATTTACAAAGCAGGATATACAAACTTTTAAAGTTATTTACATCTGATTGAAAATGAAACTATATATTTTCATGGAGGCTGTGTTAGTCACAGCTTGGTGAGGTGTGGCTAGGGCTGCATAAACAGAAACAAAAGTGATTTAACTCCTAACTGGCAGAAAATTGAGCAGTGATCGTGCAGGGGCATGATCTATACACCAAATTGCTTCATTAAGCTAAAGTTGTTTTGGTGACTATAGTGTACCTATAAGTTAGAATTGTCAGAAACTGAAAGAATTCAGGGTGAATTTCAAATTCTACACTCTGCACGTATACGATATTTGCAGTTCATAGATAATTACACTACAAAGCAACAACATTTACAAGTTAAATGGGGCATCTTTAGCAGACAGGGCTGACAATTTTAACAAAATGACTTATTAGAAAGAGGGCGTGACCATGCATTGAGACCTGTAGTACAGTCCATTCTACTGTTTGTCTCCAACACTGGGTGTGGCCAAATAATTTTAATTAACTCCACTAATTAGAAACTTTTTGTACATTCTTTTAGTCCTGATGTGTACCCACAATGGGACTTTAAATCTGATCCTTCAACAACTTGCTTAGAAACCAGGTGGTCTAACAGAGGTCCTACGGAAGTACAGGTTGTGCAAGACGGACTCGCTCTGTACGTTTTTTTTATTAAACCAACAAGAACCAAGGTATTCGGTTGCTTTACTTGCAGTAATACAATGTGGCAATCTTCTTCTGTACTAGGAACAAAACCTTCAGGTAAGCCCCTGTCTTGTCTGATGTGACTTCAGGAACACAAACAGGCTAATAAACCCAGAAGAACAGCCTTTTAGCATCACATAATTAAAAACTGCATTTTTTTTTAAAATGCAATGAAGAGGATATAATCATAATTTTTAATGTTATCTTACATTTGTATGACCACTTATTTTTCTTAATATTAGAATTTTTTTTCACATTAAACAAAGGCCCTCACTTAAGAAAATAAAAAGCAAAACAAAAAAAAAAGCATTTTGAAGGAACACTCCAAGCACCATAACCACTATAACTAGCTGTAGTGCTTATGGTGCCAGGAGTGACCTGGTGTTTGCCCCCAATGTAAGTAGTCATACAGTTTGATAAAGGTTTGACTTCTCTGAGGTCTGCGGACCCCATTCCCTGCCTCTGCTACTGCCAGAAGCACGCTGAGCTCAGTGCAGGGGTTAGCTCATTGGCGGAATGCTGGCACGCCGACTGAGTACCTCCGCCAATCGATGCTCCTAGTGCTCGCTGAGGACTCCAAGCACTCCAACCGACACCATCAGCACTGCAGACCCCACTTCCAGCGATGCAACTCCGCCGGGGTCTCTGCTGTTTCCACCCACCCTGGACCCAAGGCCAGGATCCAGCTTCCAGTGGGTGAACCTCTCTTTCCCCAGAGAGCAGGAACAGGAACAAATCAAGCTATTGCAAAAGCTTCCTCTGGGGAGTAAGTGATTATAGCAATCCCCAGAGTGTAGGTATCCCTTCCCCCAAACATGAGCCAAGGCTTAATGCTGGAACAAGACTGATTTACTGGCACACAGAACTCACAATTTATGCAACACAAAACTCCTCCTCTGGGCCAGGCTAGATAATTGAGTTTCTACAATACACAAAGCTCAATTATCTGCTGGCCAGAAATAATACAGTTTCATAAAACACACAGGGACCCCAAAACATGCAATAACCCCATAAAAAGTATATCCTTGGAACCGGGGGATCTGGGTGAACCACATATCCAAAATTCACCCAGATCCGTTCAGTACTTTGGAAAATACAGTTTAATGCAGATTCTGCAGAACATATACAGGCTAAATGAAAAACAATCACTGTATAACGTGTCCCCTGCTGTATAGTCCAAAACCACTGCACGATGTCTCTGTGCACCAAATACCAGCGAGATGGCCGCCATCCATTGTTCTCACCATGTGCTTCTGATACAGGAAATGGTGGCCACCCAGTAACTCCACAGTATGTCCCCAGATGGTTCTCAAAGGGCCAGCAGCAGCACAACACAAATCCATTATGCCCAAATCATGTCTTTAAAGGGCAATACATCCCAGGGGCCATAGTCACAGGGCAAGAGGCGGGCAAGCAGTCCTCTCCAGGCACAAGTGGCGAAGGGCACTTCGTCACAGCCATCAGCTGACATTCTTAGCCAATCAGCTGGACCCTGCACGGCTTAGCTCAAGAGAGCTGATGAAAGAAGCACATAGCTGGAGTGGCAATGCCACCATGCAGCACCCCGCAAACCTAAAGTAAAAAGACAAACTGTTCTCAAAACTTACTACATACAACGAGGGAGCACACCATAACTGCTACACAGCACTGCAGTGCAGATAGTGCTTAGAGTGTTCTTCTAAAATTGCTGCTTAAAGGAACACTATACCTTTAGGAGTATAAACCTGTATTCGTAAAGCTACAGTGTTCTACTCCCGATCTAGATTCAGAGCCACATCTAAATGTAGTAAAAAACAAAAACAAAAAAAAACTATATATATATATATATATATATATATATATATATATATATATATATTTTAAAATGGGGAGAAAAATGGTTATACTTTTTCAGTGCTGAGATCCGGTCCCATGTCACTGACTCCTTTTCTTGTCCAATCCAATGCTTTTTATATAGAAGCATTGGGGACAAGTAGCACATGTGTGGCGAGCAACGAGCCTCATAGAAAGGCATCAAATCCAAGTTATTTCTTTGTTCGGCATTTGATAAACGTCACATAACCAAACCAAACTCTGTTGTCACAGTTGAAGCACTTAGGGAAAACAACTAGAGGTGAGTTTGGTCCTGCAATGAAAACATTGGTATTTAAAAAAAATAAAAAATAAATGGCAGTGTTTTACATTGCAGGACAAAACCTACAGGGCCATTGCACCCAAACCACTTATTTGGGATTAAACAGGGTTATTCAATAAAGTGAGAATCCAAAATAAATTTCAAATGTTAGGCCCGAGTACCTGAAATGAAATTATAGCAGGTTTAGAGAATTTTTCCAGTCTGACTTTACCTTAAATTTGAATTCTCACATTAGTAAATAACACTATAAGTGGTCAGGGTTACTCAAACCACCACAACTACTACAGTAATTTAAAGTGGTTATGGTAGTAGGCATGTGTATGTGCAATGTTTCAGTTTGAAACACTGCACATGCTGAAACATTGCAACTCAGTTCCGGGCTGAAAAATGTCAATGCTGTGCATAAATTACATCCAGTAAGCGTCAGAGCTTTGACTATGCCAGTTTCCAGGTGAGTAAACATCTTTATTTAAAAAGATTTTTGTGGCCAGAATAGTAAAAAACTAAAAGTTAGCATTTAGTAATTAAAAAAAACAACAACCCAGAGCGAGGAAGATAAAATGATCTATAAGATTAGGCAGAAAAAGGCTAAGCAAGTTATAAGGGCTTCCAAATCACACACAGAAGAGAAAATAGCACAGTCAGTAAAAAAAAAAAAGAGGACAACACATTTTTTTAGACACATAAATGAGAAAAGAAAAGTAAAACAAGGGTTACTTAGATTAAAAACAAAAGAAGGAAGGTATGTAGAAGAGGATAAAGGTCTAGCTGACTGCCTCAATTAATATTTTTGTTCAGTATTTACAGATGAAAATAAAGGAAAGGGGCCTCAGTTAGGAAAAAGGACAAATGAGTAATTTATTACATATGAGTTTACAGAGGAAGAGGTTCTATTTCAACGGTCAAAAGTAAAGACAAATAAGTCAATGGGACCTGATGGAATACACCCAAAGTTATTAAAAGAGCTTAGTGGTGTACTAGCAAAACCATTAACAGATTTATTTAACCAATCATTGTTAACAGGAGTAGTTCCAGAGGATTGGAAGTTAGCGAATGTTGTGCCCATTCACAAGAAAGGTAATAGGGAGGAGTCGGGCAACTATAGGCCAGTAAGCCTTATTTCAGTAGTGGGGAAAGTGATGGAAACCATGTTAAAGGATAGGATTGTTGAACATCTAAAAATACATGGACTGCAAGATCAGAGACAACATGGGTTTACTTCAGGGAGATCATGCCAAACTAATCTTATTGATTTTTTTGGATTGGATAACTAAAATTATAGATCAGGGTGGTGCAGTAGACATTGCTTACCTTGATTTTAGTAAGGCTTTTGACACTGTTGCACACAGAAGGCTTATCAATAAATTGCAATCTTTACGTTTGCATTCCAATATTGTTGAATGGGTAAGGCAGTTGCTGAGTGACAGGCAACAGAGAGTTGTAGTCAATGGAGTATATTTGAAAATTGGGCTTGTCACCAGTGGGGTACCTCAGGGATCTGTACTTGGACCCATTCTCTTTAATATTTTTATTAGTGATATTGCAGAAGGTCTTGATGGTAAGGTATGTCTTTTGTAACAGGGTTGATGTTCCAGGAGGGATAAGCCAAATGACAAATGATTTAGGTAAACTAGAAAAATGGTCAGAGTTGTTGCAACTGACATTTAATGTGGATAAGTGCAAGAGAATGCATCTTGGATGTAAAAACCCAAGTGCAGACTACAGAATATTTGATAGAGTCCTAACCTTAACATATGTGGAAATGGATTTAGGGGTGATTATTTCTGATGATTTAAAGGTAGGCAGACAATGTAATAAAGCAGCAGAAAATGCTAACAGAATGCTTGGTTGTATAGGGAGAGGTATTAGCAGTAGAAAAGGGGAAATACTCATGCTATTGTATAGAACACTGGTGAGACCTCACTTGGAGTATTGTACGCAGTGCTGGAGACCGTATCTTCCGAAGGATATTGATACTTTAGAGAGAGTTCAGAGAAGGGCTACTAAACTGGTTCATGGATTGCAGGATAAAACGTATCAGGAAAGGTTAAAAGAACTTAACATATATAGCTTGGAGGAAAGACGAGACAGGGGGGATATGATAGAAACATTTAAATACATAAAGGGAATCAACACAGTAAAGGAGGAGACCATATTTAACCCCTTAAGGACACGACATGTGTGACATGTCATGATTCCCTTTTATTCCAGAAGTTTGGTCCTTAAGGGGTTAAAAGAAGAAAAACTACAAGAGGACATAGTCTTAAATTAGAGGGGCAAAGGTTTAAAAATAATATTACTTTACTGAGAGGGTAGTGGATGCATGGAATAGCCTTCCAGCTGAAATGGTAGAGGTTAACACAGTAAAGGAGTTTAAGCATGCGTGGGATAGGCATAAGGCTATCCTAACTATAAGATAAGGCCAGAGACTAATGAAAGTACCAGTATTTAGAAAATTGGGCAGACTAGATGGGCCGAATAGTTCTTATCTGCCGTCACATTCTATGTTTACTGCAATTCAAAGGGGGACCCAATTCATAGTGCCCAATAGGACATATCACACATAAAAGGCCCCCCACCTCCAAAGGGTTGGAGTAACCTAGTAAAAGCACCAGGTGCTATAAATACCTGAGGTTATTAAAGTGGTTATGGTCCCAGCATACTTTCTCTGCACTCTTAGGTTTTAATTACTTAGCAAAATGACAAAATAGGGTATTAAAGCTTGTAGCTCTGCCTACAAAGCTAGTCAAAGAGCCAATAATTCCACTTCCTGGTTCTCATACCGATGAGTTGCCATTTCCGTACACACCTGCAATACTAAAAGAGAGACCTCTCCCTGAGATGATTGGTGCTACGCGTCCACACTGGTAAGTAAATTTAAACCAAAGACAGCAGAGAAGTTATTTTGGCACCATAACCACTTCAGTAAACTAAAGTGGACATACTGCCCAGAGTGTACCTTTAAGGACATCCATTTAACTGCTAATGTGGTTCTTTGACAAGAGAATTGCAAAATTAACATTGAAATATCTGAAATCTAAAATATTCTCCAAATGCTACTTTTTCGCTTGGCTATAAAGCCTAACAAATGCAATTTCCTTGTCAGTTGTCAGCAATTTCTAATTTAGTGAATGGCCCTAGCAGTACAAGTCATGAAATACTTCATAAAACACTGAAGGCTTCACTGCCTATCACACATGGCAATTACTAGGGGAATCCTGAAAATAAGGTGTTTAGCCCCCAAAATCAAAATTTGCCCCCCCAATTCACGTCAAGGCCATTTTTTTGACTGACAGACACATGCTCTCATTGATACATGCACTGATATACACTCACTGACAGATACACTGTCATTGGCACACACATACAGTCATTGGCACACACTGTTTAACCACTCTCAGATACGCCTAAAATGACAGGCACACACTCACAGGCACACCCATTCTCACTCACAGACACACACTGACAGCTACACTCATTCGTTCACAGTAAGGTGGACAGTCCCAGAACACAAAGGCAAACAAGGCTTTTGTCTGGGAGCTTGGGGTGGAATTTTTTGGCGCCCCCCTGAAAGTGCCGTCCTAGGCAAATGCCTTGTTTGCCTTGTGGTAAATACATCCCTGGGAACACCTCTAGTTGCCACTCTTCATACAGCCACTAGAGCTGTTTCCTGGGTCAGTGCTCACTCTCTGCATGAGAAGATGTTGATTGGCCAAGTCGGCGTTTGGCCCTGTCTCCGCCTTGCCTCCTTGACTATCTCAGCCAGTCTGATGCTGTTCATCAGTTCTGATGATGTCAGTCAAGAAGGCTGATTGGAGGTGGGGCTAGAACCGGCAGACCTGCGTGGCGCTGAAAATAAGGTAAGTTTTCTTAACTTTTAAGGGGGGGGGAGGGGGGTCGCAAGTCACTTAAATGGTGGTTTTAAAACTAGAGGGTCAGGAATACTGACCGTATAGTGTTCCTTTAATTAGGGATCTGAGAGTGGTTTACTCTTCCCTATGCCACAGCAAGTCAACAAAAAAATTCTTTGTTATAGTAAAATTTCGATTCAAAGGATATTTGTATATCACTATCATAACCACTCTGTCTGAAACACACCTTCCTTTTATGACACTTCACTATACCTGTAATCTCATAACCTTCAAAGAGATGTCATGCACAGCACACAATATGTAGCATAAGTAGCAGTGTTGATTGTCAGCTCACTTTTCCAGCAAAAATGCTCACTACAAAATTTTAGGGTACTCCTGAATATTTAAACAAAGTTGTCAAGCAAACTAAACTCGCTAGTCGGGTTCAACTTGTGTTTTAAATGAACACGCCATACACTATAACCCCAAAGCATGCTGTAGTGGTTATGGTGCCTTGTGCATCCCACTATTAGAGTATTAGAACTCTTTTACTTGAATTGCAAAAATAAAGATAAAAAATAAAACCAAACAAAAATAGAGAAACAGAAAAAAAAAAAAAGGATTAATTTAAAAATCAAAACCTGCAAAGAGACAGAGCCACTTTCATGCAACTTGGCCATGTATGCAATATAACAGAGTTCCATTGCCCCTTGTTTTATTTTCCACCAATATGCTAAGCAAATGACCCGGTATTCTTTAGAATGCATTGTGCATATATCATATTGCACAAGGATGCATAGACAGGTGCACGTACATAGAACTTTTGTATGCCTCTTCTCCATTACAGCAACCACAAATAGTGCAGTTCATTGGTTTCCACATTAGCTCACCCAACTCTGGACAGCAGTGTATTCTAAAAAAAAAAAAAAGTACTAAGTGTGTAGAAATCTCCACTTAAATTAGTGGAATCTGCAAGTGCATTCTATACACCCCTTTTTACAAATTAAACAAACTTACACACGCACAATTTCAACTGAAACCACAGGCATATATTGCATTACAACCCAGAGATTTTACAGTGAAAATGGCACAGATATTGATCAAAATAAATAAATCAGAAGAGCCTAATAAGGGACAACAAAGCTAAAATCAAAACAAATAAAGTTATATATTAATGGCCGTAAGTTTAAGGAACACCTCAAGCACCATAACCACTACAGTGCTCTATAGTCGTTATGTTGCCAGGAATGCCATGTCTTGGCTTCTTACCTGGGGACAGAGAGCATCAGCCGATCACTATCAGCCAATAAAACCTTGCATCAATGTACTTAGCTCAATAAAGATAGTTTTTGGTTGTAGAGAGGCAGGGTACAGAACCTGGCAAACCCCAGGTAAACTAGAAAAATGGTCAGAATTGTGGCAACTGACATTTAATGTGGATAAGTGCAAGATAATGCATCTTGGATGTAAAAACCCAAGGGCAGAGTACAGAATATTTGATAGAGTTCTAACCTCAACATATGAGGAAAGGGATTTAGGGGTGATTATTTCTGATGACTAAAAGGTAGGCAGACAATGTAATAGAGCAGCAGGAAATGCTAGCAGAATGCTTGGTTGTATAGGGAGAGGTATTAGCAGTAGAAAGAGGGAAGTGCTCATGCCATTATACAGAACACTGGTGAGACCTTACTTGGAGTATTGTACACAGTACTGGAGACCGTATCTCCAGAAGGATATTGATACCTTAGAGAGGGTTCAGAGAAGGGCTACTAAACTGGTTTATGGATTGCGGGATAAAACTTACCAGGAAAGGTTAAAGGATCTTAACATGTATAGCTTGGAGGAAAGACGAGACAGGGGGGATATGATAGAAACATTTAAATATATAAAGGGAATCAACACAGTAAAAGAGGAGACTATATTTAAAAGAAGAAAAGCTACCACAACAAGAGGACATAGTCTTAAATTAGAGGGACAAAGGTTTAAAAATAATATCAGGAAGTATTATTTTACTGAGAGGGTAGTGGATGCATGGAATAGCCTTCCAGCTGAAGTGGTAGAGGTTAACACAGTAAAGGAGTTTAAGCATGCATGGGATAGGCATAAGGCTATCCTAACTATAAGATAAGGCTAGGGACTAATTAAAGTTTTTAGAAAATTGGGCAGACTAGATGGGCCGAATGGTTCTTATCTGCCGTCACATTCTATGTTTCTATGTAATCAAACTGTTAACAAATGGTCTAACTACTTACACTGAGGAGACACCAGGGCACTCCTAACACCATAAACACTGCGGAATATGAACTCTAGACTACCCCTACATTAATGCTCAGCCAGCTTGTGGCCACTGGGTCCTGTTTCCTTCAGGCTCTCTGCAAGATTCTAGCATCACAGCCGTTTATGACTGGCAATACGGTACAATCTTACTCCATGACTTACTCCAGTTCCTGCTGCAGCTTCATGGGCAAGCAGCAGCAAGCCCCTCACAGATCAGAAAGAGGCTCCATCAATCAGGAGCCTCTCATTCTGGTCTATGTGGTCTGATCGTATCCCTCCCTAGAATGGATTTTTGGAAAATGCAGTTTGGCCTCCAGCAGCTGTTCTATTTATCTAACAAACTGAACTTTTGCATATGCTTTTAGCAGCCAGAATATAGCTGCTATTAGCTTACTGATGGCCCCATACTCACATTTATTTATTTTTTAAAATAAGGTTGTGCATAGCTGCCAACTGCTGTGTACCCATGTCCTACCAATATTTGTGTGGTCAATGGCAAAATATACTTTTATGTCAGAGGGAAAAGCTTATAGCTACTGAAGTTTTTACAAAAAGCTACAGTTATAGGAAATAGGGAAAGATGTCCAAGCACGATAATTTCTACAAACATATAGTGTGAGAAAAGTCAATGTTTACATTGGTGCTTAGTATATCCTATAGTGTTACTAGAGGTAAGGAGATGCTGATAGGTGCAATAGCCTCCAATGCTTTCCAAAGGGAAAACATTGGATTGGCTGTGATAATGAAGATTAATCTCAGCCATGGAGGCGGGGTAAGAAGCAGCTAATCCAGCATGGCGTGGGAGAAAAGGTGAGAAAAATCACCTTTTCAAAGCGATCTAAGGGGGATAGGTCACCTAAATAGCCACTTCAGGATTTTGGCGTCAAAAAAACATACATGTTTGTGTTCCTGACAGTGTAGTATTCCTTTAAGATGATGTTTTGGTGCTTTGAGTGTCCTGCTGCCCATGAATATCTAGCTTTACAAATCAAAATGGTCAAGAAAAACTTTTACTAAATGACTGAAGTTTCACGCAAACAATTTTACATAAAGGAGGTTGAATGAAGCCAGCCAACGTTTCATATGCCAAATATAAGTTACGAAGTGATCAGTCTTTATAAAGTCGTCTGATAACTTAGTCACAAATCCCACACGAAGCAATGACCACAGCATTCCACTAGTTGAATTTAAAAAAAAAAAAAAAAGAAAGAAGGGGGAGTTGGCATATAATTATTATAAATACAGACTAGAAAAATCAGTCAACAACATTCTGTAGCATCTTAAAATTATATAACTAGTACATTTATATTTAGGAACGTCTACTCCCCATATCACATTAGCCATAAAAACAAAAACAAAATAACATTCATTAGAAAGAGTATCTCTTCAATAAGTAAGTTTAGTTTTTTTTTTTGTGTTTATTATTTCCAAAATGAATCTACCATCACTGTCATCGTGAAACATCCCATTATAAATCTATATCTCAGTGTTCTAATTTCGGTGTTCTAACACAACAAATGTTCTAAATTTAAACATTTGAACCCAAGTTTAGTATTTCTGCTCACATTCCTTGCAAGATAATACCTCTGATAACATCATAGAAGAAAGCCCACTAAAAAGACTACAATAACCTACAAATCTGCACACACATACACATATATATCCTAACATAAAGTGATAGCAACCTCTTTATAGTAACATCCCAACTTGTGTCACATACAGGAAGTTCTCTAAGATTATTACCTGTATGCAGGCAATGCATGGGATACATGGACTATTACTATATATATATATATATATATATATATATATATATATATATATATAATCTCCACCCCCAACCCGGATATCTCTCTCTGTATGTATATCACTCTCTCTCTCTATATATCTGTATCTCTCTCTCTCTCTCTCTATATCTGTATATATATATGTATATCTATCTCTCTCTCTCTCTCTCTATATATCTATATGCATATCTCTCTCTGTATATATATATATATATCTCTCGGTATATCTCTCTCTCGGTATATCTCTCTCTCGGTATATCTCTCTCTATCTCTCTGTATATATCTATCTCTCGGTATATCTCTCTATATATATCTGTATCTCTCTCTCTCTCTCTCTATATCTGTATATATATATATGTATATCTATCTCTCTCTCTCTCTCTCTATATATCTATATGTATATCTCTCTCTGTATATATATATATATATCTCTCGGTATATCTCTCTCTCGGTATATCTCTCTCGGTATATCTCTCTCTCGGTATATCTCTCTCTATCTCTCGGTATATATCTATCTCTCTGTATATCTCTCTCTCTGTATATATCTATCTCTGTGTATATCTCTCTCTCTCTCTGTATATCTCTCTCTCTCTCTGTGTATCTCTCTCTCTCTGTATATATCTCTCTCTCTGTATATATCTCTCTCTCTGTATATATCTATCTCTCTGTATATCTCTCTCTCTCTCTCTGTATATCTGTGAGTGTATGGACTGGATATTCCACTTGCCATCGATACACACAGATCCTGGTTATATTAATATGGCACTAGCTCCCTGTTGGTGTCCCCCTGCAGCCCAGCCCCAGTGACACTATATCACAGAGTGCAGCAGGTGCCCCACCTGAGTGAAGGGTCTCTGCATGCTGCTTGCTGGGTGTCAGCTGCTCTCCGGGATGGTTGCTGTGAGGACTTCCGCGTTCCCCCCTCCTCCTCCTGCTGCTGCTGCTGCCCCGAGCCTGCTCCCTGTCTCCACGCTGGCAGCGCTGACGTTACCAGGCAGCAGGAGAGAGTGCGCGCGCACAGGGGAGCGGAGGCGGGGACGAGCAACTTGCGTTTAGCGCGTGCCCAATGCAAGGGATTATGGGAGGAAGATTGTACCACGCCGGACACCGTACACGGCTGCCATGTTGGCATCTGGCAGAGGCTGTTGTGGAAGTAGGATACACTGACACCGGAAACAGGGAGCTGCCATGAGTGGCTATGGGCTGGAGCAGCAGTAGGGTAGAGACTATGTGGAGCTATAGCAGTCAATGGATTCTCCAGGGTTTATAAATAAAACACTATCAATCACAGGAAATCACTGTCACAGGAAATCACTGTCAGCCATAGGAAATCACTGCAATAGGAAATCACTGTCATAGGAAATCACTGTCAGTCATAGGAAATCACTGTCATAGGAAATCACTGTCAGCCATAGGAAATCACTGCCATAGGAAATCACTGTCAGTCACAGGAAATCACTGCCACAGGAAATCACTGCCTTAGGAAATCACTGTCAATCACAGGAAATCACTGTCGGCCATAGGAAATCACTGCCATAGGAAATCACTGCCATAGGAAATCACTGTCAGTCATAAGAAATCACTGTCAGTCATAAGAAATCACTGTCACAGGAAATCACTGCAATAGGAAATCACTGTCATAGGAAATCACTGTCAGTCACAGGAAATCACTGTCACAGGAAATCACTGTCAGTCATAGGAAATCACTGTCATAGGAAATCACTGACAGCCATAGGAAATCACTGTCAGCCATAGGAAATCACTGCCATAGGAAATCACTGTCATAGGAAATCACTGTCACAGGAAATCACTGCCATAGGAAATCACTGCCTTAGGAAATCACTGTCAGTCACAGGAAATCACTGTCAATCACAGGAAATCACTGTCAGCCATAGGAAATCACTGCCATAGGAAATCACTGTCAGCCATAGAAAATCACTGTCATAGGAAATCACTGTCAGCCATAGGAAATCACTGCCATAGGAAATCACTGTCAGTCACAGGAAATCACTGCCACAGGAAATCACTGCCTTAGGAAATCACTGTCAGTCACAGGAAATCACTGTCAATCACAGGAAATCACTGTCGGCCATAGGAAATCACTGCCATAGGAAATCACTGACAGCCATAGGAAATCACTGTCAGTCATAAGAAATCACTGTCAGTCATAAGAAATCACTGTCACAGGAAATCACTGCAATAGGAAATCACTGTCATAGGAAATCACTGTCAGTCACAGGAAATCACTGTCACAGGAAATCACTGTCAGTCATAGGAAATCACTGTCATAGGAAATCACTGACAGCCATAGGAAATCACTGTCAGCCATAGGAAATCACTGCCATAGGAAATCACTGTCATAGGAAATCACTGTCACAGGAAATCACTGCCATAGGAAATCACTGCCTTAGGAAATCACTGTCAGTCACAGGAAATCACTGTCAATCACAGGAAATCACTGTCAGCCATAGGAAATCACTGCCAGCCATAGAAAATCACTGTCAGTCATAAGAAATCACTGTCATAGGAAATCACTGTCAATCACAGGAAATCACTGTCAATCACAGGAAATCACTGTCATAGGAAATCACTTCCATAGGAAATCACTGTCATAGGAAATCACTGTCATAGGAAATCACTGCCATAGTAAATCACTGTCAATCACAGGAAATCACTGTCAGTCATAGGAAATCACTGTCATAGGAAATCACTGTCAGCCACAGGAAATCACTGCCATAGGAGATCACTGTCATAGGAAATCACTGTCAATCACAGGAAATCACTGTCATAGGAAATCACTGTCAGTCACAGGAAATCACTGTCATAGGAAATCACTTCCATAGGAGATCACTGTCAATCACAGGAAATCACTGTCATAGGAAATCACTGTCATGGGAAATCACTCCCATAGGAAATCACTGTGATAGGAAATCACTGTCTGTCATAGGAAATCACTTCCATAGGAAATCACTGTCACAGGAAATCACTGTCAGTCATAGGAAATCACTGTCATAGGAAATCACTGCCATAGGAAATCACTGTCAGTCATAGGAAATCACTGCCATAGGAAATCACTGTCACAGGAAATCACTGTCAATCACAGGAAATCACTGTCATAGGAAATCACTGTCATAGGAAATCACTGTCAGTCACAGGAAATCACTGTCAGTCACAGGAAATCACTGTCACAGGAAATCACTGCCAGCCATAGGAAATCACTGCCATAGGAAATCACTGTCAGTCACAGGAAATCACTGTCACAGGAAATCACTGTCATAGGAAATCACTCCCATAGGAAATCACTGTCATAGGAAATCACTGTCTGTCAAAGGAAATCACTTTCATAGGAAATCACTGTCAATCACAGGAAATCACTGTCAGTCACAGGAAATCACTGTCATAGGAAATCACTGCCATAGGAAATCACTGTCAGTCACAGGAAATCACTGTCACAGGAAATCACTGCCAGCCATAGGAAATCACTGCCATAGGAAATCACTGTCAGTCACAGGAAATCACTGTCACAGGAAATCACTGTCATAGGAAATCACTGTCATAGGAAATCACTGTCAGCCATAGGAAATCATTGTCAGTCATAGGAAATCACTGTCATAGGAAATCACTGCCATAGGAAATCACTGTCAATCACAGGAAATCACAGTCAGTCATAGGAAATGAACTGTCAGTCATAGGAAATCACTGTCATAGGAAATCACTGTCAGCCATAGGAAATCACTGTCATAGGAAATCACTGTCAGCCATAGGAAATCACTGTCAGTCATAGGAAATCACTGTCATAGGAAATCACTGCCATAGGAAATCACTGTCAATCACAGGAAATCACAGTCAGTCATAGGAAATGAACTGTCAGTCATAGGAAATCACTGTCATAGGAAATCACTGTCAGCCATAGGAAATCACTGTCATAGGAAATCACTGTCAGCCATAGGAAATCACTGTCAGTCATAGGAAATCACTGTCATAGGAAATCACTGCCATAGGAAATCACTGTCAATCACAGGAAATCACCGCCATAGGAAATCACCGTCACAGGAAATCACCACCATAGGAAACTCCACCGTCACAGGAAATCACCGCCATAGGAAATCACCACCATAGGAAACTCCTCACTGTCAGTCACAGGAAATCACTGTCATAGGAAATCAGTGTCAATCACAGGAACACTGCCAAAAGGAAATCACTGTCATAGGAAATCACCGCCAAGGAAATCACCGTCAATCATAGGAAATCACCGTCACAGGAATCACCGCCATAGGAAATCACTGTCAATCACAGGAAATAACTGTCAATCACAGGAAATCACTGTCAATCACAGGAAATCACTGCCATAGGAAATCACTCAGTCATAGGAAATCACTGTCATAGGAACCAGTGTCAATCACAGGAAATCACTGCCAAAGGAAATCACTGTCATAGGAAATCACTGGAAATCACTGTCAATCATAGGAAATCACTGTCACAGGAAATCACTGCCATAGGAAATCACTGTCAATCACAGGAAATAACTGTCAATCACAGGAAATCACTGTCAATCACAGGAAATCACTGCCATAGGAAATCACTGTCAATCACGGGAAATCACTGTCATAGGAAATCACTGTCAATCACAGGAAATCACTGTCAATCACAGGAAATCACTGCCATAGGAAATCACTGTCAATCACGGGAAATCACTGTCATAGGAAATCACTGTCAATCACAGGAAATCACTGTCAATCACAGGAAATCACTGTCATAGGAAATCACTGTCATAGGAAATCACTGTCAATCACAGGAAATCACTGTCATAGGAAATCACTGTCAATCACAGGAAATCACTGTCATAGGAAATCAGTGTCATAGGAAATCACTGTCAGTCATAGAAAATCACTGTCAGTCATACGAAATCACTGTCAATCACAGGAAATCACTGCCATAGGTAATCACTGTCAGTCATAGGAAATCACTGTCAGTCATACCAATTCACTGTCAATCACAGAAAATCACTGCCATAGGAAATCACTGTCATAGGAAATCACTGACATAGAAAATCACTGTCAGTCATACGAAATCACTGTCAATCACAGGAAATCACTGCCATAGGTAATCACTGTCAGTCATAGGAAATCACTGTCAGTCATACCAATTCACTGTCAATCACAGAAAATCACTGCCATAGGAAATCACTGTCATAGGAAATCACTGACATAGAAAATCACTGTCAATCACAGGAAATCACTGTCATAGGAAATCAGTGTCATAGGAAATCACTGTCAGTCATAGGAAATCACTGTCAGTCATACAAAATCACTGTCAATCACAGGAAATCACTGCCATAGGTAATCACTGTCAGTCATAGGAAATCACTGTCAGTCATACCAATTCACTGTCAATCACAGAAAATCACTGCCATAGGAAATCACTGTCATAGGAAATCACTGACATAGAAAATCACTGTCAGTCATAGGAAATCACTGTCTATCGTAGGAAACCACTGTCAGTCATAGGAAGTCACTGTCTATCATAGGAAACCACTGTCTAACATAGGAAATCACTGTCAATCATAGGAAATCAATGCCATAGGAAATCAGTGACAAAAGGTTCTGTGGGTTGAGTTTTATGTTATAGGCATAGAGGTTTATTTACTAAAGTGAGAATTCAAAGTGAATTTCAAATTTAAGGCCAGAGTAGCCAAACTGAAAGCACAGCTGACCTAGAGAAATTTTCCAGTTCTGCTAATTTGACATAAAAGGGACATTATAGTCACCGAAACGACTTATCTTCCATTTGGGAGTTAAATCACTTTGTTTATGCAGCTCTAGTTACACCTCCCTGCATGTAACTTACACTGCCTTTCTAAACAAACACTTCCATCTAATGTTTACTCTTCCTTTATTGCATATTCTATTTAATTTTGAATTTCTCATCTCCTGCTATGTTAGTAGCTTGCTGGACCCTGCAGGATCCTCCTGTATGTGATTAAAGTTCAATTTACAGTGCAGGAGATAAAAAAAAACCTATGAAGTAAGTTACATCTGATTGCAAATTAAACTATTTTTTTCATTCAGGTTGTGTGAGTTACAGCCAGGGGAGGTCTGGATAGGGCTGCATAAACAGAAACAAAAATAATTTAAAGAGGCACTTTAGTCACCCGGACCATGTCATCTCATTAAAATGGTGTGGGTGCAGTGCCCCTGTCCCATTTACTCCTGCAATGTAAATCATTACAGTTTTTGGGAAACTGCAATAATTACATTGCAGGACTAAGACGGACTCTAGTGGCTGTCATTCAGAGGCGCTTCATGGTTGCTAATGGACTATTGGTCCCCTAAATGATGCTGAACAACCTTTAAACTCTGCATAGCTGTGGCATTTGACCAGCAAAAGCAAATACCAATTTTTTCAGGGCACATATAAATGGCAGCTCTAGAATGAGTGTGAAGAATTAAACCCATTGTAGTGCTGCCATGGCATATGACTGGGAAATAAAATAAGCACAATAACCACTTTGCATCACAGATGTCTTGTCATGCAAGTTGTATACCACCTCCCATTCACCTGCCAGAGTGGACTTGGGCAATGTGGCGTGCCTTTTCAAATGCGATGCACTTTGATAAAATACAGGGCATTTGGCAAGCATCTCAGCATAATCATAGCTTATCATCCTGTTGAACATGTGTCACTAAATGAAACCCTCCCTTTGCTTTTTCTCACCCAACCTCCCTTTTCCTACCTATGCCATGGTAGAGTTAAGCCTTATCTTAGCGGGGAGCTTTCTGTACAGTAACAGATCTTTCTGTAGACTTTTTGCACAAATTGCTGGAACAAGTCCCTTGTTGATTATTGCAGCTTGCAGGGTGAACAAAAGAGTGGCTCAAGATATCTGTGTAGGTTCACGTGGAGTGAACCATGCTCCCTCTCCACCAATTCTGCACATACAAAGATATTTGCACTTTTGTGATGGGGCTGATTACAATTCAGGAACAGGTGACTTAGGCATCCCAGAACGCTGTTCCTAGCCTAATGTAAATTCTATACAAAAATTACAGCGCTGATGACAGACATAGTCAGCTTTTACCATTGGTAGCAACACTGGGATCTCTCCTGCAAGACAAGCTTCATGCTCCCTTTTACTCTCTCTCCCCACCTCCTTGCATTTTCTACAATCAGCATTTTCTTTATTTGTGTAATATTTAAAACCCACCCCTTGCCACTCCAATTCACTCCCTTACTCCCCTCCCCTAATCAGGATGGGCACATGCACTGTGAGCCTGGGAGAATGGTCCAATCACGTCTTTATAAGATTCAAGGTAAGATTGAACTTATTTAAAATGTTTTCCAATAAGTGTTTCTTATTTTTACAGGTGTAGTATATAACCTTTCCGACTCCAATGTGTTAGTGAGGATACCAGCATGTCAGCATATTTAGAGTAGCTTGCCCTGTTGGGCCAAGCAGAGACAATCACGTGTGAGTGAGGGCAGGAGGTTAAGTTTTAAAAAAGTTTTACACTCACGCACCTCTACGAATGGCAGTGAGGTAATTTTATTAAAGGACACAGTGGCTCATATTATGCTTATCTCCTTCTTTCTTATACCTCAGCAGCAAAGAGAAGGTATAAGACATTCATAGAAAAAAACTAGAACAAGTTCTCAAAGGGTTAACACAACATTATACCCTTAACCAATGGGAACAGCCCACATATCCATAACCACCCATGTGACCTTTCCTCTCCCTCTTTCTTTGCTGCTGCCTCAGCTAAGTATTACCCAATTTTAGCTCTCTCTACTTCAGAGGAGTTTCTGTTTGGATTTGCTAGATTTTGTATATTCCTTTATGTATTTTTCTTCATGTATATTTCTTAAAATATATCTTGTCTGTATAGGGACCCTAAGCTTACCGCTCACGAAGATCAAAACCATCAAAAAGGAAATTCGCAGAACGTTGGCTCGCCCAACGCTCACTGTGAGATAACTAGTCAGAATAATTGGACTCCTCTCGGCATCCATACAAGCGATCTTCACAGGACCTCTGCATTACAGGGCCCTAAAGAGACTAAAAGCCGCTCAACTACACTCAGGTCACTCCTACTCAGACTCCGTGCCACTCGATCACACAGCCAAGGAGGAACTCAGGTGGTGGCTGCAACACATGGAAGCGTGGAATGGCAGAGCAATCTTCGGCACCGCCCCAGATTGCATACTAGAATCCGATGCCAGCACACGGGGTTGGGGAGCGCGTTGTGGTCATATCTCCACAGGCGGAAGATGGTCCCAATCAGAAAGGGCACTGTACATCAACAGCCTGGAACTTATGGCAGGATCATTCACGCTGATGAGCCTCTTAGGTCCCACGACACATTGCTCCATCATCTTGAGGAGGGACAACATATTGGCAGTGCAATACATCAACCGCCTCAGCGGCACCAGGTCCAACATTTTAGCAGATTTAGCCACAGAATTCTGGCAATTTTGCTTGGAACGCAACATATCAGTACGAGCCGAATACATCCCGGGACTCTCGAATATCGTAACGGATTGGAACTCAAGACATCTGCGGGATGCCAGCGACTGGCGCCTGGACCGCTGAGCGTTCCTATGACTACAAACGCTGTGGGGCCCGATGTACATGGACCTGTTTGTGTCTCCATTGAATACACAACTTCCGGAGTTCTTCAGCTGGAGACCAGATCCAGAGGCACTAGCTACAGACGCATTCCTCCAACCATGGCCGAGCAGAGGACTGTAAGCATTCCCTCCGTTCGCTCTGCTGGCACGGACCTTGGGACACCTCGACCGCTCACGGACATCCCTGGTCCTCATAACGCCATTCTGGACAGCGCAGCCTTGGTTCCCTTCACTCACAGAGATGTCTATAGACCTTCCCGGACTGCTTCCCGAGAACCCGCGTCTCCTTTCGGATCCCGAAGGGAACCCACATCCACTGATGATGCAGGGACAACTCAGGTTGTTAGCGTGGCACCTTTCCGGGGACCCTGGGTCGTGCCAGATGTTCCACAGGCAACTCTCGAACTACTGGCGGGAGCCTGGGCTCCAGGAACACGGAGATCCTACAGTCGGGCTTGGAACTCCTGGAGTGGTTGGTGCATGGAACAACAAGTGGATCCCATATGTGCCCCTGTGAACTACCTATTATATTTCCTTACACTCCTATACGACCAAGGCCTAGCGTACCGGACTATCAATGTATACAGGTCAGCGATATCCGCTGGACATAAGGGTATAGAAGGATTCCCAGCAGGTGAACACCTACTGGTGTGCAGACTCTTACACGGGGTTAGATTTGCAAGACCCCCACAACCCCGATATACATCAGTGTGGGACGTGAACCTAGTCTTAAACTTATTGGAACAATGGCCATGGAACTCTACTCTCACACTTAAACAACTATCAGCGAAACTGGCCACGCTCATGCATCATATCATGCAAAAGAGTCTCAGACGTCCGAGCACTGGATGTTGATGCACGCTTGTTCACTCCAACGGGAGTGACATTCAACATTTCCAGACATACTAAATCAGCGATCTCATCAGTATCATACCCAGCGTTACCTCACAATGCAAACCTATGTCCAATAGCCTGTCTCAAAGAATACGAGAAACGGACACAGGCATTTCGAAACCCTAGACATCATGAATTGTTCCTGGCCATTAACACGCCACACCAACCAGTATCTTCGGTAACAATAGCCCGATGGGTGAGATGGTTAATGACCTCCGCAAATATAGATACCTCTATATATGGGGCACACACCACTAGGGGAGCCATGGCGTCTAAAGCATTTGGGATGCAGATTGGAAGACCTTTTGCGGACGGCAGACTGGTCCCGTGAATCCACCTTTAAGGAATACTATTTTCGCCCTACAGACCATGTATCATCGTCAGTCATTGCACAGCTTTGAACTAGCATAATATGAGCCTCCGTGTCCTTTAATAAAATTACCAGATTTTACTAATTACATGACGTAAAGTCATGATTTTATAAAGGACACGGAGGCGAATATTAGCCCACCCGGTAGGTATCTCATTTTTCTACCAGCTAAAAAAAAGGAGTTGAATTCCCACCCGGTAAGTCTTAGAATTGAGAGTTAGCGTTGTTTTTTTTTTTTTGTCTAGATTCAATTTGATTATGTATGATAGAGATATATTACATACAGTAGCACCTACAGCATGTAAGTTAGTCTGTAGACAATAACGTGTATAGTAAGAATTAGCCACCATCACTGTGACAAACAGTCTCTAGACCACATTTTACCATTTCTTTTCTCTATCCCATTTCAGCTTGATGCGCAACAGTCGACGCCTTGGATGACCAGTTATCATCACAGTTCACACGGATAAGTTCAACAGTTCCGTTTATATTGAAGAGTTCGACACACCGGATATGTTGTTCCAGTTGTTCTACTCAAGTTTATAGTGATTAAGCTTTGGCATGACCAAAGAAAGAGGGAGAGGAAAGGTCACATGGGTGGTTATGGATATGTGGACTGTTCCCATTGGTTAAGGGTATAATGTTGTGTTAACCCTTTGAGAACTTGTTCTAGTTTTTTTCTATGAATGTCTTATACCTTCTCTTTGCTGCTGAGGTATAATAAAGAAGGAGATAAGCATAATATTCGCCTCCGTGTCCTTTATAAAATCATGACTTTACGTCATGTAATTAGTAAAATCTGGTAATTTCTACTATAACAGCTCCTAAAGCAACTAGTTATATAATTTAGCTTTATGATATATTTATCTTTATGATACATTTACTGTTAAAGCCAATGATACAGGTTCAATTTGAAGTTACTCAAGTACCAATAAATAGATAATAATAATAATAATATTTCGAAATCACTTGAAGTAGAATCAGTTTAATTAGAAAAAGAACTAAACGTAATGTTCTCATGTGAGTAAAAACAACAAAAAAGCAAAAAAAAAACTAAACATACACTCTCAAACCACTAACTAAAATCCAATACAAATTCCATTGTATTGCATTTACTGATGTTTTAAACTTTTATTCATTGTATGTTTTCTTATCAT
Source organism: Pelobates cultripes (assembly GCA_933207985.1). Taxonomy (NCBI): domain Eukaryota; kingdom Metazoa; phylum Chordata; class Amphibia; order Anura; family Pelobatidae; genus Pelobates; species Pelobates cultripes. The sequence continues at coordinate 112,504,559 of OW240918.1, forward strand.
GTTTTAAACTATTGCATATGTACAAATTCAATTAGCATTATTATGCTTAAGTAATCAAATCACACATGTAGCATACTCGTTTATTTATCAGTCTTGTATTTAAAATGTGCATCAAGACACAGTTCTACTATGTCTCTGAGGAAGTGGGGCTGACACCCACGAAACGCGTAAGACTACAGACCGACAGCGAGCAGGATACGAATACAGTCAGCCGGCAGCAGAAGGAACTTCTCCTCTCCCCGTGCAGCCTAGCACTCACGATCTGGGGACCGACGGACTGCCAGCATCTGATATTCAAAGTGAGGTTTGGGACGCACGCCAACCTCACAGTTAGCCGGCAAGTACAGCAATTCAGTTTTGATACAAAGTATCCACTGTAATCCTGAATATATATATTCAAATATATCATGTTATATGAACAATATTTCTGCTGGCAAATGACTTGTTAATCGTTCCTGGCTCTTATTTTTGTATTTTTTATTACATTATTCTTTTAATCATGTTTTTATTGAATATACTATAAATAAATTTCTACATTATTTTTTAAAACATCTTTATCTTCCAAATAGTGTTTTTTTGGAATTTGCACCTATTAATTCACATTTTAAGTGATTTTATTATAATATATAGAGATTCAGTATTTTGTGTATCTCTCTACTGTGAGTGAAGCAGTGTTTTTGCACTATTTAGTCTGCTATCAGACAGTTTTAAGCTTAACACACTATTTTTTATACAGCTGTGTGTATAACAACATTAAACAGATAACTATTTTTTATGCTGTTACTCTGTAATAAATAGTGGCTTTCTAATAAGCAGATCATTTGGTGTGTAACGCGCAGAATCTGCTTGTAGCAGATTTAAAGGTATACACACCATACATCTCAGTGGCGTACACATGACCCATGGGGCCCCGGTGCGAAAATTGATCCGTGGGCCCCCCCCGCGCGCGAGCCGGGCCGCAACACATGGCGGTGGGCACCTGGTCGCAGGGGTTTCAGGGTTGCGACCCCTGCGACCGCGGTATGTACGCCAGTGCATGCAGATGCACACACACTTAAAGGACCACTACAGACACCCAGATCACTTTAGCTCAATGAAGTTGTCTGGGTGTCAGGTCCCTCTAGTTTTAACCCTGCAGCTGAAAACATAGCAGTTTCAGAGAAACTGCTATGTTTCACTGAGGGTTAATCCAGCCTCTAGTGGCTGTCTCACTGACAGCCGCTAGAGGAGCACACTGAACGTCCATAGGAAAGCATTGAGTAATGCTTTCCTATGGGCGGTTTGAATGCGTGCGCGGTCGCATTCGGAGCTGAGAGGCTGAGGGATCCTCAGCGCCAAGGGAGTCCGGCGCTGGAGAAAGGTAAGTGCTGAAGACACACACACACACACACTTACAAACGCATACACACTAGCTAACAGAGACACACTCAGCGACAGACATACATACACACTCACTTACAAAACATACACTCTCATTGACAAACACGCACTCACTAACAGACATCAAAGACTCACTGACACTCACTAGCAGACACACACACTAACACTCACTCACTAGCAGACACACATACTAACACTCTAACACTCACTAGCAGACACACATAACATCTAACACTCACTCTCACTCTAACACTCACACTAACACTCACTAGTAACACTAACACTCACACACTAACACTCACTAACACACTCTAACACTCACACACACTCTAACACTCACTAGACCACACACACAATACACAACACTCACTCTAACACACACTAACACTCTACACACACACACACACTAACACTCACTAGCAGACACACACACTAACACTCACAACATACACTCTAACACTCACACACACACACTTTCCACACATTTAAATGTTTTGTTTAATCCCCCCAGCCTCCTTACCTTTTGGAGTGCTGGGGGGATTCCCTGGTGTCCAGTGGTGCTGCTGACCCCAGCTGGCGGGTGGCCGGTCGGGCAGGCGGGCGCGCGAGGGAGCACTCATGCTTCCTCTTCAGCTCCCTCGCGCACCGCGGCGATACCGGCGCCGGAAGATGACGTATCAGTGCGGCGCGCGAGGGAGCGGAAGAGGAAGCACTGAGTGCTCCCCGCGCGCTGCCGCCCGCCCGCCACCGCTGCTCAGACAGCAGGGCCAGGCTCGGGGCCCTGGGTGGTCGGCTCCCCCAGGGGAAGAGGCTGGCCCTGGGCGTACATACCGGGTCGCAGGGGCGGCCGGGCCCCCTGGTGGGCCGGGCCCGGTCGCAGCCGCGACCCCTGCGACCCTGGTATGTACGCCACTGATACATCTTATTTAAACCATCATCAACTGTTCCAGATTTCGACACAATTATTACATTCAATCCTACTGAATAAGCCATTTTTTAAGCAAATTAGCTCCTGAACACACTGCTTTAAAGGTATCACTGTCCTTTATACACTCTCAATCACTTGCACTTTGAGCTAAATTAGAATTGGTACATATTTCAAAAACAAATGCTATTGAAAATTTTAAATGAAAACCACTCACCTACGTGTTGAATGTTAAACTAGTTACATTTTAAATGACAATTTCCATTCTGTGTTTTGATGGAGCCAACTTATCGCAAACATTTTCCAGTTATTCTGCAGCACCAACATACTGTATAGATAACCTTTCTGCTTTCTTAGCTTCTTCAATGTCCTTTAGTTAATCCTTTCACTCTAATGCGTGACTGCAAATTACATTAAGTCAGAGCGTATGTAGTACTTTTAAAGAAGTGAACTGACCCCTCTTTTATAATTGGAATGCTTCATACCCAAGTAAATTACTTGGCATGGTTGTTTGTGAAGTTGTTGACTCAGTACCCAAGGGCTTATTCACGATCAAATATCCCCAAACTCTAGGCTGACAGGCTATCTATTATCCACTGTCAAACGTCTGCTGTTTGTGTATATTTCCTATATTATATACACTTGGCTCTTCTCTTGTGTATTCTTAAAATAAAATAAGCATAAGCAAATTGCTGGGACATTTTTTTTTTCATGTAAGTCAGGGAATGTTGACCAAAAGCCACAGTAAAAACTACAAACAAAATCTTTTGATTATCCAATTAATTATTAATAGCTGATCAAAATGGTTGAAGTAGATGGTGTAATATATTCATCCTCAGCTTGCGGTGTCTGCGCTCAGCAGCCATGTGTCAGTGTACTTGACTCCTGCAATATGTTGGTGGACGCCGGGCGCTGCGGATCCACACCAAATTTTAGCAACACGTCCGCCAACGGTGATGACGTTGACATGCGTGTGACGTCATGCGGGAGACGCGTGCGCATGTTCTGGGGTTGAAGGGCGATTTCGGCCAATCAGATTGGTAAAACGCTTATATAAACGCATTTTTACTTCTCCTCATTGCCCTGTTGTGGTTTCCCTTAGTGGTTGTCCAAGAGTGTGTTCCTGAGCGTTTATTTCTGGTTTTGACTTTGGCTTCATTTGACTTCCCTGTATTCTGGTATCCTTGACTTTTGGCTTTCCCTCATCGTTGTGTCTCATTCTGTGTCCCCGACCTCGGCAAGTATTCTGACTATTCTCTGGTACATTAAGTCCGGCCATTTTAAGGCCCGGTGAGATGTTACCTTTTAGTCCTAGGTGTGATACAGTTCTACATGCTGGATCAACTAGTAACCCTGACAGATGGTCCTTTGCTCAATGTTTCCCCAGCAACATTCTTGCTTTCCTTGTAGATTTCACACCTTAATTAGTGGATCTACTGCTCAAGGAAGTCAACTTGCTTTAGTCTTATAGCAAGGTTATTCATTAACGCGAGAATTGATTCAAAGTGAATATCAGATTTAAGGCCAAAATTGCCAAAGTGAAAGCATAATGGACTTGCTGTTTGTGCCTAAATACTTGAAATTCACATACATATTCACATAACTTCACAACAGTGCCCTCCACTAATATTGACACCATTGGTGAATATGATCAAAGAAGGCTGTGGAAAATTTGTCTTTATTGTTTACCATTTTGATAATTTGTTAAAAAAAAATACACAAAAACACTTTGCTCTCATGTTTTTCAAACAATTGCAAACACAGCACAGGTTTATCCAAAAATGAAAAATCTTTTTGAATTATATACGTCACACAATTATTGGCGGCACCCTTTTAGTTAATACCTTTTGATATCTACCCTTCTGGTAAGTGCCAGTGAATGATTTGGGTCAACTGTGCTGTAAATAGTAAAAATATAAGTGTTGTAACCCCAGACCTCTCACTGATTTTGGCCTATATAAGAGTCTGCGTTCTGCAATACGGCGCTTACGGTGACAAATGAGTTTATCTATGGTCTGCTGCAGACCCTCCAGATCTCTTTTAGGAACCCTAATTGAAAGGGTCTGAAACAGGAAAAGCAGGCACGGTAACAAGTTCATCGTCACTGAATGTATACGCACGATCCACGACAACGGCTTGTCTGAAAGCATTTAGAATTTTTAAAGCTCAACAGTTTATTAAATGGTTACAATATTCAGACTTTTATTTTGGTTTTAACTTTATCTCCTCTGGGATGATTTTCCTCTTCTATGTTCATACTTTTTACTTGCACAACCTTTATCTTACTTTGGCAGATGAGAGAATTTTAAGAAGATACTTCAGCCTTTGTAAAATGATATATTTATTATTCTGGCTGACATTTGAGTATAATTGCTGCAGGAACGTAGTCTATACCCTCTGTTATGGGACGCAGTGCCATTTGACATCCTCATGATGCAAACATACTTTAACCTTTTTTTTACGTTTTATCATTTCTCTAATAATCAATCATTTCCTTTTCAGCTTTGACATACACATTTCAAAGCAAAGTAAATTTTCATAACAGCTTAGACATATAATAGATTAAATTCTTTATTGTTCCTTCTTTTTCTGATTGAGACTATAGTTAATATAATATAAAATATTTCAAAGAAGAAAATTAATATTAATTACTGGAAAAGATTATTTATAGTTACCCAACAAATACACTCTGTAAGTGAAAGACTAATTAAAATAAAAATTTAGATTTAGGCTTAGTTAATACATGAAACTTAAAGCAAAATAATACATTGACTGTAATTGCTAAATGCACTAATAGACGTTATTTATTTGACAATTGTAACAGAACTACAATTTCTGCCTGGACTCCTTTAACAATACATAACCGGGATATACAAAAGAACCGACTTGCCTGTTTTATGCGAATTACTATTGCCCAAAAACGAGTCCAAAAACGAGTCCAAACACCAGACCACCCTGAAGTGAAGTTAAGTGGTATTTTACCTCCCAGACCGGCGCATCCGTTCGCATGGTTCAGCACGAATCCTTTGTGTAAAGTATAGGTGGCCGCCGTTTCGGGACTTTGCACGTGTTCGCGGCCATCTTACGCACGAACAGCGGTGTTTTGCCATCAATCGTGTGGAACAAAAAACGGTTACGCAAACCTGCGAACACCGCTGAGACCTCCGTGACACCGTAGATTCGTGCTGAAACTACAGAACAGCCGGTCGTTCGGTAGAAAGACTAAATCATGCATGGGGATTCCGGCGAATGCCAAGATAGCTGTGGATGGCAAGATTTTCATGGGTTTTCAATGCACGAATGGGGACCGACCTCAAGGCCAAAACTTGTGGAACTATTTTCGGCTAGAAAGTCTGTGCGGTCGGTCAAAACTTCAAAGACCCATAACTCCTGAACACTTTAACCGAATGGGCTGGATTTTTGATATGTTGTTCCCCTGAACAAGAGCTATCTGGGGATACTGGATTTAAGGGTGTACCCCCTGGTTTTGAGGTACATCCAGAACTTGGGTAAAATTGTGTGTGTTATAATTATGTTAAATGTTTATCTGAGGGGAGGAGACGTGGGGGTTGTACCATGTTTGGGATTGGGTACTGTGTTAATTATGAAGGTATAGCCCTTTCCAGGGCAGCATTGCATAAAAGGAGAACCCTGTCAATAAACATCAGTTCTGCTTGACCCTTCAAAACGTATCCTCGTCTCGTTCTTGGAAGGGTATTTAATGTACAGTTACTCTGCTCCATTTTACAGTTATGCCTGACTCTACCCTTGGATCTTGTGGATGGGAATAAGACTCCATTACTACACAGCAGTTTGCCAGTAAAAGGACATCTCCAACGGCAGATACCCCCTTACCAGCTGGGTAGCCGTTACAACAATTATATCCAGTTTAAAGGGGAACCATTCCTTTCACAGAAGTCATATCATTGAATCATTGCAATGACAAGAAAGAGTTTACCAAAGTGACGGACAGGGATCCAAAATGTGCACCTACAAACACATACATACACACGTCAGCTGCTATGGTCTAAAACAGGGCTGCCTAAACGGTAGATCCCCAGATGTTGTAGAACTACAACTCCCACGATGCTTTGCATGCCTTTGGAATGTCTTTAGAATGGCAAACCATCATGGAAGCTGTCATTTTAAAACAACTGGAGCTGAATGATGAGAGGGTGATCTCCCTCTCATGCTGCAAACAATCAGTAGATGGCAGTAACAGACCACTCTCTACTATTTTAGCTTGATAATCCATCGGCTGATATCAGCAGTGATATTAGCAAAGGAAATACATTAGGGTTAGGGAAGGTTTAGGATTAGTGTTACGTTTAAGGTTAGTGTAGGGTTAGTGATTGAGTAAGGTAAGGGTTAATGCCGGGTTAGGTTTGTAGAGTTAGGAACATTTTATGGTTAAGGTTGGTGTAGCTATAAGTTTAGAGTTGGTGTAATTATAGGAGTAGGGTTAGTAAAGGATTAGGGGAATAAGGGTACTATTTTGGTCAATAATTTTTTTATTGAGGTATGATCACAACAATAAACAAGATTTAATACATGGCATTAGTTAGATGAGGTTGTGAGTCACAGTTCATACGTGGTTTTGGGCACCTCTGGTCTAAAATTTCAAATTCAGTTCTAGTAACTCTAACCAACAAAACCAACAAAAAGAGAACGAATATGCAGTGTTTTTAAGAAACAGTGCTACCTTCTCTGAATTTTACATCCACTGTCCATGGTACTGATAGGAAGTGCATGTTGTTGTTTTTTTAATATTTGAAAGTTAATTGTTTTATAACAAAATATAAGAAGGAAAGAGGTAAGTTAAAGAAAGCAAAAGGGGGTGAGAGAGGATAACACAAGAGAATGGCATTGTAATACCGGTGAGGCACAACCATTCCACAATCTCAATTTAAACTGTACTGAAGCAAGGGACTTTTTAAGGGTCACAGGGTCTCAGATCGGTTGTCATTGGAACATCTTAGAATCATTTGAGTTCCAGCTCAGACCTTGGTTAGATGAATGAAGAGGGTTATTGATCACTTACGGGAGTTGGTTCCAGGTTCGGTGGTAGTATGGTCCGAGATGGTTCCCTCTTTTCACTGGCGGCACGCTAGGGATCCTGTTGAGGTGGGGCGTTGTCGTTGCAAAGTTAATAGGACTATGGCTGTGTTTATTAGAAGGATTGGGGGCATATCGCTCAGGCATAGGGAATTGGAAGGTATACTTCATGGCTATTTCAGGAGGGATGGTGTCCAGCTTTCAGAGGTGGGATACAATTTGCTTAATTTAGGTTTTCAGGAAGGCATCCGGAGGGCCCTGTTTTTGTGTGGTGGGGGCACTCAGGAGCTTTAGGTTTTCAAGTCCTGAGCTGTGGCGGGGAAGGGCCAGGTTAAATTGGAGTTGCAGGAAGTAGGAAGTGGGCATGGCTAGGTTTAGGTTGTATTGTCACACTTGATTGGTAGGTTTGAGCCCGTCGGTGGCTTAGAACCTAGGGGTGTAGGGGTGTCTTGGTACACCCCTACTGTTAAGCAGTTGTAATCTGGGCAATTGGGACAGCCAGATTATGTTATATGTTAACCCCTTAAGGACTGAGCCAAATGTACACGTTGTGAGCAAAACAAAATGTAAACAAAAACTTGAATTTGCGCTATATGTCTGTTCAGGCGTAATTCGCCTCTTTCATATTATGTGCACTGTAACAACCTCCTACCATGTTGCCTGTGAATCTCTACCTTTTTTTTTCCTGCCATCATCCACATTGCCCCGTACCTAAAAACCTAAAAACAAAGACTGTGTCTGGCCCTTTAACTGTTTTGTGCAAAGGATTGGTACGTTTGATATGGCACTTTGGATACAGCCGAAGTGCCGAAGTAGTCGAAATGGCCAGCATTAGACAATCGAACACGTGGCAGCGGCCATTTTAATTCAGTCGAACTCCGGATGAGTAGGCCGAAACTAATAAGGTGAGCCAAAGCACTCTCCGACAACCTAACCATGTGGAGCACCGTACCCCAGCCCAGTTCCTCGCTCAGAGTTCCCTCCTCGCCCCCAAAGGTCCAGCAACTACCCCCGAGATCTATCCAAGACCACTTGCCATCGGTGCAGCAATACTGGACACATCGCCCGCTTCTTCCCTTTGGGATCATCCGCTACTAAATGGAGGCGCCCCACACCCAACGCTGAGCCCACAACACCTCGTAACTCCGCCGCCCATTGCCTGGAGACCAAGCTGGGGCCAGAGGAATGGGCATCCTGTATGAAGCGGACCCTATACAAGCCACATCCCCAGACAAACGTCCGCATCACCACCAAGAGGTACGAGTGAATGGCCAGATAGCCCAAGGCCTGAGGGACACAGCGCTACCATCACCCTGATGCAAAGGCATTTATTTAAACCAGGACACCTGTCCAACCGCACCGTCGCTGTACGTGTTGCTGGAGGAGCTGTCTTTCGACCTCCCCACTGCCCGAGTGCACCTGGACTGGGGAGTCGGATCTGGGAAAACCACTGTGGGGATCATGGACAACTTGACTGCAGAAGTTGTGTTGGGCAACGATATTGGCCCTCTTCCTACTTACCCAGTAACACTGCTGCTGCTTGCCCAGTGACCACTTGATCACAGACCCGTGTCGCAGAGGACCCTACACCAGAATCGGAGAACCAGGTTAGAACCTCACCGACCCTTGCCCCGACCGTAGTTAATAGACCCTTAGCTTGGGATGCACCAGAGGAGTTTGGGAGGGAAACCAGAGAGGACCTGTGACGAGAGCAATCTCGCCACATTGCATTGGAGAAGCCTGGTTGCTTGCCTGTTGCCTTTGGATTATGGCCCCATGTTAAAAGGCTTGATTTTCCCCTGCAAAGACAAGAAAGCTGGGTCATTTGGTGCTTGCCCTGTTTGAGCAGTGATACCCCAGATAGCTATGCCATGGAGCCCATTCGTATAATGAAAGACTATGGGAAAGAATTTGGCTCCATGGCAATTGAACTGTATGTGTGTGCTCTGAACGCCATTCAGTAATAATGTGCGCTCAGACCTAAGCTATCTGGGCATATGTTGAATGTCTGTATTTTATGTCATAAATGTAACCTTGTGTATTTTATTGTATTTTACTGTCTTTTTGCTGCCATGTATTCAATGGAGTTTTGCCTCTGTCTTTGGAGATAATTGGATTACTTCTAATTATCTCCAGGATAGAAGACTCTGTGGAACTGGTTTTGGGTAGAAAAGCCATGCTTCCTGTGGTCACAAAGGACTACGATCTATCTTTTGAACCACTGGACCAATTTGTATGATTTTGACGTATGTTTGTATTTGGAGTGTGCTGATTCTGAAAATGTATATGTGAATGTGATGCATACTTTTCAAGTTATGAATAATGTGAAAAAATTGTATTTCCCTGCTTGTGCTAAATTACATTACCCATTGTGTAAGGTAATTGAATCACATACAGAGGGGAGGAATTTGTGTGGGAGTGTCTGAGTGTATTGTATGTGTTTATTGGTTGTGTTCCAAAACCCTGTGGGTGGTACTAATGTGTAAGAATGTGTACATAAGCAATAAACCCACAGCTCTGTCTGTTCACTGCTTGACCCTCAACACGGAGCTTTGTCTCGTTCTTGGGGGGATTTATTGTATGCTGTTCCAGTTCGACTGCTAGGAGTGTAAACCTATGTTTTTTCCTATTCGGCTGTTTACAGCATTCGTATGGTTTCCTGTTCGGCGGATTGGTGTTCTGCAGTAGCTGTTCCTGCATCTCTGGAAAGGGGGACGATCGCCTAAACGGTTTCTACCCCTTGTGTGCAAAACGGTCCGTTACAGGACCCATCCCTCCAAAAGTACCGGGAGAAAGCCGAGAGTGGGGGGGATGAGCATGAACGTTTTATATGGGATAATGACAGACTGTATAGGTTGACGGAAGGTAGGAAGAGAGACTGTGCCCCTTCGCAGAAGCGCCAACTAGTGGTACCCAGAAAGTACCGGTTGGAGCTTCTCCGAATCTGACATGATATTCCCTTGGCAGGACACCTGGGTGGTAACCGTACAACCTACAAGATCACCCAGACCTTCTTTTGGCCGGGGATCTCTAAGGATGTGTGACGTTACTGCAGCACGTGTGACGTTTTCCAGCGAGTAGGGAAAGGAGGGGACACCCTAAGGCCCGACTGTCACCCATGCCGATGATCGAGGAACCTTTTAGCAGGGTGGCAGTCGATCTAGTGGGCCCCCTACCCAACCCCAGTCCGTCAGGTAAGAAATATATTTATACCAGTTTCAAAGTTCTATTTCCTGTCCTTTCTGCTGTAAGCGGAGGAGCTTACCCCATGACTAAATGCTGCCATGAGTAATGGTCAGGCTTCATGTAGGCAGTATATCACACACATCCCCTGAGGGGGTACCTAAGCTGGCCTGTTGCTGGATCTTCAGGGGCTGAACCCTGGCATGCAGTGGACTATTTTCATCCCTTTCAGGGAGAGGTTGGGTCCGATCCCCGGTCACTTAAGGGGGTACCCAGGCTAGCCACTTCATCTTGCATTTTGCTGGGTCTTCAGGGCTTAAAGGCTGAACCTCGGCAGAGCCTAAAAAATATTGCCTGGTGAGCATAAAAGAAAAAATCTAGGCCTGCATAAGCAGACTCCTTCCAAATTGCTGTGAAGGACAGGAAAAATAATCATATACAATGTTTTGGTATACAAGCATTGTGTTTCTCTAGTTTAGTCTAGCGTTTTGGTCGTCCTACTACCATAAGGAAGACTCACGTTAAACCGTCAAGGTCTACAGTCACCCGGGTTTGTCTTTGGTATAGGGTGTAGAGTATTAGTGTTTCATGTACCACTGGTAGGGGGGGAAATGGTGGAGGGAGGATAGAGTTAGGGGGGCGGGGGGAATGGGGGGAAGACGGAGGGTAGGGGAAAGGAGGGGAGAGTTCTCCCAGGCGGTCGGCTTCTTATGGTCGCTTCTATTGAGCATTTATTCTTTTATTTGTATGTTATTTTTATTTGTATGTTATTTTTATTTGCGGTGTTACTATGGTTATTTACAGTTTTTAGTATTATTTACAGTTACAGTTTTGTTATAATTTACAGTTTTTATTATCGGAGGGGCACAGCTGTCGGTCCGTAGGTCCTTGCCACAGCATCTCATTTGGATGGCCTGATATCACGCCCCATGTCTGACTGTCAGGTTTCCCAGGCTTGTAACCAAACTTTTTTGGAGTGACTTGAGCGTCTGGTTGCTAGCTCATAGAGCTTAGTTGTTTCCATCGTTTGTATACATTCAGTTATTGTGGGCGGGATAGCGGATTTCCAGTGTCTGATTTTTCAGGATAGTTTTATGGTGTTTTTAAAAGAGTTACAGAGTCAAATATAAGGCTTGCGTTTAATTTTTTTCACATTGAAATTTGCCAGATTGGTTACGTTACCTTTGAGACCATATGGTAGCCAGGAATGAAAATTACCCCCATGATGGCATACCATTTGCAATAGTAGACAACCCAAGGTATTGCAAATGGGGTATGTCCAGTCTTTTTTAGTAGCCATTTAGTCACAAACACTGGCCAAAATTGGCATTCAAATTAGTTTTTTGCATTTTTCACACACAAACACGACCGAGTACCTTCTGCTGATGGACGCTTCCTAGCCTACGCCGAGGACCACAAGCACCGTACCGGACACAACAACCACCGCAGACTCCACAACCGCCGTAGCTTAACTGGAGTCTCGCCGTCTTCTGTCCACCCTGGATCAGCTTCTGTTCAGGACCGTGTGGGGAAGACCTCTCCTCCAGGAGAGCGTATCAGGAAAAAGCTCTTAAAAGAGCTAAGTGATTAAAGCTCAGGAGAGTATGCAGAGCATAGCAATCCCCAGTGTGAGTATAGCTGCCCCTTCAAATCACGAGACAAGACTACGTGTTGAGGGTCAAGAAGAACTGTTTCAGGGTACCATTAAAATGCTCACAGAGGGGGGCGTGGCCGACTACGGAGCTGAGCAGTCGCTTATCTGTGGAGCTCTGCTTCGGCCCCACAGATTAAGAGTCCTAACGCAGAGAAATCTGTTCCAATACCACACAGCTTACCTGCCACTCGACAGCTGACAACATGGGGCGCAAACATAAAAGGCAAATCCACATAGAGCGACCCGCGGCACCCGATATTAGGCTTGCTTTCCAGAGGCCTACACAGGTGCGGCCCACCAAGATGGCGCCGGAACCGCAGAGTGAGCTGGAAACCTCTGACGACTCCCAGGAAGAGAGGGACTCCCAAGCCTCACTCCCAGGCCCAACTCACAGGTCTGATTCGGAGGAGAATGACTCCCCATCCACAAAAGGGGACATCAGAAAGCTGCTGACAGACCTCTGGAAGGCTGATTTAAAGGAGACCCAAGCTTTTTCCTGATACGCTCTTACAGCAGAGAGTCCAGGAGGTGGAGACCAGAGAAAAATCCAGAGATAACCAACTCCAGAACACCAAACAGCAACTGGACAGACTTACTGAGCAGGTCCGACGCCTACAAGGAAAGGTGGTAACACTTGAGACCAGACACCGCCGCCGCAACATACGCCTCAGAGGTATCCCTGAAACTGTGGGTGGAGAAGACCTACTGCCCTTTGTTCGGAGACTTATCTCCTCCATGGGCCTCAGGTGTAACTTAGACACCCCACTGATACTATCCACCTTCCGGGTGCGCAAATCGCCAGCAGCACCCGCGGGTGCCCCCAGAGACACAATAGCTACCACCAGAGACATAGCTGCGAGAGCTGCCATCATGGCTGGAGCCAGACCATTGGGGTCGGTGAAATTTGAGGAATGTGAGGGGGCCTTGTACGTGCTTGCCGCAAGGAGACAACTGGCACCGGTCGCTAAAAGACTGAGAGAACAATCGGTCCATTACCGTTGGGGCACAGAAGGTTCATTGATGGTGCAAAAGGGCACCGACGTACTCTCTTTGACCTCAGGAGAAGACTCAGAGATGTTCTTTAAAAAGCTAGACACGTTAGCCAATGGACACGGCAGGCGGACTGAGAAACGCAACACTTAGTTATTATTATAGTGATGTTTATTATTATAGTAATGTTTTTCGTGTGTATATATGTTTATAGGGTCAGGGGGAGTATCCTTATACTTTTAACCCACTAATCCAAGCCTATGCCCTAATTACCTGACTTCGCATACACAGAATACGTCTGAAGAAAATGCTAGAATCACGCAACCTCACTAAGCAGGGGTCTCCGTATAAAGATAGAAACGTATAACCTGGTTCCTCGCAATGCTACCGTACATACTTAACTGATATTTAACCGATACCGTGATTGTTGCTATGTTTGTAACCCAACGAAATGTTACTAGATCCTGTTATAACCCATATAATAACCCATATAATGGAAAAATGTAAACTGTGTGTACAAAACCCAATAAAATACAAATTAAAAAAAAAAAAAATTGCTCACAGAGACCGTTAGTTTGGGGGTGGTAAGGTGAGCTGAGTAGGGGTTTGATACCGCAGATCTTCCATAATTGTTGGGTGAGGTCTGCGGTAAACTAAGTCCCCCTGGCAGACAGTATTTCCTGCGGGAACCCCACTCTGGTGAATATCCCGACCAAGGCACTGGCGACAGTATCAGCCTGGATATTCGTCAGAGCGACGGCTGCCGGGTAAATATATTTCTTACCTGATGGACTGGGGTTGGGTAGGGGGCCCACTAGATCGACTGCCACCCTGCTAAAAGGTTCCTCGATCACCTGCATGGGTGACAGTCGGGCCTTAGGGTGGTCCCCTTCTTTCCCTACTCGCTGGCAAACGTCACACGTGCTGCAGTAACGTCACACATCCTTAGAGATCCCCGGCCAAAAGAAGGTCTGGGTGATCCTGTGTGTGTATATATATATGTATATAATTTTCCTGACCATTATTCATGGCAGCATTTACTAATGGGGTAAGCTCCTCCCCTTACAGCAGAAAGGACAGGAAATAGAACTTTGAAACTGGTATAAATAGATCCTCCCCCTTCCCATCAGGCAGTCGTTTTTCCTGTCCTTCACAGCAATTTGGAAGGAGTCTGCTTATGCAGGCCTAGATTTTTTCTTTTATGCTCACCAGGCAATATTTTTTAGGCCCTGCTGAGGTTCAGACTCTAAGCCCTGAAGACCCAGCGCCTGTCTCCATCTCAGCCGCGGCGAGGGAGCTGTGTGCTCTCTGCCTCCTCTCACTGCGCAGGCTGTCTGCTGTAGCTGGGAGCCGGAATATGACATCATATTCCGGCTCCCAGCATCAGCAAACGGCGCGCGGCGAGAGGGAGCAGAGAGCACACAGCTCCCTCGCCGAGGCTGAGATGGAGACAGGTGCCCGACGGGGGGGTATCACCTCTTGGCACCCCCCCTAATGACAGGGGGAACATGGTGGGAGGGGGAGGGCATTTGGGGGCAGTAGAGTGTTCCTGCAGGACTCACAGGCGTGCCGCGGGGATTAGGGTGTGCCCAGGTACACCCGGCACACCCTTTGTGCACACCTATGTCCCTGCCTCTCTCTACTACTCACTGATCCGTGGGAGAGCAGCTACACAGCACAGAGAGTCCAGACAGCAGCTCAGGTAAGTGAGGGATGGGGGAAAGGCAGCAGGGAGACATGGGGACACTGAGACACTAGGGGACACATGGGGACACAGACACTAGGGGACACGGTGAGACATGGGGATGCTGAGACACATGGGGAAGCTGTGAGACATAGGGACATTGGGAGACACTGAGACATTGGGACATGGAGACACTAGGGACATGTCTTCCAGTGTCCCCATGTCCCCCACCCAGTGTCCCTAGTGGCTCAGTGTCCACATTCCTCCCAGCTTCCCCTATTCTCCCATTGTCTGTGTCCTCATGTCTCTCAGTGTCCCTAGTGACTCAGAGTCCCCCTGTCTCTCAGTGTCCCCATGTCTCCCAGTGTCCCCAAATGTCTGTGTCTCCATGTCTCCCAGTGTCCCCTAGTCTCCCAGTGTCTGTGTTCCCATGTCTCTCAATGTCCCTAGTGTCTTAGTGTCCCCAAATGTTTCAGTGTCCCCATGTCTCCCAGTGTCTGTGTCCCCATGTCTCTGTGTCCCTAGTGTCTCCAAGTGTCCCCATGTCTGTATTCACAAGTGCCCCCATGTCTCCCAGTGTCCCCAAGTGTCTCAGTGCCCCCATGTCTCCCAGTGTCCCCATGTCTCACTGTGTCCCCTAGTATACTAGAGACATGGGGACACACTGAGGCATGGGGACACGGGGAGAAATGGGGAACTGGGAGACTATGGGACTGGGTGACATGGGGACACTGACACTGTGATACATAGGGACACTGAGACACTGGGTGACTTGCGAGACTGAGACACTGGGAGACAGGGAGACACTGGGAGCAATGCATCTATACAGCAGAATCAAACTGTGAGTAGTTTGTTGGTGATTTTACAGAATTTTCTCTTATGTCACTCCTTGTGATTTACATCATGTGATGTCATGCATAACTAATTAATTATACAAATGGCTGGTATTTTTTTTCCAAGAAAGGTGGCAACCCTAACTACTCTTTACATACTCTTGCTTAAATTAACACTATAGGGTCAGGAACACAATCATGTATTTCTGACCCTATTATGTAAAAAAAAAAAACCTGACCCCCTCTTGAAGTGGTTGTCTGAGCAAATTACAATGCTTCCCCATAGGATTGGCTGAGACTATCAACTAGGCAGATCAGGGGCAGAGCAAGCACAAGTCAAACATAGCCCTTGCCAATCAGCATCTCTCATAAAGATAAATCGAATCAATGTATCTCTATGAGGAACGTTCAGTGTCTGCATGCAGAGAGTGGAGACACTGAATGGCAATGCTGCACACTAGGCAGTACTGCCCCAGGAAACACCTCTAGCAGCCATCTAAGGAGTGGCTTGTGGAGTTATTTTCTCTGAAAAGACAGTGTATAATGCAAAAAGCCTGAAGGGAATGATTCTGTAATTAGGCCCACCATAATTGTCAGCTCCAGGCCCACTGGGCTCTTAATCTGGCCCTGAATGTAAGCGTTTTATTTTTTGTTTTGTTTTACTATAGGAAATTGTTCCAGAGTGGGCAATATTACCATTGCTTCAAATTTTTTTTATGTATTGAGATTATTTTGTTGTGCACACACACCTGCACTGGTTATTATTGTTATACATTTGTTTGTTTGTTGTGTGGAGGGACACAATGGCAAGTGTGGCGTTTGCACTGTTATCCAGCACTTTTCTTACCTCTACACATCTATTTTATTGAAATTAATACCCAGTGCCCTGTTAGGTGCTTTTTATGGCTCTCTGACTGAGGTAGTAGAGACAGGGAGCCGCATCTGGCAGACCATGTGTAACAATCAAACCGTTCCACTGCTTACAATACGGAGTGTGCCAAAGCACTCTTGGCACCATAAACACTACATCAATTTCCTTTGAACAGGGAGGGGGCTATTTCCGCCTTACTGTCTCCCTTTGTGTTTGGAAAAGGATGAGTAGTATTATTGCTTATCCCTTTGCATCCTTTGAAAACTACTATTCTGTTAAAATAAAAAAATGCTTATATTCCAAAATCTAGCCCTAAATCGAAAAACATTGATGTAATATTTTATTTCAAGGTTTTGTATTAGTTAGGTTACAATGTAAAGCTACAATAAAGTTGCTCTCTCGAAATAATTACTTTGCATTGCACAACAAAAAATCCAATCACTAGCCAAAAAAGATAAATTTTAGATCCATTCTTTCTCTACAAACAATACCTAATGCCAAAGCTGGTGTGTAAATGTCAAGGTTATGCTTACCTCGATTTCTCATTAAAAAGGACACCCCAAGAGACTACAGGTTTTACTGCATTACAGTATAGACAAATATAGATCCCTTGATGTGTTACATATGAAATGTACACATATATAAGCCGCCCTGGCAAGGTGGTCAGTCTTTGTATACCCATGGATTATAAAGTACAGTTACAAGATGTGTCAGAGACACATATGGCCCTCCTAACCCATTCCATGTGTATTAGTTCCCAAATTTGCAAAGAGCAATTAAAGGGGAACTATCACTTTTCTAGAATTTATTGCACTAAATTTAGTATTGAAAATGACCTATTTCTTGTGTTAACCTATTTTTTATGAATTGTTCTTTTTTCTTTTAAATTTACATAAAAGATTTAGCAAATGTCATCACAATCCACTTCAGACAAGGCAAGGCCAGGACAAACATTGCAAATAAATAGGAAAATTAAAAACTGTGTTTATTTCTCCTCTTCTCTGAATGCTTTTTACATGTGCAAATGGCAGAGCTTATAACAATGATTGGCAGGAAAGGACCAATTTGCAGGATAAAAAGGTGCTGATGTCTGCATTTATTTTTATTTTTCACACCTCACAAATTCATAACTTATATATTGTTAAATATAGGGATAGGTAAGCATAATATTAAAAATATAAAAAATCCTGGGAAGTGACTTGTTCCCCTTTAAATAAATAGTAGTGTCAGCTACTGCCTACAAACTGCAATTATGCAGGTCTGGTCAAATACTTTTTTATTAATACTTTTTTCAGTAATGAATACAATATAATAATCAAACAAAAATAACAGTAACAAAACAGGGGAAGACAAATAGAAGCAATCATCCTATAGTATATAAAATATATATGAATAATCACTTTTACAAAATTAAAGTGTCACATTTATAAACTGAAATGTCTCATTTGTGATTCTTTACATGGCGAATAAAGAAATAAGAATTAATAACTGATGTACCTGGTCAGGTATAGGTCATGGTTATAAATGATATTGGTGTCTGATATTTTCTTCCCATTGTGTCTATTTATGCATTAGAACAGGGATTCTCAACCCAGTCCTCACGTACGCCCTACCATTCCTGGATTTAGGGATTAACCTGTGTAGTGGAGCGCTAATCCTGACCAGGACTCTTGTCCGCTGGATCGTGAAGACAGGAACTCTGGAACAAGGCGCTGTGAAGTGAATAGCTCTATCCCTCCCCAGTAACTGGACGACACACAGTTCTGGGAGTAAAACTGATTTATTCAGAACAAACTCAGTCTTTTATGCACAGACCCCCAGCATGGGGTCTCCATTCAAAACTACACATGTCCCTCCCAGGCGTCACTGTGTCTCGAGATTTTTGAGTCAAAACTGAGTAACTCAATTATCTCTCAGTTACAGGAAACTACATGAAACATACATAAAACACCCCAAAAACATAGTCAAATTTCACAGGAACCCTACAAGTTTTATATCCCAGAAAAGCCCGGATCTGAGCACCCAAGTGGTGCAAATAACGCTCTGATCCGTCGTTCGTCTAGCTGGTCCGCAAGTTGGACAGGCAGCAGTACAATCTATGCCCGGGTTCGTGGCATTGCGTGGCCGAAAATAGTTTCAGGCGTTCGACGACCATACCGCTGCCTGTGTTCTGGAGACAAAATGGCCACTATGCCATGGCAAGCCAGGGAAAGCACTCGAGTTAACGACTTCATTGTGGTTAATAGCCAGGGGTGGTCGGTGTTCGGGGAGTTATAAAAGAGGGGACCACACACCATCCATTCAGGAAACGAACAAGGGAAGGTTAAGGACAACCAAACAAAAGGAGAATGAGTCTGCTACACCCTATTGTGTCTAAAGTGCTTTTTTTTTCCTTTTTCTAAAAACACCTTAGACAGAACTGGGTAAACCTTAAATCCTAGACTGTTAGGGGCTACTTGAGGACTGGGTTGGGAACCACTGTCTTAGAATATTAACTGAATCAGATGGGTCAATTCATAGCGTATGCTTTCAAATGGAGACAGTAAGACTTTACTTATAGATGGGACAGTGGTTGTCTTCCAGTGACACGGGATCGCAGAGGTGGCAGAGAGGAGAAAGTGACCTAACATAATCTTTATGCGTTTGGATAAATTATGTGGGAATTTTTTTAAAGTAAATAATGGACTTCTGTTAACAATATAGAACCATAAGCAATCATAGTATCCCAATACTCATCTAAGAACTGTAAGAGAGGTGGGGGTGCTTCAATTTGTACAACTAATTGGGTCCAATGACAATTCAATAGAGCTCTACTTGCATAATTTTCTGTTGACACAGCATTGGAGGACTCACGCCGCGCTCAAAACGTCAAGATACGAGGCATAACAGACTCCATTCCAGATACGGAGCTGCCCCACCTCCTGAGGCACCTGGTGAGTGCAATACTTCCACCTAAGCAGGCTAAAGGGGTGAGCTACGACGGCATGTTCAGCTACAGCCCCAGCAGCAGCAACCAGGGACTTAATTGTTAGATTCCAGAGGCGACAGGACAAGGATGCAGTTATGACCGTAATTAGGGGAAGCTCACCATACGCTTTTGAGGGTATGGCCCTTACCTTCTACACGGACCTATCCAGGGGAACCATGGCTTGATGGACATCCCTCAAACTCTTTACATCCCTGCTCCGTGCACACAACATCAAGTATCAATGACGCTCACCCCACAAGCTCTTCGTACTCCATGGAGAAGCTGTGTACTCCATTGCAGATCTGCAGGAGGCGAAGACACATCTGACAACCCTGGACCTCCCACAAGACTCTTTAAAACAGCCCCGCTCAGCTTCCAAACCCCACAAGTGGAACCCAGCAATGTCCAAGACATTTGTCCCCCGTGGGATAACCCCTGCAGCATACGTGATGGCCACTTCCTGAGCCCTCATTATGGGTCTGCAGGGCCAGGCCACCTACACCTAACATTGCCAAATTACAGTTATTTTTATGATTGTTACTCAAGTTTTATGTTTACACTTCCGTTCGAGGTACCCATATACCATGCAATGTCCACCTGCTGATACTTACCAATCCGCTACACACGGTCTCTACTGCACCAACGGTTACCCTCCGGGGTCACGGAGACCTCCCCACTCCAACGACACTGGCTCCTGCTGCTCTGTGAACGAGTACCTTTCCCACGGGAGAAGAAAACAAAACATAGAGTACTGCTCACATCCGACAATGCCCTCCCCAGACCGGAGATGTGCCTTATGCCCCCAACATCCTATGCTCCTGCGACACCCGCACCCCACGCGGTAGCCCATAGACCCACAGACAACACCGCCACTTGCCGCTGCTCTCTGGTCGACACTCACTTACCCACTCACCCTAGGCTCTTTCCCTAGCTAAGTATCTGCTTGAAGCCTACTAGGGGGCCATCAATTTTTCCTGCTGAGATAAGCTTGATATAAAGATTCAGCATGCTAACACTCAAAGTGTAGCAACAGCAACAAATTAGTCAGCTACACAATATTGTTATTAATCCCATGTATACCCACCTGCCATGTTTGTATTTCATAGCTCTCTCATGTTATAATATAAAGAATTGTGCAGTGTTTTTCTCATGCCACACTACTGTTTCAAAACGTGTAACTAAATGAAGCCTGTCAATGCTGTTGTGGCACTGCTGGCACACTTGTAATCATTTACACTCAAAAATAAAAAATACATTTTTCTTTTTAAAAAGTAATGTGAAAAAATAGAAAAAAATAGAAAATATATGGATAGGGGGGTGTAGTGAAAACCATCAACCACGGTGAATTAAAACATAAAACAGACTAAATCCACGTCTACATCCATACTCTTGGGTTCTAGAGTATCTAGTTGATATATCCAGTATGTCTCTCTGTCTCTCTTTGGGATAGTTTTAATTCTCTATCACCTCCCCTCCAATGGGAAGATACCTGTTCTATACCCATACCACGAAAATCCCTCCAGTTGAACATAGGACATGAATTGCAGTGGACAGGGACAGAATGGGTGGTAATGCCTTTCCTGATGTTGTTGATGTGTTCCATCAGACGTACTTTAAGATGTCTTTTAGTTTTCCCCACGTATTGTTTACCACATGGACATTGTAGCAAATAGATAACAAAGTCTGTGTGGCAACCGATCCCAGATTTTATTGGGAAATTTTCGTGGCTCAAAATTTAAAAAAAGATAGTCTCAGATTCGTTCTAGAGCACGCCCTGCACATTTGACATCCTTTGAACCCTTTATGTATGTGTTGGATTCTTTCATTAGTTGTAGGAGTGCCCTTCTTGCAGTAACGAGGTGCTATGAGGTTTTTTAGGTTCTGATTTGTTTTATACATGATAGGGGGACGATTGGGTATGACACTGCCTTTAACTGGGTCCTGTAATAATATAGGCCAGAATTTATTCAGGCATTTTTTTTTATCTTCCAGTGATCAGTGTTATACCTTGTGATAAAGGAGTATTTAAACTTTTCATTTGGAATGTTCCTTGGACGGTCCGTTAATAGGTTGTTTCTATCCTTTTGAACAATAATCCTAATCTCTCTCTCAATTGTGTTCATATCATACCCTTTTTTGACCAATTAATTTTAATATGTTCTGCTTGGATCCTAAAATCTTGTAAGTTAGAGCAATTGCGTCTTGCTCTAGTTGACTCTTCGCAATACATCTGAGCCACGGTTTATGGCAATATTTTCTGTGTACATGACTATTACCATGAGTTTTTAAAAAATAACATTTTGAATTTACTTTGTCACCTTCGTAAAATAAAGAAAGGTCCAAAAAATTTATTGTATGTTAATTCTATTCTGGTGTAAATTTTAAATTAAATGAATTTTGATTGAGGTATTCCATAAATGTATTAAAAGACTCATGGGACCCATTCCAGATGATGATCATGACTTTTTTTTCTCTGCTTTATATAAAATATATTTTCCATGCACAGTCTAATAAACAGTTGTCATACTTTCTCTATATTTGAAGATCCAACAGTTCCATACACTACTGCTATATATGCAGTTTGAACGCATGTTGCCATAGAAATGGAAGCAAATGTCGTTCAGGACTCTTGAACCGGTAGAGGAAATGTCCCATGGAACGCATAAGCCGTCCTGTGGAACGCAAGCCAAATGAACTCAGTGAGGACGCAGGAATTTTATGAGCAATTGAAAACATTTGAGAAGATAACACATGAGGACCTATGAGGAAAGTTGGTCCCCTCATCAACGAATCAGATTGGCACAGACGCTTATCCACCTGGAAGAGCCATTTAAATGGGAGGAAGGGTTGGGATTATGCATGTTTTTATTCATTGCTATATCTCTGAGGACGTCCACTGTTGGTGGACAAAACGCATTAGATATTTTACTTATACTTTTGTATCTGTTTTTATGATATACTTTTAATCTGTGTTTTATGCCTAATAAATATCTAATTTGTACCTGATCTCTGATTCTGTCCTTTGAAGTTCCTGTGCCTGACGATTATCCATTGCTACCTAAGGTGGAGAGCAGACCATTGTAGCCCTGTTCTGGGCTTTGAGGCGCTTCTTGAATTTCCATCTTGTGAGTACAATATATTATTGCTGTGTCTCACTGTTAATACTATACATCATAGGGCCTAGTTATAGGTAGTGTCATACCCAATCATCCACCTATCATATATAAAATAAAATCAGAACCTAAAAAACCTCATAGCATCTAGTTACCCCAAGAAGGGCTCTCCTACAACTAATAAAAGAATCCAACACATACATAAAGGGTTCAAAGGATGTAAAATGTGCAGCGCGTGCTCTAGAATGAATCTGAATCTTTGAATTCAGAGAGTTATGTCACTACCATCAGTTTTACCTCACAGGCTCGCTGCCTTGGCATTCTTCAATTCCAACCTTTCCTTTACCAGTGATATCCAGTCAATTACCAAATCCTGTCCATTCCATTTCAAAAACATAGCTTGTATCAACCCCCACCCAACACTAGAGGCAGCTAAGGTGCTCGCTTATGCCACTATAATCTCTCACCTGGACTTCTGCAATCCACTTCTCACTAGTCAATAGTTTAAAATGAATGAATGCTACAGAAAGGCCCTCACGTACTAATCTCTTCATAATACTTCTCCTGTCTAGCTATCCTCACTAGTCCTCAAGTATGTCCCATCTAGGCCCCTACGCTCCGCCAAAGACATTCATCTGTCCTTTGTTTGTACGTTCACTTCTGACTGTCAACTTCAAAGACTTCTCTAGGGCTGCACTATTCCTATAGAGCCCCCTTCCCTGCTCAATTAGACTTTCCATTCCTTTAATCAATTACTGAAGAGAAGAAGGCATATCAATCAAATTAACAGCTTTCCCTCTCAACACCTCTCTAATCCACCTTCTCTCCTGCAACCATGTCATCTAATAAACTAAGCCTTCATTGCAAACTCTTCTTGCAACCTACTTTTCCATTATATAAAGTACATCTAACCATGACCTCTCGTGTAATTTCCCCCCACTCCCATTGTAATCTAAGCTCATGTGAACACTGCCATCTGGACCTTCTGTTTCTGTACATCCAACATATATGTATAGCTGCACTTAAAAATAGGCATAAAAAGTTGTAAATTGCAGTGAAATGAACACATAGCAAAAAGGCTTCTGTCATGAATGCACCTCAGGAAAAGTATTGGTCACAAAAGGGTTTAAAAATGTCTTTGGGTGTTGTGATCTTATGTGCCTAAATTGACACATACGTTTGCATTCTATCTGTGGCGCTACATACCAGTTATTCTAAGGAGTGCATGCATTTTTAAATTTTTGAAAACTAAAAACCAATAGTGGTTTTCTAGGGCTGCCCTGTGTTTATGGAATACCATTTCCCATCAGACGTCATGCTGTATATATAGATGTATCATGGAGCTATGCCTGGAAGATCCGGGTAACATGACAGCTGATCCGTTGCCACTGACGTTTCACACCACTTATTGGTAATAAAGGCACACACCTGGAGCCTGTGCCTTTTGCAATGTGTTTCCATTTCCTTTGTCATCAATAGCATTAAACAAATAAATGTGATATGTGTTTATCCATTTAATCCCAGGTGTCTTATTAACCCCCTGCATTGACAGGACACAGCTGCAAAGTACGGCTTGTCGTGTGTTTTTTAATCTCAAATAACCCAATTCATGCAAATCACCAGCTTTTTATGATTTTCCCAACGGCTAGCTGGAACATTTCCTACTATTTTATTTACAGATCCAAATTCTATTTTTTTTATGTAACCCCTAATTGAATAATAGAGTCATGTGCTGAGGTTTGAATGACCTGTGTCAATGTTATTGGGACCAGCCGCCAGATACAGCGATCTTTGTTTTTTAAAATTCTTTATTTTAAAGACAGGAGAAAGGCATTGACACATTACATATGATGATTTTTGCATTGTATGAGTAACGCATATTAATAAAAGACAATTGCATAACACAGACAAGCCCTAAGTAATTTATGGACATATTATCCTAAACTATGTCCAACTACTTCCTGGAGAACTTGACCGAGCAATATCCTGAAATTGGGTGATGCAGCACTCTTTGTAACTTACCCATCAAGTCTCTGTTCTCTTATAGCACCCCCAGCTTCCCCTGTTTGATCCCTCTCTAGTAGCTTCCCCAGTCCGAACCTTAAACCAGCACTGTCGTCGTTTCCCTCCCCCCCCCCACAGCCTGCAAAATTAGTATTTCATAAAGACAGAATCTTTATTAAATACTCATATTGACTGTGTTGGAATTTCAATCACGAGGTATACTGAGACAAAGAAGGCGTTATTTTGACTCCGTATTATTCCTACGCCTGATACTTCCTGACACTGAGTGAAGCTACTGCGTTTAAGAAGTTTCAGTCCACTGACGGCTGCAGGGAAATTGGCTCTTTCTATGAAGGATCCCGCCGCCTCTTCCATAGACCTCTCTGCTGAACTCTCACGCATGCACAAGAGTACAACAATGATGCAGACTTTCGGCAGTTGAATCACCAGGTTCAGAAGACGACTAGATGGAAAAGGATGGTGGAGCCTGCCCGGGACAGGTTCAGGTATAAATAAATAAATAAAATAATGATTTTACTTACCTTTTTTCCAGCGTCAGGGATCCCCAACCTCAATGGAGGGACCTAATGCACGGCGCTTGCAAATTAAAGCTTCCCCATAGGAAAACATTGACTAAATGCTTTCCTGTTAGCAATTTGAAGATATTAGATGTCCTCATGCAAAGTGTGAGGATGTCCAACATCGTTTAACAGAGTAAAACTCTGTAAGGGACCTGGATGCACCTCTAGTGTCTGTCTGGAAGCCACTTTGTGGTAGGCTTTCAACTTCTTTCATGGCATTATTCTAAACAGGAACATATTTTATCTAACATTATCTGTGGATACACATGTACTGGAGGACTGGTGACTGTGTTTTTTGCAGAATTCATATGTTCTGGTTAGTGTAATTATATGCCTTGTAGAGCAGGTATTCACATTCTTGCAGTTATCCTGAAGTATTCGATTACGCCTCAAGAATTGTAGATCACAAAGAATTCATTTATCTCCCTTTCCCAGTGAGAGAAAAATGATTTCCCTGGCTGTGGTAACAAGATAGTGTCTTTTGATTAAAATTAGTTCAGCAACATTTGTATCTCCAATATGGAGTCTATATTAGGGGCATTGTTGGGGAGTCTGACAGGGGCTGGAGCCCAGAGAGGGGTCTTGAAAAGCCTCAAATGTAATTGTGGCACCATTTCATTCTTAGCTATGAGTAAACTGAGAACTAAATAAAACCTCCAATTATATTATTGGTGACTGTGAACTTTAATGCACCATATTTGGAGCTCACAATGTGGGGGTATTGCTATGGGTGCAGTGGGATGAAGGGATCAAAAAAGCATGGCTTGGGGTAAACACAGCAGGTATGGAGTTAAAAATATAGGTTTATGGGGGGAGGGCCTGAGTACAGAGGGAGAGAGTCGCATGGTGGCAGAGTACCTCAAACAATTTATAGAATTTTGCATTACAAAATGACTTATGGGTGGTTGAAATAGTTCAGTTCCAGCTGATAATCACTCTGCCACACTTAGGACTGACTCTTTGTCCTTTAATCGTGTGTTGTCTGAAGGGGAATTTTCTGTGGCCTGCTGGGCAGCTTGGGATGGGAGAAGCAGCTGATCCCCTGTTCAGAGGTGACCATGCTTGCAGCTGTGCTCCGTCCACCCCCACTGGCCTAGTGGGGGTGATCCCGGCCTACACATCAATGCAGCATCTCATGTGGCTAGTTTATGAAGGCAGTAAAATATCATGACACAGCTCTTACCTGACGGTCCCAAAATGGCTAATGTGTAAGATCTTGCCGAACTTTACATAATCCAAGCATTTGATCACTTGTGCAGGTCCTGTTGGTGGCAACTAGCTACCTTCAACTATGGTTTCATCAGCGACCTAACCCACTGCAGCCCAGCTCAAAGAGCTGGAGACTTCGAGAGGTCCCCATAAATTGCTGCTGCGAGACAAGATGACGCTGGAGGGATGAGACCAGCTTTCTCCAGGCTGCAGGTACGTTGGGTATTTAGATCACTACACAGCTCTCACACCAGGAGGATTCAAAAGCGGCGACAGAATTGCCAAATTCAACGCAACAAGAGATCGAGACCGGGATGACTTGGAACACCAAAGACGACTACAGGAGGCTATGGACCTGTTTCTTGAGGAGCAGCAGGCCACACTCAAGGTTTATTCTCTGGGGTCCCTAAGTGTCCCTTTAAAGGAGAGTTGTATAGACTCTAGTCACTTTGCCTCTGCACACAGTTAATTTTTTTAGTGCTGAGCTTTTTTATTTTGACCAGCTTAGTCTTTATTTAGTGCTGATACTCTGCCATCTTAACAGATGATTTATGCAGCCCATGAGAAATATTTTAAAATATTATAGTCTGTCTGAATTAATAGTCAGTGTCACGCTCTATTAGCTACTATCTAAACGTTTCATAACGCCTCTGTAAGCTCCTGCTAATATTTGCTTCAGCTAACTGTTACGTGACTAACACTTTCATATTTAAAAATTAGATGAATTTGTTCACCACAATTACATGCAACATAAGAGGTGATGCTTATTCTGCTGACGCGTCCTCGTGTCATTCTGTTTAGGGGTAATGGGAAGCTGATGGCTCCACTATGTATGCAGTTTAGTGCACATTATCTGTATACTAAATGCAAAATTATCTGACAATGCTATGTCCCCATTTGTCAGATGTACGAGGTCTGTCCGGAAAAAAAAAAGTCCAGCCATTGTTAATATAACAAGAATGGTGTGTGCAACATCAGTGTAACCTGACAGTCAAGGAGAGTGGACTGGAATGTGCATGCGTGACCAATGATGGCTTCACTGTACTAATCAGCTAGAAGCTGTTGAGTGAGCATGTGTACTGTGTGGCCATCACATTCAAAAGACTGAGCTAGTAGAGCAACTAATCTGTATAAAATCTTGCATTAAGCATTAACATTCCTCAGCAGAAACTATTTAGATGATTCCAAAGGATTTCGGGGATGATGCAATAATCGCAGCACAAATAAAAGTGTGGCACAAATGCTTCAAAGATTTTTGAGAATCTGTTGAAAGATTTGGCGTCCTGCGACTTCTGGCTAATCCCAAAACTAAAATCACCTTTGAAAGGGAAGAAATTTCAGACCGTCAATGAGATTCAGATAAATACGACGAGGCAACTGATGGCTATTCCAACAAAGGATTTTACCGAGAGTTTTGAACAGTGGAAGAGACGCTGGGAGCAGTGGCGTACATACCAGGGTCGCAGGGGGCGCGGCTGCGACCGGGCCCGGCCCACCAGGGGGCCCGGCCGCCCCTGCGACCCGGTATGTACGCCCAGGGCCAGCCTCTTCTGGGGGGCCCAGGAGGACCACCCAGGCCCCCTTTCAGAGGTTTGGAGGAGGGTGGCGGAGCGAGGAGACTTCGGTTTTCAGCCCTCGCTACGCATGGGCGCCGAGCCGGAAGATGACGTCATCTTCCCGGCCGGCATCCCTACGCGCCAGGCTGAGGGAGCTGAAGAGGAAGCACTGAGTGCTCCCCTCGCGCGCCCGCCTGCCACCCCTGGTCCAGGCACCAACCCCAGCACCCAAAAAGGTAAGGAGGCTGGGGGGATTAAATTAAAAAAAAACATGTGTGCGTGTGTGTGAGTGTTAGTGTGTGTGTTAGAGTGAGTGTTAGAGGGAGTGTTAGTGTGTGTGTTAGAGTGAGTGTTAGAGTGAGTGTTAGAGTGAGTGTTAGTGTGTGTGTTAGAGTGAGTGTTAGAGGGAGTGTTAGTGTGTGTGTTAGAGTGAGTGTTAGAGGGAGTGTTAGTGTGTGTGTTAGAGTGAGTGTTAGAGGGTGTTAGTGTGTGTGTTAGAGTGAGTGTTAGTGTGTGTGTCTGCTAGTGAGTGTTAGTGTGAGTGTTAGAGTGAGTGAGTGAGTGTTAGTGTGTGTGTCTGCTAGTGAGTGTTAGTGTGTGAGTGTTAGTATGTGTGTCTGCTAGTGAGTGTTAGTGTGTGTGAGTGTTAGTATGTGTGAGTCTGCTAGTGAGTGTCAGTGAGTCTTTGATGTCTGTTAGTGAGTGCGTGTTTGTCAATGAGAGTGTATGTTTTGTAAGTGAGTGTGTATGTATGTCTGTCGCTGAGTGTGTCTCTGTTAGCTAGTGTGTATGCGTTTGTAAGTGTGTGTGTGTGTGTGTGTCTTCAGCACTTACCTTTCTCCAGCGCCGGACTCCCTTGGCGCTGGGGATCCCTCAGCCTCTCAGCTCCGAATGCGACCGCGCACGCATTCAAACCGCCCATAGGAAAGCATTACTCAATGCTTTCCTATGGACGTTCAGTGTGCTCCTCTAGCGGCTGTCAGTGAGACAGCCACTAGAGGCTGGATTAACCCTCAGTGAAACATAGCAGTTTCTCTGAAACTGCTATGTTTTCAGCTGCAGGGTTAAAACTAGAGGGACCTGACACCCAGACAACTTCATTGAGCTAAAGTGATCTGGGTGTCTGTAGTGGTCCTTTAAGTGTGTGTGCATCTGCATGCACTGGCGTACATACCGCGGTCGCAGGGGTCGCAACCCTGTAACCCCTGCGACCAGGTGCCCACCGCCATGTGTTGCGGCCCGGCTCGCGCGCGGGGGGGGCCCACGGATCAATTTTCGCACCGGGGCCCCATGGGTCATGTGTACGCCACTGGCTGGGAGAACCGTGTGAGGTCGCAAGGTGCTTATTTTAAAGGGGACTGAGGCGTCATTGTGTTTTGTTGCAGCTTTAAAAAAATAAAAGAAAGTGTACCGGTCTTAGTACTGCATCTTAAGCATCTTAAGCACAGGTAGGAAACCCTCAGGAACACATGAGCTAGCGGGGTTGGAGCCATGTAGTGAAAAAAATAAATAGAACGTTTCCTGCTCTGTACCAATGAGAGAGACATTAAGATACAGAAAAGTGGTGACCTCGGTGTGCCATTCTCCAGGTGAGAAGATGTGTCGGAACACATTGCAAATGTGATATTTTATCATGTAGGAAGAGTAGAAATAGAAATGTGTTTCCAAATTTTAGCTATTTATATGATAATGTATACAATTGGGAGACTGAGATAATACTGAACTTTTCAGTTTAAGTAAAATTTAAAAAAATACAAATTAAAAAATGTTTTATATTTGATCATTTCCAGTATGGACTTTTGCAGTCACACACAAATACAGTACCTGGTAAGTTAAAGAACTCATTTAAAACTTCGAAATTGGGAATTATTTTTCTTCCTTTTTTGTTTGCAGATATGAAAAATGTTTCAGAAATGTTTCCGGTTTTATTGCTTCTTGGTGATTTTTTCTCTACCAGTTCTATTATCCATGTTGTTATACATTTACCAGGTCTAGCAGACAGTCTATACTACAATTGTTTTTAAGCAAATATGTGTATCAACAAAGATTTGAGTGAATAAAGGGAAATTGTCACCATTGAAAAAAACATTGAAAACCACCTATAGTTTGGTTGACCTGCTTTTCATGAGAAACTCCATTTTCTTTTAAATTTAAACTGCCTGCAAAGGAAAATGTTTATTACAGTGACTGACATGGAGCTAGGTTGGAGGTGTCCAGTTGTAGAATAAAGAAGTGTAGATTTCTACATAAATTCTGAAACTGGCATATTTGGTGTCGGTCAGGTGGCCACGTGATACAGGAGAGGTAGGTTTTGATAATCTTAGGTGTCCACCGCACCTGCCACCATCTTTGTCCTGCTGTCCTTTTTAACTCCTGTCACTTCATTTGCCAGGAACCACATCCATGCTGAGCATTAATTATCAGGATGAAAATATAATTTTGCCTCTTTATAAATCACTGGCAAGACCACACCTTGAATATGCTGTGCAATTGTGGACACCTGTTCTAAAGAAGGATATTATGGCACTAGAAAAAGTGCAGAAACAAGCTACAAAATTGATAAAAGGAATGGAGGATTGTAGTTATGAAAAAAAGGTTAACAAATTTAAATCTGTTTAGTTTGGAAAAATGGTGCCTCAGAGGGGTTTTGATAGCATTATACAAATATTTCTGGGGCCAATATAAACCATGGTTGGGAAATCTATCCATAAACAGGACTATACATGACCTATACAGGACACAAGGTCACGCATTTAGGCTGAAAGAAAGGAGATTTAGTCTAAAGCAAGAACAATAGAACAATGTAAGAACAATAAGGATGTGGAATTCTCTGCCTGAAGAGGTGGTTTTATCAGAGTCTATACAGATTTTTAAACAGCAATTGGATAAATACTTGCAAAAACATAACATTCAGGGAAACATAAGAATAAAATAACATAATATTTAAAATCCTGTAAAATAACAGCTCCCCTTTAACAGTTGTTAGATACTTTGGACATTGTGGATAGTAATGTTGCCATTTAATTATATTGTCACTGTCTAATACTTAAATTATTCATGGATTTACACTGTTCTGATTAAATTTAGAGGCTCTATCTATAGTCCATTGTGTATTTAAATTTTTTTTTATTTTGTTAAACATCAGTATTTGTTTAGCAATTATATCTCCATTTCTTTAATTTCCTTCATTTTTGTACATCGCTTGCTGGTATGAGGGTATTGATAACCACGACCAGCATATATTTAATCATAGATTAATTTTGATGCCAGCTATTTAATTATTGTGTTCATTGATCTATTGGTATGCAACACTAAATATGCAGACATATTTATGTAAGCTTTTTTTAAAAAACATTTTTTATCTGGGCCCCATTCCTGTTGGGAATCCTCGCAAGAATTTAAAGAAAATGAATTAGAAGAAATGGCACAGGGTGGAAAAGAAATATCACAAAATAATATGGAATAAATGATGAAGTGCAGATGAAGTATGCCCAGCAAAATTCCTATTTAATACATTTTGAAAACTTCTGTCTCAATAACTTGTCGTCTGTGTGCTCCTTTCTGATCAATCCTTTATATACTCTTATCTTGTAATCACACACAGACCCTTGCATGAAAGATATATTTTCTTTCTGTGTTTTTTTTAAAATTTAATTATATTAATATCTATGTTTAGTTATGCTTTACTGATTAAAATGTATATTCTTTTTTTTAAATTATTTATTGTAAATTAAAAAATTACAATTAAAAAGGGCAACAATAAAAAGGTGGAAGTATATTTAAATTATTTAAATGATCATTTGTCTGACCTTACTAGATTTAAATGATTTCTCCAATCCTTGTTTTTTAAAACTTGTGATTAATGCTCTGTTGGCATTATTCACCATGGTTCCCCCATCCCAAATACTTAAAAAGCATTCTAAATGCAGACGTTACTTTCTTTAATCTAGTGCGGGCCAAAGCTCCCAGGGCTGCTCGGCACTCCCCATCTGACATCATGGGAGTTGCGGTGAAGTCCAATCAAAGACTTGTTACAGAGAAGCCTTTGTTTGGTCCATTTAACTGGCTCAGAGCGCATGCGTGCTCTCTAAGCTGGGAAGGGAAATAAAGAAGGAGGAGGGAGGGGAAAAGGTAACATATGAGATAGGATAGGGAGGTGGGAGGGCTACAGTGAAGGAGAGAGGATGGGGATGCAATCTTCACCTGCAAGGGGAAATTATTGTGTTTGCTGCCGTCGTTCGCTGATGACACACGTTCTCATATGCACATAATTGACATTAGCCAGGTCGGCTACCAATGTCACACATGCTGGGGGTGCAACTAGCCCCCAGTACAAAATTTTAAATTACTCTGTCT
Source organism: Pelobates cultripes (assembly GCA_933207985.1). NCBI lineage: Eukaryota > Metazoa > Chordata > Amphibia > Anura > Pelobatidae > Pelobates > Pelobates cultripes. The sequence continues at coordinate 112,536,921 of OW240918.1, forward strand.
GAAACACTGCACATCCAGACTTCTGCCACCAGGACCACTTCAAATCACTGAAGTGGTCATGGTGGTTGGAGTAACCCTTTAAAGAAGATATGTCATCTATGCTTCCCTCCTAACTTGCCTTCTTCTAGTCTTTTGGCACACATTAAAGTGGACAGCTACACAAATGTGGTTTCCAAAGAAATAGTGGATATGCATGTTTTTTCTCGTTCGGACAGGTTTGCTGGTTTGCGGTTTACGGACTTTTAAGTCGTGTTACCTTCTCTCTTTATAACCTTTTCATTATTCTATTTGTTTGCATTATCATAAAACCAATTGGAAAAAAAGTTTCATTAAAAAAATAGATTGCATAGATAGGGGTTGGGGCAGAAGGAAAATATTAAAAATTAGAAATAAGGCAGACACCTGGAGATAAAAGAACAAAGTGATCAATTGAGAAAGACTGGATATGGAGAAAGACGGTAAAAATAAGACTGGGGAATTAAAGCGTGGAAGAGAGGGGATAAAGACTGGTTTAGAGAGCGATATGGACATTGTTAGAAAAAGAAAGGCAAGAGAAGACAACAATAAAACATATCTAGCAGAGAAAGACTAAAGATTAGACAGAGAGGCGAAAATCCTTGTATCTGCATTTCGCACCTTACTCACACTCACAATGTGATCTAATGTAAACAAATCAATACAATGTGTGCATTTGGTGGAACTGATATCTCAGCCGTTTCCAGGGATCAGGAAATAGAAGTGGTCCTGCTGCTAAATACTATATAATGGTATATGTTTTGCGAGAGAAACAAGAATTGATGTCAGTAAGCGAAAAAGAAAATGTTTCAGTTATAGTCTTACTATTAAACAAGATAAAAAATAGTACTTAGGTGTATAGGCGCTTCTTATATTCAATAAAATTAAAAGGGTGTTAAACAGGTGAACCCCCTATCACCTAATAAGAATGTACAAAACGCAAAAACACCCCAAGTGAGGTACACACACAGTATACTTATAAAACCTGTACAATAGGATCTGGAGCTTCTAAAAATTATAATAACAATACATCTCTCTCTATAAATATTAAAACACATGTATCACACAAATAAGATAAAACTCCCATAATACAGAGCCATCTCAGGCTCAAGATAGCAAGTTCCAGGGTGCCTATACAGGCTAAATGGAAGATCTCGAACGGGAAATAGGAGTGAAGGCTCCAAGGTAAGTAACAGATGCTTTATTAACTCAAATATAGGAACAAAAAGCAGTGTAAAAAAGTAGGCAAATAATATCAACACTGCAAACAAAAAGCATAAAATAATTTTAAAATAAATTTTTACAAAGTTCTTTAAAATTGTCTTCTCTGCTCCAATTCTTAGTTTTTTGTTTTTTTAAATAGCCATAAAACTCAATAGGGATTATTCCCTATTAGGTATTGTGCAAAATGAGCAGATAGGCTGTGATTAGGATATTCCCTCTGGATATTGCCCGTGTGTTCTGCAATATGGGTTTAATATTTATAGAGAGAGCACTATGTATTGTTATTATATTTTTTGGGGAGTTCTAGATCCTATTGTACAGGTTTTATAAGTACACTGTGTGTGTACCTCACTTGGGGTGTTACACGTTTTTGCCTTTTGTATAGTCTTTCTATGGCATAAGTAAGAAATTCAGCACCTGCACACACATAGCATGTACTTACTGAACATCATGTTACACGGCCCTTCAAGACTATTGCTATCCATTTGCTATTAAGTGGGTTAAATGTAGCTTTAGCTACCTAATTCAAGATTCTATAAACAATAGACTCATGTAATGTACTGTATAAATGATAGGCCAAATTACAGGACAAAACAGCACTAATTCAACTTCTCTGGTTTGAGGTGACAGTGACCTTTTGTTTAGCTCGATTAACAAGATTCATATCCACAGGTTACAGCGAGATGAAAACACAAAAAACTGCGCTTTGTAAACTCAAACTCAAGTTAAAATTCTTCCGATGTGTTTCTCGTACACTTAATTCCCTTATGCATACAGAGACAGACAGAAAAGAGAGTACGGCAACATATCTACAGGGATAGTGTGAGAGAGTAAATATTGAGAGAAAATAACTAAGTGGATCTATAATAAACTGTATGCTGCACAGGGAAAGATAATGAAAACTAATGTACCATAAAAACAAAGGGAAAAACAACAACCAACAACTTGATAATTGAAGTAAAGCACATGTTATAGCTTGTGTTAAACTACAATTCCAATAATCCTCTGGCAGAATGTGTTTGGTTTAGTTCAAGGAATTGGCAGTGATGCCCCACAATAGCTGGGGATTGGAGATTGACCACTTATAGACCGGAGCATACTGTCAGAGAAATTCTCAGGGTTATTCATCAAAATGCAAATTGTTGGAAATTGAAAGTGAATTTTAGATTCACTTTCCAAAGTAGCTGAACAGGAAGAATAGCTCACTCATATTTGGCCTTATTCACTCTGAATTCACAATATTCACTTTTGTAAATAATTCTGAATGTAGCACGTAGTTGGAAAAAAAAAAAACTCATTAGATTTAAGATTTATTGTTCTATCATGCTATAGTTAAAGCTAACGTAATCCCTTAGTGACTGACGTTTTCCATTTGTGCTACACTTCCCTGAGTACAACAACAACGCCCTTGTATATGTTTGCTACATTTGTGCAAAGCCATAGGGTGAAATTAGAGACATGCTCATTTGAAGCAAAACTAATAGAGTTAGGAATACAAAGGAATACTTTGCATGCTAGATGGTCATTCTATTTAGATTATTGTGTCCCCCTTATATACCTTATATTCTGTGGTGCGCTGGTTTTACCACTGACGTCTCGGCCTTTTTTGCTGAGATCATCAGTTCTGACGATCTCAGTAATACAATGCGTTACCATAAGAAATGCTTACCCATAGCAAATTGCTGCACTGTACCAATCAGCATCCCTATGAGTCAATGCATCTCTATGGGGAGTATTCAGTGTCTCCATGATGCTGAACGTAGGTCCTGCAAACATTGCAAGACCTAACCCAGGAAGCAACTCTAGTGGCTGTCCAGGTGCCTGTAACTAGAGGTGTTACTAGGCAGCAATTTAAACACTGCCTTTTCTCTGTAAAGGCAGCATTTATATTGCTGAGACTGCAGGGACCTATTACAGACACCAGAACCACCACATTAAGTACTGTTGACTATAGTGTCCATTTAAGTTTTGGAACTTTGGATTTTCAGGTGTCCCACCGAATGCTGAAGAATGGGGAATTTTGCTTCACATCATCTAACAACCCTCATTTAAAAATACAGAATTAATTTTATATATTTTTATGAAGAAAAATAAAAGATTGTTGCCACCAGTAAATTTCACAAGAATTCGAGAATATAAATAATAGTCGTAATTCAAAAAGAGTAGCGACAGTCAACAATTTCTACATTTCTACTAACTCCTGCAAAAAACTCTAAATGAAGAACAACAACAAAAGAAGGCTTTTAGAAAACTAAAATCAAACATGCCAAATGCCCTTAATGCTCCTCATTGGATCTTTTCTACATATGGCGGACCACATTGCTGCGCATACCACCCATGTTCCCTATGCTTCTCTTTGAGAAACACTGATTGGACAAGAGTCATTATTACTGATGACTTCACCAAAGGTGACGTGATTGCTCAAATAAGAGATCTGTGAATTTTTACTTTAAAAAAAAAAAAAAAAAATCAGTAGGGCTCACTGATCTATACACTAATACTTGTTAAAATGAATTTGTTTATTTTTAAAATTAGAACATTCCTTTAATCATATAAGGAAGCAAATAATGCGTGCAAAAAGGCGATTAGATTTGCTAAACTTCAAAATGAAAAAATGATAGCTAGAGAGAGCAAAACCAACCCCAAAGTATTTTTTAAGTACATAAATTCTAAAAAAACAAAAAATGAAAGTGTAAAACTGAAACGGGGGTGTTAGTTAATGAAGACCAGGAAAAGGGAGGAATTTTAAATAAATATTTCTCCTCCGTATATATTAAAGGACCACTCTAGGCACCCAGACCACTTCAGCTTAATGAAGTGGTCTGGGTGCCTGGTCCTTCTAGGGTTAACCCATTTTTTAATAAACATAGCAGTTTCAGAGAAACTGCTATGTTTATTAATGGGTTAAGCCTTCCCCTATTTCCTCTAGTGGCTGTCTCATTGACAGCCACTAGAGGCGCTTGCGTGCTTCTCACAGTGATTTTCACAGTGAGAGCACGCCAGCGTCTATAGGAAAGCATTATGAATGCTTTCCTATGCGACCGGCTGAATGCGCGCGCAGCTCTTGCCGCGCGTGCGCATTCAGCCGACGGGGCGGAACGGAGGAGGAGAGAAGGAGGAGAGCTCTCCGCCCAGCGCTGGAAAAAGGTAAGTTTAAACCCCTTTCCAGAGCCGGACGGGAGGAGGTCCCTGAGGGTGGGGGCACCCTCAGGGCACTATAGTGCCAGGAAGACGAGTATGTTTTCCTGGCACTATAGTGGTCCTTTAAGGAAGAACCCATGGCAATAGATGTGCAAATGATTGCTACTAAAAACATGCAGAATAATTGTAATTGGTTAACTCAAGACAAGGTGCTGCAGCAGCTAAAGAAAGTTAATATAAACAAAGCTCCAGGGCTGACGGTATCCATCCACGAGTACTTAAGCAACTAAGTGTAGAAATAAGTGAACCTCTGTTTTTTATCTTTCAAGATTCTTTTCTTTCAGGAAGTGTTCCTGGAGGATTGAATGAAGGCAGATGTGGTTCCTATATTCAAAAGGGTTCAAAATCCTTGCCTGGAAATTATAGACCTGTGAGCTTAACTTAAGTGGATGGGAAAATATTTGAAAGGTTATTAAGGGATAATATTCAAGAATTCCTTGAGAAGAACATGGTTATCAGCAAAAATCAGCATGGTTTTATGAAGCACAGGTCATGTCAAACTAACTTGATTGCGTTCTACAAGGAAGTAAGTAGACGTATAGATCAGTAGCAGTGGATGTGATCTATTTGGATTTTGCCAAGGCATTTGATACAGTTCCACACAATAGATTAGTGTTCAAACTCAAGGAAATTGGTCTAGATGAAAATGCTTGTTCTTGGGTAGAACATTAGCTTAAAAACCGAGTACAAAGAGTTGTCATTAATGGTAAACTTTCAAGTTGGACAGAGGTGGCAAGTGTTGTCCCTCAGGGTTCTGTTCTGGGACCCCTTCTATTTAACATGTTTATAAATGATCTTGAAGACAGCATTGGAAGTCATGTTTCAGTGTTTGCAGATGACACAAAACTCTGTAAAATAATACAATGTGAGCAAGATATTACTTTGCTGCAGAGGGATTTAGATATATTGGGGGACTGGGCACTCAAATGGCAGATGAAATTTAATGTTGAAAAATGCAAAGTTATGCACTTCGGCGTAAACAATACACAAGCAACATATGCCCTTAATGGAAGCGAATTAGGGATAACAACACACGAAAAGGACTTGGGAATTGTTATTAGACAACCACCTTTGCAACAATGTGCAATGTCAATAGGCAGTGGCCAAGGCCAGTAAGGTATTGTCATGCATGAAAAAGGGCATTCATTCTCGGGATAAGAATATAATTTTGCCTCTTTATAAATTACTGGTAAGACCACATTTTGAATATGCTGTGCAATTTTGGGCACCTGTTCTAAAGAAGGATATTATGGCACTAGAAAAAGTGCAGAGGGGGGCTACAAAATTAATAAAAGGAATGGACCATATCAGCTATGAAGAAAGGTTAACAAAGTTAAACCTATTTAGTTTAGAAAAACGTCGCCTGAGAGGGGATATGATAACATTATACAAATATATTCGGGGCCAATACAAACCATTGTGTGGAAATCTATTCACAAACCGGACTTTACATAAGACACGAGGTCATGCTTTTAGACTGGAAGAAAGTAGATTTCGTCTAAGGCAAAGGAAAGGTTTTTTTACTGTAAGAACAATAAGGATGTGGAATTCTCTGCCTGAAGAAGTGGTTTTATCAGAGTCCATACAGATGTTCAAACAGCTACTAGATGCATTCTTGCAAAAAACGAATATTAAAGGATATAATCTTTCAATGTAGGGTAATATCTTCTTGATCCAAGGATAAATCTGACTGGCATTCTGGGGTCAAGAAGGAATTTTTTTCCAAGCTTGTTGCAAAATTCAAAGTGCTTCAAACTGAGGTTTTTTTTGCCTTCTTTTGGATCAACAGCAAAAAACAAATGTGAGGAAGGCTGAACTTGATGGACGCAAGTCTCTTTTCTGTAATTTTTTTGTAATTACCTTTAAATCTTTCAACTGCGCCAACTACAATTTGTCTTAGGTGATTCACTTTAGTGAGCAGAAGACAAAATAGATGATTTTCCAGATTAAATGATTAATTAAATTAGCAGAATGCATGGTGCTCACATACATTTATACCAAACAGCACAATTATATGATAGTATCAAGGTATAATGAATATGATTAATCTGACCTGCTTACTATCTGCAAAAAAAAAACACTTTATAATCCTTGTAGAATTAGGATTACCTGGGTAGAGAATATATCATATTTGAAAAGCAGGGGGCGATAGAGATTACACAAACATTTACTGCTACACAAACCTTTCCAATTGCAGATCACGCTCTGCATTTCAACATATGCACAATTTATTGTACAAAACCTCTCATTCAAAAGGACTTTCAGCTATTTGTTCCGGATAATTTTTATATAATTGAAAACATTTTAAGAAATGAATTCCAGACATATCTTGCTAATGGGGGTAGGCACTGCAGTAATCCCCTATGTGTCCATCGTAATAGAATTTAACCGTCAGAAAATCTTGCTGAAAGAAACTAGTAGTTCATGTGTAGAACATCATACATCTGTTACATTGCCTAGGGTGTTACATCCTGTGCAGTGTACTGCATATAAACCTTAAAGGAACACTATAGTGTCAGGAATACATCATGTATTGACACTGACACTATAGTCCTGGTACGGCTGTTTAGGTCCCCGGTCCCTCTCAAAATGCAATGAAAAGGTATTTCTACTCTTAGTAGTAGTCTTAGTTACAATAGGAGACAATTCAAGGCACCCCATCAGCCATCAGACAGGTTCAGGTGATTTTTAGCTTCGTAGTACAGTGGAAATAATTATAGTGAATTCAAATGTTACATTATGTTTACCATAAGAAAAATCTTAGCTTGGGTACCAGATATTTGGACCTGTTAAAGGACACCTTCATGTCTCAGTTAGTAGAAGCACCAACTAGAAGAATTCTTGACTGAATCTTGTCCTAACTAATAATGTTAAATGCAGATTTAGGAACAACCACATGTATATTTTTTATTTATACCTGTTTAATTATTATTTTCATAGAGCAGATATATGAAATGTGCATAGTGAGTAAATACATCAAAGCAATATCACTTTAATTGTTTATTTTACACACTGCATTTTTTAATTACATTTATTACATTCATTTTGCATTATATATTCACAATACTCTTATAACCAATTATTATAATACACTTTAGCTTATTTAGCACTAGCACTATTTAATTTGTCTCCCACATTTGAATTCGTGTAGGACCCACCGATATTGGGGTACTCGGAAATAGTGGTGGGCTTAACACATATGGTGGAACTGAAACACCATCTTTGTTTGCTAAATTAGGTAATTTAAGTAGCTTTATAAAATGTAAAAAGGTATTTCTTTCTTTCTTTTTAAACTTCTTTATTTTGGTTCACACTGCATGGAAAGTGTACAATACATATCCAAGGAAAAAATATCATCACAGAGTAATGCCTTTTAGGGCCATTTAGCATCAAACAATATGCAACATTCAGTGTGAGGTTTTATATACGAAAAGAAAAGTGCATTCCAGCGAAGCCATTTACAATAAGTAGAGGTATACATGCGTGTGCCATGTTTGTAAGGGAATTTACCCCCTCTAGGTGCCAAAAAGTATCACCAATCGTACTGCCTGTAGTGAACTGTAAAGGGGGGAGGTGGGAGTAAAAGAGAGGGAGAATGCTTCCTATATGGTAAGAATATTTAATGGGCAGCTGGGCCGACATAGGTGGTATCAAAATGTGTTGACATTGGTGTGAGCAGAACACTAGCCCTTGGAAACAAGACTAAACTAAAACATCTCAGCAAGTGAGGCAGATAAGAAGGAAATTAAATAAAATTAAAAATCAGTAGATAAAACATTTGTCGACATAAATCAACATGGTGTGGTGGTGGAGAGTTGTGGACTTGTGGTCGACTACAAGGCACCTCTCCTCTGGGAGCAGTCTCTCAAGTCAGTGCCCTGGTAGGTACAGCACGCTAAGGGACTTGGCGAGTAAACTCCACAATTGTGGCAGGGTCCAGCCAAGATAGACCCGAGTCAGCTGCCAGTTGGGGATCTGCAAATCCCATGGTGCGTAAATGGGACTCCAGCTCTTGGGAGCTTCGTGCTCTGTATGTAGTCCCCTCGTGTGAAACCAGGAGAACCCGCGGGGGATCCTACTTGTAGGGAAGTTTCTGGTGCAAAGGCGTTGTAGTAAAAAAGGTATTTTTATGTGTGCTCTGTTCCTTAATCTGTATTATGTATGAATTTTGGTAATTATGGCAGCACCATTCCTGCGAAATGCATGTTTTTGTCATAACTAATAGTGTTGACATTTATTCAGTCATTCATATAATGGAGTGCTTGGGAAATAGTAATCATAATTTGATTGAATTTGTGATCAGCTCAAAAAAAAATCAAATAGGTTTTACAAAAAGGCTTACTTTTAAAAAGACATCTTTAAAATTAATTGGTTGTCGGGAGTTATTCTCTCACATAAGCATAGAGGATAAATAAAAGGTCTTTCAATAAATTTGGAAAAGTTCACTTTGCAGCAAATACCACTGGGAAACAAATATAAACAGAGCTTATTAAAACCACTTATTAAAACCAATTTGACTCCAGGCTTAGTAAGGTCGGTCAGTTAAGATATAAGAAAATAACATTTAAAACATTTAACTCAGAGTCACCTTCATATGTAAAATATAAGGATGCCACCAGGGCTTGCAAAATGTCAATTAGACGAGTATAAAGAAAAAATTGCAAAGGTCAGAGCCAAAGAGAGCAAAACCAACTCCCAAAAAAGTGAATAAATGCTAAAAAGGTTAAGAGCCCATTGAAATCTTGGAAGGGTATGTTAGTTAATGATGATGAGGGCAAGGCAGACATTCTAAATTAAAGAGTAATTCCAACACAGCCAATGTGAGTATTTCATATAGATTTTACTTTAACATTGAATGGATGGACAGCGCCAGGGGACTCCATGCACTATAACCAGTTCAATGTAATGAAATGGTTACAATATCTATAGTGCCCAATCACAGTCACTACAGCATCCTGCATTATCAATAATATATCAAATTGGCACTAATGGTAAATCAAATTCTGATGGCCGAGGCTTGTCCAGCAAGACCTCAATACAACAACAGTAATCTATATACAAAGAGATCCAAACATAGCATAATACTGTTTTGCCAAATAATATAATAAATAAATGTGGATTTTCACTCACACTTTGCAGAGCCACGTATAGTAGGCTCTGACTATAGTTGCTCTTTAGTAATTCCCTGGTGTGCTGAACTCCACCACGTCTCCAGGATTCTCCACTTGGATCAGGATACAGAATATTCTTTTTTATGCACTTTATATATGTCTTTGTACATTTAGTGCTGCTACTTTGTTTTATGCACTTTATATATGTCCCTGTATTTGTGAATACTATTAAATTTTGAACAAGTATCCCCACTCTTTATTGGAATTATTATATCTCCTGTATCCTGATCCAAGTGGAGAATCCTGGAGACGTGGTGGAGTTCAGCACACCAGGGAATTACTAAAGAGCAACTATAGTCAGAGCCTACTATACGTGGCTCTGCAAAGTGTGAGTGAAAATCCACATTTATTTATTATATTATTTGGCAAAACAGTATTATGCTATGTTTGGATCTCTTTGTATATAGGTTACATCTAAAGGACTGACCAGTGTCTCTAAGTATACCATATACATTTGTATCTGCACTCCTCTATCTTTATCTTTTATTTGTATTTTATTTGTGTTTTTTAAGTGGTTTTAAAAACACTGTGGAGTTGCACTGATACTTCGGCTACCACCCCCACACTTTGTGTGTTTTGCACTTTACTGTGTAAATTTGTTTTGTACAACAACAGTAATAAACACATGTAGGTGCAGAAAGCATAGTTAGCTATGGTGAGGGAGTTTAGGTCTAAATGTGGCAAAATGTTAGATGATTTAGGATTACATGTGGATTAAAATCAGGATTTTTATTACAACAAATACACAGCATGAATATGCAAAATCGAAAAAATTTATTTTTTGTAAAAGAAATAGTGAAAAAAAATGGTCCAGAATAAAAAGTTGTCTACTTTTGTAAATGGTATTCATTTATGAAATAATTTTAACTTACGAGATGTTAAAATTACCTAAATGAGGCATAGGCCCAGCAAAGCAATATGTCCACATCCAAAATTTGATTCTACTGTTACAACATACGGGAAAGGAATTTTTTTCTGTTTCATCACACATTAGATTTTACAAGAAATAAAATAAAAAAATATACAGAAAATGCAAACTTTAGCCATGATTAGTATTTCAAAGGTCAAATGAAAACATCAAAGCATCGCTAGCTAAAGTCCTGAGGATGTCTACCTTATTAATATTTATCCTCTTGAACACAAATTAAAATGTTAAAATAAGGGGGGCGGAGCCTGACCGGGAAGCTGAACAGACACGATATCTGTGGGCTCCCGATCCTGAACCCAAATACCAGCAAAAACGAGAGGAACCCGTCTAATATTGAACCCCAGCCTACCTCACCCTGTGCCACAGAAGTTGAGGAACCGGGGAATACCTTACACGACCTGATCGCTCACAGGGAACCCAGATTAGAGGATCGAGGCCTACATCTCACAGAGCAAGGGAGAGGCGGCCGCTCTCTCTGCACACTAAAGCATGCAGCACCCGCAGTATCGGGCTGCCCCCCCCCCCCCTTGGGACCGGTGGGGGTTATCCCGGTCTCAATCAACAAATCCTGTATACTCACACGGCCTGCAAATGAAGCCGACAACCCACACTATGTGCCAAACCAGCAGGCCGCAAGCAGCACTAAAATGGCGGATGCTCAACCTATCGAAGACCATGCGCAGCCAGAATACTGGCTTAGCCCAGATGAATCCTTAAACACTCGCCTGCAAAAGCTGCTTGAATACTTCTGGGTGAAGGTGGAAGCTCGACACGCTGCCACACAGATACGGGCACAGGCAAACCGGGGCGCAAAGCAGACACAAGAAAGCGACAGCCGGAGAGAGCCCAGTGGACCCCCGGGCATAAACCCGAGAAATCTGACAACCTCTCAACAAATGAGCCCATCCGGGCTTAAGGCCCAGAGGGGCGAAGCCCCGAGATATCCTCCACACAGGCGGAGGCCCATATGCCGCAGGCGGCGGAACACCACCACAGCCCCCAGACCTACCCCAATGGGTAAGGGCCTGACCTTTAAAAGACCCCGAGCCCGTGGAGAAATGATACTGACCTTACAACAATCCCGGAGCAGGGGGGTGAACCCAGCTTATCCCTGGCTGCCCGCCACCATCTGGACTTACCCGACACAGCCGCTGCAGCTCCCACCCAGAGGTATAGGATGACCCAGCGGAACGCAGGCGGCCTACCTTCACACAGTCACCAATGGACGCTGTGCAGTCGGGCTGTGAAGCCGAGCAAGTAAAACCCAAAACGGGACTTTTTTTTCTTCATGCATCCTTTACCCTGGGTTAGCTTAGGCCTCACCATGAACAAACTGAGCCTCTCACACGTCCGACTAGGACCGAAGCAGCACATAGCTGGTTAAATGTTGAGTGCCCACTGTACTCCGGTAGCTCACCCTACCCTTTCTTGCTCAGTAGTACGAGCACTGTACAGCATCTGATCTTAAGGAGGGGGTGGGGAGAGGGTTAATTTGCTCAATGATTACTATCTGCTTAATGTTTAATGTTTAAAATTGTACTTGCTTGATATGTGCCACAAACCCTCATTCCTACATACCACAGCACACATAACTCGAGGAGCAAAGACAAGCCCTCAGTCTAACCTGATGGGTGACACCAAAATCTAATGGAAACTACTGCACGCACAAAGGGCACAGCTTACAGGGCAATATCGGGCACAGGCTGGCCGGTTCATGGCACGACAGAGAGGCACATCCCCACAGCATAAACTACAAGCGACTCACCACAACTCTCACACACCTGTTATATTTACGCCTGTTATCACACTGAAGTCAAACTACTCTTACTATTATTACGACACACTCACTAGCACTACATATGGTTACATAATTAACTAATATTATTCCAATCTAGTTTGTCAGCTTGAATAACATAAAAATGAGACAGTTACTCAAAAGAGATGTTGCACTGTGTTAACGTAACCCTAAGCTGTAAAAAATGTACATCCCCTTGTTTTTGTTCTGTACCCCATAAAACAAATGTCTCAATAAAAAATAGATTTACAAAAAAATGTTAAAATAAGGTTCACCACCCTGTATTTAAAAAAATTAATTATAATAATAATAATTAATACATCTAATTCTAAATCAAACAGAGAAACGTGGAAAGGTTAAAAATCTGAAAAATGGGCTAACTTGCAGAATATTCCTCTCGATGGATTACAAACATTTTGTGACTCTCAAATAAAAAGCACAATATTGCCTTTAGGACACCAATGGATTCAAACTTGCCTAAATTAGGCCCAACTGCAGATGGTACTTGGCTGGCCACTGTGGATTTTGTATGTCAAGATTCTACACACATTGTAGTTGAATACCGGAAAGGCCAAGAACGAGAAAATTGGTCATACGGCTTTATACTTGGACAGGACCTTTAACTTCAGAAAATAAGGATAGCTATTGGCCATTGTTGAGTTAATAATATTATAATTTTATAGCACCAACATATTCCAAAAGAAATTAAGATGGTCCTGCTTACACGATCTTACAATCTATTATCGTTATATATTGTTATATGTCTTGACCAGGGACTTCTACTTGTGAGGACGCCTGACTAGGATCTTATATATAAAACAAAAAAATACTACCTATCCTTCCTCCACACCAAATCCTCAGCCTCTCTTCTTTTGATAGACAACACTTTGATTATCTCGACAACTAGTAAAGAGACAACAAACCTATTAAGGGAATATGTACACTGCTGAAAGAATAGAGATGTGACCTCCAAGGATTCCCTCAAACCCTGAAAGCTCAAGTAAGTTAGTAATGGAGATGCAACACCCAAGTAATATTAACCAGGGATATGTCATCCACCAACATATGTGCTTGGAAACATTTTGAACCTTTGAGAGCTCTTTGTGAAACTCCTGAATTTTTGTAACTCTAGAATTTCTAATAAGAGAAAATAAGTGCAATGTGTATATAACCTAATCCCATTAGTAGTAAAGAGAGCCGTACCAAGACTTTGTGCTGCCTGGGGCCAAGAATGAAATGCTGTTCCCCATTTCCCCCAACCAAAACAATGACCATTAAAACACGCCAACATCTCTTATGCAGATTGTATAGTGAATACAGTGTCTGTGTTTGTGTATTGTATGCAGTGTGTGTGTGGAATGCATTTTGTGAGTGTGTATAGTGGATGTAGTGTGTGTAGTGGATTTAATATCTGTGAGTCCTGCATGTAATGTTTGTGGTTGTGTATTGTATGCAATGTGTATAGTGGATGCAATGTGTGTAGTGTCTGTGTATAGTAAAAGCAAAAAAAGGTATAGTGTATTATAGAGTATGTGTTTGTGTAGTGGATGCAGTGTGTGTTTGTGTTTCCCTCGCTCTTCTGGAACGCGAACGTGCGTTCCATTGCTCTTTCACGTGATGCGTCTCCCTGGAATGCAGATCTGCATTTCATTTGCAACCTCGCGTCCTTAGTTTATGACGCCATCTTGGAACGCACCCTGCGTTCCATTGGGTTGCGGCTGCTTGGTAAAGGACGCGAGGTTGCAAATGATGGCATGGAGTCTCTATGTTCTGTGGTCTAGTGGGGATGCTGGGCTGAGCAGTTGGTCGTGGGGTCCAGTGGGGCTACTAAGCGGCTGGGTGTGCGGTCAAAGCAAGTACACGAGGGAGCTCTGATCTCCCTGCTCAGCTCCCTCACGTGCCTCTTAGTGATGCTGGGGCCAGAGTGACGTCATTTTTCGGCTCTGGCATCACTGTGGTACAAGCGAGGGAGCTGAGCAGGAGGGAGCTCAGGGGAGAGTCTTCTCTGACTGCCCACCTCCATCCCAAGCAGATGCCAGCCTCAGGGGGCCCAAAGTTGCCAGCTGGCTGGGCAAAGCCCCGGGATAAGAGGCTGGCAAGGCATATGCCAGGATGTTTGAGGGGTCCAATGCCTTGTCAGCATTGTGCTAATCACAATGTTGGATGCAGTGTGTGTGTGTTTGTGTAGTGTGTGTATAGTAGTAGATGCAGTGCATGTTTGTGTAGTGGATGCAGTGTGTACTTAATGCAGTGCATGTGTTTGTGTAGTGGATGTAGTTTGTATGTTTGTGTAGTGGATGTAGTGTGTGTGTGAAGTTGATGCAGTGTGTGTTTCTGTAGTGGATGCAGTGTGTAGTTAATGCAGTGTGTGTGTGTGTGTGTGTTTGTGTAGTGTGTGTATAGTAGTAGATGCAGTGCATGTTTGTGTAGTGGATGCAGTGTGTACTTAATGCAGTGCATGTGTTTGTGTAGTGGATGTAATATGTGTGTTTGTGTAGTGGATGTAGTGTGTATGTGTTTGTGTAGTGATGCCGTGTGTGTGTGTGAAGTTGATGTAGTGTGTGTTTGTGTAGTAGATGCAGTGTGTGTGTTTGTGTAGTGGATGTAGTGTGTGTGCATGTGTTTGTGTAGTGGATGCAGTGTGTGTGTGTGAAGTTGATGTATTGTGTGTTTGTGCTTTTGAGTGGTGTGTGAGCAGTTTTTGTTTTGTTTAATTAAAGGACCACTATAGTGCCAGGAAAACATACTCGTTTTCCTGGCACTATAGTGCCTTGAGGGTGCCCCCACCCTCAGGGACCCCCTCCCGCCCGGCTCTGGAAAGGGGAAAAGGGGTAAAACTTACCCTTTTCCAGTGCAGGGCGGGTAGCTCTCCTCCTCCGATCCTCCTCCGTTCCTTCCCGTTGGCTGAATGTGCACGCGCGGCAAGAGCTGCGCGTGCATTCAGCCGGTCGCATAGGAAAGCATTATCCCAGCCAGGTCCCTAGCTGGACCTGGCACCCAGACCACTTCATGAAGCTGAAGTGGTCTGGGTGCCTACAGTGGTCCTTTAAGTTTATTTCCCCCTCCCTGCCTCTTACCTGTGGTCAGGAGGACGGGACGACACTGGTTCCCTGATGGGTTGGCCAGGTGCACCTCCATCTTCAGCAGCATTAACTTCTCTCTTCTCGAGAGTTGCAATAGCATGGCCATGGGTTGCTATGACAATGCTCCGAGCGGCACGCAATGCATGCTGGAGCCTTGCCCTAGCAACCTGCGGTCACAGTCTTGCGGCTTGCAAGAAGAGAGGAGGTAATTCTGCCGACTCCCGGGCTCCTGTTTTACACAATGAAGAGGGGTCCGGCTCTGAATGAAGACATCCAACATAAGTAAAATCCCAATAAGAAATCATTGCAGCAATGACGTCGGAGTACCCATCGCCGAGGGAGATAACCACTGGAATCAGGTGAGTACAGTATGTATTTTTTTTAAACCTTACAGTGGGGGGTGGGGGTGGGGTGAGGGATTTTGGGAAGAGAGAGCTATAGTGCTAGGAATACAACTTTTTATTCCTAGCACTATAGTATCCTTTGAAGTGTTTTCACAGATTCCTTTATTCTCCTTCAAATAATCGCTCACTGATTACTAGAACCCTGGACACAAATACAGTAAATGACACAGCTTTCTGAGTACAAAACATACAAAGTTTGCTCACGTGTGTACTCCATAGAACTGAGACTCATCCCCACTTCAGCTTACACCAAAGGATCACCTTGACCTTCAAATCATCCAATGACTTTACACAAAATGGGTTTTGACACTGTTACATTATGTATCAGATATTACATAAACTGTTTTAATCTCAAGTATGGAATATCAAATACAGAAAAATATTTTCAAGCTAATGGATACAGTGTCAGCTAAACTAAGTAACATACAGGGAGTGCAGAATTATTAGGCAAGTTGTATTTTTGAGGATTAATTTTATTATTGAACAACAACCATGTTCTCAATGAACCCAAAAAACTCATTAATATCAAAGCTGAATATTTTTGGAAGTAGTTTTTAGTTTGTTTTTAGTTATAGCTATGTTAGGGGGATATCTGTGTGTGCAGGTGACTATTACTGTGCATAATTATTAGGCAACTTAACAAAAAACAAATATATACCCATTTCAATTATTTATTATTACCAGTGAAACCAATATAACATCTCAACATTCACAAATATACATTTCTGACATTCAAAAACAAAACAAAAACAAATCAGTGACCAATATAGCCACCTTTCTTTGCAAGGACACTCAAAAGCCTGCCATCCATGGATTCTGTCAGTGTTTTGATCTGTTCACCATCAACATTGCGTGCAGCAGCAACCACAGCCTCCCAGACACTGTTCAGAGAGGTGTACTGTTTTCCCTCCTTGTAAATCTCACATTTGATGATGGACCACAGGTTCTCAATGGGGTTCAGATCAGGTGAACAAGGAGGCCATGTCATTAGATTTTCTTCTTTTATACCCTTTCTTGCCAGCCACGCTGTGGAGTACTTGGACGCGTGTGATGGAGCATTGTCCTGCATGAAAATCATGTTTTTCTTGAAGGATGCAGACTTCTTCCTGTACCACTGCTTGAAGAAGGTGTCTTCCAGGAACTGGCAGTAGGACTGGGAGTTGAGCTTGACTCCATCCTCAACCCGAAAAGGCCCCACAAGCTCATCTTTGATGATACCAGCCCAAACCAGTACTCCACCTCCACCTTGCTGGCGTCTGAGTCGGACTGGAGCTCTCTGCCCTTTACCAATCCAGCCACGGGCCCATCCATCTGGCCCATCAAGACTCACTCTCATTTCATCAGTCCATAAAACCTTAGAAAAATCAGTCTTGAGATATTTCTTGGCCCAGTCTTGACGTTTCAGCTTGTGTGTCTTGTTCAGTGGTGGTCGTCTTTCAGCCTTTCTTACCTTGGCCATGTCTCTGAGTATTGCACACCTTGTGCTTTTGGGCACTTCAGTGATGTTGCAGCTCTGAAATATGGCCAAACTGGTGTCAAGTGGCATCGTGGCAGCTGCACACTTGACTTTTCTCAGTTCATGGGCAGTTATTTTGCGCCTTGGTTTTTCCACACGCTTCTTGCGACCCTGTTGACTATTTTGAATGAAATGCTTGATTGTTCGATGATCACGCTTCAGAAGCTTTGCAATTTTAAGAGTGCTGCATCCCTCTACAAGATATCTCACTATTTTTGACTTTTCTGAGCCTGTCAAGTCCTTCTTTTGACCCATTTTGCCAAAGGAAAGGAAGTTGCCTAATAATTATGCACACCTGATATAGGGTGTTGATGTCATTAGACCACACCCCTTCTCATTACAGAGATGCACATCACCTAATATGCTTAATTGGTAGTAGGCTTTTGAGCCTATACAGCTTGGAGTAAGACAACATGCATAAAGAGGATGATGTGGTCAAAATACTCATTTGCCTAATAATTCTGCACTCCCTGTACAGGCTTAAAAGTTTTTCCTCTGAACCATGAGCAGTTGTTACTTTATAGGATAATCTATAAGCCGTCGAGCAAGATAGTGAATGTACAATATGTTGAACAGTTCCACAATGGTGTCATGGTGTCATTGTTACTGGTTCCACCCCACTCTGCTTCTTCGGCTGAGATCATCAAATTTGACGACCTTAGCCAATCCAATGCTTTCCTATAGGAAAAAATGACCATGCTGCGCCAATCAGCATCTCCTCATAGAGATGTATTGAATCAAGCATCTCTACGGAGAGCGTTCAATGTCTGCATGCAGAGCACCTCTAGTGGCCATCTGACTGTTGCTAGAGGTGTTATTAGGCAGTAATGTAAACACTGCCTTTTCTCTGAAAATTCAGTGTTTACATTCAATAGCCAGCAGTCACCAGAACAACTACAATGAGCGGTAGTTTTGCTGGATACTATAATGTCCCTTTAAAACACTGTACTTTGGTTGGAGTAACCCTTTAATATTCCAAAACTCCATTGTGATCCATCTACTAATTAGACTATTTTACCGCACTGATATTGCATGAACACCAATATCAATGTGAGTATTGCATGTGCCCAATGCCTTATATCACCTTTAGCATGATGGTAATATATATATATATATATATTGCAAAACCAAAGACTGGCATTTTAAAATCGGAAATGATGACTCTGTGGAGTTTAACTGGTATGCATATGGTCTGGAAGCACCCCTACCTAACCCTGGGACCAATCCCGAGGTAAACAAGTTAACCCAATCCCCCTCCTGTGGTACCCAGCGCTGGGAAGAAAGAGCCGCTCAGTGCGCATGCTCAGTGCATCCTCTCTGCTCCCAGCGCCTTCACAGGGATGCAGTGACGTCCCAGCCCCTCCCTCCCCCATAGCCCAGCAGTGGAACCAAGAGGGAGACATGAGGTTGGAGTGAGTGGGAGCAGGCACGGTCCTTCCCCCTTACACCCACCCATCATCACCTCTCACTTAATCCAGCATCCAGGCGAGCAAGGCACCTGCATCCAGGAGCACAGCTGAAGCCAGAAGCAGGAGCACCCAATGCAGACCTCCATGGAGTTAAAGAAATCTATCTCTGCCACTATGGAGACAGACAAGCCAATGAAGAGCTATGGGGCAGTGGAGGAAACAGACTGGAAGGCAGGGGGGCTCTCCAGGCGGAGTAAGTACTCCTTTCACTATGAATTAAAGGCTTATTGTAACCCCTTGTGTGCCAGAGGTTCTCTCTATGCACTTGACATTCCAAGGGTTAATATCTCTATACTGGATGTAGGCATGCCCTCCTCCCCCATCCTAAAATGTACATACCATGTACAGTGTATGATGTTACCTGGGATTCAACCCACATCTTGTTGTGATATTGTATCTGTGTATAAACTGGACAGGTGATCACAGTGTAAGCAGCCTTCGTATAACCTGGTGCCACTGTCTAGATGTGCTGACATGAACATGGATTTTGGATGAAGGCTTTGTGGACAATTTTAACTCCATAGCTCTCCTGTGTTGTTATTTTGTATAAAAGAGTGCTGTGGAATGGAACCAGTGACATGACTGTGAGTGTGTGTGTGTGTTATTTTTACCTTTGGGCATCTCACATATTAATGTGCCATCTAGTTACATTGCAATGACAGGCTCACACTGAAGGTGGTGAATCAAACTAGTATCAAAACAGAGTCTGGTGTAATCAGGTTTGTGTGTAAGACTTTCATAAACTCCTCAAATATATTGTAAACGTCATATATGTACATGTCAACCTCAAGTGTAACCCTTCGGTGCCAGAGGAGAAATTTTCTGAGCCCTGTGTTGTGGTTTTCCTCACTGTTTATATACCATGGTTTTATTCTCAATTTCACATGAGGTTTTTAAACCTCCCCTCCCCCCACACACACACATACCCACACACCACTACCCCTGCCCCACACACATACACAAGGTAAAAGCTCAATAAAAATAGAATATAAAAAAAGGTAATTATTTACTGTACCAATCCACATGCTGTCACATGGGAATTGGATTACTGTAACAGCAGTTGGAGATATACTTAAAATTTTCCTTCATTCATTATTTATATCATTTATAACATCTGGGAAGATTTTTTTTTAATTGCCTAAATTCTGTACAACAGATTTTAAAACCTTAGGATATGTATAGTATGTTTGTTTTTGCACAATATTATGCACAGCATACACTCTTCATCAATACTCATTTAATTTTGTTGCAGGATAGATAATTCATCAATATACCAGCACTGTATAAAATTCTAACAACTAATGCTATACTATTAATGTTCCCATTTAAAAAAAATAGTTTTATTTCCCCCAGTAAATTTCCAGGCTCCCACGTAGCTGACATTCCAAAGCAAAATACAGATTTTGCTTACAATTAAACTAATTTGCTATACAATGAACAGAGATTACCATAATGATTGTGCAATTAGTCTCTGTCCTTGTGTTTGTTTGAATGTAGGTCTTTTGTTCGCTCTATATGAGAACCTGCAGCTTGCTGTTTGATCTAAAACAGGGACTATATCAATAATAATCTATCCTGCGTAAACAAAGACTTTACTGCACGATCTCAGATTTATTCTGACCAGCAAGTGGTAAATCCCTTGGATTAGTAAAACATTTTAATTCAATATTAATAATACTGACCATGTATCCATGTCACTTACCTGATTCTTCTAGCGGGTTTTATATAACAATAAGCGGCATGGGGTTCTTAGACAATGTTACGGTAAGAGTTAATGTATTTCTGCTACATATTTAATGGAGAGACTTTGAGGAAATTCTTTGATTCCAGTATGCAAAGAGCTATGACTCATACAGACAAGAAATCATACACACTTACTAAAAAAAGATACCATTAAACAAATATATGGTATTAAACATTCAAAAAGTTCCTCTGGGGCATTTATCATAGACCCTATTTAATGTGGAGGCTGAGTAGAACAGTTTCCTGTGATACACAGAGCAGTTTTTCTAGATTTGGATTCGTTATGATCCGAATTAGGGCCGATTGTGTGATGGGTCAAATTCCTGAACTCTGAGCCAAAATGTCGCCGAATCACAAACCAGTTGATACGTGCAATGGCTAAGCAAGATGAGGAGCAAAGAAATGATTGATGGGACAAAGTAGGATAGGGGACAGTCAACAAAGCTTTTATTTGCTAAAGTGAGAATTTAAAGTGATTTTCAGATTTAAGTGTAGAATACACAAACTGGAAAACTTCTCTAAGCCAATCCTCCAAGCCAGCTATGCTTTCAGTTCAATATACATATATAAACTCCCAGGTCCCAGCACTCGATGCTCCCGGTATTTCAAATGCTCCGGTGAAAATCTCCTACCAAAATGGATATAGTCCAAGTAGTGAGCACTCTGGAGTCTTTGTAATAATTTCTAAACTGTTGCTTTATTAAGCAAATCCAGTGATACAAAATGTGGTTTGATGTTTCAGTCTATTCAGACTTTTTACAAGACAACTTTTTTTCCCCCCAAGCTTTCAGAGGACGTGTTGTTTTGGGTCTGCAATGTAAAACTGTGCAATTTGATAGTTAGTGTAACATTTTCATTGCAGGGTTAAACACACCTCTAGTGGATGTCTTCCTGACAGCCACTAGAGGGTGTTTCTGCTCCTACAATTGTTCTGTGCCGTTTGATGTCCTTGGAAGCTTATCATAGGATTAAATGCTTCTCCATGAGTAGCATTTGATTGTAGTGTGGCACTTGTCACGCATGTTCTTCTCACCCTAAGTGCTTCTTTGTGATCAAAAGGAGGTAGCCTACAGGAAGACGACATGGGAGGAAGAACAGGCAGGTGCAATAAGTGAGTCTCTGTGCTAGAAGCAAGGTGAGCAAAATCCTTTAAAACATTTTTTTTCATGGTTTTGGCAACCTTCGTCACTCCAAATGTTTTGGACTTCATCTCCCACAATGCTTTGCCAGCATTTTGGCTGTAAGAGCATTATAGGAGATGTAGTCCATAACATGTAATCTAGATAGTGAGTAGACAACTTTAACATTAGGAATACTTATTTGTATTCCAAACGTTATAGTGTTCCTTTAAGAATGGCTCATAACTGCAGTTGTTTGTAAAACTCTTGCAGTTATAAGACAGCTCTCTGGAGCAGTGACATCTGAAGTATAAAGTTACTTTCTACTTTGCCGTCCAACCTCCCTCCAACTTCAATGGGTAGCAGACTTCCTTCAGCTTTTTGGGAGAGATTTATCACCGACACCGTCTAATCGTCTTCATATTTAATGCAATTTAATAAATATTTCTTAAAAATGCCATCCTTTGCTTCTTTATTGCCTTTAATAATATATATTTGAATACATACCATTTTTTCCGTAATGCAACAGATTTTTTTTCCATTTTTCATCCTCTTTTTCAGACAGAAATGTGTTTTGTTTTACTTCTTTATTTTTTCTTTATTTTTTCTTTTCTAAGCATCAGAAAGGTATTTATCCATTAAATATTCTCTATTAACTCCGGATATCGAAGTAGATACCAATTCATCATTTGTTATATTCTCTATTTTATTTTATACTTTCTAAAAAAAATACCTTTAATTAATTTTAAACGTACAAAACGTAAGAAATGTCTCCAGGAAATATCAATATAATATCTCCCTAATACTATATTGTCGATATCAGTAGCAAGGGAAGGCAAAAAGTAGGGGATGGAACGCCATAATTATTCTCTTTTCACTTTTTTTCCCTTCATCTTTTTCCTTAATGTCTGTTTTTTTTCTTTTTATTCTGTCCATAAGGGACCAGTATATCCTATTGCTAAACATTTTCTTATTGGTTAGCGGCTACATCTGTTGTCCAGGGTTCCCAAATGTTTGCATATGTATCTACTAGATAAAGATTTCTATAGACTTGTTTTTTCCATTAACTGCTGATATCCTATCTGGGATTCCACCTCTCTCCAGGAGGGAGTATTTACTGATTTCCAATATCTTGCTATGCAGATTTTAGTTGCCATATGAACAGTTAAGAGTTTTAAAGATTTACTTTTGGTAGGTATTTCCATATGTAACAAAAACAATTGAGGAGAAATGTTAATTGAAGTTTTTAAAATCATATTAATTTTGCCAGGTACTATTTACTTCAATGGATTAAGCATATTACAATCCCCCCAAATATGTTTCTGTGTTCCCTCATTACTGAGACATCTCCAACAAACTGAGTCAATAAGAGAGTGAAATCTTGCTAATATCTCCCTAATACTATATTGTCGATATCAGTAGCCGGTGCGCGGCCGTCTAGTGTGCACCAGCCTGGGCCGCAATTACAGGGGACCGGAAGGAGGGGATGCACTCCCCTCCTGCCGGTCACAGAATGTAGCGTGGCCGAGCAGACAGACCGCGGTAGGGGAGCTTCTGTTCCCCTACCCTGTCTGACAGGAACCTGCAAGCGAGAACGCTCCTCCCGCGAGCAGGCAGGTTGGAGCGTTGCCGTGCGTTAACTTCTGTTCACGCGGGAGGAGAGCGAAGTCAGCCTGCAGACAGAGGAGCTGCAAGCTGAACAGCATGCGCCACCACTGGACCACCAGGGATTGAAGAGTAGCCGTCCCCCCTCTCCCCTGACCAAAGGTAAGGGGGAAGGGGGGTAATATAAAGCTTTTTTTAATTTAAATATATCAATGCTATAACCCCCCCATACACACACTACACCCCCCCACCATCAGCACCCCTCCACACACAAACAGCACCCCTCCACACACAGAACCCCTTCACTCACACAGAACCCCTCCACGCACATAGAACCCCTTCACGCACACAGCACCCCTTCACGCACACAGAACCCCATCACGCATACAGCACCCCTTCACGCACACATCACTCTCTTCACACACAAACGGCACTCTCTCCACACACACACTGTACCCCCCACACACACACTAAACCGCTACACACACTGCACCCCCTCCAAATACACACCGCATCCCCTCACACAGAACCCCTACACACACTGCACTCCACACACACTGAACCCCTACACACACTGAACACACACACTGCACCCCTCACTGCAGTCTGTGTGTGTGTGTATTCACCAGTCTGTGCATGTTCACCAGTCTGTGTGCGTTCACCAGTCTGTGCACCAGTCTGTGCGCGTTCACCAGTCTGTGCGCGTGTAATCACCAATTTGTGTATATATTCAGCAGTCTCTATATGTGTGTATTCAGCAGTCTGTGTGTGTTTTTTGCGGTTTGTGTGTATTCAGCAGTCTGTCTGTGTGTGTAAGTATTGTATTTGTTGGAGGTACCAATAAATATAAGCCTCATTTTATTGATAATTAATATTTTTATTCCTTTGAGTGGTTGCGTAGTCAGGGCCCCAGTGCATTGGTTTGCCCAGTGGGCTATTATGCTGTTATGATGGCCATCTGTTTTCGTTTTTTGTTTTTTGCGATTTTTGTATCGCTTATGGGTGTCCCATTTTTATATTTTCAAAATCTGGTCACCCTAGACACATGGAAGGTTGGGAGGGGGCATAGGGACACATGGAAGGCTGGGATAGCTATAGGGACACATGGAGGACTGGGAGAGAGGGCTAATGGGACACATGTGGGGGCTACTGAGACACATGGAGGGCTGTGAGGTAATGAGACACATGGAGGGGCTGGGGAGTAAAAAAGACACACGGAGGAGTGTGAGAAAGAGGCAGACGGATTGGGAAAGGGGAACAGGAGACACACAGAGGAGTTGAGGTAGACGAACAAGAGACACACAGAGAGAGTGGGGAAGGAGAGCATGAGACACACAGAGGAGCTGTGGGGAAAGATACAAATAGAGGTGCTGGGGCCAAGAGACACGTGAAGGGGGATTGGGGGAGAAAGACAAACAAACTTCACTTGTGTCTCCGGCTTTCCCTGTAACTCAAAGTCGGCTGGTGAGAGAAAGACGTGATATTAAAGGGACACTATAGTCACCAGAACTACTACAGTTTAATGTATTGTTTATGGTGTCTATAGCCTGTCCCTGTAGATGCTACCTTTTCATAGCAGTGTTTACATTTCTGCCTAGGCACATCTTGTCACGGTTCACGCCGTGACATCCAGTCTGCCAGACGTGGTTGCTCCGGAAGCACCCGATAGGGGATTTGAACTGTGGTTCTTCTGGACCATATCCTGCTATTTTCCCTCTGAGCTATTTCAGGACTTTGGATAACTCCTGTTTATTCTTGTATTGCCTGCAGCACCAGGGGGCTGGACTTCACCAAAGGCTCTGATCTGTCAGTAACTCTCCAGCTGAATCTGATACCTAATTAACAGGATATAAAAGGGGTGTCAGTTCATTGACTTTGGTTCCCTTGTTTGGTTCCTGTTACTCTGTACCTGCGTTCCAGTGATTCTTGTCTAATTCCGGCTTCTGACCTTGGCTTTCCTCCTGGACTACTCTGACCTCTGGCTTCCCTGATTTTGGCTTCCCTTGACCACGCTTCTGCTTATCCCTGTTGTACTGAGACTTGGAGCACTTTTCCTGGAAAGCCCCCGTGCACAGACTCACAGGCCAGGTGGCGTCTTACCTGGTCACCCTGGTCTGTGTCTACTTTGCAAGGGTGAGCGTATAAGTCTGCGAGCTAGACTCCCTATCAGGTAAGACTCCGTTACACATGTCTAGTGACAGTCACTCAGACGACCACTAGAGATGCTTTCTAGTCCAGTGCTGCACAGTGTGCAGCACCTATGTTGAACATCTACACTCTCTGCATGGAGGTCCTGAACGCTCCCCGTAGAGATGCAATAAATGCAATGTATCTCTATGAGGAGATGCTGATTGGTGCGGTGAAGCACAGCGTTTTGCCACATACGCAATAGACTCCCAATGCTTTCCTATGGGAGATCATCCAGTTGTCGGCCAAAGTGAAGAGCCCACTCGTTACTTCAAAATGAGCAAGATAACGTAATTTTTTTTTTACTGCTGTGCAATAGCATACATTCACAATTTCAATCCAAATGACCAAACATTTCTTAATATATCAAGGTAGTTGGACTGAAACATGGATTATGTGCAAATGCACGTCTGCGTCTGCTTACAATAAATCTGCTTTATTTTAAAGCCCTATAAGTGCTTTCTTTCATGTTTGAGTGATAGTTTTCAGTTTTTTTTTCACGCTTCCATATCTGCGCACTATGCTGGCGCGATGCATTACGGGGCTGGTATGGAATTTTTTTCCAGGGCTGCTTTTCATTCCCAGTCCGGCCCTGCCCATAGGAAAGCTTTACTCAATGCTTTCCTATGAACGTCCAGCATCATCTCACTGTGATTTTCACAGTGAGAATCGCGGAAGCACCTCTAGTGGCTGTCATTGAGACAGCCACTAGAGGCTGGATTAACCCTCAGTGATATAGCAGTTTCTGAAACTGCTATGTTTTCAGCTGCAGGGCTAAAACTAGAGGGACCTGGCACCCAGACCACTTCATTGAGCTGAAGTGGTCTGGGTGCCTACAGTGGTCCTTTAAGCAAAAAAAATGTTTCTATCCACTGATCCAATTAAAACTCACTAGCTATTTAATTTTTCAATTTCACCATTGATTTAATTTTATCTTTATTATACCTTTTATATATAACCTTATTTATTTTTGAGACCATATTCCTTTTATGTTCTATTTCCAGCAGACGGTCTATATCTGAAGTTTGGTAAACTGGGTTAGTTTGTATGAAGTGTTTGATTCGAAAATATGAGAATTGTTCTTTATCAAACCCTTCTATTTTTGTATGAATCAGTTGAAATGATTTTATATGCCAATCTGTATTTAATATATCAGCCAAGGTTATCAGACCGTTGTCCTTCCATATTTTTATATAATATCCTCAATATATATCTGCAATATTTCTATAGGTGATTTTGTTGTTAATTGTTCATTAAAGCCTCATTTTTTTTTTTTTTTTTTAATTCTGCAAATTAGAAAAAATGTCAACAGTTATTTTATTTTTAATTTCTAATTTGTTGAATGTCTGGAATTTAACCCAGTATAATAGTTTAAGATCAGAGATATTATTTGATATTTGTTCCTGCTCTATCCACCTATTGTCTCCATGTTTCTGTTTCACTTCTTTATTCTTAATTTACTGTGAAGAAAATGTTTTAGTTCACTTTTAGCGTTAAAGAAAAGGACACACATCAAATATTATTGCTAAATACAAAAGGTAATATTTAATATTTAAAGACACAGCACATATGCAAACAATCACAAAAGTGACTCAGGCTTAAACCAAAATACTACTACCAACAATTTTCAATGAGCCTACCAGAGCAGAGAAACGCATTTGTGGATTTTTAATTGTGTATTGTAATAAAGATTTTTTTGGTCACTTCCCTGGTGCCAGCTATCTTTTTTATACACTTGATTTGTACCTGGCATTTTTTAGTATCCTGCACTCCAAGAAATTCGAGGTGGGGATCATACCACCAATGCTGTTACCAAGGAGCAGTTAGCCTGCTCTTTGCTTGTGAGTACTTTTTTAGTTATTATATATATACTGTTGTTTTTATTCAGTGAGGACTATTAGTTGTCTCTTTTTACCCTCTTTCCTGAGTGTGGACCATACCCCAGACGGAAGCAACCCACAGCATATTGTAGCGGTACTTACCCTTTCCAGGGGCCGGCCGGGGTCCTCTGTTCGAGCCGCGCGCGGTCCTGCTACTGCACGAGCCGCGCGCGGCTCATCCGACGGCTGTAACATGAAGGCGGGCAGTGACCGCG
The DNA here is from genome assembly GCA_933207985.1 of Pelobates cultripes. Classification (NCBI taxonomy): domain Eukaryota; kingdom Metazoa; phylum Chordata; class Amphibia; order Anura; family Pelobatidae; genus Pelobates; species Pelobates cultripes. The sequence goes on from OW240918.1 coordinate 112,564,475, forward strand.
AGAAGCGGACACGTGTCCCGCCTAACTCTAAGAGCGCGCCGCGGGTTTCTGTTTCAGTTCCCTTTAGCGCTTGTTGTGTTCCTTCGTACTTGACCTTGGCTTTGTTTCTGACTACGTTATCTCATTATCCTTATCTGTTCTGTTTGCCGGCTTGCTGTTTTCTGTGTACCAGACCCTAGCTAGTCCAAGTTTACGCTGTCTCTTTGTGCCCTTGACCTCAGATCGCTCCTGACTCTGTATCTCTCTCCTTTACGTCGAGTCCGGCCGCTCTAAGGTCCGGTAGACGTACCTTCCCTCTGTGCTGACATTTGTTTAGCTTAATTCCTGCGTGTTGGGGTATATTTTCGTTACACATATCCCATAAGCGGGAATTATACCCCTGTATGTCCTTCACACTGGAGCTAGCTATAGTTCTACTAAATGTGAGTTTATTCCTGTTTATTTCATCCATATACATATTGGACTGTTTTTATTGCACTATTGGTTCTTTTTATCTGGTTTTTGTCTTTCATGTGAATGGATTCATCCAGAAAAAGACAGTGAGGATATTACTCCTGTTTAAGCACCTTATTCTATATTTGGTCTGAGTAAGATCCTTTTTATTGGACTTTATTTTACTGATTTTTAAAAAAAAAAAAAATTAACGTATTTTATGTGTTGTGATTTTTACTTATTTTATGTTGTGATTATTGGCGCAGCACTTACCTCTATATTTTTCTCACTATCTTTGTTTCCGAAGGGTTTGGAGGGATCTCCCTTCTAGGGTTGCTGCTCATCTGTTAATTAGCGCTTACTCTTTTTTTTTTTTCTGTTGTTTATCTGTTTTTAATGAACCCGGACATGACGTCATCACGTCCTGAGTTGCGAGATCTAGTCACTCAAGCTAAAATGCACACATTCACCATACACAGCCATAGCACTTTATGAGCCAGAGACAGAGTGAATATATCACTATCAAATAAGATAACATAAAATGACTACATTAAATCCATTTGACAATAACATTCTTAGTCGATACATTAACAGTAATAATCATGTTACATTAAAGAAAATCCTGATTGACTGTAACAATTAGGATTACCTAGAATGTAACATGCACATTATTGCTTTTACTTTAAATAATGATGTTGTTGAATGCAGCTTATTAGTATACTTGTTTGTTGCTGCGTCTGTGTTAATCGTTGTTATTCATGAATGATATTTATCAGAAGCAGCATGGATACACTTGTAAGTATGGTTTAGTGCAGGCATAGGCAACCTTCATGATTGCAGATGTTTTGGTCTACACTTCCTGTGATGCTTTGCCAGCATTATGGGTATAAGAGCATTATGGGGGATGTAGTCCACAACATCTGCAGTGCCGAAGGTTGCCTATCTCTGGTTTAGTGTAATATGAATTTCATATATGGATATTCTTGTATGTACAGAATAGAATGTGAATTACTTTGATTATAGTTACAGTTATTTGCCTGTGATTTGTACATGTTTTGTACTAGATAGTGAGATCTGTTAGAATAGCAATCAGGAATGTCTAGAATTGCCCAGAATGTTACATGATGATTGCTGCTCAAGAATCACATAATTCTATTGTATAAATATAAATAAGGTCACCTTGTTATTTATGCTTTCGTTATGTATGGCCACTGATTGCTCTATTGTTTATTTTTATCTCACAATTCATGGGTAGTGATTATCTTCCTTTTTATGTTGGCAATATTTTTATTTTTTGTTTAGATATATCATTTTTGTGTACCTATCTTTATTTCCTGGCTAAACATGGCAGAATCAGTTATGCGTTAAACTCCTCCCCATAAGCGATGCTGCCATGTAACGTAGCCAGGAAAAGAAAATTACGGTAAGTATTCGATACATTTTCTCGTTTCCTGGCTTACGTTACGTGGCTGCATCACTTAGGGGGAGGAGTTAAACCCGTAAGAGATGCTACCATGTTTAGCCAGAAAAATTATGGAAAGTATTTGATACATTTTCTAATTTTTTGACCAACCTGAATAGTTTAGTAATTATATACCCCAAAAACATTTGGATTTCGATTTGTACCTTCGTTTCTTGCTTAGCCTACCCAACTATTTTTAATTGGTAATATTGCCAAAGAAAATAGTTTCTGATTTTAAATTGCTCTCGTTCTGGCCTGATACGTATTGGCAGCAGCCATATTCTTATATGAAGTTTCCTGCATTCTAAAACTTGCCTTGGAGACACCTGAGTACCTGATATTAGCCCAGTGAGAAGACTTCAGTGACTTACCGAGGCAGATTTGTATTGAAGTATTTATATTGATTGAAAGTACACTTTATATTTAATGTTGGCTGGTATAGGTACCTTGCTATAAAAAGCTGAATATTTTGGTTTCTTGGCCAGTCTGTGGTCTGTGAGACCACTCCTCATAAAGTGACATTTGGTTACATTAATTTTATAGTGTATTACTTTGTATGTATTATACTAATTTGTTATTCAATGTAATTTACAAACTTGCCACTTTTTGTGTTTTAGATCGAAACTTATTTCTATTTTAAAGATACCTATTGGCTACAGTAAGACCACCTATTGGCTACAGTAAGACCAAACAACTATTACTGGGATATTTAGATGTCAAATTGTACAAAACAAAAGTAAATAAATGACCTATTTTAATATAATTGTGTAGTAGATGTAAATACATTTCAAATTCTAAATATAAAATAATTTATGTTCTTTTAAGTTTTTTGTAGCGGAAACAAGTTACATCTAGAGAGAGTGGAATGCTGCTCGAGCAGAGAATGGTAGATATTAGTATGTCCTTAAAACACCTTTTTCTTTTACATTTTATTTTTACTCTACTGTCAAATTATGTGTTTTTAGGCCGACTTAATCCCCCTGAATGTTAGTGCATTCGCATGCGCTGGACGTCAAATGCATTGGAGAATTTGGTATGCTGTACTGACTTTTTTACCAGGAGGGATTTCTGCTGAATGCTAACTAGTGCGCGACGGATTAACTTAAGAGAAATACAAATATCAGCAGCCAACAGCCTGAGTCATCAGTGGCCAAACCTTCCGCCCAACACAAAGCTTAACAAAACTAGCTAAAGAAATCCTAGCAAGACATTTTAATTACACTGATTTTCCAATTTTCAATGCTTTTAACCTGATAAAATACCAACTCAATTTGTTGGGATGCAAAACATGATCTGTAACAGGGGTGCCCAAACGGTATATCCCAGGATTTTGTAAAACTTCAGCTTCCATTATGTGATATTTGTTATTCTAAAAGGCATGCAAAGCATCATGGGAGCTGTAGTTCTACAACATCTATGGATATACCTATTGGGCACCCCGATCTATAGAAACTAAAACATTATCTTCTCATGATATATGCATAACCAACTCTTCTCCAATGATTTTACCACTGATTATAAATAGAGGGTTGGGATGTATGGCATCATACATAGAAATCGCTATGTCGTTCGGTACACCAAAGAAGGAAGAGTGTGTTTCCAAGGAATGTGTTTCCAACCATACTTCCTTTCCAAAAATGCAACAAGCTCTTAAGAGAATGACTTTTTTTAGTGTTGAACTAAGATTAGAAGGCAACCTGAGATCTCCATAATTGCAAAAAAAAACAATAATAATTCTTTAAATAAAATCCAACACATAGGAGCAATGTTACTTTAAAGAGACACTCTAATCACCAGAACAACTTTAGCTTAATGAAGCAGTTTTGCAGTATAGATTGTGTCCCTGTAGTCTTACTGCTCAATTCTCTGCCAGAATTAAATCACTTTGTTTACGCAGCCCTAGTCACACCTCCCTCCATTTCACTTACGCAGACTTTCTAATCTTCCTGTAAAGAGTCATCTAATGTTTAGACTTTGTTGCAAATGCTGTTTAATTTAGAATTTCATATCTCCTTCAATGTTAATAGCTTGCTGTATGTTACTGAAGTTCAATTTACAGAGCAGGAGATAAAACATTTAAAGTTAGTTAACATCTGATTGAACATGAAACCATTTTGTGTTCATGCAGGCTGTGTTAGTCACAACCAAGTAAGGTGTGGTAGGGCTGCATAAACAGAAACAAAAGTGACTTAACTCCTAAATGGTAGTGAATCGAGCAGTATGACTTCAGAGGCATGATCTACACACAAAAACAGATTAATTAGGTTAAAGTTGTTTTGGTGACTATAGTATCCCTTTAAGATGGGTTTGAATTTGCTAAGGTGGAATGATGGGGCTTTAGAGAATGTCAAAGAGGAGGTAATTGGAGTGATCTATCCTAAACAAATAGAAGGGAATACCTAAGGAGCTTTGTATTTTCAAGAAAAAAATTTGAATTGAGTTCAATCAATTATTGATAAACCACTATAGCCTTGAGGATAATTATCACAAATAATCACAATCAAGTTGTAATAAAAGAAAATTGTATTCATAGCGAGAACACTATATAGAAAGAAAGAAACAAAGATCAAACCATTAATATCTAAACATGAAAATAAATTAAACAAATAAAACAGATTATCAACATTAAGAAATGAATTTGCAATTTTTATGAATTAAATATTTCTGTTGCACAAATTATTTTAGAATCTTAATAGCAAATGTAGCATATTAAAATGCAGTATTGCAATATTAGTTCAGTATATATGTAGTCATTATTTCTAACGTTGTTCTTGCTTCAAACATCTGACAGTATTAGAAAAGATTCTGAGTGTTACAAACAGCCGATAAACATTCAGTGTAATATCCAAAATGGAGGACTCTTTACTAGGACCATATATGATCATGAACTGTCATAATTAATCTATGCATAATGCTTCCTATAGCAGAACTGGGACATATGTTATCAAGTGTTTCCTTATTTGGGATCCCAATAATAAACCAGAGCTCTATTCCTGTTAAGATAACTATAAAATAAAGCGGGCTATCACAACAAAACTACCAAGAACACAAATAACTTTGTGTTTCTGATAACAAGGTTGCTATGCTCTCTGGCACGGCTATTATTCCTATGTCTTCACTTTGTGGAAACTGCTGAATTGTGGATAGTTCCTCGTATTATTTCTGTCAAATAAAATCCAATTTTAAGGACGCTCTGGAACAGTTGTGGGTTTCAAACTCTGCCATGAGCAATTTGGGATTGCTGGCCTGCGTCCTGAATTACTGAATGTACTGCTATCAATTTATTTTCACAAACCCGAGTATTAACAATTGTATTCTGAACACATATTGTCATCTAAGCTTAGAGACAGTGGCACCTTAGCACTGTGTGTGAATTATTGTACCAGTGTTTCTAAATTGATTGTGTGTCTACAAAGATATAACATTTGGGCATCACTGCTTATGGCAGTACAGTGTGGCACGATTAGAATCTGGCATTTTATGTTATGCCTGACAAAGAATGGGTTGTTTCACAAACTGTAATACTTATATCATAAAAAATGCCTTTGAAGCACACTGTCAACCCCCCATACCCGCCAGAAAAAATAGGATTTCATAAAGATATTACCTGACGGGCTTAGGTAAGTAGAACTCACCTCACCCTGCCCCATCACCCACCGGACCCCCAGCAAATTCTGCAAAGTCCCCACACAGTGACAGTGCCACTTTAACACTGACCACAACGCACTTCAAGTTTTGTTATTATGTAGAGAATAATCCACCTATCCCTGGTACAGCTGTAGGTTAGAACAACAAAGCCTTAACCCACTGCGCTAAAAAGACAGTACTACAGTAAATAAATAAACTTACAACAGGGCTCCAAATATCCACTCACCACTGGTGAGTGAAAATTCAACACAAGCTAGTAGAACTTTCCCTCTGACCAGTGTGACATGGACCTTCCAACTGTTCCAACAGTAAATTTTCAGATCTGTCTAGTTGCGTAGGACTTGAGATTTTGATTCTTCTTACATTGTTATGGTTCCTCAGGATGGGATCCCTTAAAAAAACAGCAACAGAGGAGAACCTTTCATCACCCACCCCATACACGGTGTATTTAGGCTGAGAGTATTAATTTCTATGATCCAGAAGGAACTCTCTTTTTCTATGAGCTGTTGGTGGATATTCTTGGAAAAAACTTGTGTGCAAATGGAGTCAAGGATACTGGTCAAGAAAAGCACAATAGCCCTACCCTATTTCTCTTTCCTGAAGTTAGAATACTAAAAGTTATAAGGGTTGGTTGAATAATCAGTAAATTTTCTCCAATTACAATGCAAATATTATAATAATTATAAATAACAAGGCATTGTCCTGCCTCCACCCTACATTAATGGGTCACAGAGTTACAAATTCCCTGTTCTATATGTTCTTTAAAAAACCTAACTAGAGTTCCAAATTCCCTATTCTATATATGTTTGAAAACGTAACTACAAAGGGTCTGGTACCTTCACACTGTAAGTAGTCAAATCCTTGAATGGTTGGACATGTACCTGATTGCCCTGGCATCTCTGGTTCAGCCTCTTCTTCTGACATATATAAAGCAGAAGGTCCCTTGTACAAGATAAATATCCGTTCCATAACATTCCAAAATCGTTTGATTACTTACCTTGGGAAGGAGCTGGGCTACTCCTGGCATCGTAACAATATGAAGCACATAGATTAATATATTTTAAATAAATAAGTATCATACATGGCAATTCCCACAAGTTTTGAATTAAGAAAAGTGCACGGGGGGAGGCGGGGTGGGAGGGCAGAGCCTGACTCTTGAGCTAACCAGACGTGCTTTGTATGAGCTCCTGCTGTCGTTGAAGAATCCCCGGGGATATCTGAGGTGATACCTACTTAGGGGGCAACCCACTGAATCCTTTGGGACCCCCGGCCACTGGGACCCGCAATGGCAGTTTGAGGCCTACTGACACTTGAGTTGGGGAAGTACGGACGACTTTCTCACTCCACTCACCCTGTAAAGCAAATCTCCTACTCTCCACCCCCATCTGGACCGGTGGGGGTTATCCCAGTCCCCACTGGACTGACCTACCTAATTGCTCCAGCTCCAAGCACCTACCACCTGAACATTCCCTCATAGCTCTGTGGAGCGCCTCCTACAGAGGCTCAATGAGCATTTCCAGTGCTTTTCAGATGCTCTGGAGAACCGCACGGCACTGTTGCCACCCCAACCATGGGTGAAGGTTTGGAGGGGTGAGAGCCGGAGGGTGCAGGAAACCTCCTCGGGCCCAACTGTCACTTATATGCGCGTATTTCCTGCTACTGGCATACCTGGGCTGAGGGCCACCACGAGCTTGACCCAGAGACGTCACCCACATCGACTGAGGGCTCCCTGCCGCAGGTAGTAGCAGCAAATCATCGGAGCCCCCCGCCACTTCCGATCCAGGAGGGACTCAGCCCACCAGGGCAACCAGGTCCGTGGACCGAAGATGTCGGCCTCCATACAGGCCTGGGGCTGGAGGGAGCACTCACCTCGCTCCCAACGTGCCGCCACCTCTGAAAACTACCCCGCTACATGCATCACAGGCCGGAAGCTGAGGGGTATCTCACACATTAGCCGCAACAGGGCTCCCTCTGATGGACTCAACAGCTACCTCCGAGCAGTGCCCAGACGGGGAGTAGGGTGAAGAATCTCTGTATGGTGGACAGCTTGCTTACCAGACGCCGACCACCTGCTACATCAGCAGATGACCCAAAGCTAAATTGGTGCCCAAGTTCTTGAGGATGCGACCCAGGATCTCATGAGCATGTTTAACGTACTTTCTTATTTTTTATGCATTTTTTAACATGGGTCCTGACACTAACTATCCTACCTACTGGCCCTCTCATGTTGTACTGTTAGCAATGTCAGGTGTGGGAGTCCCAGTGGTATTTGCTTAACAGACACTAGCTACAGGATTTACACATATACTTTTCTTTTCTTGTCCTACACATAGAGAGGCATCTCATTCCAGCTAGCCTAACCTCTCTGTAGCAAGCACTCACTCTCTATTAGGCTGCAATATTTCATTCTGCATGTCTAGAAAAGTTCCTGCCAAACAAGCATATTATGTATTGACCCTTTAGACAGGAACACCTAATCTAAATATGTTGCTCTATATAAATTGTGCTTTTTTTTCACATGCTGACCAAATGTTAAGATATGTTTTGTCATTTACTTGTCAATGCTGTTGGGGCATGACGAGCTAACTTGTTATATTTCCATGCACTCCAAAAATAAAGAATTTCAAAAAAAAGGAAAGTGCATAGCCTTAGTCCCCAAATTGCCCAAAAGATGTCAAGATTGTCCCCAAAGAAAAGGCCTGTAGAAATGTCATTGTGGTACTCTTATTTTTGTGGGGACAAAGACATGCAGGCAGTGGCCACTGCAGAATGGGAACTCAGCAAATGGATATCCATAAACCGTTTAAAAGGTCTGGCTGCAGTCCGGTGAAAATTCTTTACAAATGTCCAAATGTTGATGGTTATCAATAGCTACATATATATCTGAATGGGATCAATGTTGGAAGGCATACTGCCTTTGTTTCTATAATTATTCACACACAGGTAAATACCTTATTTTCCCAATGGTCTCTTTTAATTTTGCACGCAGAATTACACTTTGTAGTATTGATGTGATTACAATAATTATTTTATAGTCTAATTCACCAAAACTGCTTGTTTAAGCAAATAAAAAGATGATTACTGCATTACGCCAATCTCAGCTATAGATCTGTCATTTCCACCGGGAAGAAGATGTAATTAGAACTTTAAAATCAATTGTTCCTTATCTTTTCCATTGTTACCCTAAAAGCAGAAATGAATCCAGCTGAAACTGAGCTGTAATCGTAGTGCAATCTTCACATATCTATAAAGATTATTATATAATATACCAAATTCACTTTAAATATCAACACCTTGCATTTATAGTCCTTGTTTACAAAATGCCACCAACGGAAAAACAAAAATATACATTGATAAACACAACAATAACTTACTTAAATTACAGTTTTTTGTAAAAACAGTACAAGGAAATCTTTTTAATTTTCTGACTCCGATGCGGCTTCTAAGCATCAATTTTCAGAAAGGTCTTACCAATTAAAAAGCAGTGTGAAAAAGATGAGTACATAGGGTTGAGACTCATTTACACTGAAAAAAATTATAAACGCAAGACATTTGTTTTTGTTCCCATTTTTTATGAGCTAAACTCTAAAATCTAAGACTTTTTCTATGTACACAAAAGGCCTATTTCTCTCAAACATTGTTCATAAATCTGTCTAAATCTGTGTTTGTTAGCACTTCTCCTTTGTCAAGATAATCCATACACCTCACAGGTGTGGCATATCAAGATCCCCCCAATACAATAAAACAGCATATTTTAGAGTGGCCTTTTATCGTGACCAGCCTAAGGCACACCTGTGCAATAATCATGCTGTCTAATCAGCATCTTGATATGCCACACCTGTGAGGTAGATGGATTATCTCAGCAAATGAGAAGTGCTCCCTAACACAGACTTAGACACAGATTTAGTCGGCGCTGGGGAACTCACATCCTTCTCCCGACGTCAGCACTGAATGCGCATGCGCGGCAAGAGCCGCGCGCGCATTCAAACCGCCCATAGGAAAGCATTTCTCAATGCTTTCCTATGGACATCCAGCGTCTTCTCAGTGTGATTTTCAAAACTGCTATGTTTACACTAGGGTTAATCCAGCCTCTAGCACCTGCCAGTGAGACAGTCACTAGAGGCCGGATTAACCCTAGTGTAAACATAGCAGTTTTTCTGAAACTGCTATGTTTACAGCTGCAGGGTTAAAACCTGGGGGACCTGGCACCCAGACCACTTCACTGAGCTGAAGTGGTCTGGGTGCCTATAGTGGTCCTTTAAGCAGACTAAAGACTGTATAGATATATATTATTTCTGATTATGAGTTTTCCTGTCAGCCTTTGATTTAAATTATTTAAAAGAACATTAAAAGCACCCACACCATCAGTCTGGATGCTATAGTGCTAGGAGTATAAAGCTGTATTCCTTGCACTATAGCTCCCTCTGGCAAACCCCCTTCAATGTAAGCAAAGTTGTATTCTTAGCACTATACTTCCCTCTGCTGCAATGCTATGGAGATTTTACTGATGCGGGATGTTGTTGTGCAGAGGTTGAGAATGTCCAGCATCAGTTAGGCAACAAAAATAGCCTATCAAACAGGAAGTGCCTCTAGTGGATGTCTGATTGACAGCCACTAGAGGCAGTCTTAGTCCTGCAGTGTAATTATTGCAGTTTTTCAGAAACTGCAATAATTAACATTGCATGGTTAAGGGGGCAGGAACACTGTACCCAGGCCACTTCAATGAGCTGAAATAGTCTGTGTGCCTATAGTATCCCTTTAAATACATCTCTAATGGCTTTCTTCTTGACAGCCACAAGAGATTATTCCACTGTAAGAACTGAGTCAGACCCAGTTTTCACAGCTAACCTCCATTTCATTTTTTATAACGTATTTGGGAAGGGGCCCTTAAACTACTATAGTGTTAGGAATGCAGGTTTGTATTACTAACGCTATAGTATTCCTAAACCTATTAAATATATTCTCTATTATTATTATTATTTTCATATACAATTTATTCGCACACCATGCATGAATCAGGTTACACAGAATTCCATTTTAAGAATGGTTTGCAAATGTAGCCTACATAATATACAGGATGATCGCATAGTTTATTGGAAGCTTTGAAGTACCTTTCTGTAGGCACCGGTTCCTTAATTCTTATTCCTTATTAGTTGGGGTAATGTGTATTACTAGACACATGCAAAACAGTATAAATTAGGACCTGGTTATTTATAGGACAAAACGTTTCCAGTAGTAAGCATACGCCTTGTACTTTGACAGAGAGCAAATATTGCAGGTTACTATTGTTGTTCCAATAAAGGCAACATCATGCTTTTGAAATAAGCTCCAACTATGGGGCTAAACAACCCTTGAGAGAGTCAGGCAGAAAAATATCTCAATGAAAAAAACTACCACTGATCTTTATTTGAGGATTACAGGATATTGAGGGCAAATTTATGTGAAAGGGGTTCTATAGTGTTAGGAATACAAATCTGTTTTCCCAACACTATAGTGCCCTTTGGTCCCCCTCCCTCGCAGCTCCTCCTATTCCCGTGGCACATAAAAACCCTTTGTTAACTTATGCTCCACCTCCTCTGACGTCATGCACATTAGGCCCTCCCAATAGGAAACCATTGAATCAATGCTTACCTATGGGGATTTCACCGACGCTGGATGTACTTATGCAGAGCACGAGGACGTCCAAAGTCATTTAAGGGACCAGGGTCCAGTAAATTCTCAAAAGCGCCACTAGTGGCTTTCTTAATACTGCAATGTGCACATTGCAGTTGCTCAAAAACTGCAATGATTTACATTGCAGAACTAAGTGGGACAGGGACACTGCACCCAGACCACTTCAATGAGATGAAGTAGTCTGGGTGCCTATAGTGTCCCTTTAACACTTTAGGGTATCAGTCTTTGTAATCTCGAGTATATTATAAAGCATATTGTAGAAATGATATATATATGACTTTAGCATAATTTCATGTGAAAATTATAAAACATACGTTCAGATGTAAACTGGAATTGATTAGGCCTATAATAATATCTACAATTAGTTATCAAGCTCCAACATACTCTACAGCACTGTACAATGATTACAATGATGGACAAGCTCATCAACCAGACAAGTTTGACTAACAGAATAAGATGTAGTGAGGACCCTGCTAAACAAGCTTGCAGTTCACCTATAGTGCCCGTAAAAATGAATGTTTTACTTTTAATAACCAAACAAACTATGTTTCTAATGTATAAGTTCATATGAGTCATCCAGATGCTTTATTAATTTAAATGTCTAATAAGTCTTTGACGGAATTTAATGGTGCGTTTGTGTAACCATGGCAATAAATATGTCAGCAAGTGCCAAATTAATAAGTGTTTGTAACTATGAGTGTATCTAATGGCAATTTTTATATAGGTTAATTTCCCTTATGAGAGTGATTTGACATTATAGTTGCCTACCCTGAGTTTCTAAATGTGCATTTTTTTAATGTTGATGTCTACACCCTACACAGACCTAGATCACCAGTTGTGTAGCTAGGAGGTGAGGAAGGGGTATCGGCAAGCACTTATTAAGGAAGTAATCGTTGGAGAGAGAGCTGTAATCAGAATATAGAGCCTTGTTTCTCAACCAGTGTTCCACGTACCCAAAGGAGAAGTCATACCAAAGGCAGAGGGTACACTAAGAGCTGACCGGCTGGCCACCATAGCTCCCCCCAGGAGACAGCCATATATGTGCTAAGGCAGAGTAGGCACCTTCTTACCTGGACAGACAGTGCTTACTCTGCCCAAATACAGTGTCCAGGGAAGAATGGACTTGAAGGTGGCAGGGGAGCTGTAAGCTTCATGATGTTCCATTATTGCTCCCTCGCATATTACACAAGCCCCCCACTGGACCCCAGGGAAAGTATCCCCACTTGACCACAGGGGAAGGATCCCCATTGGACCACAGGGAAAGGAACCACTACAGCTCTCCCAAAGGAATCAAAGCTGGGTGGACTTAAATTATTATTATTATTATGATATTTATAGAGCGCCATCAAATTCTGCAGCGCTTTACAATGGGTGGACGAACAGACATGTAGTTGTAAACAGACAAGTTGGACACACAGGAACAGAGGGGTTGAGGGCCCTGCTCAATGAGCTTACATGCTAGAGGGAGTGGGGTAAAATGACACAAAAAGGTAAGGATAGTATTAGATTAGTGACAGTTGCAGAAGAGGAATCAGTCAGGCGCTATTAACAGTTTAATTGATACGCTTTTATGAAGAAGTGGGTTTTTAACGATTTTTTGAAGGAGTGGAGACTGGGTGAGCATCTAACGGAGGAGGGAAGCGAGTTCCACAGGAACGGTGCAGCCCTCAAGAAATCTTGAAGGCGAGCATCAGAGGTGGGAGTACGGACAGAACATAGACGTAAGTCTTTAGCAGATCGTAAGGGCCTAGACGGAACATACTTGTGTATAAGGGAGGATAGATAGGTGGGAGCAGCATTATGTAGAGATTTGAAAGCAAGAACCAGAATTTTAAATTGAGCTCTATATTTTATAGGAAGCCAATGTAGGGACTGACAGAAGGGTGAGGCATGGGAGGTGCGGCGGACAGGAAGATGAGCCTCGCCGCCGCATTCATTATGGACTGTAACGGCTAGTTGGGAGCACGTAAGACCACTGAGAAGCGGATTACAGTAGTCAAGACGAGAAAGGACAGTGGAATGGACCAACACCTTAGTCGCATCTGGCGTTAAGTAGGGGCGGATGCGCGCAATGTTTTTGAGATGGAAATGACAGGATTTGGCAATAGATTGAACATGAGGCTTGAAGGAGAGGTCGGAGTCAAAGAGAACACCTAGGCAGCGAGCCTGCGTGGTGGAGCTGATGGTAGCACCGTTGAGTTGGAGGGAGACAGACACAGGAGTAACAACACTTGAGGGAGGAAAGACCAGAATTTCAGTTTTGGTCAAGTTTAGTTTAAGAAAGTGGGCAGCCATCCAGTTAGAAACAGCAGAGAGGCCGTCAGAGACACTAGTCAAGAGGGACGGGGAGAGATCAGGAGAGGACAGGTAGATTCGCGTGTCATCTGCATAGAAATGATATTGGAAGCCAAAGGAGCTAATGAGTTTACCAAGGGAGGCAGTATAGATGGAGAACAGTAGGGGACCAAGGAGGAGTTGGGGAGAAGAAGCAGAGCCAGAGAAAGAAACACTGAAAGAGCGCTGGGAGAGGAAGGAGAAGCACCAGGAGAGAGCAATATCTTGTAGACCAATATTGCAGAGGATGAGAAGAAGCTGTTGATGATCAACAGTGTCAAAATCCGCAGACAGGTCAAGGATAATTAGGATAGAGTAGTGACCATGAGATTTTGCAGCGAGTAGATCATTGGATACTTTGGTCAGTGCCGTTTACACAGAGTGCTTAGCGCGGAAACCAGACTGAAGCGTGTCTAGCAGAGAGTTGGACTCGAGGAAGTCTGTCAATCTCGCATACACAATTTTTTCAAGGATCTTGGATGCAAAAGGCAGTAGCGAGATAGGACGACGGTTGGATGGGGAGTTAGGGTCAAGATTGGGCTTCTTTAGAATTGGGGATACAGTTGCATGTTTGAAGGGCAATGGAAATATACCAGAGGAGAGAGATTGAGAATATTAGTGAGACGTGGAGAAAGAGAAGAAGACAGAGTACGGATGAGATGCGAGGGAATTGGATCTAGGGAGCAGGTGGTTATTTTAAATAAAAATAATTAACAAATAATTTTTGAGTGTGTGTGAGAGAATGTGTATGTGTCTGTTAGTGAGTGTGTGTCTGTCAGTGAATGTGTGTGTGTCTGTCAGTGTGTGTCAAATTAGTGAGAGTGTGTGTCTGTGAGTGTGCATGTCAGTGTGTGTCAAATGAGTGAGTGTGTGTCCTCTGTGTGTAAGTGTGTGTTTCAGTTTCCTCTGTATGTAAATGTGTGTGTGTTAGGGTCCCCTGTTTGTAACTTTTATGTATTAAGTTATCATTTTGTGACTTTTATGCTTCAGTTTAATAGTTCACCCACTCTTTATTTATTTTACAAATATTCTTTACTACCTTTAATCAGGCTTGTTTTCCAGTATAGGATTAACTTAAATATCGGTGTCTACACGTTTTATTTGGAATTTAAATTACTCGAAATTACTATCTAGAGGCAGGGGTACTTGGGAAATTCTTTTAGACCTGTGGGGGTACTTCTTAAAAAGTTGAGAAACATTGTCAGAGGATTTGAAACAAGTACAGGGCAATTGATATGACACCTGCACCCAGGCATTCTCTGAGAGTAAAAGAGGGACTAGAGTCAAAGCTAAAACATCTTGACTCATAACTACATGATCGATGTGTGAATAACACTTACGAGGGTTATTAATAAAATGGGGATTCTTTAGCGATAGGATGATGAAAGTTCCAAATAGGCATATTAGAAACATAGAAACATGTGATGGCAGATAAGAAACATTCGGATCATCTAGTCTGCCCAATTTTCTAAATACGCTCATTAGTCCCTGGCCTTATAGTTAGAATTGCCCTATGCCTATTCCACGCATGCTTAAACTCCTTTACTGTGTTAACCTATACCACTTCAGCTGGAAGGCTATTCCATGCATCCACTACCCTCTCAGTAAAGTAATACTTCCTGATATTATTTTTAAACCTTTGCCCCTCTAATTTAAGACTATGTCCTCTTGTTGTGGTAGTTTTTCTTCTTTTAATTATAGTCTCCTCCTTTACTGTGTTGATTCCCTTTATGTATTGAAATGTTTCTATCATATTAAATGATTGTATGTGTCTTTATAATAAGTCAACTATGACAGAAGTACTTTATATGCTGCTACTCTGTGAAGATTTGTAGATTTCTGAGTCAGGTTCATCTAGATCTGTTTCTCTTCTAAAGTAATTATGCGTTTTGTGAGATTTGTGGAATCTGAAAGACTTTGATAAACATGTTTTTTCTTTGTTTTAAATGTGTACGTCATATTTACGTTTCCTAAATTTCAGCTTTACATCCAGATTTGGGTTGGGACCATTAATATTAATTTTGTGCAGAAGCAAAAAGGTGGAGGAGAAAACAGAAAGTTATTCTGTGATAGTGTTATCTACTAATACAATTGTATTCAGAAAATGTGAGCTTGAATTTCTTCCCTTCTCATTACTAGAGCAGACATTGCAATTGAAGATAGTGATATGCAGACACAAAAGAGGATAGATCAGAATTGTGCAGGATATTTACTCACATCTACGCAATGTCTGACAAGTGGGAATTAACAATGTCATACAAACAGCATTCATTTTTATTACCATTACTATATTATAAGTGAAACACATACAATATAATTTTAGTCTTTAATTGAACGTTCACAAATTGAAGAAACATTTTTCAGAAACTAAATTTATCTTTTGGAATTTCAGAGATTACAGAGCTGCAGAATAAGTGAAACGCGTTGGAATTAAATCGGCATGCTTTCATAGATACATTGTAAAAATATTGCTGTCATTTTACAAACCTATTTTGTAGTCTAAGATATTGAAAGTGTTTGTCTCTAGTCCAAGATCTAATTTCAACAGAATACAAGTAGAAGACAAGACAAGTGAAATGACCAATAACCTCAATTTGCTGACACACGTCAGATTTCACTGGCATTCCCGTGAATTAGGAATGTCTTTCTGAAAAGCATAAAAAACAAGTCACTGGTACATTGACGCATTAAACAGGAGTGCTAACAGCAAAATAAGTAAAGCATCATTTCCTTTTGTAGCTTGGGAGAAATCCTACATATTAATTAGAACTCAAATTAAAAAGAATTCCGTTCTATGCACGTATAGAATAGTGGATGCTTTGTACTAAATATTCAACCTTTTAATGATGTCACACAATTAGGTTCCAAATCAAATCACGTAGTATTAGAAAAGCAGATGTTACTAAGCATGTGATCTAATGTAAAGCACACACACGCATAGTTCGGTATTGTAACGGATCGCCTGGCACCCTGACTGGGTACCTCCGTTAAAGGATGCTCCTAGCACTTCCTGAGGACTCCAAGCACTCTGGCAGACACCACAATCACCGAACCGGAGAAACAAATAAATTCTCCCAAGCATATGAATGCTGTAGACAGTTGAATAGGAACCATACGAATAGGTTTACTCTCCTAGCAGTCAAACTGGAACATCATACAATAAATCCTTCCCCCAATAATGAGACGACACTTCACTTTGAGGGTTAAAACAGGAACTCCTGTGCTAGCACACCCAGCCTGGTTTTTATTACAGCCTTTCACATACAGGACCGCCCACAGGGAGGTATAAAACAACCAATCACATATCAGTTACATCCCACATATTCCCTCCCCTTATCCTGAGAGGAAACTCAATTACACATACAGTTAAAACATACTTTCTACCCAACTTTCATAACTTTAAAACCATACATCACATTCACATAAAATTATGGCACATGGCTATCTGGCTCAAACAGGTTTTACAGAGCCCTCTATCCTGGAGACAATGGGGAAAAGTAATCCAATTATCCAGGGATAGAGGCAGACTCCATTGAGCACATGGTTGCAAAAAGACATAAAACACTTTAAAATACATAAAGTCACCTTTACACATAACACACAGACATTTCACATATCCCCAGATAGCTGGGATCTGAGCGCACAAAACTACCGAATAGCGCTCAGATCCTATTCACACAGTTCAATTGCCATGGAGCCGAAGTCTTTAACTACACGAATGGGCTCCATGGCATAGCTATCTGGGTTAACACATTCACATAAAGTCTGGTCCATAGTCCGAAGGCAAGAGGCGGGCAAGCAGCCCCTTCCAAGGACACGTGGCGAGGTGAGTTTCGCCACAGGTATATTCCCGGTTATTCACTAAGGAGAGAAATGTCTAGAATCAAAGTGAATTCAAAGTGAATTTAAAATTTTAGGCCAAAATAGTCACACTCACCAAGTCAGATTTGTCTCCAGTGCAGGTATGACCTTAAAGCTACTCCACCCACCATGGCAACCCTTGTACACATGACATTGGCAGCCCAGAACTCGGGCTGGCAATGTTAATTCTGTGCATGAAATATCTATGTTGTCAGAACCCACTGCAAGGGGAAGCTAGCGTTCCCTTCCCACTATTCCATAGTATTTTTGTCCCGCTGTCCTCCCCACTTACCTCTCCACCCTGCTACTCGATGGCCTGGAATTTGTGCATGCTCTCTGATCCAGCAAAATGGTCCAGTCACAGTCTTGTCGATGAGAAGTCTCTGATTGGACCACGCATGGGCCCAGAGATGTTGGAGGAGGAGCGGAAGATTAGCGCTAGGAGCTTCGCTTGGCACTAGATTCCAGGTGAGTAAAACCTTTTTTTTTTGCAGTTTTTAATGCAAACTAAAAGGGGGAGACTTTCTCCATAGTGCCCCACATGGCTTATTACACCAGAAAGGTCCCTCCTCTCAAAAGGGTTAAACTCTTTACATTTTAAATTTTCTTTGAATTTCCAACAATTTCAATAATGGGATAACTCTGATCATTTGAAAAATACGACTCGGTGACAGCTATTTGGAATAGTAGGACTTGGTGCTGACTGTAAAGCACAGTTATTGAAGTTCAGCCTTCACGGAATACATGGGAGGATACAAATTCTGTTGTATAAAACCTCTCAGGACATTAACTTCACACACAAATAGTGCCCAATTTCCTAAGTTTATCTATTAGCCATTTACTTTGTCTATGCTCTTCTGATTAATAGACTTTTTATTATTCTTATTTGTTACTTGATCTTCTGCCACCTCCATTCCATCCTTTACTTTCCAGCATTCACTGTTCTTGTCAAAGAGAGCAATTAACTAATTAATTAACTAAGCAATTAACTAATTAATAATACATGCTGCTAAATATCATGGCCACTATCCCTGTTTCATCTTAATAATTTTGATACAGTGAGCCAGCCATTGCAAGTTTAGATCCTTCTTCACTTTGGCCTCTGAGACACCTCCTTTTGTTGATTTGCACCCTGTGCTTACCAACTGTTGGATTATCTGTTTCTCTGGAACCTCACCCTACA
This sequence comes from Pelobates cultripes, assembly GCA_933207985.1. Classification (NCBI taxonomy): domain Eukaryota; kingdom Metazoa; phylum Chordata; class Amphibia; order Anura; family Pelobatidae; genus Pelobates; species Pelobates cultripes. Next base: position 112,583,068 of record OW240918.1, read on the forward strand.
TCACCCTGCCTATGTTGAGTTTAATTTATGTGTCTTATATTTTCACTCTGCATAGAACTTATTGCAACCTAAAGATGGTTTTAAGATTCTAGCCCCACTAGGCTACTGAGGATACTCACTGTAATGTACACCATCCATGAAGTTTCCAACAAAATCTATGGACTACTAAAACCCACCTCTACACCTGGTCTCCATGCTTTGCAACATAATTAATTATTCTTAAAGGAACAATCCAATGGAAAAAAACTATACAATGTATTTAGAATTTATTTTTACAAATTAGTACATATACACCCATTGAAAGCATGCACATATATATAAAAACAGCTTTTACAAAAGCTTGTCTGCTAGGCTAAAAACATATTATTATCACTATTGAAATTGCTGGGCGTACTCCCAGAATGTGAGGGTCAATGATTGGAGCGTTTGCCAAGCATAACCTGTATTAGGCATTATATTATGAGTAATTTTAGCTATTCCAACATTCACGATATATGGCATGTCTATTAAAGAATTACAGCTATGAGTCCAGCTTATTTGCCCTGGTAGGTGGATTACGGGTCGGAGAGACCAGCGGTATCACGTTTAATTATTGTCCAATGCTCCTAAGGCAGATAGCAATGCAGTAAGTCTAGGGGGACGCTTATGCCGGATAGGGGGGTTTTGTGTAGCGTCGTCGTGGGCCCTTCCGGTCATGTCCCAAGCGTTTCTCAGCCAGTAATGGTGGTGAGTGGGACTTTGGGGCAGCACGATCAGCCGATCCCTCTGCTGGGAAAAACTGCTGTGTGGGCTGGGGGTGCGGGATTGTATAGGCTGCCATCCAGCCCTAGGTCAGTGCGAAGGCCTGTACCTGCGGTCCGCCAACTCGGTGTCTCTGTGAGGCCGGGTCTTCCCTTCGTCGGGCACTGTGTGAAGCCTGGGTGTTATGTCGCCGCCAGCGGCGGTCAAGCTTCTGGTGATGCGGTCGGTACCGTGGAAGAGCCGGTCAAGCTTTGCTATAAGGTGGTCCACAGGGTTAGTGCCCTGGAGATGGGTTTGTGTGCATGCTTGTTGCTGCGGCTCGGGCGCCATTTTGTGAGGCCATCTGGCCATGTCGCTTCGTTTGTGGAGTAGCCCGTCAGCCAGCTGAGCTGTGAGTCTGGGGTTGGTGGGGACCGGGATAACCCCCACCGGTCCAATGGGGGGGGGGGAGTTGCAGGAGCCCTTTCCGGAGTGTGAGTGTGTTGCGGCTGAGAGAGAGCGGCCGTCCCTCCCCTGGCTACTCCACTTGCCATGCTGCAGACCAGGTCACGCCGCCGGGCGATCGGGAAGATTCAGGTGTCGTTAGACGTCTCACCGAGTGACGGGCAATCCCCGATGTCAAGTTGCTCTTTTCCAGCCTAGGTAAACTGATATGCCCGCTGCCGCCGGAGCTAAGAGGAAGCGCGTCTGGCCACCTTGGCGGTCAGGCCCCGTCCCCTCTACTGCTTTTTTTGTATCCTAACTGTCATCTTTAAATATATGCGCTAGTTTTTATGAATATTTCCACCACTTGTTCTGACAGTAAAGTGGCAGAATTTTTCCACCAATATAAATTTGAATATTTTATGAAATTAAATTTCTGTGAAAACGGATAAAATTTACTTTGAGATGACTTTTATAAAGACGTTTAAAATAATAATGGAATTTAATTGCCACTTTTTAGTACACTTTGATAAATATCCTCTAAATAATTTCCTTTTTTCTACACCTAGTAACACATCTCCAGCAACAGTATTATTTGTGGTCATTCATAACTCCTCTCTATCTTGAACTCTAATGTGCCTTGTAAGTCTCTGAATACAGCTTGTATCTAAAAATATGGAAACAAATAAAGTTTTTCTTAAAATATAAGATACAACTAAGTTACCAAACCAAGCTCTCATTCACTCACATTATCTTCGGTAATGAATGTGCTCTTAAATGATCGCCCAGTAACCGTTTTGTCCCTTACAATTGTTGTATGTTTACACAAAGATTACATTTCTGATCTATTGATTTTTTTACCCTTCACCAGTCATCCTTTACACTAAGCTACAGTGCTTGTTAATTACTATTTAATGCCTATTGAATATGTAGATGTTGAGTTTGTTTAATGTATCAATACTTACAATGCAGCATTTGTGGATAACTGTGCACATGACCATCTTCCATCATGTATTGAAGTTACCATTTTCCCAATGCCTTCAAGCAGAACTATCAATTTTTTGTAAAGAACCCTCCCGTTACTAAATTTTGCATGCTGTTTCCATTTTGTTCTTTGTGCGATCATGTTCCCTTCCGCTCATTTTTCTTGATACCTTCATCTTACAAGAGCCCAAATCATGCTATACCATCATGCATGACTAAGAGTACACAATTGTGGTCTATAGAAGATGCAATAAGTCTGTGGTGTCTCAATAAGAGGTCTAGCACAGTGCTTCAAGAACCAGCCCTTATGGTCCACCAACCATCATGTATTATTTCCCTGTTTTATTCCAGTGTAGACACTGACAAAACCTGGACTGCTGGTGGGTCTAGGTTTCGGAAACACTGATCTAGCACATGTGTAATATAATGCCATAGAAGATGCCGCTACCCACCAGCCCACACTGACGTGATGGCAGAAGTAGCTTGATACTCTTTTACATGAGACAAAGTATTGGATAATTTGTCTCATGTATATCTTCTTATTTGTAATTGAATTTCATTGACATTCCAAGTGTGAGGAACTGACTCTGCTGGGTTTCGAACCCTGGTTTACATGGTGCTAAACCTCTTCCTTACCAGTACACCAGCCTGCCTTTTGCAAATTTACCTGAGATCTGATACCATTGCTTGTAGAGTCAAGGTTATCAGTGACAACTCTCTTCAGCTGTGTCTGGTTAGGTGTCTGGTTCTTGGCCTATAAAAGCCACTTCCTGTCTCTGTACCTTTGCCAGATTATTGTGGTTCCTGTACTCTCTAATCAAGCGTGTTCCTGTTTCTCCTTCCTGTTGCTGAATTTTGACTGTTTTGACTTTGCTGCTTCTCCTTCCCACTGACCTCGGCTTGCCTCACTACGATTATCATCTTTCTGTTCCAGTCTCCCATCTCTGCTTAAGACCAGAAGGCCACTCAAGGCTCAGGGGCTCAACCACGTGGGTAACGAGTGGCTACCTCTGGCAGAAAATATTGCTGATCTGGCTACTGGACTCCAAAACTTTGTAACATCAATATCATTACACCAAGATTGCACTTGAGTGTTAAACATGCTAGATTTATTAAAAAACAAAGAAAGTTAACAAAAGTGGAATGCATTTTGAATTTATTTTAATTGTTGCTAAATTAAAATTAAATGTAAATCTCAGCTATAATCCAGTGTTTGCAAATTATAATGCTATAACTTTTTTTAGCCCGTGGACACACATTTGCTGGTTAGCTGTTAAATTGATTGTGTATAAATACATCTGCTGTTTAATCTGACAAGTTAATTTGAAGAGCCTCATACACAGATTTCATGAAGACATAGCACTGTGTTATTTGTTAAACTATCTGTGTTCTTGTCATATGACAAACCATCTGCCTTGCTGAGAGTTGATTAAAAGGAATAGCTGTTTGCTAGATTATATAATTCAATGGGGATAATATGAGGTTAGTAAATGTACAATTGTATCTAACCAGTCATAGCTGATGGAATAATTGCACTCTTTTACAATGGAGATTGAATTTGTAATCTTTTTTTAATGTGCTTTTTTATAATTTCTATAGATAATTTGAAATATTTTGTGTATGAAAATAATATTTAATAGCATTTATAAAAATCTAAATATTTTATAATGTTACGTACTTCATTTATAGAATGTGAAATAACTATTATCTCAAATAAAATATTATTAATAATTGTATTGTATTTGTTTGAAATTAATCTATTAATCTACAGCAAAATAATTGTTATCAATAACTATCATTTATTTTTAGAATTAAACACAACCTCCTGGCATCCAATCCTTCTGTGTTCTATGTTTTTGGTAGCGCAATGTTTTTAGACTACAGTTCCCATGGTTCCTTGCAATGGTGGTGAAGGGATATCCCACAAACATAAACTGTTTGCATACTTCATTCTATGATCATGTTAAATTTACTAGATTTAACTTCACGTATAATTTAGCAGGCCCTTACACCTATCTTAACCTTAACCAGTTTCCATTCTAAACTATTCATCGCATCTGTTTTTGCAGACAATATTGCATTGTTTTAATAAAATTACTCTTAAAGGAACTCTATAGGCACCCACACCACTCTATCTTAATGAAGTGGTCTGGGTGCCATACTTCTGTCTTTTCTACCGTTCAACTAAAATAATTGCTGTTTGGCAGGAACAGCAATGGTAACATTGCAGGGTTAATATGCATCAAGTGGTTGTCTCCTTGACAGCCAGTAGAGGAGCGTCTGCCCCAATAGCTCAGTTAAACTTGGCTAAAAATAGTCTAATCTAGATCATCTGATGGGCAGAGTGCGGCATTTTGCAGTACATGTGCTGTAACATCCTAATGTTTCCATATGAGGAAACATCGGATTGGCTGAGATCATCTATCTTTCTGCTCTCAGCCAAGGAGGAGGAGCTTTGGCACAGGGACCAGCACACAGTGTGTTATAAGGTAAGCAAATCTTACCTTAGAGAGGGGAAACACCTACATAGGGGACACTTATATAGTGAGGGGTACACTATATTGCTAGGAAAACATGTTTGTGTTCCTAATGGTATAGAGTTCCTTTAACCCCTTAAGGACCTTAAGGGGTTAAACAAAACAATGCACCAACCAGACATCCAAACATATAGCAATGAGGTACTAAGCTGTAGCTACTGAGCCATTATTTTAATATTTCTGTCAACCTAATACTTCATGCCTTCCTATAAATTTTTTCTTCTTGCCCCCAACATGTGCATTTAATGGATAAGTAAGCTGTTTAGAAAGTACTCTTCTCTACATTGGATTGCTGCAGTGGAAAGGCACAGATGCAACTATAACTCGTTTTGTCCCTCGGCAGCCTGATTCGGACGCTTACGCTGCGGCTACTACCTGAGATCACCCACAGACTGCCCAGATCTGCTTACTTACCATAGCAAGGCTGTGGCTAGAGCGCTATTCATTTACTCATGTTATGTTATTTATTTTTTCACATTTTATAGATCAGTTTTCTTTAACAAAACTAGCATGCAATCAGATGGGTTAGTTCTATAGCCATGGTCCCCCACTCATCCTCAATCTGCAAATAGTTGAGGGCTTTATCACCATAGGAAAACTAAGGTGTTAATTCTCTTAGTTAGCAGTCTCCTGCTTCCAGTGCCCTTCCAGAGGTAGCAATAGAGGCACAGGATGCCTATAGCATCACGTATGGTTCCACTCATATTAATTCTTATTCTCTCATGTCTCGCCCCTGCTAGTTGGCCAGTATACGTAATAGCAGTAATAATGTAGTCCTTGACAAACCATACGCTCATATCATGTACCAAGCCAAGCTGAGGTCACTCTCTAGAGCCTATAGCAGGCTAAACCAAGATGGTTACATCTTATTATCTTATTAGTTTTTGGGAAAAAACTCATCCCTTAACTTTAAGTAGAACAGTTTATAGGATTTGTTTTTGACATAAAGGTCCCTCTGTATTGAATAGGAAATTACCATTAACAAGAATTTAGCTGATTTAGAATGAGAAGAAAAAAACTACAATAGCGGATCGACACACCTGATTAGATAGCTGGGAGCTGGATAGTAATGGGCTTGGATTAATGACCATCTGCAGGACGGCATCATGGTAGAATGTTGGAAGCCAACAGAATTGGCTTTTAAACGTGTACAATCCAGTAGTTTATGGAACTACTTCATAATTAGCTCTGTACTTATCGCAATATCATCACAGTAAAGGATATTTCGTACATATATAAAAAAAAAACACAAAAAAACCTCAGCTGATTGGCATCACCAATACTGTATATTTTTGTCTAATTTAGTTTGTTATATTGTGCCTATAAGCAGTTGTATTATCCATTCCACAGTATTTGTTATATGACTGTTTTCAGTGAGTTTGAGGATAAATAAAGAATTGAAAAAAAGATTAGCACCTGATAGACTTTTAAACAATTCTCATTCCTCAAATAAACTGAATTTGTCACAAAATAATATAGGAAACTAAGATTTAAAAAAACAGCATAATAATCAGAAAACAGATTTTATGACACTTTAACATTTGTATTATTCTTTTATAATTTTTAAAAAAAATCATTTAATATAAAAAATAAATAACGATGAAATGTGTGCTATGTTAAAAGAATGTCATATCAGAGTTCCGGATGCATTTTAAAACCACTCAACCGTCAATAAACTCCTATAACATCTCTCTATAAACCTAGTTGGTATGTTTTTCACAATACAAGGTTTTCTGTTTTATATTTCCTCTCTGATGTCTGTGCATCACTCTATTTCTGATTGCATTGAGTAAAAGACCTAGGATCTCTGGTTTAACAGTCAATGTAAGAGATACATTGCAAGTCATGTGGTTTAAATACAGAATGTATTTGAGACCTGAAAGTTGTTAATGTTTGCTTTATACAAAACATCTAAATGTGTATTTTTTTGATATACCATAGAAGAATATCCTTCGTTGCACGTTGAAAAAAAAATTGTTATGAAGACGATACTGTACCCAACGCAGTTTACAACAGACCTTTAGCAAGTAAATCATATATTTACAACTGAACAGTAAGAAGAAAGTTGTCAACTTTGAAAGACTCCCAGTCATACCGAATGTATAAAAGTTTAGGGACATTATTGTATTTTACTTAAAATGTGTATTTGTATTTATTTAGAAGTACTTTGTTAAATTCTAGCTGCAAAATCCAGCATCAATCAGCTATGAAATATAACAACAGAAACATTTTTTTAACTTATTTTATGTTGTGATTTTCACTGCTCATTATATTTTGTTATAAGAATTGGCGCAGGCCTGACTTCTATTTTTCTCATGAAATATAACAGTCAGTATTCGTACTACGACTTTCAGAAATATTTCTGAAGGAAATTCGTTGAATTCCACTAGAGGGAATTATGTTACAGAGCAGTTATTTTGAGTGTTCTATCATGCGCTATCTTAATCTGCTGTCTTGATATAAAAACAAACACCGAAGGCCAATAGGGGTAATGAACAGAATGCTTTTTACAACTTGAAAGACTGCATTTTACTGTGTATTTCTCCCATAATTCACATGTCAAATAAATTACAAATAAGAACTCAGCAGAGTTTTTTTACTGCTCTGATTCTTCTTTAATAAATAATCTTTCTAAAAACATGTCTAAATTTAGGTTATTCTTGACATGGTACTGAATGACTTGGGAGTTGCTGCTTTGGGCCAAAGCCAAAAGAATGATAATTTATAACTGAACGGTGGATATTAAATCTAGAGGACGGGAAATCTAAAACCGTTCCATTTCATATGTCCCCAGAAGCCAGATCAGGTATTTTAATCATGGTACCGAGCAATGAGACTTTAACAAAATCTTTAAGAAACTAATTATTAGGTGCAAGTGAAAGCTGCATAGCCAGGCATTATACTGTTATATATTATTAATCGTTACTGAGAAATCCTTAAATCAATATAATAGGGGTTGGGTGTGAAAATTAAATGCTGGATCTAAATTAACAGGCTAACATATTCTACAAAAACCATTATGTTTCGAGAAGGAAAGTGTACATCTTAAGTAATAACATACTTCATTTAACAATTAACAGGACTCTGAGAGGCCTACATAATGCAATGCTACTTGGTACCCATATATTATTCTAAAAAAATACCAGTATGTGACATTTTGAAATGCTGCTCTAGTGCTTCTGTCAGTTTGTATTCATATCTTTAATAGGGTGCTTTGTGCTTTGTGAGATTAAGCCTTGTTACGTGGGTTTATGTTAGGATAACAGGTTGATTCACTGAACATCAGATTTTGTCCAGATTGACAATACCTAGTGAAAATGCCGACCGCAATGGCAATGCTCATATTTTTAAAAAGCCAGATACGATAATAATTCATTAGGCCCGAGCATATCTGCAGTAATTTCTGGATGTATTATGTGTCTGGATTTAAATGAGTGCCTTTACATCCGAACCCTACGTAAATCATAGAATTCAGAATATTCACAAAGTACAAGTATTAATAAAATTTGGATCCAAATGCATCTGGCAGGATGCAGGTTCGCAAATTATCGTCCACTTGCTTTTTTGCAATTGAATCGATAATCTTCATTAAAGGGAGACTATAGTCACCAAAACATCTTTAGTTTCTTGAAGCAGTTTTGGTTTATGGCTCATGCCGCTGAAGTTTCATTGTTCAATTCTCTGCCACTTTTGTTTCTGTTTATGCAGCTGGCTGTGACTCACACAGCATTCATGAAAACAAAATGGCTTAATTTTCAATCAGATGTAACTTACTTTTAAAGTTTTTTTTATCTCGTGCTCTGTAAACTGAACTTTAATTTCACACATGAGACTCCTCAGGGTTTATGAGGTAAATTGTTACCTTTTACATAAGCGCCTCACTATTTGTATTTTGTTTTCCTGCAGGGTTTAGCCAGCTATTAACAGAGCAGGAGATAAGGAATTCTAAATTAAACAGAATTTGCAATAATGGATGTGTAAACATTAGAGGACTCTTTACAGGAAGTATTTAGAAGGTTGAGTAAGTCACATGCAGGGAGGCGTTACTAGGGCTATGTAAATAAAGTGATTTAACTCCTAAATTGAGCAGTGAGGCTGCAGGGACATGATCTATACACCAAAACTTCTTCATTAATCCAACGTTGTTTAGTCCCTTTAAGACAGGAGGCTGATTTTATGTTTTATCTTTCTTTACTACTCAAATAGCAGCAAATAGATTTTGTTTTTATTTATTTTTTACAGTGCAAACAAACTTAAAAAAGTGTAACTGGAGAAAACATGCTGAAAACAGATATAAACCTCCAGTCTTCAAGCAAAGACAGCCTGTATAAGTTAATACTTAGTCCTCTTTATTTGCTGCTGCTTGGTTAATATAAGTATTATATTGTATTACTTTACATATTTTATTTGTCTCTTTCCATTATTCATATTTCTTTTGTTGTGTATATAATTGCAGTATACTTTTTTTATTTATTTTACTTATTATTTATCCCCATTTTTCCTATTATTTCGACTTTTGTTAATAATTTTTTTATCTTATTTTCCTACTTCCTCTCATTCTTGCTGTTTTTTGCTTATTTCATTATTATTTGCGATTTCTGCTTTATGGATTTGCTTTTGTCAACTTAATTTCTGTTGATTTTCTTTTGATTTCTTATTTAAACTTTATATGCAGAGTTTCCCTGCTCCTTGACTTACTGAGTGCCACGATTCACGCTTTGTGTTTAGCTCAGTAGTGGCAAATTCGCTGCACCTCTCGGTTGTTCGGTTTATTGTTATATTTCACCTCATTTCCTTTCAAGTTTATCTCAGGATTAATTTGTTTCAAAGTTAAATGGCCATTGTTAATATTTGTTTATACTTTTATGCCCCTCATTTAGTTTTTTTCTGTTATATTTTCCCTCATATGTAGGTATATACTTTTCCTTCAGTATTTATTTTCATGTTATTTATTTTTCAAATTAATTTTCTGTCTTTTTAACACTCTCTGCACCTCCTCTAATGATAACCTGGTAAAGTGGTAAATACTATTGACAATATGCCTGAAGAACAGATTAGGAATTATTACATGAATCTGTTTAAAAATCTGTTCAGCAAGCTGTATCTTCAGCTACGGCTAATATGATGAAAACTTTGACTAATTCCGTTTCCTTAGCGTTATCTCACTATAAAGAATCTATACATACATTAATGCACCAGTTTCTCCTCCAGAGAAATATTATTCTTTAGCAGATTCTGAGAGAGGCTCTAATAATGCAGTTATTTCTTGAAAATGTACTGAGAAAATTAAACACATTTTTTTTGATGGACATTCTTGCAAAAAATGGGACAAAAAGCTTAAAAGCTTAAAAGCTTAAAGGACCAAGATTTAGAGAGACGGATACATTTCTGCCTATACCAAGCAGACCAAAAAAGTGTGCTGGTAAATCACACACAAAATCCTCACTCTGGGAGGAAGTATTATCCAGACGTAAAACATCATGGAGAAAAATCTTCTTATGATACCTCTAATAGCGAGGTTTGAGGCAACGAAAGTGCCATTGATATGGCTTATGACGATTCAGATTCAAGACAAAAAGGGAAACCCACTTTTTGACCCTAATAAAATTCAGCATTCACACTCAGCTCACTGGGTTCCTCTTCCCCACGTTTCTAGATTTATTGCTCATTATATAAGAAAACCTCTTAATAGAGCTACTAAAAATAAACTTAGGGCACAGTGCCTGTGACCCTGTTTGCCCAACAATCTTAAAAAAATCTGAAAAGACGCAAAAAAGGGAATAAATCTCTCTTTAAAGAGCTGCCAGCATAGGCTTTAACAAAAAATTTTGATCTTAGCGAAAGAGCTTTTTCAAGCAGGAAAATCGGTAGATATTCACATTCTAAGAGGATAGATACAACAAATGTGTTGTATTCTAGGAAACAGTAATATAGCTTTAACTTCAGAGAAAAGATGAGCTGTCGAGATTCCCAATTTATCCAAATGGCCACATAAGAACCTGGAACTATGCAAATGGCCTTTTATTTGGTGAAGAATTTATTAAGAAACATATCAAATTTGGATAAGGCTCAACTATCCCTAAAAAAGGTATTCCACCCCAATATTTTTTGGCAGGGCAAGGGAGAGAAAGAGGTCACTCTTATGGCCGAATTTTAAGGAGAGATAACATTTTAAAGTCCTCAAAACCTCTTATAAAGGCAGATCATACTCCAATTACAACGATCAAAACCCATGCTTTCCAAAATATGAGGAGACCTTGGAGAATCCGAGAATCCAGAGGTCAATCCAAGTCAAGACACTTTTCTGGTAAGTATAATTCTTTCTTTTTTTTCTTATATTTTCCACAGCTGGTCTCTTCTAACATCAGATCTATTTATTTTTAACACAGTGAAATTATTCAGAATAGATTTCTACAAATGGCCGATTTTAATTTCTCAAATCAAGAGCAGATTAACTTTTCTTCCTTTGGCTTCTCGTCTGCACTTTGATATTCCACCAAATAATTAAAACTGGTGATTGCAAATCTCAGATGCAGGGGTTTACCAGTATCTAACCCTAGTATATTGCTAGATTGTTAAAAGCTGTCATATATCATGCTGGCATTGACATTTCCCTTCTTGGAACTCATTCTTCTCAATCAGCTATGGCTGCTAAAGCATATCTCACAGGAGGTAACCTTCATGACATCCTCAAAACAGCTGATTGGCCTCTAAAATTCACATGTAAACATTATTATGTTAAACCTTTTCCTCAATATGTCAATATGCATGTGCTAAAATAATGTTTTTTTAGCTTTCAACTAGCATAATATGAATATCTTGACTCTCTAGAATCACCTTTTGGATCCTGTTCATTATCTTCTTATTCTCCTTCATGCTACTACAACATTGATTGTTGCACTCAGATAAAGAGGACTGAGTGGCTATGGCGTTATTTTACATAGACTGTGCTCGCCTGTAAATGGTGGCCTGTTATACCTGTTGTTCAGTATGTTTTTGCAATGTTATAAATTCTCAAGTTTTTTTCACTGGTAACATTTTTTTCTCTGTTTGCTGCTAATTTGAGTAGTAAATAAAAATAAAGCATAATACTTGCCTCAGGCCTTATTAAAAGTGTGATTTTTCGAACTAAAGGAAAAAAAATGAATCATAATAAAAAAACAAAAAATAAGACAATTTTCAAAAATAAAAAAACATAACAATTAAAAAAATAACTTCTAATTGACCTGCAAGGGGTTGGCTCACAATGAGCTTGTATATTGGAGATAGCACTCATAATGGCTTTTCCATGATATATAAGCTTGTTGAGAGCACTCTGATTGACCATAGTGGCTTTCTCCACTATGGCTTTCCACCACAGGTTTTTCTTTATCTATTTATTTATTTAATTTTTATAATGTGGCGACTGGCTAGCAAGGATTTGAAGCATTCAGGTCTGAAGATCAGGTGTTCTGTCCGGCTGAAACTCAGACCAAATTCAGGCCAATTCAATGCTGATTACAAAATCCAGGCATTGCTGAGTAGCATGAACAATGTCTGGATTTCAGAGTCCAAATTCGAACTTTGGTGAATAAACCTTTATAATATGGAAAACAAGCCTACAACAGTACTTTACAAAATAATTCACCTTCATTGACCTTTTACATATTTAGTAGTGTTACAACCCAGGATTAAATAGGTTTTATTGGGATTTTTATGATTTGCTTTATACAGCATACTTAACACTTTGAAGGTGCAGAATGTTTTTGTGCTAACACAAAAGTTAATAAAAGGAACCCTCCAGGCTCTTTCATTATTATAACCTACTGTGGTGGTTATGATGCGATGAGTGCCCAGGCACCTTCCTTCAGTACATTGCCAAATGGTTTGAGAACAGTTTGACAGCCATGGGAGCCTGTGGCCACCTTCTCTGGATCTTGAAAGTGCTGCACTAAGCTAAACACTAAGGTTTAGGGAGGTACTCATTGGCTGAGATTGCTATACCGCCATTCCCGGCCAAGCATAATTCAGTGGATTTAACAGAAGCTCCTTGCAGAAGATTCCAGCTCCACCCAAGAAGGTGTCAGGTGCCCAATGGTTGTTAAACCATTTTTTAACAGTTGGAATACTTATCTTTGGTGTGCCTGTGCAATCCTGGCACCATGCCCACAACTACAGCCGTATAATCACTATTAGAGTTTTTTTGTTTTCTACATCATGCACAATGTGTGCTTTTGCTCTCCTAATGAGATTGTACTGCATGTATTTGAGCTCCACCTTATTTTTGGATTGTGAACTGCATGAGATAATATCCAGGCCAGGTTACGGGAAATGGAGCATGAATGTGACAATTTGCTTCCATATGGATGTGTGTTTTTATACGATAGGAAACTAGAGGGAACACAGTAGAAACGGACCACACTCAGCCGAAAGCCACAGTTCGTGCACTCAAACCGGAGATGGCTAGTTCTCCAAACCATGTACAGAAAATCCAATTAGGTATCGGCACACAATGCTGCTATTTAGCTGTTTTATTGGGTGAAGGAATAAATGGAACAAAACTGAGTTAGGAAGACCTGGTATGGAGCAGTTCTTATTGATACACAATGGTTTAAAAGTATTTGAAAGGGTGTCATTTGAAAAAGTTGGTGATACTAGATTAGAAGAGGAAGAATATCAAGATTGATAACAGAGTGATAACAGCTGAGGAACATTCTGTTGGTTTCCATGGTGAATTCTCCTTATTTAGCTATTTGCCCCAAATTAGACCTGTTTTTACCTTGTATTTTCTTATTTCTGTGAGCAATGTGTTCAGTTCTTTCTGGTAAGCAGGGAGTTAAGTATTTGTAGTTAAGCATGTTATTACAGAATCTGCATGTGCCTCAATTTTACTAGGAACATGATGTCCTCTGTACCTGGTTTCTTTCTCAGTGATTGAGTTAGTGATAATTGCCACCTAGAAGCATTTTTGAGAAATAGGAAATCTTATTTCATATTTGCATTTCTTTGTCTTTTGACTTTGGCTTAGTCGTCTAGAAAAAAAATATTTTGCTTAAAAAGAAATTGACACAGTTTAAATATTCTTTTATAGCAGAAGATGTCCGTATTTCAGTTCTTAGAATAACTAAGCAAGATCCTAGCTTTCCGCATTATTATTTCATACTGTCCCCACACACTTTCACTTACAATTAGTACCAAGCTGTGGATGCTATTCTGCACTAATAAGAAACTGCAATTACTGAGAAGCCATTTAGTCTTAAATGAGCCACTAATTATTAAATCAAGATGCCTACTGCAATTTCTTTGTCTTTCGTAGCTATTCCTATTTACATTATTGTACTCAGTCTGCATAGCACATAGTGGGACAAATTGATTTATTTCATATTTGTTCTTATTTGAGTCTTTCCACCAGTTGTAAGCAGAAGGCACGTATTCTTTTAATTCCCATTTCAATGTTTAAAGGATCACTATAGTGTTAGGAAAACAATCCCGTTTTCCTGACACTATAGTGCCCTAAGGGTGCCCCCACCCTCAGGGCCCCCTTCCCGTGGCGCTGAAGGGGTAAAAACCGCTATTTTACTAAAATGTTCACCTTGCATATTCTAGAACTGCCCAGCTGAACCTGAAGCATACTGAATAAAATGCCAGGTGCCAACAAATTGATCCTCCGACAGTCAATACTGTATATCCTTTGTGCATTATTGGTCATAAATAAGTTAAATGCAAGCATAATGTCAAGTCTAGCCTAACATGACATGGAAGCCTAGGTAGAGACAAGACAAAAGCGGTGTACTGGTCCTTAGAATGAATAGACAAAATGTCTGTATGCAGAGAGTAACCAGAGGTCAAAAGAAGGATAGAAAGACACAAATTAGAGGGACAAGTCAAGGTCAGGATTATGGAAGTAACAAATAGTCAAACAAGTTGGAGTCAGTAGCCAAATAACTCAAATAGAGAAGGAGCGTACTCTTGGATATACAGGGATTACAACAGGGCGATGAACCTCGTTAACCAGGAAGTTATGAATCCTGTAGTGAACTGCTGTTGGTCAATAACATGTCTGTAACTCCAGAACATAAAGGGGAATTGAAAGCTGGATTGAAGCAGCATCTCATGGTATCAAAATTGACTCAAGATCTGGGTAGTAAAAGAAGCAGCCAATGAGGCATCAGTATGGAAGCTGGAATGACACAAGGAAGTCAGTATGGGAGCTGTGATGATGTAGAGAGTAAAAGTTGGAACAATGCCGAACAATGTCATGGCACGTGTACCATGACACATGCACTCAAAGTAAGAGGACAATATGTATCGTACAATGCACAGCATAAAAAGTACAAAAATACATATAGACTGGCAGATAGATAACTTCTAGCTTCCTGTTAAAATACACACAATCCTTTTCTTCATTAGAGTCCTCTAGTGTATATCATAGCAACTGAAAGTCCATGATAGGTAATTACTCAATGACTGTGGTGCAGGATTTATATATTGTTTCATTGTTTTGCAGTGCCATATTAAACATTATTAGACAATACCATCATTGACACCTGAAATGATTTATACCTTGGTTTTATTAAGTATATATTATTCAGTATCCATAGATTTCTTAATAAGTTTGGTATTGGAAATACCCTACTATATGGAGACTCTGAAGTATAGACAATTAAAAGATCTCTATTTTATTTATTATAAAGATGCTCGGTACTGCAAATTAACACCAACAAATGATGAAGCTGGCCATTGAACGTCCTAAAATTCATACATATCAAGGGAAATGTAGGGTCTATGTGAAAGGCAGCATTCTAGAATACAATTAATCACTTTTGATAACAGTAGGATTTTCTTGTGGATTATTTTTAGGACTTTGCACTGTCATTGCTCTTCATAGCTAACTCCACTGCAGGTAAGTAGAGACCCTAAATGTAATGCTAATTATTATTTTTATTATTATTTATTTATTTTTAGGAAATTTTGATATTCTCGATAAATAACTTTATTTGTTTCACCAGAGTGATGTTTCAGTCTTGGTGCATTGCTGTATTACTCCAAATATAGTAATTATATTTTATACTTTAGCTCGCACAGCATTGGGTAATCATCTTAGTTCCTTGGCACCCTTCCTGCGTATAATCCATTATGATTGCTTTAGTAAAAAAGAAGACATAGAATATAAGTATAGAAGGGAATGTTCTATCTTAATTTAATCAAAGAATCTGGAAAGGTACTGGTGTCAGCTAAACCAGATTATGTATTTCTATGTCCCTGTCTGTCTCATCCTTCTTGCTTATCTTGATATACAGTATCCCTCTGCCATGTTTCCATATATTATAAAATATTTAAAAGACAATGTGGATCATTTCTCTTTAGATAAGCAGGTAAAATGCATAGATTTGTAATGTGGAGAAAAAAAATGAAATGTAGAACAAGTGTGAGAAAAGTATTAGAAAAATATAAACAGAATGCAAGAGACAGACATAATGGAGATCAAATTAAGATACTTGGAGTGAAGAGCAAAGAACTAAGGTCAGAATGCATTTTCGGTTTCTTTAGAATAAAGGCTGTTCTTGTATAGAAATGATGGCCGATTGCAAGTAGTTCTAGAATCTTGTCTAGTACCGATATTAACCAACATCCTGTTTCTGTGATACCTGCAAAACGTTCCATTTCTAAAGCTGGACAACAGTGGGTCCCAGTTGCAGAATAGGAGAGACCATATACAGTCACTGGAAAATTGTTGTCTTCTTCTAAATACTTGACCACATGTTGAGCTCTTGGAAAGTCCTTTTTTTCAGAAATGTGGTGTTGCAGAACACAGGAGTCATGAAGTTGGATGGACCAGGGATCAGGGTGTGGTTCTCAGAATCATAATTTGTAGTTGTTCCAAAGGTCAGGACAGGTAGCTTAGACATATTATTGTTCCAGTGCTCTGGGCATCTGCCAGTCAGGAACATCTAAAGCAGTAATTAGTTACAGCATACAGGAAATCTATCTGGAACAAGTACAGAAACAAGCCCTCAACAAAGTAATTAGAAATTTAGCAAACATACTGACTGAATAAACAGATTCAACTATTACATTGATAAGAACAAGGAAAGCACCAACTCATCCGACAAGTAAAAAATACATCAGGAAGTACTGTGAGTAACTGTCACATGACCCTGTCGTATCACATTATTTTAAAGTCACCATCCATAGTCTTCCCGTGGTAGAATGCAGAATTTGATGCAACCACTATGTGTTAAAACACAGTAATTTCTAACCATAATTACTGATTAATGCGTTTATTCTACATATGATCCTATCATCACGCCTTAATAGCTAATATTCTACAAATTGAAGTGATATAATGCAGTTTAGCAATACAGTTCAATAACCTTTATGTTTACACTAGTATAGTAAATGTCCAATCTGTGTATTGCACGTGAGCCGTTCGTTCCAAGAACTTGTAAACATGTTTGCTATGGCATCCTTGAGAAGTTGAGAACGCATTTTGACATTTTCTTTTCATGAAACTGGTGAGCAGTTTCTAGTTTTGATTGAATTACATTATAAACATAAAATTCAACTAGGAATATTTTGATTTTTATTATCACTTATGTTTAATTTTATGTACATTTGATTGTCGTCACTAAATACTTGAAAGAGACGCCAACATTTACAATCACCAAATAGCTATTGGTAAGTGAACATTTATCCTCGGCTAGTAGAAATGAGAAAATCACCCATGGTGAATGTGCCATGGATCCTTCAGTATTGCAGTGGTAAGTAACTTTTGGGCCTGGCTAGTAGCTACTATTTTATTTATTTTTCATGTGGTGTCTATTTCTTTTATGTTTTGTTGTATTTATCTCCAGTGTTTTACTCTAAGAAATTAAAAAAAAAATGTATTGCCTGTTGGCATGATGTTCACTAGTTCTTTAAAATTGTGCTGTTAAAACAAGGTTCTCTTGTTGACTGAAATCCCTAAAATGTGGTCAGTGATTACCTCCAATGGATTTGTTGTGACCTTGAAATGGGAATAAATAACTGCGTAACTTACAGACTGTGCTGTTTTATCAAAAATATATTCTGCTTCAAGGTTCTCATGCCAGATTTTGGTCTAAATAACTCTTCCGTCAAATAAATACTTCTGACCTATGAAAAATGTAGATCCTGTAATTAACACTCAATAATAATGACTTCAGTGATTCAAGTACAGGAACAAGGAAAATCGTAGTGGATCCTTGTTTCACAAGATGTTGTTGCTCTATTTCTGGGAATGAGTCTTCTGAACTTTGTTTAGAAGCTGTAAAGGGTTTAAGGCAAGAACCTGCTCACAACTTTCTATCATACTGTCTCTACCTATGTAACATGTTACTATGACTTTTCTAATATGTTCTAGTAAATTGAACTCCTGACTTTTTTATTACTATTTATAAAGCGCCAACAAATTCCACAACATTATATAATGGGTAGTGTAACAGCACCCTCAGCATCAAATAGACAAACCGCCGTTTAGTGAATCCTCCCCTCTCACCATAACGCCAGGTTCATTCGTATCAACTGCAATCATACAAATTGCAAGCAGGGGAATGCTCCAATCTCCCGAACGGGACCCGTACGGATACTTCACTTCCCGATCAGCAAACTCACGAATTGCCGCTAATCGCCGAAACCCTATATCTCCCAAGCGGCTAATACTTCCATCCGGCAGTCGCTATTCGTGTAGTAAATTCCCCTCCAATAACAAGACCAAGCTCCACATTGAGGGTAAAACATGAACTGGGTTTACTGTGGGCTACCCATACGTATTTATGCAGGTCTCCCACTTGGTGGACACTCCCCTAGGGGACCAAATGGGAGACTGTAATGGCAGATGGACATACAGGATTTCAGGACACACAGGCACATAATATTCCCAGCATGCATCATGGCTTCCTCCCCTCTGCCCTGGAGATAATTGAGAAGTAGTTCAATTATCTCCCAGGACAGAGGCAAATCGCCATTTTAGATACAACCCAAAAAACACATAAAAATATATAACTTTACAATTGCCGAACATTTCTCATTCGTGTAACATATCCCCAGATAGCCTGGATCTGAGTGCATATTATTGGCGAATAGCGCTCAGATCCCATACGCACAGTTCAATCGCCATGGAGTCAAAGTCTATTACAGTCTTTCGGTATGCGATTGACTCCATGGGAAGGCTATCTGGGTTAAGTCCATTCGTGCGGTTCGAACTCCCAAACAGCCGGTGTTCGTATGCTTTTGTCGATCGAGAAGGGAGGTCGGTGGCTTTAGCGGTGTTCAGCGTAAAAAGTGTCCATTTTCAGTTCCATAGAATCTGGGCTGAACACCGCTGGTCTTTCGCCTGTTTTAAAATTGCCACCGCCTCGTGGTCGACAAACGAACAATGACCACCCTGTATTCGGTTTTAAGTGAAAGGTGTCTGCGGTTAACCACAACGTTCTAATTGGGATCAAGAGGTTAACCAGCAGCACACTTCTCTTCTGGGTAGCCGTCCGTTCGGTTGTTTTGTTTGGCAGGAAAGTCAAATAAACGAACAGGGGCATACGGACAGGTAATTCCACGAAAAGAGGCAAAACAGACGAACCAGCAATCCCAGTCTATACAGATGGATCTGTCACAGGTGGACTAACAAACTATTTGTAACTTGAGAAGTTGGTGGCACAGGAACAGAGCGGTTGAGGGCCCTGCTCAATGAGATTAAATGTTAGAGGGAGTGGGGTATAGTGATACAAGAGGTATGGGTGGGGTAGAAAAGTAAGTTGCGAGAATAGTATTCACTAAGGGCTTGGTGTTTTTTTTTTTGCTTTTTAATGATAGTTGCAGGAGACGAATCAGGGTGCAGGAACGGAAAGATGGTAACAGTTTAATTGATATGTTTTCCTGAAAAAATAGTTTTTAATGAATTTATGAAGGAATGGAGATGGGATGAGAGTCTAACGGAAAAGGGAAGGGAGTTTCACAGGAATGTGCAGCCCTGGAGAAGTCTTATAGGTGGGCACCAGAGGTACAAACAGAGTATAGATGCAGGTCTTCGGCAGAGCACAGGGGCATAGATGGGACATACTTCAGTATTAGGGAGGATAGGTAATTTGGAGCAGAATTATGTAGATATTTGTATACAAAAATAGGGGAGTGTCTGCTAAACTACTTTTGTTTGAAAGTCCCAGAGACCGTCTCTAACACGGATGAAACGCGTAGGACGCCTAGTGCTGACTTTGAATTATTACATCCACTATTTTAAACTTAAATGTAAGTCAATAAATTGGTCAAAAAAGTAAAAAAATACATTGTTTTTTTTTTTATTACTCATTCTATTTGCACTTCAATTTTATTTTCTCTTCTGAGTACATGATCTGCAGCCAACATATGGTGATCTGTGACCAATTGGAATTGTACTATTTGGCACATTATCCACACATTTATCTGCTATGTTGTTTTGTTTTCTGTTGGTTTAGCAGATACTCCTTTATTTTGTATACATATATTGTGACAAGAGGAAGTCTTAGGGGTACCTTCAAAGCTTCTCCTGGTACAAGGAAGTTTATTTCTGTTACTATTTGATTTGCACTGAATGGCTTGTAAACACAAAATATTTCTTTTTCACAATGTAGAGATTTGTAAGCAAGTACCAGAATCTTAAATCGAACCCTATATCTATTGGGAAGCCAATGTAGGGACTGAAAGAGGGGGGAGGCGTGGAAAGTCTGAGCGGACAGAAAGATGAGCCTTGACGCCACATTCATTATAGACTGTAACAGGGCAAGTAGGAACACATAAGACCACTGAGAAGCGGATTGCAGTGGTCAAGGTGAGAGAGGATAGCATTTTAGCCGCATCCAGCATTAAATAGGGGAGAACACACTATGTTTTTCAGATGGAAGTGGCAGAATTTGGTTATGGACTGGACATGAAGGGCAAAGGAGAAGTCAGAGTCAAAGAGAACACCTAGGCAGTGAGGCTTATGGTGGCACCATTGACTTGGAGGGAAACAGACATGGTAGTAACAGCACTTGAAGGAGAAAATACCCGAATTCTGTTTTGGACAGGTTAAGTTTAAGAAAGTGAGCAGCCATCCAGTTAGAAATAGCAGAGAGGCAATCAGAGACATGAGTCAAGAGTGGTGGCAAGATATCAGGAGAGGACAGATAGATTTGCCTGTCATCCTCATAGAAATGATATTGGAAGCCAAAGGAGCTGATGAGTTTACCATGGGAGGAAGTATAGATCGAGAACAGCAGGGGACCAAGGATAGAACATTGGGGAACATCAACAAGAGAGATTGGAATGAAGAGGCAAAGCCAGAGAAAGAGCCAGAGAAAGAAACACTGAAAGAGTGCTGGTAGGAGGGGCACCAGGAAAGAGCAGTATCTCGTAGATGGAGATTTTTGAGGCAAAAGTTCTGTGTAGAAGATATGACCATCATGTTTTCACCTCTACAGCCATTTCTGTGCTCAGGTTGAGAATTTGATGTTCTCAACTGGGTAAACTTGGCTAATAGCAAAAATGGCTTTAAGAGCTCTAAGCTTTGAACGAATTACATAGGTTTAAAAGAGACATTTGTCCATCTAGTTCAGCATTTCTCACAACTGTTTTCGCTGTTAATCCAAAAGAAGGCTAAACACCCAGTGTGAAGCGCTTTCCAATTTTACAACAAACTTGGTTAAACATTCCTTTTCTACTCCTTGAAAGGAAGTCAGATCTCTCTTTGGATCAAGAAGCTCATTATTCACCTTTGTTGTAGTTATGGCATATATCTAATACCTGAATCTGTCAGGAATGCTGTAATCATATTCAGAGCTGTCTGCAAAATAGAAGCTATACCTATGGCATCTTCTACTTCTCAACTGCTGTAATTACTGTGATGTCAATACCTGAGCTGCAGCCAGTTGAATTGGGAGAAGGATAATGGAAATTGTCATCAGTTGAGGTTTAAAAATACTATGTGCAATGGAAAATCACATAAATGGGAAAAATAAAAATACTGCATGTGATATTTGTCATCTTTATCATGGCTGATGTTTAAGATGAGCTGATGCAAACAAATGATACTTTGTATGCAGATATCATGCATTAGAGCATTAACGCTTAATATATATCAGAGGAACAATAGAACAAAATCTAAGGAAAGAGTGAAACATTTGGAATAATCACATATTGCTATATTGCTGTCAGGCTTGATGTGTGAAGCCCAGAATGCAGTATTTACTGAGGTTAATGAGAACAAAGGCCAATGCAAACAAATTCAGACAGTGGATAGGCAAAGGTAGGGTCAAGGCAATCCGAAGGGTCAAATTCCAGGCAGCAAGGTTCCGGAGCAGGCAAAAAAGTAAAGGGTAAAAAAATCCAGATAAGCAGAGTAATATAGCTGAGTGTTCACTGATAAAGAGCACAGAACAGTTGAGCAATGATAGCTCAGCACTTGTCTTACACACCTCTGCACCACCCATTTGGTGCTGCGGCTGTCTGGGGGCTTGGGTTTGCCATGGGAGGCAGGGAAGGTTGCTGCTTTCATAGCCACGCAGCCTGTTTCAAGCGTGCATGTCTCCCTGGTGTTTTGTGTTGCCTGGGAGATATAATGCGAATTGGATCGGAGCTGGCGGACCAGTTTTAGTAGTTACACATGCATGCATTAGGGTGGCCACAATTTGGACATTTAAAGACCAATGAAGATCGTTTATGGTTTATACTCCAAGTATGCCACATTTAATTTATGTACACCATGATTTATTATAGATATATAGTTTCAGGATTTTTGGATACACTTGAACATGTCAAGTTTTTTGAACCTTTTGAAATAGAGTGTTACTGTGTAGGAAAGAAGGACTTATGCAACAAGATTTCATATAGAGACAGAGGAACAGAGGACACTTGGTGGCATGCATTCAAGTTTCATAGTTACATAGTTATATAGCTGAAAAGAGACTTGCGTCCATCAAATTCAGCCTTCCTCACATTTGTTTTTGCTGTTGATCCAAAAGAAGGCAAAAAACCCAGTCTGAAGCGCTTCCAATTTTGCAGCAAACTAGGAAAAAATTCCTTCTTGACCCCAAAATAGCAGTCAGATATCTCCTTGGATCAAGCAGCTATTACCCCACTAATTATATCCCTGTATGTTATGTTTTTGCAAGTATTTATCCAATTGCAGTTTAAACATCTGTATAGACTCTGACAAAACCACTTCTTCAGGCAGAGAATGCCATATCCTTATTGCTCTTACTGTAAAAACTTTTCGTTGCCTTAGATGAAATCTCCTTTCTTCCAGCCTAAATGTGTGACCTCATGTCCTATGGATAGCCCTGTTTATGAATAGATTTCCAGATAAAGGTTTGTACTGGCCCCGAATATATTTGTATAATGTTATCATATCCCCTCTCAGGTGCCTTTTTTGC
Source organism: Pelobates cultripes (assembly GCA_933207985.1). Classification (NCBI taxonomy): domain Eukaryota; kingdom Metazoa; phylum Chordata; class Amphibia; order Anura; family Pelobatidae; genus Pelobates; species Pelobates cultripes. The sequence goes on from OW240918.1 coordinate 112,606,133, forward strand.
AAACTAAAGAGATTTTAATTTTTTAACCTTTCTTCATAACTAAAATGCTTCATTCCTTTTATCAATTTTGTAGCTCGTCGCTGCACTTTTTCTAGTGCCATGATATCTTTCTTTAGAACAGGTGCCCAAAATTGCACAGCATATTCAAGGTATGGTTTTACCAGCGAATTATAAAGAGGCAAAATTATATTTTCATCTCGAGAATTTATGCCCCTATTTATACATGACAAAACCTTACTGGCCTTAGCAACGGCAGATTGACATTGCATATTGCTGCCTAATTTGTTGTCTAGAGCAATTCCCAAATCCTTCTCGCGTGTGGTTATCCCTAGTTCACCATTTAGGGTGTAAATTGCTTGTGCATTCTTAACCCCGAAGTGCATAACTTTGCATTTCTCTACGTTAAATTTAATCGGCCATTTTAGTGCCCAGTCCCCCAATCTATCCAAATCCCTCTGCAGCAAGGCAATATCCTGCTCACATTTTATTACTTTACAAAGTTTTGTGTCATCTGCAAACACTGATACATGGCTTTCAGTGCCTATTTCAAGATCATTTATAAATATGTTAAATATAAGCAGTCCCAAAACAGAACCCTGATGGACACCACTTACCACTTTTGTCCAGCTTGAAAATTTACCATTAATGACAACTCGTTGTACTCTATCCTTAAGCCAACGTTCTACCCAAGAACAAGAATATTCATCTAGACCAATTTCTTTTAGTTTGAAGACTAACCTATTCTGAGGAACCATATCAAATGCCTTGGCAAAATTCAAGTAGATCACATCCACTGCAACACCCTGATCTATACTTCTACTTACTTCTTCGTAGAATGCAATTAGGTTAGTTTGACATGACCTATGTTTCATAAAACCATGCTGATTATTGCTAATAGCACAGTTCTTCCC